>OY757317.1:45935474-47135474 GCA_963583905.1 Stenurella melanura
AGTTGGAATAGCTCAGTGGGAGAGCATTAGACTGAAGCTCTAGAGGCCCCAGGTTCAATTCCTGGTTTCAACATATTTTCTTCTTTAATTTTGAATTATATGTACTTTATATTATACATCAATTTCGTAAGACGACGGGGGTGTATGGTACATTAGTATTTATTTGAAATTATTGAGTAAACAACTATAGCGGTGTTTAAAAAGAATAATTGAAAGAGACTGTGCAGAAGGAAATCTCAAGTTCCCAAGTAGAAATTTTACTAAGTAGTGTATGTAAATGTATGCACCTGAATATTTTTTAAGAAATGTGTTAATTATTGAGCACCCTGTATGTCATTTATTAAATAAGGTATATTCCTTCCATAGTCCAGACAAGAATGAATATTTTGTAAATTAGTACCATTATCCGCATTAAATGTAGAAAAATACTGGACAGTTACAATGGAAAAGTTAGGTGTGAGCTTTAATGAAATAATAAACTTGTAACCATGTACCACACTTATCCTATGCTGCTATTTTCTTTAGTGGTCTGAAATTATGATGATGTGAATCGTTTCTTAAAGTATCTACCGGCGATATGCGTCTGTTTTAATCCGTTGAAAACAAGTTGGCCCTAATTTTTATATGATGTCAGCGTTTTGAATCATGTTAATGGTTTTTACGCGTGCTTTAGTTTATCTCACACACATAACATGTATTTAGATTTAATTCGCGGGCTTCATGGTTCTCTGCTTGAAAATCTGATCTCCTATAAATATATTGTAAGATATGGGTATTATTGACTGAATATATTCAAACAGGGGTTGAATGGCTCGTTTAAAGTTCTGAATGAGCGTGGACAAGCAACGTATAAAAGCATACAAGGTGTTAATCTCTGACTTATCTGTACATGGAAATTATTTCTCAAGTAAAATTTGTTAGATTATGGAGAATATATTTGTTAGATTACTGTATTATACCTTTTATCTGCCTGCTGCGCTAATATTTTATGAACCTGTTAAAAAGCTTTGATATTAAGCCGATCGAAACACCGTAAAATAGCTGATATTATATGTAAAGCGCATGGAGAAGGTGCTTATCAACTAGTTAACTTGGCTATCGAACCACAATCGCTGCAGGTGTATAGAATATAATGTAGTAAGGTGTTCATATTTATCCCTGCTTATACTAGTCTATATTTTAATATGTCAATTATCCCGAACCGTATTAATACATTATCCCAATCGCCGGGTGTATTTAAACTCAATAGGTATTTATCCTGAGCTTTAGTAAAGAACCCCCACAAATTCTTTTGCTGGTAAGTGTTCGTATTTACCCCTGTTTACACTAGTTTGTATTTTAATGTGTCGATTATCCCGAGCCGTATTAATATATTATCCCAATCGCCGGGTGTTCGATACCCAATAGAAATGTACCCCGAGCTCTAGCACAAACTTACCTTGACATTCTAAAGTCACAATTTTGAGTTCTGTCGTCAAACGGCTTTTGGGAAATTCGGCCCAAGACTATGAGTGTTAGATAATTAAGTAGACTACCTGGTAGGTTTATTCGCAGACTAAAAATAATCTATTATCTCGAACAATTGGTTGAAATGTTGTTGTGCTACGGTGCAGACAGGTGGCGAATTTATTGGAGCTATGCTTGAGGAATTGATATCATATGATCCCTATAGTTACATTACAGAATTTGTCTCAGGATACTTAAATTACGCGTATAAAGTTCTAAAGGATTTTACTTGATTACAGCACATCGCTGTCCATAAAGAACCAGTAGAAAATTACTACAAAACATGATTCTCAAAGATTCTGACTCGTATACATAGAATATGTGAATAATAAAATACTGTGCGATAGTAACGAAAACAGAGACTATTTCTACTAAAATAAAGTTCTGAAGCTGAAGCTCTGTTCCTTATACGCTTAAAACTTAAGTTATTTATATAATATGTTTACTTCGGCATATTGTAACATCTCGGTATATATACTGAATATTTAAACCTATGTACCGTGTAATAATCTTGACCCTATCATATTTAGGAGTTGCGTTAAAGTAGAGGAAATTTTTAGTTAGATATGTAATTTGTGTGCATGTATGGAAATTTAGCATTTCAGGCTGTACTTGCATATTTGTCAACTTCTTGCGATGGTGAAGTTAGTATAGTAAAGTTTTACCAAAACAAAACACATAGTGTGCCAGGTATATGGAATTTACAATGACGAATTATGTCTGATTCGGTTCGTTGAAACAAATTGTCACTAATTTTTATATTTTACCAGTGAGCTGTGTTTTCAGCAATATTAATGATTATCCCTGTTTTCTACGAGTGTTTTATTTAGCTCGTACCTACACATAAAGTATGTTTTACATTTATGTCACGGACTTCATGGTTTTCTGTTTGAAAATCTGATCTCAACCAGACATTTGAACTGCAGGGTGATGTAATGTATGTGTCTTATTAACTTAAATACAATCAAAATAAAACATTTTACACTTGGTCTGTTCCACAGATATATCATATTACCTACTTATCTACAACAGGTTAACACAGGATATTTCTCTCATAGGGTGAATGATTTGATTAACCTCTGCATGCCCTTGAGATGTATTTTTAGATTAACGCATGTCTGTTCCACATATATTTACATATAGGGAAGATTCTCTAGGGAAATTTGGTAGAAGTTTTGGTATAGTGTAATTTTTACTAAAGCATATTAAATATAATGTAATAATGTGCTATATGAGGAGTATTTTTAACAGCTGACACCTGCTTTGCCTTATCACACCTTTGGATTTTCCATATATCATGTTTTTAGATGTGTAGTGAGCATGGGGGAGTTTCTGTTAGACGCTTTCAGTATTTGATATGTTTTGGTACTAGGCTTCGTAGTGTAATAATTTTAGCTAAAATCATCTTAAATATAATACAATGTTAAATAAGAAGAAGTAATAAGCTCGAAGGCAAAGTCAAAACTAGAAAAACTGTGAATTAAATAGTTCTTGCTTGATCTCGCAATATTATACTGTAGATTTATAGGTTGATGTCCAGATGTTTAATTGGTTACCTTCGATTATATCCTAAACATTAAGAGCTCCCAGGTGTCTCAACACATTACTACCTATTCGTCTGATTTAGTAAATAATTACGTACCGTTTGACGCTATTTTGCCTATAACTTTGTGATCAGTGAAAATTGTACTGTATTTTTTCTAATAAATGATAATTATTCAAATAATTTTTATTTTAATTTCAATCTCAGTATTTTCTACACAAAGAGCCTTTATCTAGATAATTTATTAATGGTGCATTGATTGGGGAATTTTTGACCTGTACCATAACATTTTGATATTACTTTATTTAAATGATATAGTGCTTTATTAATTTGAGAATTTTTTAACCACCCTGTACACAGCATATTAAGTTTTATGATTCTTATTGATACTAAAATTTAAGTCCTCTATTTAGAGGTGTTTGATTTTTATTTTGGTTAGCTTTTTTGTGTACAGGATATCTCCACGTTATCAATATAGTAATAGAAATAATATAATAGAAAGAAGGGGGCGGCTATTTCAAAGAACACATGAGCTATATTTATCCAAAGCATTATTTAGTTGATAGTTCTATGAACTTAATCTATTTTAACCGCAAATGAAATTATTAAACACTATTGGAGGCCCTTAAAATACTTGATATAATTTGTAAACTTACCTTGATATGCTAATGTCTGCCTTTCGTATCTGGTGTATATTAAAAGTTTCTCATTTTTACCTTTAAACACCTGTTTCTGGTACACCATTTATGTGTAAATAGTTTTATATATAAATTAATGGAACTAGTCAGATATAAACTTGACGTGATCATTTTGTTAAAATAATATATTATCTCCCTTATATCGATTTTGTAGTTATATGTAGAGTAAAAATTGTATAGTTGAACTTGTTATCAATCATATTCAATTACTGTCTTCTTAGAGAATAGTTTAAAATAGGTATATTTGGGGGAAAATAATAAAAGTTTTTGAGCAATTCAACTTTATTACATACAAATAAACAATAAAAATATAAGTACTGTTTTGTAAATAATCAAATATTTGTGAAATAGACACAAGAGTTTATGATTTTTCATATAGTAATTAATGGTAGAGGTAAAATTTGCACTTTTTTATTTTCCTCATTGGAGCACTAAATATTATATGCCTTTTACGGTAAATCTGTTAATCATATATGCGTGGTTTTTTATAGTAAACTCTCGAGTAAAGCAAACTTTCGCATATTAGTTTTGAGATGTGTGTTTTCCACCTGATATTTTTGAGTAACACACTGATTCCTGGTTTGAAATTGTAGCACATAAACTTAATAGATTTTCTAGACGGTTGTTGTTCCCTAATTTGCACATAATTTTACTATTACACTGAAAATATCCTTTGTTGTGTACAATAACCGTTTTTCCTATATCATTGTTTCTAGATTGTTCTAAAATTACCTTTTCTTAAAACATTCACTAGTTTTTAAACACTTGCGAACCACCATTTTTTGCTTTTTTACGTGTTCTCCTTGCACTGGTTTGAGAATCTCCATTTGTTAAAAACATTCACTATTTTTTAAAGATCGATAAGAGCCCACAAATTTTATTCGTAGGAATATGTCCGGTTCCTTGGGATTTGTAGATTTTTCACAATTGATTTGCGCTATCACAGAAATATGTTCATTCTTGCATGTCAACTTCTTTATGAATAAGCGGCTATAACAGTTTATCAAATTACGAAGAACACGGGTATGAAACATTCCATTTGTTAAAAACATTCACTATCTCTGGAAAATCCTGCGAAAACTGTTGTACTGTGACACCGGCACATAACTAACAATTTTGCATTGAAAAATAATGTTGTTATGGTCCGTATAATAAATTCTAAACTCTATTTCATTGACGCACCCACCAATGATTTTTTAACTTGGTAAGCTGTCTCAGCATATCATATATCAACTTTTGTTTATTTGTTGTAAGTGTGTGAACTTTTGTCCCGCTATTCTGAGTTTTTTGTAAGCCATATATTATCTGTGGAAGCATCGCATATTTCTTAGTTAATTGCCCCTGTTTGTTAGTTCTTGAAATGAATTTGCTTTATTCCCCGTGTCTAGTTAGTTTTTAAATTCAAGTTTCACGTATTCTACAATGTACAGGGTGTGTTTTGTTTGACCAGGATTATTACTATATATGTGACTGTTTGACCTTGTCTAATGAGGAAGTATTATTTAAAAGGCTGAAAATAGATTCTACTTTACGTTTTCATGTATTATATTACTTTCAACTCACATGTTGCTTCCTAGCACAACATATGACTGCGTTTTTCTGTTTGACGTTGTGTATTATTTACAGAGCTAAAAATAGACTTATCGTGTGGGTCGAAAATATTATTTTAAATTTTCATTAGGGCTAATACGTATCTCCTATGCTTTTCAGGAATCCTTGAATGTTGGTTTTCCTAGTAATAGGTACTCTACGCGATGATTCTTTGCACCTGAGCACATATGCGTTGTTTTTGTGGTAACCCTACTTGTCCACAGACGAGGTTTTGGTATTATTAAATTTAATCCAGTGACATGTTCTTTTTAACAGACATATGATGAAATATTATTACTGACAGCTGGTGTGTACGTATTATTTACAAATGCTAAAAATAGATTCTAATGCCCCCTTGCGAATTGCTTGCCATCAAGAAACGATAACAGGCAGTGTCCTTCGTGTATTCTTGAATGCATGTTTTCATCAATAATGCGAACTATTTTCCGCTCGAATATATTGTTTTTATCATTAAGACAGATAATTTTCCTATACACAAGCCTTCAGGTATTCTTGAATGCACATTTTCCTAGTCCAGTGATGTATCTGCTCTGACCCACCTCAACGATTCTTTTCTGTTTGGCCTCGCGTATTATTTACAAGGCTAAAACTATATTATATGCTTTGTCCCTCACGAATATTATTTTAAATTTATCTGATACGTATTTCCTATATACAGGTAATAACCCTCAAGGAAATCTTGAATGCATGTTTTCCAAGTAGTTCCGTGATGTATCTGACCCGACCTACCTCAACGATTCTTTTACAGCACATAAGCTTACGCGTATAATTTTCAAGCGTCTAAAAATAGATTCTATCTTTTTAATTTCCTATATCCCGACCTTCAGATAACGCTGTAGCATGTGTCTTCCTCGTACCTTTTTTATTTACAAAGGCTAAAAATAGATTCTATTGTGCATACCTACCACAGGTAACAATCTTTAAGTGTTTTCCTAGTACCTTATGTTTTCATACCCTTTTAAATTTATCTCATACGTATATCCTGACCTTCAGGTAACATATTTTTATTATACCTATGCATAGGTACTTCAGGTGTTTTCCTAATACCCTAATAACCCTTATATCCCCACCTTCTGGTAACACATTTTTATTATACCTTTCCACCTATGCACAGGTACTTCAGGTGTTTTCCTAGTACCCTAATAACCCTTATATCCCGACCTTCAGGTAACACATTTTTTATTATATCCTTCCACCTATGCACCGGTACTTCAGGTGTTTTCCTAATACCCTAATAACCCTTATATCCCGACCTTCAGGTAACACATTTTTTATTATACCCTTCCACCTATGCACAGGTACTTCAGGTGTTTTCCTAATACCCTAATAACCCTTATATCCCCACCTTCAGGTAACACATTTTTTATTATACCCTTCCACCTATGCACAGGTACTTCAGGTGTTTTCCTAATACCCTAATAACCCTTATATCCCGACCTTCAGGTAACACATTTTTTATTATATCCTTCCACCTATGCACAGGTACTTCAGGTATTTTCCTAATACCCTAATAACCCTTATATCCCCACCTTCAGGTAACACTGCTCTTAATATACCCTTCCACCTATGCACAGGTACTTCAGGTGTTTTCCTAGTAATACCTGGGCACCGTCTCCCACAATCGATTCGACCACTTCCTGTTTACCTGTTTGATTTTCGATCACTCTCGGTGTACCTGTTCGATTTCCTGTTTGTACCTATCCGCCACGTGCATACCTGAATTATGAATCACATACTTTCCCACGATCGATGCTCGCCCACGTGCACGCCATAAATCACCTTCGGCCAGATGGCCGCCCACGTGCACGCCATACCTAATGAGAGTGCTGCTGGAGCTGAACATGAGTGTGCTCTGTTCACTCCGGAGCTGCTCCGCTCCAGAGCGCTGTTATTATTATCCTACTAATAATGGCATCCCAAGAAATAATTCAGTCATGGTGGACATTTGTAAAGGTATTTGCACAAGCCTTCCATATTTGGCACCTGTTATTTAGTATTGAACTTTTGCTGTTGGATGAGCACTCTGTATATTTTTTTGACCAAAAGTTATCAGGTTTTTTTGTAATAATAGCAATAGCTATATTCCGATCTGTATTCTCAATGTCATTTCGTAATTAATAATTTTTTAGAGTGACCGCCATGCACAACTAACGAGGGAAGTTCTGTGTAAATAACTTTACCGATTTTTACTTCCCTCGCATACCGAAGGGAAGTATTGTATTCGAGAAAAAATCACCCTCCGAGATTTTTTCGGATTCTGACGTTTCAGAACACGTAGATTCCGAAAATATAGGTTTTTCAATTCCGTCAGTCTGTCTGTCTGTCTGTCTGTCGGTCTGTCTGTCTGTCTGTCTGTCTGTCTGTCTGTCTGTTGGTGCATTTACTAAAAAAACTACTTGACGGACAGCAGTCAAATTTGGTAGGTAGTTAACCCTACTGTCAGCGAAGAACTGGTAGAATTTTAACTGAAAAATATACAGGGTGGACCGTCTAAACGGAATAAATAGTGAAAAAAATTTTTTTTTGCTCAAATTTAAAATTTCCACGTTTCATGACGCGCTAAACCTGTTTCAGGAAAAAAAAAATTTGAAAATTTTTTTCAAACATTTTTGAAAAAATTTTTACCAAGATGAAAAAAAATTTTTTTTTGCTCAAATTTAAAATTTCCACGTTTCATGACGCGCTAAACCTATTTCAGGAAAAAAAAATTTTTGAAAATTTTTTTCAAACATTTTTGAAAAAATTTTTACAAAGATGAAAAAAATTTGTTTTGGCTCAAATTTAAAATTTCTACGTTTCATGACACGCTTAACCTATTTCAGGAAAAAAAATTTTGAAAATTTTTTTCACCAATATTTTTGAAAATTTTTTTACTAAAATGAATTTTTTTTCTTACTTCAAATTTAAAATTTTCACGTTTCATGGCATTCTAAGCCTGATTAAAAAAAACGTTTTTTGAAATTTTATCACTAAGATAGAATTTTTCTTTCTTTGTTCAGATTTTAACTATCCACGTTTCCATGACATTCTAAAACTATTCAAACAAATTTAAAAATGTTTTTGAAGAATTTTTTAAAAAATTTGAAAACATTTTTAATCCATTTATGTATCACTACTATAGAACAGACGAAAACATTTTTTTTGCTCAAATTTAAAATTTCCACGTTTCATGATATTCCAAACCAATTTCGGAAAAAAAAAATTGCAACATTTTGTTACCAGTTTGGAAAAAAATTTAACACCAGAATGCTCAAATTTAAATGACATTCTAAACCTAGGTATTTCAGAAAAAAAATTTTGAAAATGTTTTTCACCAACATTTTTCAAAAAGTTTTTACCACTAAAATAGATCGAATTTTTTTTTATTTGCTCAAATTTAAAATTTTCACGTTTCATAGCATTCTAAACCTATTTTAAAAATACATCATTTTTAATTTTTAAACTTTTTTAAGCACTACTATAGAACAGAAGGAAACCTTCCTTTTTGCTCTAATTTAAAATTTCTACCTTTGACATTTTAAACCTATTTCAGAAGAAAAAAATTTGAAAATTATTTTACCATCTTTTGAAAAATTTTAAAAAAATGAAATTTTTTAACCACCACTATACTTCCACTCCATTACGTGAATGTTGGATTGAAAATGTGACAGATGGCAATAACATCTGGCATATGCACCTATTATACTTTTATTGAAAAATGTACAGGGTGGTCATCCCAAGAAATAATTCAGTCATGGTGGACATTTGTAAAGGTATTTGCGCAAGCCTGCCATATGTGGCACCTGCTATTTAGTATTGAACTTTTGCTGTTGGATGAGCAATCTGTATATTTTTTTGACCAAAAGTTATCAAGTTTTCTTTGTAATAATAGCAATAACTCTACTCCGATTATTATTCTCAGTCATTTCGTAATTATTATTTTTTTAGAGAGACTGTCATGAACGAGGGAAGTTCTGTGTAAATACCTTTACCGATTTTTTTTATCTTGGTAAAAATTTTTTCAAAAATGTTGGTGAAAAAAATTTTCAAAAATTTTCAAAAATTTTTTTTCCAGAAATAGGATTAGCGCGTCATGAAACGTGGAAATTTTAAATTTGAGCGAAAAAAAATTTTTTTCACTATTTATTCCGTTTAGACGGTCCACCCTGTATATTTTCCAGTGAAATTTCTACCATTTCTTCGCTGACAGTAGCGTCAACTACCTGCCAA
Organism: Stenurella melanura; assembly: GCA_963583905.1. Taxonomy (NCBI): domain Eukaryota; kingdom Metazoa; phylum Arthropoda; class Insecta; order Coleoptera; family Cerambycidae; genus Stenurella; species Stenurella melanura. The sequence goes on from OY757317.1 coordinate 45,945,042, forward strand.
ATTTGACTGCTCTCCGTCAAGTAGTTTTTTAGTAAATGCACCAACAGTCAGACAGACAGACAGACAGACGGTAGACCGACAGACAGACAGACAGACAGACAGACAGACTGACGGAATTGAAAAACCTATATTTTCGTAATCTCCGTGATCTGAAACGTCAGAATCCGTAAAAATCTCGGAGGGTGATTTTTTCTCGAATACAATACTTCCCTTCGGTATGCGAGGGAAGTAAAAACTTGTCCCGGAAAATCCAGCCATATAACATTTAGTGATGCGTTAAAACCCCTGACGACTGGGTTATCTTACAGATGCTGAGGAATCATTTTCAGCCATGATTAAAAATACTTTTAAATTAATTGAAATTTTTTAATCTAAGGCACTCCAGCGCCTCCCAGCAAAGCGCTAGAGCATTACTTCAGAGAACAAAGTTGTGGGGGAAGATTTTTCGGATACCTCATCTTGCTAATTCTCTACTTTGGCCATATTATGTAAATACATCATGAATTAAATTTTGTTTATTAATTCACTATGAGGATTTATGAGGTGCCTACTTAAGAGCATAATTTTAAATCGTAATCATTTTCAAGGTAACTAATATAGTTATGCTAACTTATATTTCAGATATCTTCAACAGTCAATTACTGAGGGATCAGGATTCAAATTTGTAGAAGTCATGACTGTGTTCATTGAAACTGAAAATAACCCAGTAGCTATCAAGACTGCTTTTGACTTTTTAATAGAAAATCTGGAATACATTCTAGATAAGTAAGTTAACATCCAATAGTGAAATGCACTTATGAAAAAGTAAGTTACTAGAAAATCGATTGGACCTGAACGAATTCTCCTAAAAACGTCATTAAGTATTTTCTGTAAGGATAAATTAAGTTTTCCATCGCTCTCCTTGTAGGCTATTTGTCAGAACTCAACAAAATTCATTTTGTTAGGAAGAAATAATTCGAAAATATGTGTTGTTATGCAAAATGTTACTTTGGCCTAAAAGTATTTTACTACAGGTTTTAAAAGATTAATAAATAAAACGTCTGCTCCAAAAGGGCCGAATTTTAAATAAAAATTATGCAATATTCTATGTCTTAATAAATAAAAGTAAGTTATATCCAAGTTAAAATATTTTAACATATGCGTTTAGTACTTTTATCAATTATAATAATGTTAAGAAATAAGAGTATAAGATGGCGGACGCAAAATTACCGAATTTAGAACCATAGTGATACCTACTATGGTTGATTTACGCAATGAAAGGGCTAAATCCACGATTTCTTCGGGAAACGAAGAGTTTTCACGAAAACTTTTGTAATGAGTTTCTTTTATTGTCCATACCTATCATTTTTCATAAACTTTGATTACGCGATATTGACCAACAAAATGTTTTGTGGTTAATTTGTTTACTTATAAAAATTCGGCAAAAGTTAAATAAAAAAAGGTTTTTATGTTATTTGATGGAAAATAACAACTTCTTACGTTTGTTAATTTAAAAACGCGTATTTTCCGAGATACAGGTGTTTGAAATTTTCCAAAAAGGAGGGAGGGGGAAGGGAAAGTCAAAATTGTTTAGAGAAAATTTAAAAAAATTTAGGTAAGTTTATCTTTTTAAGACAAACCATTTTCTCCTCATCGACTTCTCCATGAAATGCAAATCTGCAAAGTTTTATAGGAAAATCTTTGAGGAGGAAAGTTATTGATAATAAACACATTTAAAAATCTCTCGCGTTCTTTACAAATATACAAGAATAAGAAGTTATGTTCCACCAAATTACGTTAAAATCTTTTATTTATTTAAACTTTTGCAGAATTTTAATAAGTTAACAAATTAACATCAAAAACATTGTTTAAACAATGGCCGATCAATACTAAGCAATAAATGGTTATGGAAAATGATATACTTAGACAATAAAAGAAACTCATTACAGAAGTTTTTGTGAAAATTCCTCTATTTTCGAAAGAATCATAGTTCAAAAGCTAGACCGACCGTACTATGATATAACATTCTATAAGGTTTAATAAATATTTTTTATCGAAATATAGGTATTTCTAATATTTTTAACAAAATGGCCGAGGACCAAATTCACGTCAGTCAGTGGTACGTATATAGACGGTCAATGTCTCTTCAATCGTTTGATATTTCGAAAAACGTCTCGGGTTTATACGAGATTATTATAACATTATTTCTAGATCCACAGGCTGTCTCACATAGTGATGGTAAGCGATATCCATAAGGACTCTTTTTTTCACTTGAATTTTTCAAAACCTTTCGAAATAAAGTGTTCACTACAAGATGTTAGCGTTATGTCAAAAGAATTCCTTTTTATGACAAATTGAGGCTTGCGTAATTTTTTTAACAGCTTTGTTTCGAGCTCAGGAAAAACAACAAAAATGTAAAAACTGAAGAGATAGGGGCCAAAATCGAGCCTTTGTACAATAACTCGTTTCTTATCGATCTTACGCCCCAAATGGCGATGTACAAAGTTAAAGATCATCAAACTATTTATAAAAATGTTATATATATTTCTCCTAAATAGTTTCCGAACAGTAGCCACCCAAAAGTGAAAAACTGTCTGAGCGACGCGACGGGTGCATATTTCTGCACTTCATCAGAGTGCATGGTAATAAATTACACCGTAAACAATTCCAGTTGTTCAATTATGTTTGTAAAAATGATTGCATCAGCAGCAGTCTATAATTTTCGGCAATTATTTATCATTTATTGAACATTTTTGCTGATAATGATTGTCTCTCCAGCTACTATAGCTACTTTGTGTATGAAGAGCGCAAAGTGCATTTTGGGATGCTCTCTCATATATAGTCAATACTACAGCACCATCTGGATATGTTTATGGAGAGGTTGCTAGTAAAGAAAAAGAACAGTAACATAATAACAACAACACAATAACATATAGATAGCAGACAAAAAATATTCTTGCTCTCTGAAAAACTGAAGATTGCATATTTAAGAACGTAATGTATTTGTTATTATTAATAATATTTTATTACTGTGGTTAACACCACCACAAATTGGTGACCCCGACTTCGAGTTTCGTGTTGATTTGTTTCACGACATTGGTTTTCCTGTTGAATCCTGCTGGGTAGCTATTCTGTAATTTCAGTGAATGTGAGCATTTGTCATGAGAGAAGAGAGCTCATATCACTATCCCTTCCCAGGGAAACGAAAATGCTATTCTGTAACTACAGTGGCTACGCGGGGACGTGAAATGATCCTTCCAGCGTTGTCAACAGTTTCTCCTGCATTTCAACCTATAGAATTGCCGCAACGCCATGATCGAAGGTCATGCCTTGTATGATGGGAAATGCATCTTGTCAAAATGCGAGTTTCTGACGTTGAAAATTAGTGCAATATTATTTTGTAAAAGTGACATAATTTTCTGTTGGGCTAGGAATAACAGCATTAAAAATCCGTTTCAAACCGAGTGCCTTAAAATATATCTTGATTAAATGGGTGGAAGATGCCAAAAAATGTGGGAAAGATTACCTATAACAACCACTTTAAATGCTGTCCTTGGAAACTAATAAAATTAATTCGAAGCAATGGAGAAAAGTAAATTTAATTTGTAATATAATGATTGGATTGTACATAATCTGACTTATATAATATATTGTATAATATTCCCAAGCATGTTCGTTATTGACTTAATTATAAAAGTCCTATCTTCTAAACCGAATGGATTGCTCATGCAATGAAGTTGTCATTTTTTTAAAGATTTTTCCAGCAATCTGAAGGTCTCATAGTGTCTCATTGATAATTTAGTACATCGGCAATATTCATCGCCTTTAATTCGTACAGTTTAAGCAACACAAAACCCATTGTATGATTTAACATAAAAATAACTTCAAATAAACAAATATCATCCGACATCCAAATAAAATGACAGTTTGCCCAAAAGTGAGGTTATATTTTCATCCTTTCACGTGTGAACGGTTCCGCTCCCTACAATTTACCAAGAGAAGCAAGTTCCCGATTTTTGGCGTGATGTAACCGCTCCCACAGTTACAAAATACGCTATTTTGGTTTTCAAGAGAACTCCGCCCACTTTCTCATGAAAATATGTGCTCACATCACGTCACACCGATACAGAATAGGTACGCTGACGTTTCCCACATTACGTATTTTGGGATCGTCATCTTAGTTCCAAATACCCCATGCCCAGTTGCCGGACGTCCGATCCAATTGTAAACAGCCGGACCCTCAAGTTTCTATCCGTTGATCGCAGTTCCAAACTAGAATCACCGCATCTCTACAATTGCGGTGATTCACTACACCACCATAAATCCACTGTTAGTGGTGATTGATTGTATAGGTGAGAGTTCTTGCAATAGTCCTTTGGTAGTTACTTTTTAATTCACTGTCAAACAATCAGTAGTTGAGGTTATTTTTGTATTTAATTTTTTTTAACTAAAATATTATGGCAGAATCAGCATAATTGCCTGCTCAATTAGATATTCAGACTCAGCATAATTATTCGTATCAAATCAAATTACCGCCTTTCTGGACAACTCGTCCAGAAGTCTGGTTCAGTCAAATTGACTCACAATTCAATGTATCACGTATCACCAGTGATAGAAAGAAATATGATCTTGTCACCCTCTGGCCAGAACACTTTCAACGTTGACAACTTTGCGCGACTGCTAGGAAATTATTGATCTGACGAAAGAAATGTATATTTTTAGCAGTTTACCTCGTAGAGGTGTCCAGATCATCCGAGTGAAAAGGCTGCTTAGTGAAATAACAATAAGGGACTTGCCTATCTGGGCACTAGAACTACTTAATCTTCTTCATGCTAGCCTGCCGACGCGTGCACGGTCAGAATTTAATTATTTTGAGTAATCCAACTTTGGCAATTATTAATAATTATACACTAACACTGAAATTAATAAATTTTATAACGTGGTAAAATCGAGAAGATCTGAACCCCCCCACCGAAATTGTTCCGATAATATAACATTTTACTTCCCTCGCATACCGAAGGGAAGTATTGTATTCGAGAAAAAATCACCCTCCGAGATTTTTTCGGATTCTGACGTTTCAGAACACGTAGATTACGAAAATATAGGTTTTTCAATTCCGTCAGTCTGTCTGTCTGTCGGTCTGTCTGTCTGTCTGTCTGTCTGTCTGTCTGTCTATCTGTCTGTCTGTCTGTCTGTCTGTCTGTCTGTCTGTCTGTCTGTTGGTGCATTTACTAAAAAACTACATGACGGAGAGCAGTCTTTGGTAGGTAGTTGACGCTACTGTCAGCGAAGAAATGATAGAAATTTCACTGGAAAATATACAGGGTGGACCGTCTAAACGGAATAAATAGTGAAAAAAATTTTTTTTTGCTCTAATTTTAAATTTCCACGTTTCATGACGCGCTAAACCTATTTCAGAAAAAAAAAATTTTGAAAATTTTTTTCACCAATATTTTTGAAACATTTTTTACTAAAATGAAATTTTTTTTTCTTTCTTCAAATTTAAAATTTCCACGTTTCATGGCATCTAAGCCTGATTCGAAAAAAAAATTTTTGAATTTTTTTTTACCATTTTTGAACATTTGTTTACCACTAAAATAGATGGAATTTTTTTTCATTTCTTCAAATTTAAAATTTCCATGTTTCATGATATTCCAAACCAATTTCGGAAAAAAAATTGCAACATTTTGTTACCAGTTTGGAAAAAAATTTAACACTAGAATGCTCAAATTTAAAAGTTTCACGTTCCATGACATTCTAAACCTAGGTATTTCAGAAAAAAAAAATTTGAAAATTTTTTTTACCAACATTTTTCAAAAAGTTTTTACCACTAAAATAGATCGAATTTTTTTTATTTGCTCAAATTTAAAATTTTCACGTTTCATAGCATTCTAAACCTAATTTAAAAAATATGTAATTTTTAAGTTTTAAGCTTTTTTAGCACTATTATAGAATAGAAGGAAACTTTCCTTTTTGCTCCAATTTATAATTTCTACGTTTGACATTTTAAACCTAGTTCAGAAGAAAAAATTTTGAAAATTATTTTACCAACATCTTTTGAAAATTAAAAGAAAAATGATATTATTTAACCACCACTATACTTCCAGTCCATTAGGTGAATGTTGGATTGAAAATGTGACAGATGGCAATAATATCTGGCATATGCACCTATTATACTTTTATTGAAAAATGTACAGTGTGGTCATCCCAAGAAATAATACAGTCATGGTGGACATTTGTAAAGGTATTTGCGCAAGCCTGCCATATGTGGCACCTACTATTTAGTATTGGACTTTTGCTGTTGGATGAGCAATCTGTATATTTTTTTGACCAAAACTTATCAAGTTTTATTTGTAATAATAGCAATAACTATATTCCGATTATTATTTTCAATGTCATTTCGTAATTACTAATTTCTTAGAGTGACTGCCATGCACAAATAACGAGGGAAGTTCTGTGTAAATACCTTTACCGATTTTTTATAGAGTGTAGATTGTCTTTAACTTTGAATGCCCCCATTTGGAGCGTAAGATTGGATTTCGATAGAAAACGAGTTATTGCACAAAAATCTGATTTTGGTACCTAATCTACATAATTAAAGATAGTTCCGCATCTCAGCAGTTTTTACATTTTTGATAACTCAAATATTTTAAGAAAATACATTTTATTTCATTTGATAAAATTGAATTAAGACAGTTTGAAAATGTAAATCTTTGAATCATCGCATCGTCAAGAACGCCCTGAAGAATTAAGATCGGCTTTGAGAGGCCTACAAATTAGTATTGCGAGGTCATGGCGAACATTGAAAGTTAAACGACAGTGAAAACATGTATATTATAGCAAGCTTGCTATAATATTATTCCACTTGATAACTAAATTAATATTTGATACATACCAATTCTTTTTCAATTTTTTTTAAATACATTGATAAATAACCGAATAAACATGACGTCTCGTTTTGGAGAATAACTGCAAAATTTTAGAATAAAAAATTATAAAATAATTTCGTCGCACAAAAAATACTGTGTTTTATCGGTATCCAAAATATTATTTACATAGTAGGTATATTTTCCAAGATATAATGGAATAAAACTGGTAAGGTCAAACTTTCCTTAAAAAGTAGTACATTTTTCAATATAACTCAGCAGAACTTCAAAACCGTCCAATGTACATTATTCAAATTTCAGGGAATGATTTAGAATAGAGACATAATGAACACAGTTTTTATAAAAATTCCGAATTAACAACTTTTACAAATTTATTGATAACTAGCTGATTCTTTCAAGATTCCTTACTAGTAACATGTAGAATCCAATTTTCGAACAAAATAGATTTCCCGATTTTCCAATACGACGCGTGGAAATCTTTCGGATGAAGTGGAGGGGGAACACTATGTTTTCTAAAATTTTCGCAGAAGAAAGTTCTAGATTAGGCGCAATTAAGCCATACAAGAAGTTACAAGAGGATATGTATAAATTCATTTTTTATACACGGGCACCTAGTCATTTGAATCGAATATCAGATTGGAGGTACTGTTAGGTTACTGGTGATGTATTGTTTATTTAAAGAAATTCGCATGAAGATATTATATTTCTTTCCAAATAATTTTGATTCGCTTAGACTATAAATTATTCTTAAGATGAATAGTGTATGCGATTTATTGTTTCAATAAAGTTCAAATGAATTTTTAGCCTCAATACAATTTATAGTAATACATTTGCAAGCTCGATTTTTATAAAAAAATGTTATTAAACACCAAATAGCCATGACTTGGTAAGTTGGACTGTATAGCCAAATTGTATTGAATTGAATTGCACCTTAATTCTGTAATGGATATTTTATTACAGGCTCTTAATTCTTGAGATAATTAGGAAGAACACGAGATGAACTTTAATTTATAAAAAGGACTGATAAAACACTAAACTTTTAGAAACTCTTAACTCGATTAATTTTCGATCATTTGGATGGAAAGCTTCAATGATGGTAATTTCATAAGCTTCAAGTTGTGTTTTTAACACTTTTGAAGAAAAGTTTCAAGATAATTGTAAAAAGCCCTATTTATTTCAGAAGTTTAGCCGACAGATGACTGTAGTGAAGTACTTTACAAGTTTATAAGATTGAACGACATTTTTCTTTAATATAATTTTAGGTCGAATCGATTTCTACGTGCAATAAGTGCATTCCATAATAATTGTTATATTATTAATTCAAACAATATTTATTTTTCACAGTTATCAATCTAATATTACATTACAATACATATTCGAGGCAATCGGAGGGCGAATGGAACCAGAAGATGTAAGTATTGTTTCATGATTAAAACATCGTTTGATAAATTGCTCAACGTAAGTTAGAAATTATAAAATACTAATTATAGTATTAGTCTAGTCAAAGAACGTTCAAAAGGGCAACCCCCTTTGAACGTTCTTTGACTAGACTAGAGGACATAATGGGGAGAAGAATTTTTGACTTTAGGGCTATGCTTGGAGTAGTTAAACATATTAAAAGTCTCCAAACCTACGAGGGATTATTCTGTTCAAAATGAAAGCCGACAATATTTCTTACGAGATTATTACCATTCATTCTTTTCCATACGCAATAGCTTTCGAGATATCCGCTAGCAAAATTTTCTAAAAATGCGATTTTGTCTCAAGCTTTTCGACAAGTTTTGCCTTCTAGCGCGGCAGGGCTTAGCTTAACAGCAATGTCCTAACAGTGGAAGTTGGGGAGCATTAAATTTTCTTTAAAATAGTTATTCTTTGTTGTTTCATCTTCAAATGATCAGAAGTTACGGCAATTTTAAATTTTCTGGCAAAGGGTATAGCCGGGTAAGTTAGGGAAATGTGCCCTCGCACTTAGTTAAAACGGCTTCTAGATGATGCAATTTATAGAGTATATTATATGGTAAAAATTTTAACCTCTACTACCCCTACGAAGGGGAGTCCTTAACTATCATATTTTTTTTTTCGGCTTCTATGCAACCGATCGCTTTGAAATTTGGCAAAAGTATTGCATGCGTAGAGATAACTTACTCCTCCAAAATATAAGGCCATATTACTACTACGACCGCTTTACTAACATGGTCGCTCGTATATATATTTAGTAAGCCAACTGATGTGGCGGTGAGATGTGAGAGAAACGTCACATGCCTCAACGTCACTCGCTGGAAATTTTCAAATCGAGTTGAATGTTGCCACTTAATGCAACAAATCTACATAATTGGGAGTGGTATCCTCTGCCCGATGTTAAAATTTTGTCTTAATATTTCTACCTACGATTGACAAATATGTAATTCTATTAAAGAAAGTTGCTATGATTTTGTTGCGTTTCGAAGTCAAATCGAGCTAAATACTTATATATATAACTTTTCGTTCTCTATTTAAGTAGTAGATTTTACATTCTTCTCATTCGAACATTGACAATCATAGAAAACAACTTTAGGTCTGCTTGAGTCTAGTAACTACTTCGAAAGATAGAAAAGTTTCCTGATTGCAATATTTACTCCTACAAATTCTCATATTTTATCGATACATTAGAAAAAATATATATTCTACACTTATTGAAACTTAACCTCCAGTAATTTAAAAAATCTACGTTGAACTGCCTCCAAGTTATTCTTGTGAACATCATAACTGGAACACCAAGTTTAGCGATGCATACTCAAGTTTCGATCTGACGAACGATTGATAAAGAATTTTTAGAGTATTAGTATTAGTGAACTCTCGACTAGTACGAACGAAGACTCCAAGGGCTTTGGAAGCTTCAGAGACAATGGTATCGATATGATTAGTGAAGAATGATTTACTATAAAAAGTTACGCCGGGGTCGCGAAATGTTAGTGGTCTTTGAAGCATGACATTATCTAACCTGTGATAGGTGATGTATTTAAAGAAAAGTACATTACGTTACATTTACCAGGATTCATGAATAATTTATTTACTATGCAACAGGTGTTTATTTTGTCAAGACAAGTTTGAAGTTGGAAGCAGTCATCGATTACATCAATTACTGTGAAAATTTTTAGATCCTCGGCATATGAAACGTGAGGCAGATCAATTTCATTCATTACGTCGTTAATAAATCTGTTAAAAAATAAAGGCCTCAGAATAGATCCCGGGGGAACTCTAGATGTGGCAGCAAATTCGATCGATTTGAACCCATTTAGTGCAACGTACTGACTCCTATTCATTAAATAAGATATAAGCAAAAGAAACAAAGAATATGAGAAACCGATTTTTTCTAATTTATTAAGTAACAACTGGTGATCAAGTCTATCAAACGCTTTGGAGAAATCGGTATATAGGACATCTGTCTGCCCACGTTCATCTAAGGACTCGGAAATATATTGAGTTACACAGAATAAATTTGTTGTTGACCGCCCTTTCAGAAATCCATGTTGGTTAATAGAGATTTTGGTTTTAATTGAATGGTATATTTTATCATGCAGTAATATTTCTAAAACATTACAGAAGTTACAAATTACAGAGATTGGTCTAAACTTGTCAATTTTTAGTTTATTTCCCTTTTTGATGGTGGGACCTACTTTGAATATTTCCACAGGTCAGGAAATACGCAGTCTCAAGAATAAGTTAATTATTAAACTTAGAGTATGCGCAAAGATGATAGCACAATCCTTTAATAAAAAGCTGGAATGGAATCAAGACCGGTCGTCATTTTGGGTTTAATTCGTTTCAGAGCCCGAATAACCTCGTCTTCACTAAAGGAGTTTATGCTAACAATAGGGGCATTGTTCGGAATATCGGTCTCAATGTGATGTTCCTCGATATTCAATGAGGACTTATTATAACATTGCCCGAAATAGTTGGCAAATGCATTTAGTATATCACAAGGATTGTTTAGCGAAGATCCCTCAAAGCACATCTCTTCAGATTCACTGGTCGATCCTTTTTCTACTATTAATGAAAGCCTAAGATTTATTGGAATCATTTTTTATATTGTCTTCAGAGTTCTTTTATATTAAAATGTACAAATCCTATTGTCTAACCTCATGTTATTGTCACTAATTACCATAGCCTTACCCAGATTTTTCAAGAAATTTTCAAAACGCCTTGATACGTCTCTAGGTGAGAAGCGTGTGCTCCTGTCAACTTTCCCTTAATTATTATTATGTATTTTTCAAATATGACAAAGAATTTAAGTGTGTTCTTTCTTTTGCGGTATTTTTAATTACACCATATAGATGTTTGTGGTTTATGGGTTGGGTTCATGAATTCATCAAATAAAAGTTAGGTTTTTAAAATTTTTAATCTTTAGTCAAGTATTGATTGGCTTTACCATTTATATTGTGCTTCTGGCTGATTGGACTAGTTCCATAGTGCCACAGAAAAAAAATGCTTACTGATATTTGAAACAGTAAAACTGTCGTCTCTGGATGAAAAACATCTGCATACTTTGCACAAATTCTATCTAAAGAAGATTCGTATTCTACATTCGAGGATTTACGATTTATTTGAGGTAATAATTCGCCCACACGATTGACAGAAAACTCGGTATTACCGAACTTGCACTTCATAACCTGTAAGTTTCTCAACTGTCGGCTTAAAATATCTAAGCCTAACTTCTCTATCATTAACATTAAGTACACTAACTGGAATCAGAATGTTTAGGTATAGCTAAAATTCCTGTTATATGCACTCCTTCACCGAACTCTGTCGGTATAACAACGCAGTCATCCTCACTATCAACCTTACAATATTTAATAATTTAACACCATGGTGGGATTAACATAGCACAGTTAGATTCTAATGGCACACACATTTCTCCATACTCAATTCAAAATGAAAATAAAAAATTTTCATAATTAACAGTTGCTGAATATTTAACAAAAACAAGCAGAACCATATCACTCCATGAATTCCACTTCGAAACTCGCTAACTACTAACAACTCATGATTTATTTGTGCATCTTTCATGTCAAATAAAATATTTGCCGAGCCTACGGACACTGTTGATCCAGCAATTCCTTTAATTTCTTTTTCTATGTTAATTAGCTTAAGAGGTGACGTCAAACAACAATTACCAGGCCTGGAATTAATGAAACTGAAAAAATTTCTCTTAAACTACTCGCTATAAAATTGCCTTTAATTCTATCGAGACCGACTTTCGAAATTTCGAAATTCAAGATGGCTAATCCAGACATAAAGGACCCCGCACCATTAGCATTGGAAAAATGATTTCGGTGGAATTTTCTTCAAACTTGGGGAACAGTTAGTTCAAGAGCTTCCACTCCCACGGTTCACTCCCCGGTATGGACTTCTAGCTGCAGAACTATGTACTTTTCAGCTAGTAAGGAGGGTTCTTACATAAAAATTTAAGTTTTCATACTTTCTTCGCCAGCAATGTTCAATTACTATTCGATTAATTAAATATTTGCCACATTTGACGTTTACACTAATTCAATTGTTTTTCATGTAAGATTCTCGCGGTTGCATTTCGCAGCATTACTAGCATTCGTTAGTTCCTTCTCAGTAAAATCATGTTTTCTCGAAAGCGGCTCGCTTTACTGATGTTAAACAAGAGTATCTTTTATGAAACATACGAAGAGAACCATGCCTCTTAATCAGTGACGTAATTTTAGCATTTTTATTGCGTTGGCAGGGATTTTTCAGATAACCCAATAGATTAGAAGCAAAGCGAACCCTGTAATTCTGAAACGACAACCCTATAAACCCAAATGACCGAGGGGAAGCGAGTGTTACAAAAAGTTAAACCTTAACCAGGAAACCCTAAACCCAAATGACCGATGGAAAGCGAGTTTATCACTTCACAGGTAATATTAAACTCAAGGCTCGCGCAAAAATCGGAAGACTTGGCGATCATCCACCGAACGGTTTTGCGAGCGTTCCCCAGATGATTGTCGTTCGCATGCTTTCGCTGATATGTTGGCGAGCGTTCGATGATGTGTACAATTTGAACTGTTTGCGATAACTCCGTAAGCATTCGCAATTTTATAAAAAAAAATTAAATAATGCGATTTTCGATTCCAAACTACTTCTATCGTAAAAGTCAAAGTAAGAAAATAGTCATGTATGTTATATCGAAAATGTTTAAGTTTAAACAGTTGTTAACATATAAACATTGAAAAACGGCGTTTTTAGCCTATTTATCCTTAATAACTTTGGAACGGAAAGAAATGTTTATGAAAAAATATTCTGAAAGTGCAGGACTTTAACTTCAAAACTCCGAACCAATTACAAAAATTACATCAACATAATTGTTACACCGATTTCAAAATTGGGAGTTTTCGGCGCTGCGCGCCATGCTTTTGCGAATACAGATCATGTCTCTGACAGCAGGCAACCTAAGTATAGTAATCATATCATGCTAACTTTGGGACCATTGCTGCATTTTTTATAATTCTTTCGACAATTTGAAGTTGAAGTTTCCGGTTATTGTTGTAGAATACAAACGTTTCTTTCCATTCAAAAGTTATTGAAGGTCAAAAAGACTAAAAATTGCATTTTTTTAATGTTGAAACGTTAACAACTTTTAAACGACAAATCTTTCCGTCATAACATATACAGTGTGTCTCACTTGAGAGAGTAACAGCGTAAAATTCTTACCAGACTTGAATCTTACTGATCATGCCTCTATGTCACCAAGGTCTATTTAAGACCACAAAATCACTTTCCATATTCAAATGCAAGGCTATCTACGATACTAAATTGTATGAAAAAAATAAAAAAATCAGTAGGCATTTTTTAATCATAAAATTTTGTTAACAAAACGAAATCATTCAAAAACCTTGAATCCGAAGTTTAGTTCAATTCTGCAACCCTCCAAAAAGATATGAACAAGAGCAGAAAGTGAATTGAGGCTGATGGAGGTTTGATAGAACATACTATTTAATTCTTTTGGTTGTATTTATTATTCACTTGCTTAAAAAAAATAAATTTAAAAATAATTTTTATTTAAATACCCCAAAAGGATTTTTTTCATCGACCTCATTTTTAAAAAATTTTTAACTAAACTTCGGATTATTTTGTTTTGAATTTAGTATTGTAGATGGACTTGCATTTAAAGATGGAAAGTGATTTGGTGGTCTTAAATAGACCCCTGGTGACCTCTATCTTTTAAACTCAGTTTGATTCAAATCGAACAAAAAAGAAAACAATTATTACTCTGTTACACTCTTAAGTGAGACACACTGTACATGTAAGACTTTTTTCTTGTGTTAACCCATACTCTACCACAGAATTGTTTTGGAATCGAAAATCGCGTTATTTATGATTTGTCTATAAAATTGTTATTAAAGAATAGGTTCCCATGGGACTATTGCGCAAAAAATTTAAATTTAGAAACTGGTACAGAAATTAGTAAAACACCCTAAGCAAACCGTTCGTCTAGAAAATATACCCTAAACCCACTACACCTTAAAGTATACTATATTATCACAGACGTGCCACGTAAAAGTAATGTATAATTATAGTTATAATTAGTAGCCCATGATTTTACGAATATTAAACTTGCTGTCTGGAGTTAAAGTCGCCTGTCTACGGTTTACGAGTATTGAACGAGCTTTCCCCCGGGCATCTGGGGTATAACTCGCCTGTCTGTGGTTTTACGAAAATTATTAGGCAGGGCTTCACAAAATTTTAATCAGCCCCTGCCTAATTGTATTGAAAATCTTTAACTTTGTTATACGTATTATTTTTTCCGGAAGAATTTCGGAATTCGCCAGATTTGCCCTAAACAATTTAACGCTCTTTCAAAATATTTGGCGGGCAGTTGCCCACCTTTGCCTCCCCGGAATTACGCCTATGCTCTTAATCAAAGATATTAACTTACTATCTATACTGTCCAAATTTTATGACAATCAATTTGGATGTTATTAACAGAAAACCTCTTCAACATTTAAAATATAATAGTGTACTATATAATAGTAAACTATATGCCCCATAGTCCTGCGACGCCCTGAATAAGGAGAGGTATATGATCAGATCACATGTCAAAAGTGATCCCGTAGACTATCACCAAACGTTTTTATTTTTCAGATAGCAGAACGCATTGTGAAAAAAGGATCGCATCTAAAGGGAGAATTTAGAGATTCGGCTTACAAAGCTTTTCGAGCAGCTAAAGCAATCAAGTTTTGGGTACAAGAACACCATGACGACCTATGGTTCTTTTATAGTAATCAAGAAACTGTTATTTTTGTATCGGACATATGGACTATAGTTGGCCTTATACTTTTCTTTCTTTCCATCATATATGTGTTTAGGGCTTGGATACATGGCCAGTTTTCGAAGTGTTGGGCTTGGATTCGAGTAAGATTTATAAGACTTGTTGTAAACCCAGCTCAAGATTCACCTGAAGAAATAGAGATGGACGATCTATAATTTAGTTCTGTAGTGGACATAGTAGTGAACACATCAGTGGGCAAAGTAACGAAAAAATTAGTGCTTTCAAATTTGTGTTCGTCAATTTCACATTTAATGTACTTAATTTTATTATTTTAAAAAAGTAGAAAAGCACGAAGGCATGGACATTTCCACAGATTTCGCATGTTATGGAGTGGTTCTCACTAAGCCAGTCAATAGATGTTTCAATTGTTCCCTTAGTTAAAAAATAGATGAAATCAGTGAGAGTCGACAGATAATGATAAAAAATGTTGCATTTATAATTGCTGTATTGCAGGAATAATTGACATAATTGTGGCCAAAATAAACTTAAAATATCGATTTTGAAGTTAAATATTAGGAAAATTTTGCAACATACGACAAAAAACTATGGGAGCAATTTCGTAGAGCACAAAATTTCATACAAAACATTTCTCAAAATTTCATAATTTTGATGTTACGCGTCATCAAATTTACAGTTTGAACTGGCAGTTTATTTTGAATTTTGTCCATGGTGTCACGTATGGCATACGTTACAGTGAAGAGTAATAAGTAAAACATGTTTTATAGATATGTTAAATCAAACATAATTTTGTGTTGTATTGATGCTTCTAATAATAGATAAAGCGTATTCAAATATTCTTTTTTATTCCCATTGTTTACTTAACAGTAATGTGCTACAAAAATTGCGGCAAGATTACTTTTGTAATTTTGTTTATAATGACTTCGAAACCTGACATTAATCTGCATATATTTATTTAAAAAAAAGGTAGGTTCTCTACCAAAAAGATGTATTCATATTTTTTTATCCTGATAATTGCTAGAATTCTGAAGTTTGCAGTGCACTCCAGTTAGTACTGATTTTTCGACTATGATGTTATTGCAATGATAAAAAGTTAATAAAGGTATTGTTTATGATGAATCATTGCCATAACATATATAAGCATATTGTAGTTGAGACATAAGAAAGGAGAAATTCATTATCATAATTCCAACCATTGCATTACACCGAAGGATTCTAATTTCACATGCAATTTAAAAAACTGAATTGTCGAAGAATGGTAGAATACTAATTTGATAGATAATTTCCTACCCTTTAAGATGAGTCTAGGCAGATCAATCTCGGATGGTCAGTTCAAAGGTTATTATAAATAGAACTGCAAATGGGGCTTTATTGAATATTCTACACTTTATTACTAAACAGAACAATGAAGGCAAACTAAATTATTTGAATACTTGTTATCTAATATTTGAAACATTAATGCGGTGCATACATTGTCACAACTTAATACATCTATAAAACATATTGATATGTTACTTTATAAATAGCACTAGCATGTAAAAAAAATACCAACCAACAGCCATCTTTGGACTGTAATTCTGTTATCGCGTAGAGGTAAAACTGTAGACTTGTATTAACTGTGTCGAAGACTATCGCATGATTCTGCGCTCTATTAAATGACTATTATAACTTTTTAAAGTTTTTCGTATAATGTTGATATTTGACTGAAAATCGTCAACCCGCGTTTTGTGGTCGTTTCACCACTATTACATCAACTGTTCATTCCAGACATAAGAAATAAATGCCACATTTTCTTCCGTTACTATCTATTGACTCTCAGGTCGTATCAATTTTTTAATTACTTCCATAGTTTGTGTTTTCTAATGCACAACTAGACGATAATGTTGCCTACCATTGGCCTCCTCATTATTATTTTCTCAGAAAGGATTTTCTTACAGCTATGTTCTCTCTTCATAGGATCCCCGAGAGTATGCCGTATGCCATTCTATTCTCATGGCGCTTATAGAAATGCTTTTTATTTATATTTTAGTAGAAGCATTTGTTTTATTTATATTGTGACTAAAGAGTAGTATGCGAATATTAATATTTAAGTATTTAGTGTACCATTGAGTTGTCATTAACGTGAAAAACTAAAGAAAATTCGGTAAAACCCATTTAAAAGTTTAATCATTGTACAAATGCAGATATTTAACTGTTAGTCAACGGTATATCTAAACGCAAGAACAATTTCATGACAAAATAAAAGAACAAACGGAGTTGTATGGTACAAAGATTGAAGTAAACGATTAAATTCTATCCTTTGATTAAATGTTAACAAAACAGGCACTATAATTTGTCAAATAGTTGTCTAATAAACTAAAACGTAGATCCTTGCAACTAAATATGTGTCTATTGATGAACGTTGAGTCCACTAGAGTGAGGATGGGTTCTCTTACATTTACTTATCCACAACACTCCACCTGGCATATTTCTCGCAAAGGACAATATTCAGAGTTTCGTGTCAGTCTCAGCATATTCTTTTCATATTTAGACAATTTTTTGTATCAGATTTTCTTGTAGTATTCTCACATTGCATTGTTTAAAAGATCACTAAATACTTAAACCTAATACTCGCTTTCCACTGTGTAGTTAAAATTTGGAAAGAGAGATCTAAGTTAAAGAAAGAACAGAAAAACATATATGTAGAAACAAACAATTAAATGTATGCATTAATTTTCAGACAGAAGTAGATGATATAAATGTTATATCCACTATTGCGGACCCATTACCCACACTCGGATAATATAACCATCGTTATTAAGAATGATACATTAGCGATAATTAATTACTGCAGTTTTCTAAGAAATAACAGAATGTAATGGTATTGAGTTAATCTTTTTATAAATAATGGCTTATCCAGAAAATTTTATATACATAGTATTGTGTACATAATGTAAATGGAGCAATATCATGTGTAATATCAGCACCCCATCAAACACTCCATTACATCCAGATTAAGAGAAAAGAAAATGTGGAGCTTTATTAAACTTCATAGCTATTTTCCAAACTAGAGATACGTTTTGTTTGACAGCAAGTTTGCCGACTTGATTTTTTGAGCAAAGATATACATATTTCCTGGAAATATACAGATCTAAAAATTGCAGCAAGACAATGTTATTATCATCACACTGGGAATGCATTACTGTCTTGCAGCAACTTAACGTGTAGTAACTTCATTTCGTAATGAATTACCTAAATAATAATCACACAATAGATGCTTCAACATTTTGCAATATATTTGAACTATTAGTCCGCCTGAATTAGGGTTTCTACAAAGAACTTTGAGATTACACTTTGTTAACGAAATGATTTAGGTTTTTTGGTAAGGACTGAAGAGTCAATTCTTAAACACGCAAAAGTGGCCGCAAGTGATTTATATATGCATGTATACGAATTTTTGCTGTTTATAACGAAAATCCACTATTAGCTTTGAAACGGTGCCTCAAATTGAAATGTGGAAAAGTGTTCAAAATTAAATCTTCCACCAAAATATGACACGAAAAATGTTTATTTTTTTCATTTTTCCAAGTGCTTTTTCGCAGCCCTGAAAAACTCGATTTACGTACATAAAAGTTTAGTAAAAATTGCATATATCTCAAAAATTGTGGTTTCTTTCGAAAGAATTGTGTGAATCAAAAATTTTAAGTGGAAAACTTTCTACGAAAATGCACCATACACAATAGCGGTTTCCCAAACGCATTTTCCTATATAAAAAAACTATATAAAAAAAGCCCTATAAAATAAAAGTCCTATATAAAAAAACGCTTATCGGCGGTCCATTATTGCGTTAAAAATCCACAAATAACTTGGGAAAATCATAGCCTCATAGAAAATTTAACTCCGAACACTTTTACCTTTTTCATTTTCGATTTGACGCACCGTTTCAAAGTTAATCATAGATTTTAGTTTAAAAACGCTGAAATTCGTATATACATAAATTATTTTGCGTGTTTGGATAGTTGGTTCTTTAATCCTTATCAATATACTTAACACATTCCGTAAAAAAGTGGTACAATCTTAAAGTTCTGAAAATCAGGATTTTTTTCCTAATTCAGGTGGGCAAGACTGGCTTGAGTTAACATTGCATTCGATAATACTCTACTAATGCAAAATTGTCTAAATCCTGCTCAATAAATTACTTGAAAAAAGAAAATAAAAAGAGAAAGAAAGAAAAAAGTAAGTAATCAAGTGGCGTCAGATATCAATTTGACGACATCTGATTTCTAGAAAAGCCAAGAGTTTTGAAGTTTATTTAGCCCAAATAAATCATAAAGTTGACATTTCTGTGAAAGAATGAATGAAAAAATATTTGCATTCTAGTCATAAAATGGTTTGTTTGCTGTATTGTTCTGTATATTATATTAACTATTTTATTTCATGTGATCAACCTAACTTCTATTTTTTTAATATTTGTGTAATTTTAATTTTACTTTCAATTTTAAAACTTCCATGATTTTTACTTATATTGAGTGTTCAAGAACTAAGCACTAAGCATAATAAGAACTGCTTTGAATTGTTTGTAAATATTTTCGTCACATACAGAAATCTGTTCTTAGACAGACGTTTTTTAATATAATTGTATTATCTGACAACTGGCAATAAAATAACTGTAAACATTTTTTATGTATACTTCATCACTGGCATTATTAAACAAAATTGAATTGTAATTTTGTCTCTATTATTATACCTTTGTCACCTAAGTATTGCTAATTCTTTGGCATCATATATTAAATGCGCTCCTATGAAATCTATATTTTTTAAGAAAAATACTTAAACGGTATTATCACTGAAATTGCTAAACGAAAATATACACAGAATATCGTCAAGAAGCTAAACTTCTTACATATATTTAGAATGTTCGGTCTAATGTAAAATATAAATGTTAATTAATTTTTGTCTATGCTTTTGGCTTCTGCAATCCCTTGATATTGATGTCGATTAGAAATCAATTGTTTTAATTCCTATATTTAAATGTGGATTGGTATAAGAGGATGATCAAATGAAGTGGGGTCATAGAGCAGGTTATTTTCAATCAAAATAACCATATATGTGGTTATCCAATTCCAAGTTATTTCCATTTGTGCATTTTTTGTATTTTCCCTAGAAATCACGTACTCCGCCACTAAAGTAAAAAATATATGATTTCTTTGGTTGTTTTTACTTCTCTCGCTTACCAAAGGGTAGTATTGTAATCGTGAGAAGATCACCCTCCGAGATTTTTTCGGATTTTCACGTGTTAGACCATGTAGATTTAGTCTAAATGTGCCGATACAAGTAGAGACTAAAATGTCAAGAGTTGTGTCTAGATTGCTCTTAGATTACTCTACAGCGTGTTCACATTGTGTTCTAGGTGCTGCACAGCACGTCATTTGATAAAAAATGATGTGAAGAATGTAGAGAAAAATGGCTGCCAGCCCTCAGTTAGCCGCAACCTCCAAGTTGCCAGGTGTAAACAAGGATACAATGTGGTGCAGCTAAAGTAATATTTTTATTTTTGGTATTGCGACTTACGTCGATACTAGGCGAGGAAATGAAGCATTTAACCCCAACATGAGACTCCGCCCCGCCTGATTTTTATGTAAGACGGTGCAAAATGTCCCTGAAGATGTATAGAACAAAGTCAGGGTCATGGGAACTGGTCTTTTTTTGATTTCCGGTTGTAAATTGGGACAGAAGTTCACCAACAATTTTTCTTTAAAGTGAAAAAGAACCATTGGATTTTATTTTCTAAGAGTTTTTTGACTGTTGACCTTTTTCAACCAACCTCACTCTTTCCGAGATATAAGCGCTTAATATAGCTTAAATACTCATTTCTTTTTAAACGCTTATATCTCGAGAAGGGTGAGGTTAGGTAAAAAATCGGTAAAGGTATTTACACAGAACTTCCCTCTTTATATGTGCATGGCGGTCACTCTTAAAAATTAATTGATTAATTACGAAATGCCGTTTAGATGGTCCGCCCTGTACCTTTTCCAGTGAAAGTTTAACCATTTCGTCGCTGACAGTAGCGTGAGCTACCTACCAAATTTGATTGTTCTCCTTCAAGTAATTTTTTAGTTAATGTACCAACAGATAGACAGACAGACTGACAGACAGACAGACTGACTGACTGACGGAATTAAAAAAATCGGTAAAGGTATTTACACAGAACTTCCCTCGTTATTTGTGCATGGCGGTCACTAAAAAATTATTAAATATGAAATGACATTGAAGCAGAAGAATAATAATGGAAATATAGTTATTGTAATTATTACAAAGAAGTCCTGATAACTTTTGGTCAAAAAAAGAGTGCTCATCCAACAGCAAAAGTTCAATACTAAATAACAGGTCTACCATGAATAATTTCTTGGGATGACCACCCTGTATATTTTCCTATAAGTATAATAGCATATGCCAAATATTATTGCCATTAGACACATTTTCAGTTCTACTATCACTCATTGGAGTGGTATAGTGGTGATTAAAAATTTCAATTTTTTTTGAAATTTTTCAAAACTGTTGGTTAAAAATTTTCAGTCTTTCAAAATAATTTTTTTTTTGAAATACGTTTAGAATGCCACGAAACGTGAAAATTTTAAATTTGAAGAAAAAAAAATGTTTCTTCCTATATTTTAGTGGTAAAATTTTTTTCAAAAATGATTGAAAAAGATTTTCAAAAAATTTTTTTCAATCATTTTTTAAAAAATTTTTCAGAAAAATTTCTAAATTTGTTTTATACGTTTAGAATGCCATGGAAACGAGGAAATTTTAAATTTTCAAAAAAAAATTCCACCTATTTTAGTGGTAAAAATTTTTTCAAAAATGTTGGTAAAAAAATTTTCAAAAAATATATTTTTTTGAAATACGTTTAGAATGCCACGAAACGTGAAAATTTTAAATTTGAAGAAAAAAAAAATTTTTCTTCCCATATTTTAGTGGTAAAAATTTTTTCAAAAATGAATCAGAATCCGTAAAAATCTCGGAGGGTGATTTTTTCTCGAATACAATACTTCCCTTCGGTATGCGAGGGAAGTAAAACCTATATTTTCGTAATCTACATGATCTGAAACGTCAAAATTCGAAAAAAAATCGGAGGGTGATTTTTTCTCGAATACAAAATTTCCATTCGGTATGCGAGAGAAGTAAAATGTCAAGAGTTAAAAAATTCACAGATTTCGCAATTCTTACAACCATCCGGACATTGGAAATAATAAAGCCATACATCTCGATTGCGACACCGCTACATTTCGACCTTAAATGAAAACTCGTGACCTAACCGCCTGTGATATATGCAACCCATATTACAATTGCATATATCAGCTGTTGCATATGCGACAGTCTCACTCGACCGCGACACCGCTGTCTTTTGACCTTGAACGAAAACTGGTAACTCGACCCCCATATACGAACATAAACATTTCCAATGATAAAATGCTTATAATTTTCCAGAATATTGAGTCCACATGTTTTAGTTCATAATAAAAGCCCAGAATAATAATAATAATAATAATAATAATAATAATTTATTGACCATCTTTTTGATACATAATATGTATATATGGTACGTCAGCTGATAAGTAATATGTATATATAATTTAATAAAGATAAAAAACAGAATGCATATTGGTACACACACAGTTAAATAAATTAGACTATCACAATAACAATAATCAAAATACAAGTTTAACCTGATATTAAAAAGAAGAAATCTATATGACATAATATGCTAAAAAAAATGTTTAACATATAAGGTCTAAGAAAAAAGAAGGGAAGAAAGATGTAATTACAATCTGTCATCAAGATATTCTTTTAGTGAGTAGTAAGATTTGTCTAACAGTAAACATTTTATAGTTGCATTATATTTATTTTTATTTAGCGTTTTGTAACTATTAGGCAACTTGTTGTAAACAATTATTGCTAGATATTTTGGACTCCTCTCATATACAGTTAAATTATATGTATGGGTATTTCTAGGGTCAAATTATTTCTAGTATTGTAGGAGTGATTGTTATTTAATGTATTGACACTACTTAATTCAGACTTAGCGTAAAGTAGTAACTGATAAATTAGCACACAGGGTAGAGGTAGTACACCAAGTTCTTTAAAAATTTCTCTACAACTTGTCCTTTTACTTACTCCTACAATGTACCTAATAGCTTTTTTTTGAAATCGGAAAACCCGTATACTTTAATGTGAAACACCCCATGCTATAATGCCGTAAGATATCACTGAATGAAAATGAGCAAAATAATACATTAACAATACAGACCTGTCAATTACTTTTTGTAACTGATGTATAACATAACATGCTGGTGCAATTTTTTTACATGTTGCATCAATATGGGAGGACCAAGTACAATTGTCAGATAAGTGGATACCTAAAAATTTTATATTATTATCTTGCCTAAGAGTGCCGCTATTTGTTCTAATTAACAAACTCTGATCGAGTGTTTTATTTTTTGACAGGTTAAATCTTAAAACTGATGATTTTTTATTATTTAGTATTAAATCATTTTGTGTAAACCAGGGGTGCGCTTCTTGAAGTTGTTGACTGGCTCTATTAACAAGTGAATACACATTTTTTTCACTAACAAGAATGGTGGTATCATCAGCATACATAATGGAGTTTGGTAGACAAAAATCATTTACATAAATGATGTATAGCAAAGGACCTAAAATGGACCCTTGTGGTACTCCAATGGTTGAAGATAATATTTTAGATTTATGATTGCTGATTTCAACATATTGCATCCGATTTTGCAGATAACTAGTAAACCACTTATGAGGTATTCCTCGTACACCATATTTTTCTAGTTTCTCTAGAAGAATTCTATGATTTACGAGGTCAAATGCTTTGCTTAAATCAACAAAGATACCTGCTGTTTTTTTCTTTTCATCCAGATTTTTGTACAAATAATTAAGAAACTCAATAATAGCATTTACGGTTGACAAACCTTTACGAAAACCAAATTGCGAGTAGTTAAATAAACCACATTTGTCAAAAAAAGTTATAATACGTAGCGATACGTATTTTTCAAAAATTTTTGAAAAGGAGCTTAGTTACGATATGGGCCTATAATTTTCAATATTTGTCTTGTCACCGGACTTATACAATGGTATAACCTTTGCGATTTTTAATTTTTCTGGAAAGATGCCTTCATTAAGTGAGCAATTTATTAATTCAGTTAATGGTTTACTAATTAGATGCATACACTTTTTTAGTAGGTTTGTGCTTATACTGTCATCCCCCGATGTATTGGAATTTTTCAGATTTTTGATGATATCCAGAATATCATGTTCATTGGCAGGTTCGAAGTAAAGTGAATTAGGGTTATTTCTGAAGGACAAATTCGGTTGATTATTTTTTAGTATGTTTGTGTTTGACAGAGCTGTTGGTGTTTTATTAAAGAAGTTGTTGTACTGATTAGAAATGTATTCAGGATTACTAACTATTGAATTGTCAGAGTTTTTGAGATTGTATTCTCTAATAATGTTGTGCTTTGTTGGATTAATAATGCTCCAAGCCGTGATTTGTTATTAGAGTTTATTAGAAGTGAGTCATTGTACATTTTTTTTGCCCTGATTAACAATTTTTTGTAAATATTCTTGTATCTTTTATAAAATACTTTTACTTCATCATCTCCTGTTAATGTAAGTTTATACAGTTTTTTTAACCGCCGTCCAGAGATTACTAGACCAGGTGTGATCCATTTGTTCTTCCTTTGTTGTTTTACTTTTAAATTACTAATACTTTTGAGTGGGAAGGCTATCTCAAAATGGTGCAGAAAAGTATCCATGAAGATATTAAATTTTTCATTGGCATTATGTGTTGGACTAAAAATTTCTTTCCAGTCCTCTTTAGAAAGCAGAGCTAGAAAGTGATTGATATTGTTAGGATTATTAGTAGGTCTATGTTTTATGATCGATTTACTTATTTCCTCCTTTTCCGTTAAATTTATGGTTATCATTTGAGCGTTATGATCACTCATGGCATTGTCAATTACTTTGCTGTTGTATAGAATAGAATCTAAATTAACACATATATTGTCTATACATTTATTTAATCTGGTGGGTGACGTTATAGTAGGCTCTATACGATAAGAGTCGAAAATATCTTTAATGTCCTTATAATGTTTGTCTTGGGTATGAAAATTTATATTAAAATCCCCACAGATAATCAAATTATGTTGCTTGTTTCTGTCTATTAATACATCTAGCGTTTGATTTAATTTCTCAATAAATATTGAAAAATCTCCATCTGGAGATCTGTATAAAACTAATATGATAATAAAGTGTTTACTGTTAGTATAATATTTGATAGCTGTACATTCAAAATGCATCTCTAAGGACAAATCTTTAACGTAATCTATATTTTCAAACTTAGAGTTTTGTGTTACATAAATTCCCACCCCACCATGATTTTTTAATTGGCGACAATAGAAGCTGGCTAGTACATACCCGTCAATTACACTAGAAATCTCTTGATCATATTTTGCCCAGTGTTCACTTACACAGAACACATCACAGTTCCCTTCTTTCAAAAATAGTTCTAGATGTAATAGCTTGTTGCTAATGCTTTGAACATTTTGGTGCACTACTTTGATTGTCTTTTTTTTAGTATTGGAGATAAAAAATCTTCCTTAGTCTGATTTGAGAATATAATTTGATCTTCAACTTCTACTTGTACGGCATCTTCCAGTTCACGTGATAGGTTTTGAATTTCCGTACCTTCGGAGGTCACCATGTTGTTTTCTATGTTGTTTTTCATTTCTTCTTCTATTATCTCAGGAACAGAATTGTCTTGATGTAATGGGATGTACGTCAGGTTACTATTTATATATGTTATGTGTTCAAGACTTTGTATTATTTTATTCACAATAATATGTCTGTTTATGGAGCGAGATTTTACACTATTTATTTCAAGAAAAGAAACATTGTTAGCACTATAATTATTGAACATTTTTAAAAACTCACGCCGTTTTTTGTTAACTTTAAAAGTAATTTTATCAAATTGTCTATTGTAACCAAAAGGCACTGAGGATACAATAATGTTTGTATTTACACAAAGCTTAAGTTTGTCGCATAGGTTACGAAATGAGGGGTAACTCTTATCCTTAATGTCATTTAAACCGGCAATTACTATTACAAGGTCGTCTTGAGTAAAATCAGATGTGAGACTTTTGATATTTTCTAATATGTCACTTTGGCGTGCTGAGGGCTTACATATGGAGAGTATATTATAATCTTTTAGAACCGGCATTCGATGCATCATGTGACTAAGGTGTTTCCCATTTTCATCAGATAATAATAAGATTTGTTTTAATTTCTGGCTTTGTATCTTTAATGCTGTTTGATTACCACAAATTGCAATATTGTTGCTTGGTTCTGGATCTTCTTTACTAACAATTATATTTGAGAGAATCTTAATATTTTTTGAACGATCTTTTTGTGGTTCACTTGTTTTAAATTGGGCTTTAGTTTGTTTGGTTTCACATTGCGTCCCTATACTGGTGTCTTTACATTTATCCACGCCACTGTCCATGTCAATAATTTTATCAGTCCAAGTAGATACGTTTTTACTATGCCTATCTCTCTACGTTTGAGTTCCTATAGTTTTTAGCACTTTATTTGAAGGTTTCGTGTTTTTATACAGTTCCTTTAACTATTCTTGTAGATCTTTAATAATTTTTTCCTGTTTATTTATTTGCTCACTCATCTCTTCCTCAGTTTTCATGACTTCTTGTATAAACTGTTGATGCTCTATTTTTAATTTTTTTATATATTTGTTTTTCTGTTCACTGTCGCAATTCAGGTCATTAATGGTCTTTTCTAAGATGCTTATTTCGTCACCTTGGTCACTAAAGCAATCACTTTCATCGACTTTTCCACAGCAGTTTATCTTGTTTTCTTTTATAAACACTATATCACTTTTGAAACGAGGTAGACAACTTTTGTGAAATATATTTAAACATTTTATACAAACATAGTGAATAAAGGGTTTTGTTTTACAACATTTGTAGCTATTAAAGCTAGAGCTGCGCAAATTCGTGGCATTACTACACGCCATTACTGTATACATGAATACCAGTTTCTTGAACCAAATCCTAAATACAAACGATCGAACATTGATCGTTTGTATTCAGGATTTTGTTCAAGAAACTGGTATTCTGGGCGCTTATTATGAACTAAAACATGTGGACTTAATATTCTGGACAATTCTAAGCATTTCTTAACTCTTGACATTTTTTACCTAACCTCACCCTTCTCAAGACATAAGCATTAAAAAAAATGAGTATTTAAGCTATTATTTCAAAGAACTGGTATTTTGAGCGCTTATTATGAACTAAAATATAACAACTTTATTATTCTAAGCATTTTCTTACTCTTGACATGTTTTACCTAACCTCACCCTTCTCAAAACATAGGCATTAACAAAAATGAGTATTTAAGCTATTATTTCAAAGCGCTTATTATGAACTAAAATATAATAACTTTTGAACAATTCTAAGCATTTTCTTACTCTTGACATTTTTTACCTAACCTCACCCTTCTCGAGATATAGGCATTTAAAAATAAACAAAACGTATAATTAACCTTTTTTGTCAAAAAACTAGTATTTATGATTATTGTTGGTCTTTGATTATCAATTAGGCTATTAGACTTTTTATTTTGGATAATTCTAAGTATTTTTTTCTCTGGGCATTTTTACTTAACCCCACCCTTAGCGAGATATAAGATTTTTAACGCTTATATCTCGAGAAATGTGAGGTTAGGTAAAAAATATCAAGAGTCAAGAAATGCTTAATTGTCCGAAACATCAAGTCCACATGTTTTAATAATTCATAAAAAACGCCCATAAATAATCGTAAATAATACTAGTTTCTTGAAAAAAAAATGAAAAAAACCTAAATATACGATTTCTTTGATTTAAATGCCGATGTATCGAGAAGAGTGACGTTAGGTAAAAAGTGTGAAGAGTCAAAAAATGCTTAGAATTGCTCAGGGAATTAACACATTGTGGGCTTTAATATAAAGTCCACATGTTTTAATTATTGTTAATAATAAAAAATACTAGTTCTTAAAAAATATAGAAGCGAAACATACTTTTTTTTCATTCAAACGCTTATATCCCCAGAAAGGTGAGTTTGGGTAAAAAAATGTAAATAGCAAAAAATGCTTATAATTATCCAAAATATAAAATGCATTTTCAACTTAAAAAAAAATTGTTGGTGACCGGAAATAGCGAACTTCTGCGTCGGCTTACGCCCGGGAATTGAAAAAGCGCTAGTTCCCATGACCCGGACTTTGTTTTGCACATCTATAGAAACATTTGCATCGACCCACATAAAAATCAGGTGAGGCGAAAACTACCTACACCCCATATATAAAGAAATCGATCCAAAACTCATCTGCTGAAAAATGTCTAAGTTTTGTTAACGTGACAAGCAACTGCATCAAGTCTGACATAATCTTTATAAACTACCCCTACAGAGTTGAGAACAACCACCCCTAAGTTTAGGGGACACGAGAAAAACAATAATAACGTTAAATCCAACAGGGTTTCTATTTTCATGGATGCTATGATACGCTGAACTTGCGTAGTAGGTACTCTAAAATAGAACTAAAAACTTACGTACCATCAAAGTTCTACAATGTCAACCGCCAGAGGGAGTTAAAAGTATGGAAATGAAACGAATAAGCAGCAATATAGCTTTTTCAGCAGTCACTGCAACTTTTTCGTTGCATCTTGAAAGACGGTAGTTTACATCCTTTTTGGGGGTGTTACTTAGTAACATTAATAGGACATGAGCTTCAAACTCCAAGCGTACAACACGATTTTTGCCAATCATTGCATCCATAAAAATGTAAATTCGGTTAGTTTCTCTCCGATTTTCCAGCATCCTATGGATATAGGGGTGGCATCTCGCAACCCCGTGGGGGTGGTTTCAAACATAGCGTCAAATATAGTCTAGTTTCTTCTCACTTCTACACAGCGCTGGTGTTTCGACTTTTTATAGAAGTCACTGTAACTTTTTATAGTTAAATCTTACATAGGTGGTAGTTTTCACACCTTATGAGGGTTGATGCTGTAGGACGTTGATGGTACGCAAGTTTTTGTTCTATTTTAGAGTACTATGCAATTTCAGCCATCATAGCATCTATGAAATAGAAATCCTGTTTGGTTTTTCGTTTTTTCTTGTTTTTCTCGTGTCCTTTAAACTTAGGGGTGGTTGTTCTCAACCCTATAGGGGCAGTTTATGCAGATTACGGTGCAGTATCTTACCACTAATCATTAACAAAACATTTCGAGTTTTTTCAGCAGTTATTGCTGTTTGGATCGACTTTTTCATATATAGGGGATAGTTTTCGTCCTTCCTTGGAGGTGTGTTTCATATCATCATATCTATTGTATGTACGCTGCTGTTTAACCTTAATTTGCATAATTCGATTGATTGAGATGTAACAACTATTCTAGTAGCTTTATCCTCTTTTTACCACATTCCAGGGGTGTTTCTTGGCTCTAGCTAATGAATTTGGGGGTGTACTAATTTTATTGGCCTCAGATTCGGATTTAGCCACAGAAAATACATAAGGATACATGTTCGCCG
Organism: Stenurella melanura; assembly: GCA_963583905.1. Classification (NCBI taxonomy): domain Eukaryota; kingdom Metazoa; phylum Arthropoda; class Insecta; order Coleoptera; family Cerambycidae; genus Stenurella; species Stenurella melanura. The sequence continues at coordinate 45,974,807 of OY757317.1, forward strand.
GTCTGAACATTTTTTTTGTGGGGCTGTGTTAATTCTATCGTAATTCTAACCTAACCTATTTAACTGAATGATGAGATATATAATGCATAAATTAATATTAGTAGGTCAATTAATTTAAAGTCCAGCACAGCTCCACTTGTTATTAAATACATAATTCTAGGTAAGCATATTAGGTAATACTAGGCTAAGATTTATTGTAAGTACAGGAAGATCGAGAAAGACTAAAGATATTTTGTGGTACTTGTAGTGATGGATCTAGGTTCTGGCTCCCCCTACTCTGCTCACCCCCCACTCCCCACTCCGATGATACACAAAAAGAAAGGTTGCCTCTGATTGGTGTATCTAAAAGTTCCCATAACTTTTGAACGGAAAGAGATATTTGAATTTTTTAAAAAGATTTCTTCTCGAGCTTCATCGTTAAGCAACCTGTTGATGACGTAAAAAGAAAGGTTGCCTCTGATTGGTGGATCTGGAGGATGATGTGTTAATTATTCGAATTATGAAAAACAATAATTTATGTTCGAATTCACCTTAACTTACTTGACCTTCTGTATAAACATGAAAGGTTACCTCTGATCGGTCGACCAGTAAAAGTGCAATAACTTTGAAACTAGAAGAGAGATTTCGTTTTTTTTTTAAATAAATTTCATCATCAAATTGATCTTCAATTCACTATTATCTTTTCCTTAAGAATATACTACGTGAGCAAAAAACGAAACAAGAGTGTAATAGTAGATTTTAAATTTAATTTGATTCTTTTGTTTAACACTGTATAATCTCTCGAATTAATACTAAAATTATTTTAGAAATATTGATGATATTCGGATATTTCACTTATAGCATAAGTTCCTAAATATACAATAATTTTGTTCAACCCTGTAGATAATGTTGAATAAATGGCGAAACAATTAAGCAAACATATTTAGGATGTTTCCATAAGAATAAAAATGATTGTTAATAATATGAGATTATGTATACATGATTTCCTTAACCCTCGTATAATAACGAAAAAATAAAACTTTTAAAATAATTCATGTAATTAGGGAACGATCAAGTATAATCAAATTTACGAAAATTAACATCCATATTTTTCTTAATCCGACCCTGTCTATTAATAAATTGAAACTGCATTTTTGTCTTTATATTATACATTCAAACATAATATTGCATTTTGACCTACACTAATAACCTAGATTCGTTATATAAACGATGTCAATATTTTTACAACTAGAAACATGGTTCATTCTGGTACATACATTGTATGATATAGTAATCTATAAGAAAAATGTTCTTATTTTTAATTTCCTTTCGTTTGCAATGTGTATATAAGAACGAGGTTTTCTTTGAACTAACAGAGTAAATAAAATTATTATTGTTTACTGTACTATACATAGCAGGTGAGTTATATTTTTGATCTTTGTTTTATTCTTTGAATTGAATATATTTTGTGTCGATATTATAAGCTGCTTTTTTAAGTTTATATAACAACCTTGAAATTTCTCAAGATATTCCGTTTTACGATGATACAAGGTAAATAAAACATTGGTAAAATTTGAAACACTTTTATTTAGTATTTTTAAATTTTATAAATCTTAATTAATGAAATGTCTTTGTAAATGTCTCTCTCGTGGAACAATAGTATTTCAAGCATAGCCGTTATTAACTCGTCACTAGCCCTATTTTGCAATTTCTCCTTCAAAATAAATTCTTGTAGAGTGAGCTGGGTCTGTATACTGAGTGTATCCAAATATCGGTGTAGGCATGAGCTATAGTACCATTTTACGTCAATCTGGTTAAGCTGTTCCATTTTATGATTAATTAGCGTTTCAAGAAGCAGTAAATTACTGAAACTTTCTGCGTTTAATGTAACATTAACGCTTCCTTTTTTACCAATAATTATTAATATTCTTTCACCTGCTTCTTCCGTAAACTTCAAAATATAATTTTCAAATTGGATATTTTGGTTCTGGCATTCTTCTACACTACTGATGGAGGAAAAATAATCCAAGAGAACAGTTTTCAATTTTAAAAATTCTAAAAATTCACAACTGGAAAACGAAACGGCACTACTCACTGATTTCTTTAAAATTAATACAGAGGGTTGAAAATTATTTTCAACATTAATCCCGGTGGATAAACATAATGAATACGACTTATTTAAAAAAAACCTAGATTCTAATAGTAACTTTGATCTAATCATTTCGAATGATTTGATGAAACTGCGGAATGTTTTCTTTTGCGTTAATAATATGCCCTCTCCCCCTCTCTCATACGAACAAAAACAAACGGCAATTCGTGAAATAGATTAGTATATATCAATATGAACGTGAACGAACAAGTTATCGCAAGCAAGGTGTGGGATGCGATCGTATCTCACAAAAATCTCCGTTCCTTATCAAAAATGAATCCAGTAGATATCAATTACTTACCAAAAAATTTCATTAAAACGTTGAGTGTTTGGGATTTGGGGGGGAGTTGGCATCTATTGCCAGGTTATATACGAAACGATCCTCTTATGAAATGCTACATGGAATGTCGTGAGCATAAACCTTCAGGACGTGGATGTGATGAGATCGACGGTCCCGGCCCACGAATTATTGATTGTCCAGCTTGCGTGAGAAAAAACAATGCAGTTTAATAGTGTAGTGTCAGTTTTCCAATTGGTTGCGTTCCTGCATAATAAACTAGTTATATTACAACCAGAAGATGTTACCGAAGCCTTCATTACAACTGATTTTAGTTCGATCATTAAAACTACTCATTACAAGCCGGAATGGCCCAGAGATTGGAGAAGAATGCATCTGCAAAGCATCAACGAGACAAGAGTATTTGTGGACGAATCCGACACATTTTTAAAAAATTTTGACAGTCCCATTTTGTATTATAAATTACGCTTTATTTTCACAAATAGAACTGTCCTTGACTTGGATTGGATACCTGTTTTATGGAACTCTGACGTGTACCCGGATACGTATTATTCCTTGTATTTGATTTTTCTAATTATGTTTTGTATACTGTTGTTTATAATTCTAACATTTTTATTAACTCTTAAATGTAGAGGTCATTATGAAGGTGTGTGTAATTCCTAAGATGATGAAATAAAAAACTTAATATATTTTAATATCGAGTTTTATTCGCAAATATATACATATTATGACATTTTTGACAATAAAAATTGAAACATTCGTTGAGATATATTAATGCTACAATAACAAGATGGAGAGGTGTGAAATACACATGACGGTGCACTTTTTTCGATAGTAGGGCAGTCCCACATATTTTCCATATTTATAATTTCTATATTCGGCAAGTGTTCCTTAAGAAAATTTTCCTTTATCTGCCCTTTAACGTATAGTCGATCCACTTCCTTGGTTAAACTTGTCAGTATATTAGAAATTTCTGAAATGCTTACGTAACCACTGTTATACGGAATGTATATATGATTATGTTGAAGCCATCTAACCTGTCTTTTACACTCATCAGGTAAGGCGGAAAAATTAATTTCTGGTTGAAAAACGAAATGTCCTATTTTCTGTCCATCATAGATACACATTTCCTTTACAGCAGGATGTGGTGAGGGGTAAAATTGTAAATCTAGCACCAAAAACTTCATATTACCATGTGAATGTTAAACATTACTAATCAACATGTTTTTATTTTTACTCTTATATATGGCCCCCCCTTTTAAATCAATTTGTGAACAATTCCTGTAACGGGGTTGTATTCCACAAGTGCATCGTGAAGAATAAGTGCGAATAAACTTGTTTTGGCGGGGAAAGGTTCATCACCTTCAAATTCCAATTGTATATCAACCGTGGACGTGACGATTGATTCTAGCTGTTTACTGCAGTCTATGACAAAAATAGGACTGTTCTTAAATTGCTCGAATGATAATATGGGCTGACTACTTTCTCTGTTGTAATAGTCTTTCTGGAATATTTTATACATGTAATAAGCCACCGAGTAGCGTCCCAGTCCAAAATCAAGATTCTGTTTATCATAAGGATAGCTTTCGGAATTCAAATATAATTTAATATTTCTTATTCGCACGTGATCGAAATCTGTGGCATCAGCCTCTTTGACATTTTTTTTATTGGTTTGAAATGCTGCTAGCACGTATCGAGGTTTTTCTAACTGAGAAGATGTCCTGATCGTCCATTTGTCTGATGTGTTCGAACGAAGAGAAGGTAATTCGTGAAGCTCCCACCTATGAAATGCCATCCGGATTGGGCGATCTTTCTTAAGGGAATTCATAATTTTTAGTTTTGCTTCGTCATTGACGCTAACATGAGGTACGTGCCATTGCAGTTTAGTAATTTTAATTTCACCTGCTGTACCCTTGAAACAGTTATCATCGGTGTGTGATCTTATGAGAATTAATTCCAATTTGCAATTTACAAAAATTTTGGTGTAGAATTCTGCAAATCCCATCAGAAAATTTAGTGGAATACAAGCATTGAACTGCGTCGCTGTTAAAGTCTTGTTTTCTTTAAAGGGACACCACCCGGCCATCTCCAACGATTCACTCTCTGCTTTATCCAAGGATGCCAAACCTTTTATCGTTGACGTATATCCAACATCTCTAACTTTGTCTACTTCCACCCCGTTAAGTTCCAAACGTATTTCATCAAAAAGGTAGGCATATGCGTTATTAACCAGTTTGCAGTCTGGATCTGCGGCGTGGTTAAAGGTGCCCTCTATGTTAATAAAGCTTTCACTGGGAAGAGTATAGATGTCCTGTGATTGGATGGGAATGCGGATTTCGTCGTTTTGATTAAAAGTTGTACTGTTATACGGTAAATATGTGTGAAATTCCTTTTTCGTGATTATGTCATCGAAGGGGATGTCCTCAAACACATTTAGCTGATTAATACTCATCTTTCACTTTATAACCTAACGATTTGAGAAACAAAACGTTTTCCGGTGTTAAACGTTCTTTAGCACTCGAATTACTGTTCACTTTCTTCCTAAAAGAATTCCTTTTTATATGTTTTTGATGAGGAAACGATGCACCATCGCCGGAAACTACACCGGATTTATTGTTGAACGAAAATCCCATTATAACTTTTTTAATTCCAGTCTCACAACAATTTCCTCTCCTCGAAAATTAATAAGTCTATTGTGCTGATCGGTGATTTTGAGAGTTATATTGCTGATGGAACTAGCTATCACTGGTAAATAAATTATATTTCGGGGGGTTTCACTTATCGCGTATCCTGGAGCGACGTTCAGCGAAAACTCATGAATCGTATGAACGAGTTCATCATTTAAATAGGCTCCAGAGGTTATATTGGCGGAAACTCTTACGGTAGTCACATTGAAAATTTGCATTATTTTATCAGCAGTGTGTAGCTGGTTGGCCTTTAATATTTTTTGAGAGAATCCCAGTACTCGAAACAAGGAGTCATCTTTGGTAAAATCTATGTCATTTTTCTCACTGAAAATCTCGGCTCGAAACGTGTTAAGGTTGGGCCTCAAAATAATTCTGTCTTCGTTCTCCATCACATTATCATTTATGTATTTTTCCAAATCTCCAATTTCATATGACCCCACTGGTAAAGTCAGAAACTTCTTGCCGAAATAGAATTTATTGCCCCCCTCGTCTACATTCGGTATGGAATGATAGCTGAAGAAACCTATTAATCCTAAAGAATATTTCTCAGTAGGATCCAATTCGATAGGTGGAAAGTATGATGCATTTAAAACACTGTTCCGCGCCACTAATGTGAACGTTAAAGACATCTTCTAAATATCACTCTCGTCGAGCCTCAAAAAGAGTAAACATAAGTGTCCGCATATATAGGTGTTGTAGGACTGAAAAGCGTCATGGTTGTAAATAATATCGTTACCTCGGAAATACTTCAAAACCTCTTTAGGGGGCGGGATACTGCCGAAACTATCAAACCAAGTTACAACATTTTTATTTTTTCGATACGCACACCAGTGAGTACCCTCATCAACATCTAAATTCACTATACCTCTTTCGTACAGAGCAGGTGAAGTGTTTCGAGGAAGAGTATTTCTCATGAAAACACCCGAAAAGTGAGGAATCTTCCATATTCTAGCGTACGTAATCAGATCGAAATTGGTTAGGGGTCGTCGAGGTAACGAGGTCATTAGTTTTTTTGAATGTATAGACCTAGTCCTTTTTTATATGGCTTCAGATACAGTCCGCTTCCCGATTTTCCTCCCATTGCGATAGCCTCCATCGTCTTATTGTGACGTTGTGATTCCTCGAGTTGCTTCTGTGCCTCCTTGGCGGAATTTACCGCTTTTGCGATGCCGGCCGCCCCGCCTGCTAGTCCCCCTAAGGCCGAAAGTCCTGCGAACATGGGCAGTAAAAACGGAAGGAATCCTCCTCTTTTCGGTATGGGCATAACCCGGGGTAAATTAATTTTCTTCAATCCCCCCGTTCGCTTGACGGTATTTCTAGCCGCCAACAGAGCTAGTTTTGCCCCCTTCTTCAAATCTTCAATTTTTCCAGATTTCAGCTTTAACGCAATCGGCTTTACAACGCCACCCTTGAACGGAATCTTCTTCGGTTTTCGTTTAATTCTCTTTGGACGGGGGCACTTCACGCCCATTCCTAATTTCGTTTTAGCCTTCATTACGTTAGTAACGAGGTAAGCGGCTGTTTTTTCTCCAAACGAAGCGTCTTTCGCCTTGACACGTTTCCAAGCTCCTTCGGCGAGTCGACGATCTGCCGCGTGCCTGGTCGATAACTCACTACTGTCCCTGTACGCTATGTCGTGCTCCTTACATAAAGAATCCAGTTTATTTATCCCACTGTCCCCCCGCTGTAGTCGCTTCTCGAGACGTGTGCCCGGTCCGCAAAACTGATATCCGCCCGGTATGTGCATCTCGAAAGGAAGTTTATTAATCAGATCGTTTAAAACGGACGTGGAACTCTTCGATGGCTTTGCCAAAATCGTGAGGTCGCCGCCCACGGTCCAGATACCAGGTCCAGGAGGCCCGTCCCCGAGCCGCCTTCCTGTAACTTTTGACATGACGTTTCCCATAGCGGGTTAGTTTTCGTTCGATCGTCGTAGCACACACTCTCGATACTGACATGCGATTCGTAAAGCAGAAGGAAAATTTTCCTATCGAAAATCATACGTCGAAAATTACTGAGGCAACGGATAAGGAACATGCCATACAACAGAAGAGACACGGCGACTTATTCAACAATGACGTTCGAGCTTTAATAGCCGGGCCGTCTGGGTCTGGAAAGACCAATTTGGCGATAAGCCTCATTGTGAACCCAAACGGCTTGTGCTTCGAAAATATTTATATTTATTCAAAGTCTTTGAATCAACCTATGTACGTATATTTGGATAAAATTTTAAGTGGCCTTCCCTTTATCGGTTACTACAAGTTCTTCGATGACACCGAAAAGATTATTTCGCCTGGCGATGCAAAACCGAATTCTATTTTCATTTTCGATGACGTACAATGTACTCCTCAAAGTCCTATTAGAGAATATTTCAGCATGGGTCGACATAAACTAATCGATACGTTATATTTATGTCAGACCTACTCCCGCGCGTCAAAACAGCTCGTGAGGGACAATACTAACCTAATTGTCCTTTTCGAGCAGGATGACCTTAACTTAAAACATGTATTCAACGATCATCACATTTCCAACGATATGACCTTCGACGAATTTAAAGAAATGTGTCGGCTTTGTTGGAAGGAGAAATTCAATTTTTTACTCGTGGATAAATGTGCAGACGTCAAATCTGGGCGGAGATACCGCAAAGGTCTCGACACTTTCATCTACTTATAAAATAATTCGGGTAGAAATTAGTAGTATGTTTAATACACGTGTACGTTCAACATGAAGGTGAAGAAAATCCGTGCTGCTGCTGATGAAAATCTGAAGAAGGACCTAATAAAAACGCGAAACGTCCTAAGGAAAAAATTTTTGAAACTTAAAAAGACTCGAATTGAAGCTAATAAGATATTGGAAAAAAATTTAAAACCTTTAATAGATCCGCTCAAAACAATTGCGGATAATATAAAAAAGGAACCCCCGTCTATCCCAAAAACTGAAACACCTAAGAAAGAGGAAGAAAAACAGGAGGAAAATGAAGATGTATTTGATTTAGGAGAAATAGATCAGGGTATTAAAAGAAAAAGTAAGGATTTTAAAATTATTAAGTGGGGTAAGAGTTCACAATCTACCGCTCGGAGAGATTGGGATGATCCGGGTCCGGCCTTTGTTCGAACAGAAACAGTAGCTGAGACATCCTCAACCCCTCTCTCTACTGAGCTTATGCAACGACACTATAATCTTCCGGAATCACGAGAGGAAATAAATACTTCCCTGAGTCAGTTTGAACAACTACCGAAAAAATATTTACAAATGCTCGTAAGCGATACCATTGGAGTGACGGACAGTCTATATGGAATACGTTTTAATCCGGAGACTCAGGAATGGATGATCGGCGATAGTAATGTTGAAATAAGTGGAAACGATATAATTATAAATGATAGGAAATATGAAGGTACTAACGGACTGTATCAATTAGTTTTTATGAAAAATCCGGAAGATTATACCCAGGCAGATTTATTGAGGTACGGCGATATCTTGCGCCAAACCAACGCTCATAAAAGAGGATATAAATCAGATGGTCAGATAAATGGAAACAAGTCCAATAAATACAGAAATATAATTAAAAAACTGTTTCCTGTTGACACCAGATTCAGAGACAGGTTCTTCTCGGTACCGGGTAGTGGTCTTCGGGTCACTTCGAACGCCACTCCTCAGTACGTTTATTGGAACTCAGTAAATGAATTAGTTGATCGACTTAGGCTTCTCTGTGCCGAGAAAAATGCCGGTAATAATTCAGTGGACAATCAAATTACTAGTATATTAGAAGAACTATCGGAAGAAGGTATCATTAGTTAAAAAAGTGTGTTGACATGGAAAAACTGCAAATCGTTCGTGAATTGCATAAGCCTGCCCGTAAAAACTTTTCCAGACGAAGGGTGATTATTCGAGGTCTGCATGATTTAATGCAGGCCGATTTGGCAGATTTTCAAAAATTCTCCAAACAGAATAGGGGTTATAAATACATTTTAGTGGCGATAGACTGTTTTAGTAAATTTCTATGGACCGAACCGCTTAAAAATAAAACCGGAAAAGAAGTTACTACAGCTATGAAAAAAATTTTTAAGGAAGAATTGCCGAAAAATCTTCAAGTAGACGATGGCGGAGAATTTTGGAATAAACAGTTTCAAGACTTATGTAAAGAAAATTCCGTGAATATGTATTCTACTTTCAGTCCGATAAAAGCTGCAATAGCCGAACGAGTTATTCGTACGCTGAAAAGTAGATTATACTTTGAATTTAGTGTAAGAGGAAAATATAAGTGGATTGATATTTTAAAAGAGATAACCAAAAAATATAATGAGACTGTACATAGAACTATTGGAATGCGACCGATCGATGCTAGGAGAAAAAAGAACGAAAAACATCTGCTTCAAAGCGCATACACCAATATTAAAATTTTTGGTAGTGGAAAATTTAAGGTTGGAAACGTAGTTCGTATAAGCAAGTATAAAAGTATTTTTGATAAAGGTTATAACCCTAATTGGAGCACAGAACTGTTCACTATTAGAAAAACCCAACGAACTAATCCTGTCACATATCTTTTATCTGATATGGAGGGATTAGAAATAGCCGGAGGATTTTACGGACACGAATTACAAAAAGCAAAGTATTCTGATGTCTACTTGGTAGAGAAGGTTTTGAGGAAAAAAGGAAAAAAGGCTTACGTGAAATTTCTAGGACTGAAGAAAAACGCTTGGATAGACTCGAAAGATTTATTGTAAATATATCGTTATAAGAAATAAAAATATTTATCTAAAATGTTTTTTATTTAAATAGAAACATGTGGTTAGAAGACAGATAAAAAACTATCTTTACAATTTTACATTATATAATAGATTATATTTTATAATAACATGTTAATAAAAAATTGAGAGACAAAAATAGAAAGAACAGCTTTGAAAATTATTGGTCTAAACGTAAAGAATAATGTCCATGGGCAAGAGTATCTATGCCGTTTTGAAATATATATCGTTTGTCGTCTGATAAATCTAATGCCAGTTTATTTTGTTCATAAGTATAGACATTGTGACGATCTGATCTGATTAAATTTTGTTTTTTTCTCACAGCTTCCCCCGTTTCTAAACAACGTCTATAGTCATCTAAAGTTAGAGACTTAGTTACACAGCTAACAACACCCTTAGCCTTACACTGATCTTTTTCTGATTTGTAAACCCTAACAGCATACATTTTTGATCGTAAACCTACAAATTCATCAAATATTTTCCCACCTAATTCATCTTTAAGCACACCCATTACTTTTTTATTAACTCTTGGGAAACCAAAAGGATTATCCAATTTGTAATTCGAGGTATCAAACCATTTTTCTAAATCATCTTTAATATCAGCATAAAAATCTTTAGTTTTAATTTGATAAAGCAAACTATCGGTGTCAGTGTAGCATAATTTAAGACAGTCTGGAGAAAATTTATTTTTCATGTATTCATAATGAAATTTATACACCTGAGTTTTTGAAATGTCTAAAACAGTGAAGCCTATTACAATAGGTTTATTAAAGAATATCTTACATCTATTCATTTCAACAGCTACACAGTTTTCGTCAAATATTACACGATCCTTAAAATTTGGTTTTGAGACATAATAGTTCATACCGTATGCATTGTCATAGGAACTTACTAATTTAATATCCCGAAGATTGCGAACATTCTGTATTGATTTCCCAAACACAGCGTTATTTAATAATTTATAATATTCGATCTGAAAATCATTTTTTGCTAATGTTCGCAATTTTGTATTTAACATAATATATGATTTCATCCAAGGAGACTGAAAAAACTTTATACCCCTATGAACTCTTTTTAACTTTAAACCATGCTTTAAACATTGTTGCAAATAAATGTAATGAACTACGTATTTTTCCTTTTTATAGAGGGTTGCCATTAACTTTTTACATTTGCTACCTTTTGGTATGAGTTTCTCTGGACAGAATGGCAGATCTGCATGAGAATCATGAATTTCATCCGGATATTCTAAATCTACCTCCAAAATATAACCACACGAGGAATCAATTTCAATTTTTTCGATTTTTAATTCTTCAATTTCCTTAATACTCAGCCAATGAAAGTCAGATTTAGGTATAAAAAAAGACATCGCGAACCCATAAAGGTTATTAACATCAAAATAGGTTAAGAAAGTATCATCTTTGTTTGAGTCATAGTTATCCATATATTTATTGTTAGCTTTTGCATGTCGGTGAATACAAGTCGAAAGACCACCTCTGATTCCTTTCTCAATGAAAAGAAGCATATCCACGTCTGTAAAAAGTTCGAGTTCAACCTTGGAAACCTTTAATAAGGCATCCCATGCAAGAGCGGGGGTGGTGATGTAATGAACACTGTCTAAATTATAAGTTTGTAAACATAATTCTCGAAAAGATTCGAAAACATCTGCTAAAAGCAACACGTCAGTTTTAAGGTAAATATCAGAATAATCGCCTAAGTTTTGACAGTTGAAACTACTCCAAACTTTTTTTGCATGATTATATTGTTCATTAGTAATATGTTGATATTTTAATCTATTATAAAATTTTTCTTTACTAGGCAGTTCTTTATCTTTTAACCTGTTTAATGAATTTACATAATTATATGGAAACACACCTTTTCTTAGTATTAACTGAATTTGATCAGAAGATAATGCTGGAAACATTTTTTTAGTAATTTTGAAATCGTCTAAGTATGAGGCAAGCTGATCCAATGATTTTGCCATAAAATTAAAAGAGTCTATAAATCGTAAATGAATATTACGATGATATATATTTCCTTCATCTTCATACTCAAATTTGAGTATTTTAGTAAAAGATTTATATTTTTCCTTATTGAAAGGTAACAATTTGATAGGCCCGTCTAATTGAGTACATAACTGTTGAATAAAAAAATGTAAATCATAGTTTTGTAAATTGTGGCTTACCACCGGGATGTAATTCAAAACTTTATAATTAAGATTACAGGAATTATGAGCAGCTCCACGAAACAATCCCGAAATATGACAGTGATCTCTAACTTTAGGGTCTTCAACCGTGAACATTTGTTCACATATGTGACATAATGCGACTTGATTGAAATGTTCAATTTGTTCAGGAGTTAGCGGTAACATTTGAAATGGTGTATTAAATATATCTGACACATTTTTCGCAATATCACTCAATTCATTAATAAACCACTCTACACAATTTTCTCCTCTTTTAAAATTGTACATGGATAAACTATCGTCAAAACTACAATGAAAATAGTAACCTACGCTGTAAGGTATGTGCTTTTCATATGCTGCTGTATAGGAAGTTGAGCACGATGGCATTACGTTTTCTATGGGTAATAAATAGGTCTCTAAATCGAAATATATAATAAAAGGGACACGTTCTTTATATCTATAATTTTTGAATTTAATCCATTTATTTTCTGAATTTGGAAAAACTGATTTTACCCCCTTAAATTTCACACAATCTAATTCATGATTTCTTAGTTTTTCTTCATTGTAAAAAAAAGTCATACATCTGTTGCATATGAATTTCCGTTTTTCTGTTTTTGAAAGTTGATTCTTCACCAATCTAGATAGTGACTTTATGTAACAAAAATGATAAGAAGTTTCTTGTTCATTCACATTATTTAATTCATTTTCCTTTTGAACCAACAATAAATTTACATGCATATTTTTAATATTATCAGAAACTCTGATAGGCACAATTTCGTATTTCGAGTTAGCATTAATATCAGAGTCATTATTATCATCGCCAGAATCCCCCTCCTCCTCATCAGATATATTAATTTCTTTACCCACAAACCATTTCTCTCTATAGTTTTTTCTCTTTAAGCAATAAATGTTAATTGACATATCATTTTGTTTTTCAAATTTTCCTAACTGTTTTAAAGAAAACGGGAAATTTATTCCATCTAAATTTAAATGTTCAGAAAAATGTCTATATGATGAAATTCTATGAGAATTTTTTGGTATATTTTGAAAAGCGCAATTTACTGCCCAAGCAAAACATGCATCATCAAAACATTGAATATTTATAACGGCTTTCTTATTAATAATTTCCTGAGGAAGATCAATAAATGTTGCTCCAACAGAAAAAAATGAACACTTATTAATATTTATATCTAACTCTACGATTTTTTCCAAAGCCCAACCCGAACCTCTTTCACAAAACTCGCTCAGTTTTTTTAACAATTTATCGTAAATATGTTCTTCATACCAAGTTTCAGCATTAGTTGTATCGTAATAATTTTGAACTTTAGTAGTAAGATAAAATACTTGAGATAATGAGTCATCATCATCATTGCCCTTAGGACACGTAAAATTAGCTACAAATGTGGCATTAATTTTACATGGAAATAATTTAACTTTTTGGATAATATCTGGAAAAATATAAGAAACTTCCTTTAAAAAAATAGTTGGATCCTTAAAATTTAAATTATTATGCACAGCAAGTGTTGTTATTCTACCTTTAAAAGCTGTTTTTGTTATTTTTATATCCCAACTTAACTTTTGCCGTTTACTCATTTAATATAATTATACGATTAAAAAAGAGAAAACTTAATATTAATACATATCTTAATTTTCTATGAATTCAATATCATTAGCCATTCGTCCATTCTCCAACTTCTTTTGACCCTTAAATATTATTTTCAAATTTTTCTTATTAGTGTTCTCGATGTCGGATTCTCCCATAGATTTAAACCTCTCCGGTAGAAAAACGTATTTACCCAGATCCAACAACTCCACTAGAATTCTTCGACCGAAAACAGTATCTATACTGCGGAAAACCCCTGTCTTGTAGGACTTGTTTACTTCTAATTCTGATAATTTTATAGTTTCGAATTCAAAACTACCTAAAGCATTTAGGTTTTTTAGTGTGTTTTGTGCCATCTCTAAAAAGTGATGGAAAAATCTTATAACTAAAAATTTATATTGAAAATAAGATAACTTACCTAATAAATTTGTTGTTACTGATTGTAGCTATGTATGAGTACTAATGTCAAGAATTGAACACAACTGATTATTTATACAAATTAAAATTAAAAAATTATCTCCCAGTGAAGCCATGGAAAAGTGACATACATAGCAAATGACCTTATTGTATCATTAGAGAAAGCTAATGTATAAACGGTAAGAACTGGGTAATATGAGTATTGACATTTACGTTTAAAAAATAGAAATAGAGAAAGTGGGTTAACATGTGAACGATATAAATACACACTAAAGGTCTAAGAAATACAACAGTTCCTCAAGAACTACATCAACAGTTACAAACCATCAATATCATGTCCGAAAACGTAGAAGAAGTAGCCAGATGTAGTACCAGTGAGTACAAAACTAATTTCAAAATTTGATGTCAGTTAATTTATATTTTTCTATTTAGTTATTGGTGACTCGTATGATCGATGCTTGGCAGGTCTAGGTAGTGACAGCCATGTATTACGTATCCTTCGGGGGCTGGAACCCAGAAGCAGACGGCATATTCCCTCACCTCGGTTAGTCCTCAGACCCCCCGTGCCAGTAGCTAACAGAGGGATTATGCGACCTTGAAGTGAATATCTTTGCTCTAGTCAGTTTACCACTTGCTCCCTTTATTTCGTTATTTTTAATAGTCAAGGGGCATTTGATCACGTAATTTGTTACAGTTGTTTTTTTCGCACGTATCGAAGTGGGTTATTACGTGAAGTTGCTGTCTCTTATCGCAACGGAGAGATTCATGTAAACGCAATGCATGCGCATCTCGAAGGCCACACGCACTGCGAGGTGTGTGGCTACGACACAGTAAATTTCGGCATGTGTTTATTTTTTCAACACCGAGACTTGTATTTGGTGTATGATTACGCCGTATACGAACTCGGTGAATTTAGCATGGCCCAAGAAATAGATTTATCGGACTAAATTTTTTACTCTTCGTTGCGATTCAAAATTTATATAGTCACATTTTAACGAAAGTAACGTTATTTTTTATATATTTATTTACTACTTTTATTCTTAAATATTTACAAATTTTGTCATCAATAAAATATATATCTACGTCCTATTTACTTTTTTTATTTTCCTTTCCAATGTTTTCAGATGGTAATCTTATAAACATTATAATTTACTCCGTTAATATGTAATTATCTGAACAATAATAGTTATTTGTTATTTAAAAGTTAAAACACATAATTAAATAAAATTATTATGTTGATTAAATGCCTATCTGATATTTCTTATAGATTACAAAATGTCAGACAAACAATTAAGGAGATCACTACCCCTAGTCACAGTCTCCACTCACGTAAGTATATGAAATGTTAAAAATTAAGAAGTATTTTCAAGATGTTAATTTCAGGACAAAAATTGGGATGACTGTACATATTATAATCGGTTGCCAGTAGTCTTACCTCCTGCACCAGTGGTAGACTGTGTAAGCATTTAAAACCAATGCAACATATAAAATTGGAGTGTTTTAATTATTTAATTTCAGGATGAAAATTGGGACGAAGAAGATCTCATTGAGAGGCAACCAAAAACATCAATATCTACACCAGTGGTAGTATGTGTAAGTGTCTAAAAATGTAATGCATAAAATTAAGTTATATTTTTTTAATGTTAATTTAGGAAGAAAATTGGGATGAGGATCTCATTGATAGACAACCAAAATCATCAATACCTACGCCAGTGGTAGTATGTGTAAGTGTCTAAAAATGTAATGCGTAAAATTAAGTTATATTTTTTTAATGTCAATTTAGGAAGAAAATTGGGATCATGATAATTATCCCACATACAACCCCACAGCGTATTGTTTATCACGAGAGATAATAAGAAAACCACCACCCAAAATGTCAAAGAGTGAAAAAAAAAAATTTAAAGAAGAGGAAAGGAAGAGAATGACAAGATATATAAAAAGTTAATAAAAAAGAATTTAAACATGAAATCATTGTTTTTTTTAAACCAAGATAACTAGCCCCTTCTAATTTAGATCGATTAGTTGATGAATCGCTCTTCTTTTTTGTTTATTGCCGAAATCATTTTAAAAAATTCAAATATCTCTTCCCGTTCAAAAGTTATGGGAACTTTTAGATACACCAATCAGAGGCAACCTTTCTTTTTGTGTATCATCGGAGTGGGGAGTGGGGGGTGAGCAGAGTAGGGGGAGCCAGAACCTAGATCTAACACTACTTAATATTTGCACGTTGGTGACTTATTGATTTACATGGGTCGTGTGCGCGCGACGTCACACATTTTGACATTCGTCAGCTCAGGGACAACAAACCGACATTCCCAAAGTGTTAAATAGCAACTAACCAAACGTTTCATTAAATTA
Organism: Stenurella melanura; assembly: GCA_963583905.1. Lineage (NCBI taxonomy): Eukaryota > Metazoa > Arthropoda > Insecta > Coleoptera > Cerambycidae > Stenurella > Stenurella melanura. Next base: position 45,991,225 of record OY757317.1, read on the forward strand.
CTACTTTTTTGGACATTATATGAAACAATTTGTTAAGTTTGGACTGTATTACTAATTGTGGAAGTGTTGCAATATGAAATGGCGCCAATTTTTATTAAATATCATCGATTTTCAACTAGGAAAAGTTGAAGTTGGAACACGTCAATTGATTGCAAGCAGTAAAAAGAAATGATATTACAGGACCATTCCAAGCATTTGGTTAATGGTAAATTGTTATACGTTAAAGTAAGAATTTTATATTTGACGTGGGTTTATATTGCAGGCCACACTGCTGTGTTACAAGTTAGGTTTGCCCTCTTAACATAAGATGCAACTTAAAATCCAGCTATGAAAGTGGTTGTGATAAAATAAGTGCTGTTAGTGCAATCTATAAACAGTTTGGTACAGAAATTAACAGTATATATTGGTTTGACTGATATTTTTTTAATCTAAACTTGAGCTGAGGGATGAGGTTCGTGACGAAAGAGAAAAATGTTACAGAGACAACTGTTTGGTTCAATTCAAGAGGAACTTCAAAGAAAAGCTACAAATTATATAAAATCTTATAAAGTATATAGATTAAAAATGAAAGTTCAAAGTATCATCGATAATATGGGGACTAAATGTATTGTTGTCTATTAAGGTTGCTTAATATTTGAAAACTAAGTCAGAACGCTGACTTTAACCCATTTTTACAGCTTTGTAATGTTAAATAAGAAAAATGAGTAGTTTTTAAACACCACACGATATATTTTAAAACAACATACATTCATACGCCAGAACACGGGAATTGTAATTACTTAAGTATAAATACCATCTAAGTTATATTACAAATGTTAAACTCCGTGATAAAAAATAATTGTATATTTACTTAATAGTTTATCCTGAGTTACAAGCTTGTATGTACTAGTTCAGCGTAGTCAACATTCAACCTACCTAACGATAATAGTCAGGGATAAATAAGACAAAAGAAAAGAAGAATATTTAATAAAACACATAAGTTAGACAATAGTATATAACATTAATTTGAAACATGATGAAAAAAGTTCTTATAGAAATTACAATGGTTTGCACAGCTCGGTGCATAAATGTACCATAGGCGAAGGGTCAATCGCTGGATAAATTGTGTTTACCTTACTATAACTTTAAGTCCTTTGCTTAATTTGTTTTTTTTTTCATGAGTACCTGTTTCACAAAATCTACATATTGTATTGCATAATAGTTAACTGCTTAGAGATAACCATTACAGCTAAAAAACTAAGAGGAATGACGTCTGATCACCTCACTCTGTACCTTATAAATTGCAAATCAGGCTAGCGAACGTGTTTGCCTGTACCTGCAGCACAGTCACAATAAGTACTAAGACATCATCTGGATCTGCAATATATCCAAGGAATGAGGCACCACTAACAAACTGGTTGAAAACTTCGACTTTTGAATGCCTTGTACTCATTCTATTTATCCACTCTTTCCAAAAATCATGGAATTACAGTACATATGTATGTAATATTCGGAAATACATCGGCATCTGTACTAAAGTATTCTTTATTTAATGTATAAAGGTTTAAATTGATAGCACCATCCTTTTTCCATACACCTAACCTGTACATCACACGACAATTTCTTAAAATATAAACTCATCTCCATCTTAACACATAAAATTTGCCACATGAATTGATTAAGGATAATTGTGGATATTAAGTGATCCAAAATTAAGTTTTAAGACATCACAAAATCTGCAAAATAAGTATACAATTGAAACAAGGCGTTCGATCAGTTGATCACAGAACACAAAGTGGCAGCCATTTGCATTTCTTCAGTATTCCCTAAATTAGTAACATACGAAATCAGTTTTAATAATATCCGTAGAATATAAATCAATGTTGATAATTTTAGTGGCTTTTCTGTATCACGTGACATTCACTATCGATCGCACTGTATATCATTAGCTAAGTAGTCTTTTGACAGAAGAAAACTATGTATATATGTAAATAAGCTTTAAGAAGTTACCTGCTGGCTATTATTTCATGGAGAAGAGCAAATAAGGGCCTGATTACATTGCATTATATACCACCGATCACGAATAGACTCTGGGATCAAACAAGGAAACTCTCTTCTCACCCAGGGGCCTGTCAGGGTATTTTATAAGGATACGCATACAAAAATATATGATCTAAATCTGCAGTGACATCCGAATCAACTACTACTAATTACAAATATGCGGGATTTTCAATTCCGTCAGTCTGTCTGTCTGTCGATCTGTTGTCTCCCCCTTGAGTAGCTTCTTACATAAAAATCTAAGAGACTATTTGACGAAGAACAGCGAAATTTGGTAGGGAGTGGACCCGTGGATACTATCCAGTGTAGAAATATGTAGCGTTTCACTGGAAAGTATAAATGGTAGACCGCCTAAAAAGAATAAATATGCATTATCTCTAGCCATGGGCGTTAATGGGCTTGCTATGGGCGTTAATGGGTTAGCGTTTTAGCGCGTGCCTGTGTATGTGTACATATTGAAAGTTTAGTAGGCCATATTTGTTTACGTTTTCTGTGAGGCCGACAAGGTTTTTTCGATAGAGGGGATCCTAAACTTTCATTTGATAAAAAAATATTACAATAATCTTGTGGGATAGGTTTCATAAAGATTACTAATTAGCTTAATTGGGTGTGCCAGGGGAAAAATCAAGATTCTTCAGGCTAACAACTGAAATTTAATTTCCCTCAACTCAACGAACTATAAAAATTTATCAAAAGTATAATTTAACGCAAATCTCAAAGTCGGCCACCGAATTGTTGTTTTGGGATATATTTCTAAAGAATCATTTCGAAAGGTAGATAAAATTACGATCGAAGCTTGGTCTATAAGAAACTATGATGAAAATTATATTTGGAATATACTATCATCGAGGAGGAAATCTAACATAATTTTAGATAATGAAATATACAATGGAGTCATCCAACGGAAATAGTAGTTAATAAATTAAAGGTGGCAAATAAAGGGGAATGTTCTGCGTAAATATCTTAAGAAGGCCTTAAGTAAGTACATCTTTCCAATTGAAATATTTTCACGAACTCTGTTATCTTATGTTGAATAAAAACAACAGTTTTATGGTAAAACATTTTTGATTGATTGATTTGCCAGCGTAAGGTGGGCATTGCTGCCGATTCCGGGCATCCATGGAGGTTCGTTCCAACACGCAGCTTGGTCGTCCGTCGAAAACGACCAACGGACGGCCGAACCGCGTGCCGGAACCAAACCTCGGATGTTTTATATACCGCCGGACTGGCTGCATACGCCGGGTTGGACATTGGACATGCTTGTTGTCAGCACCGAGGGCCGCATGGGGTGGGAATATAGAATGGGAAGTGTAGGTGTTTGTGAGATGCTTCCTTTAAGTTTCAATGCTTCTATTAAGTTTCCATCTGTCATTATCGGTTGGGGTGTGCAGGTATTTGCGAGATGCTTCTTTTCAGTTTCCATGCTTGTGTTAAGTTTCCATCTATCGTTGTCTCCTTATTTTTCTGCTTCTAAGTTTTCTGTTTCTTCTGTTTCTGAATCTGGCAGCTTTCATTAAATTTATTAACCGTTCCACGGTTAAATATCCATTTACAGTGGAGTTGCTGGGAAGGGCCCTATCTCGCGGTAACAATATTTTTTTTTGCGCGTTATGAGAAAAGAGGTCCGAAGGGACCCGGTATGTCGTTTCCTTGAGACAATCGGTTTCAATTTCCGTCTTTCAAATTAATAATAAAACAGTATGTTTTGAATCAAAAAATCGAGCTGATAAAAATTAAGATAGTAAAGATCAGATAGAAAGATAGAATATAATAATATTAATTAAATCAGATAAAATAAAATAAATTAACTTATAGTTTATCTGTCTTTCTGCAGCGTCTTGTGATTGCTGTTTTATTTTATTTCCTTTGCTTTTATTCCTTGGGTTGAGTTGATTTTGTCCATTTAAAAACTTTTCACTGTATACAATTACTTTAGGTCACAACATAGCTATATTGCTTTGTAAACATATGTACCTCATTTTGACACTGACTATGCTATTATTTATTGCCCATAAACCACTTAAAAAGTATCTTGTTGGGTCATCTAGGGTGTACGTAGGGACACTGCACTTCAAATCTTGTAATTATTAATTCCATATGAACTCTATTTTTCTATTGAGGTGCTTCATTTCATGCAGAATTTCTTCATCTACTAGTGGCTGATATTTTTTCGAGTTTAACGGGGTATTTATCGCTTTTTTACCGCCTTTTAAAGAGCATCTTAAAAACATGTATATATTCATGACGACACTTAACTCACTCCCAACAGTTTTATGGTAAAATATTTTGATCACAAAAAATAGTTCATTTTCAAGTGACTCTGGCAAAAAAAAAGATATTACAGAAAGTTGGCCGACTATTAGAAAAGTCATTTATTTAATGCAGATTTTGACATGGTATAACAGAGTTATTCAGAACAGATTCATCTTTATTAATGTGTTTTACGTAAAAGTCGGCACTTTACAAAAATGCTGAGATTTTTAGGACTGGCTCGTCAGAAATAATATTGCTTCCCTCGCATTCCGATGGGAAGTATTGTATTCGAGAAAAAATCACCCTCCGAGAGTTTTTCGGATTTTGACATTTCAGATCACGTAGATTACGAAAATATAGGTTTTTCAATTCCGTCAGTCTGTCTGTCTGTCTGTCTGTTGGTGCATTAACTAAAAAACTACTTGACGGAGAGCAGTCAAATTTGCTAGGTAGTTAACTCTTCTGTCAGCGAAGAAATGGTTAAACTTTCACTGGAAAATACAGGGAACAAATAATGAAAATATTTTTTTTTTTACTCAAATTTAAAATTTCCACGTTTTATGATACGCTAAACCTATTTCAGAAAAAAAAAATATTTTTTTCACCAACATTTTTGAAAACTTTGTTACCACTAAAATAGACGAAAATTTTTTTTCTTTGTTCAGATTTAAAATTTCCACGTTTCATGGCATTCTAAACCTATTTAAAAAAAAAAAATTTTAGACATTTTTTTTACCAACATTTTTGAAACATTTTTTACCTCTAAAATAGATGGGAAAATGTTTATTTCTTTGTTCAAATTTAAAACGTTCGCGTTTCATAGCGTTCTTAACCTATTTAAAAAAAAAAAAATACAAACCTTTTTTACCATTTTTGAAAAAATTTTACCACTAAGATGGATGAAACATTTTTTTCCTCTGTTCAAATTTAAAATTTCGACGTTTCCATGGCATTCTAAACCTATTCAAGCAAATTTAAAAATTTCTTTGAAATGTTTAAAATTTTTTTTGGAAAAAATTTTAATCTATATTCCGATTATTTTCAATGTCTTTGTAATTATTAATTTTTTAGAGTGACCGCCATGCCCAAATAAAGAGGGAAGTTCTGTGTAAATATCTTTACCGGTTTTTTTTATTACTTGAAATGCTGCAACAAATATTTGAAAGGACCCCGCACTTTACTTATGGAAAGTGGCTTTCGGCCAAATTTGCTCATATTGCAGAATTTCGTAGATCTTCGCATCCTGATCAAAAGTTCTCACGGGCACAAGGTCGGAAAATGGACAGTTTTCCAGATATCGGGGTGCAAGAGGGGGGGTGTGCTCATTTATTGTGGGAATTAAGTGGGCCCCGGTGACATTCGCTGGAATCAATATATGTTATTCCTCTCGACCTTCTGATCAAAAGTTCTCGTAAGCACAAGGTCGGAAAATTTACAGTCTCTCAGACATCGTGGGTTGCAAAGTCGAATGGGCGCAAGGTCAAAAAATGGATAGTTTTCCAGAAATCGGGGGTGCAAAGGGGGTGCTCATTTCTTATGGGAAGTGGCCCCCAGTCAAATTGGCTGGAATTGATATGCTATTCCTCTCGACCTCCTGATCAAATATAAAGTGCAGGGTCGGAAATGCAGTTTCTCAGAGATCGGGGGTTGCAAAGTCGAATTTATACTTCCGCCCCCGTGAAATTGCCTGGAATCGACATACGTTATTCTCCTCGAGTTCCTGATCAAAAGTTCTTATCAGCATAAGGTCAATAAATTGATAGTTTTCCAGATATCTGGAGTGCAAAGGTGGTACTCCTTTCTTAGGGGAAGTGGACCCCGGAGAAATTCGCTGGAATCGATCTGTTATTCCTCTCGACCTCCTAGTCAACAATTCTGATAAGCGCAGGGTCGGAAAATACACAGTTTCCCAGAGATCGGGAGTCGCAAAGTCCTCTCGACCTCCTGATCAACAGTTTTCATAAGTGCAAGGTCGGAAAATGCACAATTTCTCAGAGATCGGGGGTTACAAATTCGAATGATCACAAGGTAAAAAAATTTATAGTTTTCCAGATATCGGGGGTGCAAAGGGGCTCATTTCTTATGGGAAGTGCCCCCCAATGAAATTCGCTGGAATTGATATGTTATTCCTCCCGATCTCCTGATCAAAATTTCTCGTAAGCACAGGGTCTTAAAATGCATCTCAGAGATCGGGGCTTTCAAAGTCGAATTTGCACTCCCGCTCCCGAGAAATTTGCTGGAATCGATATATGTTATTCTCCTCGAGTTCCTGATCAAAAGTTCTTATCAGCACAAGGTCAAAAAATGGATAGTTTTCCAGATATCGGGAGTGAAAAGGTGGTGCTCCTTTCTTATGGAAAGTGACCCCCGGAGAAATTCGCTGGAATCGCTATGTTATTCCTCTCGACCTCCTGATCAACAGTTCTCATAAGCGTAGGGTTGGAAAATGCACAGTTTCTCAGAGATCGGGGGTTGCAAGGTTGAATTTGCACTCCCGTCCCGATGAATTTCGCTAGAATCGATATATGTTATTCTCCTCGAGTTCCTGATCCAAAGTTCTTATGAGCACAAGGTCAAAAAATGGATAATTTTCCAGATATCGGGAGTGCAAAGGTGGTACTCATTACTTATGGGAAGTGTCCTCCGGAGAAATTCGCTGGAATCGATATGTTATTCCTCTCGACCTCCTGATCAAAAGTTCTCATAAGCACAGCGTCGGAAAATGCAGTTTCTCAGATATCGCGTGTTGCAAAGTCGACTTTGTACTTCCGATATCTGAAATACTATGCATTTTCTGACCTTGTGCTCATGAGGACTTTTGATCAGGAGATCGAGAGGAATAACATATCGATTCCAGCGAATTTCACCAGGGGTCAGTTCCTATAAGAACTGATCACCCCATTTGCACCCCTGATATCTGGAAAACTGTCCATTGTCCGACCTTGTGGCTATAAGAACTTTTGATCAGGACGCGAAGATCTACAATATCCTGCAATATGAGCAACTTTTGCTGAAAGCCACTATCCATAAGAAAAGTGCGGGGTCCTTTCTACCATCTAATACATAATTGGCATCGTTGAATAAAATTTCTTTTAATTAGTCGGAACGCTCGTTTTTTATTGTTAATCACAATTGTCGATTCTCTTGTCTTCTTGCACAACCCTTGTTCGGCCAGGTTTTCTCTCGGGTAGACAAATTATTTAAAATAAATCCTTCATGGTTTCCAGGTCTGGTGTGGTACCCACAGGATGATCTTAGTTTCTCGGAATGTTTTTTTATACAATTTTCTTCAGTCTCAATAGATTTCAAGATTTACAAGAACGCGATCTCATATTACCAACTGTGTGACGTCATTTACTCCTGTGGTAATTTAATATATCTATGTGCTTTTTCTAATAGCTGATATAAATAAAATATAAAGTAGCACGAATTGTGTGAAAAATATAACTGCTATAGATATAATTTAATAATATTAGAACGTTCGCTTCTTAAAAAATTTACTTTTCTTTTTATTCTCCATTCGAGATACGTAAATCGAAAAAAAAAATGTTGAGGTAATCGTTTATCGAATTTCGACATAATAAAAGATGCTCCAAATTTATTATAGACCTTAAATACCAGACGGCAGAAAGTTACGACGAGGACGTTTTTTTAAGCGTCAGCTCCCTAACTACTTAATATGAGACTAGAAAATATCGATGAATGATACGCGAAAAAAATGCTTCCACAATTAAAGTAGACATTTACTTTTTTTCAACAATAAGTAAATCACCAATTATTATGAATGGGGTAAACTAAACAAAGAAATAATGTTAGGGCCACCGAACCTATTTCATTCTTTTCACTTATTAAAAACTAGTAAAACAATAACATAATCTACTTATGGATAACAACAACAATGTTAACTAACAACATGTAACATGCATACAAATAACGTAAATACCAAAATGCCACCAAGCTAACATCAGAAGAATTATTATACGGAAAACAAAAAATGCAGATATTCAGATATTGTTATAAAACGTATTTACAATTTAGAATCATAATAATATTTTATATTTAAAATAACACCCCTCAGCTGTACATTTTCTGGCGCGATTAACGAGATGTCCAATGAATCATCTTATCAGATCTGGATTGACTATGATATCGTAGCAATCAACAATCCTTTAAATTAACCGATCTCTGTCATTAATGTCCACATTGTAGACCTGACTTTTTAAGTAATCCCATAAAAAATAATCTACAGGGTTCAAATCCGGAGACCTTGCCGACCAATCCATCTATTTGGATATGCATTATCATTTAAATGATTTCTAGTTTGGTTGGATAAATACAGTGAGGCTCCATTATGTTGAAAGAATATAGCTAGGGTATTTACATTTTCTAAAAGATTCGGTAACGCATGTTGTAAAAATGAAGATAAACGTTACCAGTTAGTGTACCTTCAAAATATGTGGTCCTAACGAGTGACCGCCTACAAGTTCAATCCAAACATTGGTAACTAAACAATATCTTTTACAGTTAAAAATCAATTAGTTCTCCCTATTAATCATAGTAGCATTACTTCAAAATGATAACTATTAAAAACTTGTAAACAATTGTCGAATTTCGACATTTTTACGTCAATTTACACCAAAGTGGCCCGTCCAAAGTTTCTGCCACTATTTTTATAACGATCTACACGTCGAATGGGAAATATTTCGTCTTGTTAGATCCAGTTACGGTTCACTTTTTTTTAAATTCACGCATGGAAATACCGCCATTGAACTTTCTTTGTCACTGTTTTTCCCGGCATGTGGAATACGTACATAAAATCTTACCGTCAAAACCAAGCGGTTACCTGGACATTTTTTTCGATTTACGTATCTCGAAAACCGTCCGGATTCCGCCTATATATTCTGTAATAAAAACTGCTCCAAATTTATGGCAGAAAGTTACGATGGGATCGTTTTTTTAAGCGTCAACTACCTAACTATGCATTATTTATTGAAATTTATTTCGAATGCGGCAAAAGTATCGCAAAAAAAAAATAATGGAGCCATTCTGTTCCGCTCTTTACGTACGTTTCGAATTTAATATTGAAAGTTAAAAGAACCATATACAGGGTATTGTTTTCTTGAATAACAACAAAAACATTTTTTCTTAGAGTCCGGACCTGGACTTTCTGTGTGTGTGTGATGCAAGTACATATTCAAGTACACTAGCGTATTATATGTGCTAAATATGAACTTATTATTCCATTTCTTTACAGAAAAAGAACCCAAAGAAATTTTGGCAAAAATGCATAAAACACCCTTATTTTAGCAGCCCAACTAGCTTTTTCTAAGGGTGATTATAATTACATTTGGTGTCCTCTATTTGCCATTAAAACATACTCTTTTCCTCGTGAAACACTCTGTATACACTAAATCCCAAGTTTCTGTACTCTTACCAGTTTATTTCACTTATTTTTCCTTATTTATTGCCACTTAACCCTGTGGCTAAGAGAGTTAATGCGTTGATCAAGCTACTTTGTGTGACGTTGATCAAGTGTTACGGTGTTATAATATGCCCAAGTTCTTGTGTGGGCCACCCTACGAGCGACGTGGTTAGCGTCACTGCTTTAAACCTGGCTAGCACAGTGAAGATACGGAGAGCAATAGAGCAGTGAGTTCAAGGCTTGGGCGCCATGATTACTGAGTATAATCAAGGAAAAATAAAGATAAAGATAAATAAAAGATAAATGTTACATATATACAATAGTACTTTATTACAAAATATTATATTACAAAAAAAGGATGAGCTATCACAGCATCAGCGATACTGTATAGCAAAATATCAACCAGAAATATGTACAAAATAAACTATATTACAAGATACACTATATTACAAGTTGCTCAACAGCAAAATAAATTTGAGGTGTTTACGGGACAAAAAAATATATTACAAAAGATACGCCTCGTAACTTTACCTCAATACTAAAAATCATATATTACAATATAAGGCCTGGGGCTTTGCCATTACCTAATTTCGAGGCAAACTTGAGAATTTTACTATAGATAAAATAACTATTACAAAAAAAACGTCTCGTAACGGTATCTCAATACTCATAAAACATACATTACAACGAAATGTTTCATGTGACTAACCGACTTTATTATAAATACTCGACTCAACTTCATTTTTCAGTTAGTTTGATTTATTTATTTAATTTAATTTGAATATTATCGAGCGTGCGCCGTTTAATATACTGATGCGTAACCATAAGCTACTGACAATTTCAAATCTGCCTAGGAATAGTTCGTTATAGTACCAGAGGAGGAGAACAATATGCTTGATTATTAAAATTTTTCTAATAAATATTAGAAAATGTAACGAAGGATGCTTTTGCGCATGCCGCACGTTACAACCCCCAACCCTCCAACCCTCACCTCAAAGTAGAATCTAGTTCCAAATGTGGTCTTAATAGATACGTTTACCAAATTTCAAGTGAATATGTCCATTTTATTTTATTAACTCTTTTAATAATGGAGTGGAGGTGGTGGAGGGGATGAAAAATGTTATAAAGAAATCTGTGGCCTTGGCTTCTAGTATATACACCAAATCCAAAATGTTTGTACTCTTACCAGCTTGTTTCACTTATGTTTCCCTATTTATTTATTTAATCCCCAACTCTTCAAGGAACTCGTCTCAAAATATAATCTAGTTACAGATGTCGTTATAATACATACATGTACCAAATTTCAAGCAAAAAATTTTTTTTTAATTTTATTAACCCTTTTAATAATGGAATGGTGGTGGGGGAGTTAAAAAATGTTAATAAAAATCTGCCTTGACTTCAAGTATAATCACCAAATCCCAAGTTCCTGTACTCTTACCAGCTTGCTTTTCTTATTTACTTCTATTTATCCCTATTTAACCCCCAACCCTTCAAGAGAATAATCTCAAAATATAGTCTAGTTCCAGATGTCGTTATAATATATGCGTGGAGCAAATTTTAAGTGAATATCTCAATTTTATTTTATCAACCCATTTAGTAAGGGAGTGGGGGTGTGGGGGTGTGGAAATGTTATAAAAAAACCTGGGGCCGTCGCTTCTAGTACATACAACAAATCTCAAGTTTCTGTACTCATACCAGCTTGCCTTACGTGTTTTCCCATATTTACTTCTATTTAGCCCCTCAACCCTCCACGTGATGTTCAAAACACAATCCAGTTCCAGATGTCGTCATAATACATACGTGTAGAAAATTTCTAATCAATATCTTAAACCGTTCCAGAGAAAACGTGGGCAAAAGGAAGTTACAGACCGACAGACAGACAAACAGATAGACAGACAGAATTTTTCGTTTTGCTCAAATTTAAAATCTCGACGTTTCATGACATTCTAAACCCATTTCAACAAAAGAAATTTTGGAGTTTTCTTTTACAATTACTATACTCTTCCAATCTACTACGTGGATGTGGAAATAACAAGTAAAGTCAGACATTTGTACTAGAAGCAAAGATCCTAAATTTTCTTAATACCATCTACTACCCTCATCGTTAGCTCCCATATCACCACTCCATTATTAAATAAGTTAACAAAATAAAATTGTGATTTAGTGTGTGTATAGGACTAAAAGTTATCAAAAAATCTTTTAGCATCAGCCGCCTCCAATACCACCTCGAGGCAGGAGATTTCAATTATTATATTATTAAATTTCTAGGAGCAATTATTTCCATATATTAGAGTCAAAAATATTGTATCAAACTGTTTCAGCCTAAAGATACTTGGATGGGAAATCTGGATGTGAAAGTAGTGATTCCTTTGGCAGCAATTTTTATAATTCTATTCTATTTTGTAAGCATGGGAAACTTCACGGTCCCGATTGATTGATGTTAATAATAATAACAACACTAATAGCCCAGTTCCCAGGAAGAAATTAGCGGCAAAAGCTCTTAAAAAATTGTCCTAAAGATAATTGTTTTTGTGTAGGTTCTTAGTAGTAGAAAAATATTTTCAGAAGTTTGACTCAAAATTAGAGCAAATTATTTTCAGATTTCCAACAAATCCGAGTGACCTAAAAGAAATTAATCTTGATGTTTTGGTCTACTAGTGTCCATTCAGACTTTCGCAGATGTATGCATGCACACTGTAGTACATGCATAAAATATATCGTGATTTAGTTCAAGACAGATTTTGCTGCTTCGGTATTGGTAGATACCAGGGAATTGGTTTCTAAGGACAGTAACCACATGTTTTGACTTGTGCAGGTTAAAAATACCTAACATTTTGCCATCGCTATAAGCTAAAAATCATAAAATACCATATTATATTAATTCAAAAACCTCACTTTTAACAAGTCGGATATATGTGACATAAAATTATATGTCAAGAAGTTTTCTCTAAGCAGAGTTCAGTTCTTTTCAGCGCCACTCTGTACATATTTTAGAAAACATCCACCATTTCTTTATATCTTTTCTTTCAACGTATAGTTTTTGTTCGAATGACTTGTCGCTCCGTCTATTGCTACTAGCATATTTTACAGTGTTTTTAGTTTAAGTTGTGCAAACGAATAAATATTTCATTACACGTGTTGATTGATTGTGTGATTATAATTGGATGCACAGGTAAATATTGCTCTAATTTTAGTAGCTAATATTATGTTCTGACAAACCAGTCAAATTCTAGCATATTTTTGAAATCACAATTTTTTATGTGTAGTATTGAAGATAATAGTTATATACGACAAATCATCAAATTTAATAGGCTATCTACAATATTATTGTAGTTGTTGAAAATATTGCAATTTCATTTAATTCATTTTCCATAACAAATATCTCGAGTAAATGCACGATAAGTGCATATACCTCAGAGAGAAATCTAAAGGCAGATAGTGCAGTACAGCTGGTGAAATTAACTAAAAATTATTCTTTACTGCTACAGAAAAACGGTTTGGTGCCATTCGATTCAGTTAGATAATAATTATATTAGTAGCCCAACTAGCAATTTGTTGTTTTGTAGAAGCTGAAAGAATGTTTACAGAATATTTTTTATAAAACAAAAATGTTGATATAAACATTTTCAAACACCGTTTATACAAAGCTTATAGGCGCAAAATGGGCACAGTTTATAGAACAAAGTAGTTCTTTAATTTAATTTATAATGGCTCTCACGGGTGTTATAAAATAATTGTATAAACGTTTAGATAGGATTTAAAAAGTTAGTAGGCGATAATTATAAAATTATTCGAGATACGACAAAACATTTTTATAAGCATTGTGTTATTATTCCCATTGATACTTTTTTGTTAGCTACAGCAACAATAACGTAAGTCATTTACTTTTTAAATGTTTTTGCAGACAATAATAATCCTCAAAATAGTTCTAAAATATTAACAAAGGTATATAGATTCTATGGGACATGGCGGCGTAACTAATAACATGTTTGGCCACCAGCAAAGCGATTTTGGGCTGCGAATGAATTTTTTCAGAGAAACATGTGGTACATACACAATGAGATTTTCGAGCGCTCTAAGAATAACGAATATTTATCAAAATTAAAAATATAAAATGAAAATAGAATTTTTGTATGCGATCTTTTTATGGTATATCACCAATTGTGTTTCGCAGATAACATATTTCACAATAATAGATTGTTGCTAAAATGATTATATAACAATAATTCTTATTTATCAACTATTTTTATTTTAAAGTCCAAAATGGCCGCTATACGAGTATATCAAACATAAATAACATTATGATGTCGCATCTTATAAATCATATTAATAACTACGAAAACACTTAGAACAAATATATTTTCAAAAGAATTGTTAATATCAAAGTTATCGTAATTAAACAGGGGTGTATTGCAAATAGCAAAGATAATTTCCATTAATATTTTGTTCCGAATAATTTTGCCAGATATTGCCTCTTAATCAAGTACAAGGAGTTCCCGTCAAAAAACGACGCCGCGACGGTCAGTATGAAATAAATAAAATGCAAGTAGTAATTAAATATATACTATACTTTCATATATGTTACTGTTTTAGAAGCTTTTATTTAGCTTCACTTGTAACAGTGTGAACAAATCTTGCAATCAATAGTTCGACTAGTTCTAATTGAGCTAGAGCTCAAGATATATTGCACACATGTAAAATATGATAAACTATGTGACGCCATTCTAAATCCAACATGGCGCACGCCCCAAGATGGCGGATTACCTTTTTCTTGAGAACTCTCTGGATATGGCTATCAAATGACGAGTTTGACGAGTTACGATACGTGCAATATAACATCTACATAGTTTAGTTGGTACAAAATCTGCAGAACTGAAGACTAAAATGTTGAAAATAAAATTATAAGAAAAAACTTTTATTTAAAAAAATTTACCAAAAAACTAAGATTGAAAATGTACCAACAAGAAAATAATTTTTCTATTAATTCATACATCTGGAAACTCAAAGCTTTGGGGGTGGTCCTGTAAAAGACTACTGTTAATGAGAAAACAGTATGGCACATAAACACTTACCCATGTTTTATAAAAATGGTACAGAATATATTATAGTCTTTAAAGACAATTTTTAGCTTCTTAATTATTTTATAAATGTTTTATGAGAGCAATGTGTACTTGGTTTATGTAACAATTGTTTAGTAGATACAGCCAAATACAATATGCTCCCAGCAATAATATTGTGTTAAGAAGAGTCATAATAAAATTGTTTTATTAATGCTTAGTTAAACTTTAAAAAAATAGTTTTATAGATGTTCGCAAATTGGCCAAAAAGTGCCGGAGGTCATTATTATAAATCTGTTATAAATTAATTTTGCTTCGTGAGCTAAAGCATCCTATAATAATTCCTGTATAAACGTTTATAAAACAACGAGAAACAAATTCTACAAAATGTTTTATACTTTAACTGTAAGAACATTCTTAGCACTTATTTATATGACGATTTAGTTGTGAGACTAAATAATCACTTTGGCAGATTTAATAAAACAAAATAATTTTTGCAAGGCAGTAATGCAACAGTAATAACATAAAAAACCGCTGCCAAAGAATTCACTACTTCCACATCCAGAGTTTTCATCCAAGTCACTTTGAAGGAAACATCATGACTAGATTCACACTCTAGTATGTGGATATCATTACAATACATACGTGCACTAACTTTCAAGTGAATATCTCAATTTCATGTTATCAATTCCATTAATAATGGAGCGGAAGTGGTGGGGTTTGAAAAATATTAGAAAGAAATCTGACACCTTGGTGTCTAGTATATACACCAAATCCCAAATTTCTGTACTATCACTAGCCTGATTTACTTATATTCCCCTATTTTCTCCTATTTAACCACCAACCCTTCAAAGGAATCATCTCAAAATATAATCTAGCTCTAGATTTCATTATAATACATATGTCTACCAAATTTCAAGTGAATACCTCAATTTCATTTTATCAACTCCTATAATAATGGAGTAAGGGTGGTGGGGGGCTTGTAAATATTATTAAAAAATCTGAGGCCTTGGCTTCTAGGACATACACCGAATTTCAAGTTTCTGTACTCTTACCAGCCTGCTTTATTTATTTTTCCCTATTTTCCTCTACTTATCCCCCATTCCTTCCACGCAATCATGTCAAAATACAATCTAGTTCCAGATGTTGTTATAATACATACGTGCATCAAATTTCAAGTGAATATCTGAATTTTATTTTATCAACCCCTTTAATAATGGAGTAGAAGTGTTGGGGTTTGAAAAATATTATAAAAAAATCTGAAGACTTGGTACATACACCGATTTGACCCCAACCCTTCAACGGAATCATCTCAAAATATAATCTAGTTCTAGATGTCGTTATGATATATACCTGTACCAAATTTCAAGTGAAATGGGTATCTCAAATTTATTTTAAAAATGGAGTAGAGGTGGTGGGGTGTTGGAAAGTATTATAAAAAAATCTGATGCCTTGGCTTCTAGTAGATACACTGAATTTCAAGTTTTTGTACTGTTATCAGCTTGCTTTACTTATTTTCCCCTATTTACCCCTATTTAACCCCCAACCCTTCATCAGAATAATCCCAAAATATAATCAAGTTTCTGATGTCATTATAATACATACTTCAAAATTTCAAGTGAATGTCTCAATTCCGTTTTATTAATCCCTTTAATAATGGAGGGGGGGGGGGGATGAAAAATATTATTAAAAATTTTGAGGTCTTGGCTTGTAGTACATACATCAAATTTCAAGTTTCTGTACTCTTACCAGCTTGCTTTACTTATTTTCTCCCATTTACCCCTATTTATCCCCCAACCCTTCACCGGATATCTTCAAAAAAATCCAGTTCCAGATCTCGTTATGGTAAATACGTGTACCAAATAATTCACTTTTAAACGTGTACCAAATTTCAAGTCAATATCTTAAAACGTTCTGGAGAAATCGCGCAGACAAAAAAATGTTACAGACAGACAGATAGACCGACAGACAGACAGAAAATTTTTTTTCGCTCAAATTTAATTCTCGAGGTTTCATGACATTCTAAACCTATTTCAAGAAAAAAAAATTTTAAATTTTTTTTACGATTAGTATACTTCCAACCCACTACGTGGATGTGGAAGTAATTGTACTATCATTTATAGACCAACTTTGTTAGTTGGGAAGGGACCTTGTATACTACTCTTTTTTTTTACTTTAACAGATTTATTAAATATTAAAAGGGTACAAACATTGCCTCCTCGGACTGCGACCCGGAGCCAACCAAACAACCACGGCCCGTGACGTCGTGGCGGACGTTAGGTTGGACGGATCACGACCGGTTCGGTTTAATATAATGGAACAATAAAAAAAACAAAAGTTAAAACAGCTGCCGTCTGTGACGGCTTAAAATTAACATTAAAATTGAACATTGTTTTAAATTAACATTAAGATAATTGAGAACTAATTTTAAAACCATCACTACCGCACTACTGATGTTGGCTGTTGATACGGAAAAAACTCAACGAAAAATATACTACTCGAATACCTAAAGAAACTGAACATTGGAACTTATGTAGAAGGACCTGCGGCATCCGAATTTTTTGGTCGCGAATTAATTTGGAATTGCGAAATCTGTGATATGTGGGGTTATTGTATTTTTATTTAAATTTGAGATTTTTTAGTATTATTTGTTTAACTTGTTATATATTTTTTAGTAAGTTTACTAAACTTAAATTTAAAACGGGTAATATTGAAATACTTCTAATGGCGTTGAAACGATCAAAGTAAAAAATTTTAAGATAGTTGATGCTCTACCCAATTAACAAAGTTGCTCTATAAATTTAAAATTATACTACAATTTTATTTTATTACTGTTACATTACTGCTCCGCAAAGGCTATTTTGTTTTATTAAAACCGCCAAAGTGATCATTTAGTCTTCGCAACTAAATCATCATATACATAACTGCTAAGAATGTTCTTACAGATAAATTCTAAAACATTTTGTAGAATTTATTTTTCGTTATTTTATAAACATCTGTACAGCAATTATTATAGGATGTTTTAGCTCATGGAGCAACATTGATTTATAATAAATTTATAGCAATGACCCTCGGCACGTTTTGGTCAATTTGCGAACATCTATAAAACTATTATTTAAGAGTCTATATAAGCATAAATAAAACTATTTTATTAGCATTCTCCTTAACACAATATTATTTCTGAGAGCATATTGTATTCGGCAATAGCTACTAAACAATTGTTATATAAACGAAGCACACATTGCTCTCATGAAACACTTATAGAATATAAACATGGGTAGGTGTTTGTGCGTCATATTGTTTTCTCATTAACAGTGGTCTTTTACAGGACCTGTCATCTTGGGGCATTCGCCATGTTTGGTTTAGGATGACGTCACATAATTTATCGTTTTCTACACGTGTGCAAAATTTTAAAGCTCAATTAGAACTTATTCGGAACATAATATTAATAGAAATTAACTTTGCTTTTTGCAATACGCTTGTCTAATTACAAACAAACTGATATATAATAATTTTTCCTGAAAATATGTTTGTTCTATAAATGATTTCATAGTTACAAATATGATTTATAAGATGGAAACCATAATGTTATTTATATTCAAGCTATTTGTATAGTGGCCATTTTGAACTTTAAAATAAAAATACTTCAAAAATAAAAATTATGGTGATATAACCATTTTAGCAACAATCTATTATTATGAAATATATTATCCGCGAAGTACAATGAGCAACATGCATGAATTTTAGAAATGCAATAATTTATTATTTTTTCGTTATATATGTTATATAAGTTGAGAAAGTAATGAAGAAAAGGCTTTAAAAAAATGTGTAGCCTAAATAAACGACTTTGAAATTCAAAATTTTATGGGAACATATCCACGTGACTGAAAACATCACGCTATTGGTCTGACGTCATTCGGCATAATGTCTAATGGTCGTCTATCTGCTAAGGGGTTAAATCGTAAATTGTTTTGTGTTTTGTAAATGTGTATTGATATGTTCATAAAAGAAACCATTCATTTATTTATTTATTTTAATTATCAAGTGGTAAAAATGACGGACAGTGGGTTTTTACGGGGCCAGGGTGACAATTTGCCTGTTGTTGATGTGTTTATGATGACAAACTTTTTTGCTACTAATACTGATTTTATTAGTGCAGAAATTGGAGGTACTAAAGCAACAAGGTATGTGTCATTCATTATTCTAAACATTAATTCAATTGTGCCCATTTTTATCCTTTTACTGTAGTTAAATATAACAAATTATTTATGTACCTAACCTCAAAATAGGTAAACAAGGCAATGTTTTAATGTTATATTAATTAATATTTTTCATCTTAGAATGCTTTACTTTTTTATATAATAAATACCTCCCGTCACTTACTAAGTACGTACTTTTAGGTAGGTATAGGTACATTAATAGCAGAATGGGAAAAATAACTGTTGACATACATAGGTATATATAAATATATAACCGGATAATATGTAGAATGTCGAGAAGTTACAATCAATTTGTTCATTTGTGTTGATTTATAGGAACTTTGAAGCACGTTATCTCTCTCACACTCACGTTACTTGTGATAGCACTATCTTTATTTAACTGCTTGAAGCTGCTTTAAATCAACACAAATGAACAAACCTATTATTCCCACCGTTCTTATACATTTGTACATTTTAATTCAAAGTTCCTATTAACAGAAGTTAGTAAACTTTTGTATTCCTATAAATAGGAAAGTGACCAAATTCACCATGATATGTAAACAAACTATCACAATAATATTAGGGTTAGGTACATATTTTCATAATATTATTATAAAATAATTAGTTTTAATAAGTAAATTTACATCAAAATGATCCTGGCAGCAATATAATCTTGAGGATGACGATAATTCTGCATTTCGGTCGTCTCGTCTCATAGCTCTGCACCATTTCTTCCTAACTTTATCTCGTCTAGGCACATTAAAAAATAACTTTTCTGGAGTTTTTATTGTAGTATTTGTACATTTGAGCACAATACAATATTTATGGCTACTTTTCTTTGTATTTTCCATAACACAACATAAATAATGTGTACACATTCGCAATCACAATACGTTTTCGGTCGGTGCGATGTGCCCTATGACGTCACACACAAGTAGCGCGGAAACTTCTTCATTTAAACGCAGTTAAATTGACAGCTGCAGTAAATAATTTTTTTTAACATTTAATTAGAACATGAAACAAAAATAAAATACTGGAAAAATAATGTTTTTTAGTGGTCTATTCATCTGTAATGTTTAAAAAAATTATGCATTTTGCTCATTGGTGCGTTACCACAAAAGGATCTAATAGAAAAATTTTGTTTATTTTTAATTTTCATAAATATTCGTTATTTTTAGGGCGCACAAAAATTTCATTGTATATATACCACATATTTCGCAGAAAATTTTCCTTCGCAGCCGAAAATCGCTTTACTGTTGACGAAACGAAGTTTTAGTCAATTAACTTTTATCTCAGTTTCATTAAACATGTTGTTAGTATGCCGCCATGTCACATAAAATCCATATACCTTTGTAATATTTCAAAACTATTTTGAGAATTATTACCGTCTGCAAAAGCACTTATATAATAAATAACTTATTTTATTGTTGCTGTACATAACGAAAAAGTATCAGTGGAAATAATAACACAATGCTTATAAAAATGTTTTGTCGCATCTCGAATAATTTTATAATGATCGGCTACTAATTTTTTTAATACCATGTAAACGTGTATGCAATTGTTTTAAACCACCTGCGAGAGCTATAATAAAATAAATTACTATATCATTTTATAAACTGTGCCCATTTTGCGTCTCTAAGCGTTGTATAAACGTTTTGAAAATGTTTATATCAACAATCTTATTTTATAAAAAATGTTCTGTAAACATTCTTTCAACATCAAATTGCTAGTTGGGTATTAATAAAAGAAAAAAGAAATACCATAGCTTTCGGTAATTTGCTGCATAAAATGTAGACATTTGTACACTTTGTTATTATTAAAGGTAATTATGTACTAAAAACGACAAAGTTGTAGCCAATGAATCAAAGAAGTTTTTTTACGAAAACATTTTTTCAAATTTTCTTTAGTTTTCGAGAACTCAGTTGTTAAAGAGAATGGTGTTGTTTGTGCATTCGCATTTCATCGGCACATTTCTAAAACCAGCAATATCTAGCTAGTAGAGAAAAATAAATTCATATCACTGTGTTGGTGATCGAATTTGAAACAACTTTCAAAATAAAAAGTGCAGTAAATGGGTGAAGAGTATAATGGTTAACTTGTTATTTAACAATTCGTTGTTATAAAACTCATTTGTATTAGTTAATTGAGCTTGGATTGCTTATAGAAAATTATAAACGAAATGAAACAATTTGGTAGGTTATTATGGGCATTATATAGCATGTCAGAAGAGTAATTTCGAAATTTTGTAAGTGACGATCAATTCGATTTACTAGTATACGCTGCCTCACATAAATTCGACAATACATCAATTACTGTCCTAAAAAATCGGTAAAGGTATTTACACAGAACTTCCCTCGTTTTTTTGTGCATGGCGGTCACTCTAAAAAATTAATAATTACGAAATGACATTGAGAATAATAATCGGAATATAGTTATTGCTATTATTACAAAGAAAACTTGATAAGTTTTGGTCAAAAAAATATACAGATTGCTCATCCAACAGCAAAAGTTCAATACTAAATAGCAGTTGCCACATATGGCAGGCATTTTAAACTTTTTTTACCACTACTATAGAATAGAGGGAAACTTTCCTTCTTGCTCAAATTTAAAATTTCTACGTTTGACATTTTAAACCTATTTCAGACGAAAAAACTTTGAAAATGTTTTTACCAACATTTTTGAAAAATAAAAAAAAAATAAAAAAATTTAACCACCACTATACTTCCACTCCGTTACGTGAATGTTGGATTGAAAATGTGACAGATGGCAATAATATCTGACATATGCACCTATTATACTTTTATTGAAAAATGTATAGGGTGGTCATCTCAAGAAATAATTCAGTCATGGTGG
Source organism: Stenurella melanura (assembly GCA_963583905.1). Lineage (NCBI taxonomy): Eukaryota > Metazoa > Arthropoda > Insecta > Coleoptera > Cerambycidae > Stenurella > Stenurella melanura. Next base: position 46,013,046 of record OY757317.1, read on the forward strand.
ACATTTGTAAAGGTATTTGCGCAAGCCTGCCATATGTGGCAACTGCTATTTAGTATTGAACTTCTGCTGTTGGATGAGCAATCTGTATATTTTTTTTACCAAAGCTCATCAAGTTTTCTTTGTAATAATAGCAATAACTATATTCCGATTATTATTTTAAATGTCATTTCGTAAATATAAATTTTTTAGAGTGACCACCATGCACAAATAACGAGGGAAGTTCTATGTAAATATCTTCACCGATTTTTTTTTCTCAACCCTCTACTACCCCTAGTTCATTATTAAAGGGGTTGATAAATTATAATCGGAATACTTATTTGAAATTTGGTACACGTATGTATTATAACATCATCTCTAACTGGATTATACTTTGAGATGATTCCGTTGAAGGGTTGGGGGTTAAATAGGGGTTAATTGGAGAAAATAAGTAAAGTAAGCTGGCATGAATACAGAAACTTCAAATTCAGTGTATATGCTACAAGCCAAAGCCTTAAATGTAATTCCGTTGAAGGGTTGGGGATTAAATAGGGGTAAATAGAGGAATATAAGTAAAGCAAGTTGGTAAGAGTACAGAAACTAGAAATTCGGCGTATGTACCAGAAGCTAAAGATCAGATTTTTTTATAATATTTTTCAAGCCCCCTTACTCCATTATTAAAGGGCTTGATAAAATAGAATTGAGATATTCATTTGAAATTTGGTACACGTATGTATTATCATGACATTTAAACTAGATTATATTTTGAGATGATTTCGTTGAAGGGTTGGGGGTTGAATAGGGATAAATAGGGGAAAAAAGTAAAGCAAGCTGGTAAGAGTACAGAAACTGGAAATCCGGTGTATGTACTAGAAGCCAAGGTCTCAGATTATTTATAATATATTTCAACCCCCACCAACCTTACTCCATTATTGAAGGGGTTGATAAAATAAAATAGAAATATTCACCTGAAATTTCGTACACGTATGTATTATAACGACATCTGGAACTTGAATATATTTTGAGAAGCTTCCGTTAAAGGGTTGGGAGTTAAATAGGGTTAAATAGGATAAAATAAGTAAAGCAAGTTGGTATGAGTATAGAGACTTGAAATTCGGTGCATGTATTAGAAGCCAAGGCCTCAGATTCTTTTATAATATTTTTCAACCCCCCACCACCCCTGCTCCATTATTAAAGGGGTTGATAAAATAAAATTTAAATATTCATTTGAAATTTGGTACACGTATGTATTATAACGACATCTGGAACTAGATTATATTTTGAGATGATTTCGTTGAAGGGTTGGGGGTTGAATAGGGATAAATAGGGGAAAAAAGTAAAGCAAGGTGGTAAGAGTACAGAAACTTGAAATTCGGCGTATGTACTAGAAGCCAAGGTCTCAGATTATTTATAACATCTTTCAACCCCCACTAGCCCTACTCCATTATTGAAGGGGTTGATAAAATAAAATTAAAATATTCACCTGAAATTTGGTAGACGTATGTATCATAACGACATCTGGAACTAGATTATATTTTGAGAAGCTTCCGTTGAAGGGTTGGGAGTTAAATAGGGTTAAATGGGGGAACATAAGTAAAGCAAGCTGGTATGATTATAGAAACTTGAAATTCGGTGCATGTACTAGAAGCCAATGCCTCAGATATTTTTATAATATTTTTCAACCCCCCACCTCCCTTACTCCATTATTAAAAGGGTTGATAAAATGAAATTGAAATATTCACTCGAAATTTGGTACACGTATGTATTATAACAACATCTGGAACTATATTTTGAGATGATTCCGTTGAAGGGTTGGCGATTAAATAGTGGTAGATTGGGGAAAATAAGTAAAGCAAGCTGGTAAGAGTATAGAAATTTGGGATTTGGTGTATATACTAGAAGTGATGGCCTCAGGTTATTCATAACATTTTCCATACCACCACCACCCCCACTCCCTTATTAAAAGCGTTGATAAAATTAAATTTAGATTTTCACTTGAAATTTGTTACACATGTAACGATATCTTAGATTATATTTTGACATGATTGAGTTGAACGAGTTGGGGTTAATTGGTAAATAGGGAAAAATCTGCTAAGAGTACAGAAACTTGAAATTCGGTATATGCCCTAGAAGCCAAGGCCTCAGATTTTTTAGTAATATTTTTCACCCCCCCCCATCACCCATTATTAAAGGGGTTGATAAAATGAAATTGAGATATTCACTTAAAATTTGGGACACCTATGTATTATAACGACATCTGGAACTAGATTATATTTTAAGGTGATTCCGTTGAAAGGTTGAGGGTTAAATAGGAGTAATTAGGGGCAAATAAGTAAATCAAGCTGGTAAGAGTACATAAATGTGGGATTTGGTGTATTTACTAGACACCAAGGCCTCAGATTTCTTTCTAATATTTTTCAAACACCACCATATCCACTCCATTATTAATGGGTTTGATAACATAAAATTGAGATATTTACTTGAAAGTTACTACACGTATGTATTGTAATGACATCTGATTGAGATGATTCCATTGAAGAGGTGAGACGTGGTAGATTGTGAATAAGGGAAAATAAAAAAGGTAAGTAAAAACTTAATTTTTAACGTATATGGTAGAAACCAACGCCTCAAACTTTTCTATGACATCTGCTCCAAATATTATTAAAATTCTATGACCAATAATTTCCACATACTAGAGTGCAAATCTATTCAAGATGTTTCCTTTAAAGTGACTTGGATGAAAAATATGGATGTGGAAGTAGTGATTCCTTAGGCAGCGGTTTTGACAATATACTAACATTTAACAATCACTGTAGTAATCTAATTATATAATACCTTGAACTCTAAATGTTTTCAAATCAGAACTCCGAAAATGGTTTTGGATAGGTCTGGTCTACTAGTATTTTATTTTGGACAAGTTCAGTCCAGATTAACTTATGGTATTACTATATGGCGACGCTCCTCTAGTGCCCATAATGTTTTTATTTCTCAGAAACGCATTATAAGATGTATAGCAGGCGTACCGCCAATTCATTCATGTCGAAATATTTAAAAAAAATGTAATATTCTTCCTCTATCAAGTTTTTATGTCCTAGAATTGCTAGTATATGTATATAAAACTCAGGATAAATTTAGGAAAAATGAAATGATCCATTTTCATAATACACGTCATAAAAATAATTTTCACATACCAACTAAAAGTTTAAACATGTCCACAAAATCTCCCAATATCCTCGGTCTCAAGTTATAAAATAATTTACCAATATCATATAAAAATGTAAAGAATGTATATGTTTTTAAGAACCCGATACGAATTGTTTATATTTTAGAAACAACCCCCTAGCCCTACCCTCAATTCTGCATATGCCATCACTTGCTAATAGCGCTCTTGGGGAAATATTTCGTTTTCAAACTTATATTTGCTTGATAAAATACCATAACACCACACTAACTCCCATTTAACTTTATCCACTCTCTCAGGAGACCTTTTCATTTCTTATGATCATCTAGAGGCTTTTTATGGGCTGGAGGGGGTGGATATAGGAATAGTTCATTGAGAGCGAATGCGGGGAGAACAAAATGTGATATGATATTTCCCGCAAACGAATAAATAGTAAAACCATCCTCTCCACCCCCCTAGGGGGCTAAAAGGGGGGAAATGATAAATGAGAGTGGATACAGTTTAAAGGGAGTTAGTGTGGTAGTGTGGTATTTTATCAAGCAAATATAAGTTTGAAAGCGATATATCTCCCCAAGAGCGCTGTTAGCAAGTGATGGCATATTCAGGATTGAGGGGGGTATGGGGAGGGACCGCACGTTTAGGGTAAAATCGTCTTGTCATTGTTAGTAGACATTAAAACAAATTTTTTCTGATTTTTTCATTAAAAAATAAATTAGGGCAAAAATCGACCCACTCTCCTTCTTTGGGATTTATTTATTCATTTATTTATTTATTTATTTATTCAATCATACATCATCCAATAGTACAAAACCATTTATAGGATGGAAATCTAAACTAAGTTAACCTAACCTAACTAAAAAATACAAACAGAAATATGAAAGCGATTAGACTGCACGACACTAGATGAAATTTCTGGCTACTAGGCAAATATGTCCAATTCACTGCAATGAGTTTCATAACTAGTACAAATATTAAACAGGGGAGAAAACTTTAATACGTTAGATCTAGTGGATAAATAAAAGCTATGAGAATGACGAGAATTAATCCGTGGGACATAAAATCTCGGTTGGCTTAATATTTCACTACAATCTATTTTATTATGCATAATTTTATCTAGAAAACGCAAAGCAAAGGACTCACGCCTTTCGGAAAGACTGGTAATATCAAATTCTTTAAGTCATTGATTTTGAGAAGCTCCAACAGGCGGCTACCGAGTAGAAAAATTCAAAAGTTTTGTTTTTGATGCTTCTAACGTTTTGATAATAAATGTCCATGTTATAACGAGAACGACAGTGAGTAGTATTAGTGATAAGATTGTGAGTGGCAGTTAAGGTAGTGATGGCTGGAATGCTATGAGATGTAGATGATTGCTATTTAACACTTATTAAGTCAGATCTCAACTTATCCCTAGCTTGAATTTACGAAGTACAATTTTTGATGTCCCAAGCTTGGGCTTGTAGATATATCTAGTTTTTCGGCGTTGTTAAGAGAGACACAATGTGTACATTTTAATACTTTGGATTTACACTGTTTGACCGAATGACTTTCTCCGCGCCGAAGACAGGAGGCCTTATTTTTACCGAATTTGGACGAGTGATGAAACCCATTGCAGTTAAAACATCTGTATATATCAACTGCATCAAATACTCTACAATTGTCATAGCCGATAAATAGATTACCAGTTTTCATTACCATTTCGTAAGAAATTTTATACACCTGGAGCACAGCCTGAAACACACTCACATTTTTCTTAGTTGGGGATAACTTGATGAGATTAGAATTAAGGTTGATAAGGTCACTGTTCATTTTAATAATGTAATTGGTAAGTTCTCCCTCACTGAATTTGTCGGTAATGCCAACAATGCGAATTCTAGGGTTGACGCCATGTAACTCCTTTACCTCGTAGTCATCTGCAAGGGTTTCTTCCACAATTTTTTTAAATTTCGCATTTTCTTCTTTGTTTTTACATCCGATCCATAATATACTGTGGAATGGTGTATGTAAAATAAATAAAACGAAAAAAAAATGGAGTGTATGTTTTACAAAAAGTATAATAGCAATACAACCGGCAACACATTTTCTCTAAATATGAAGTCTTCTAGCCCAAACTAGCAACGTGTCACATACACAGTAAATATCCGAGGTCATCGGCGGCATTTCTGCTAGATCAAAGGAGTGTCGCATATGGGATTTATATGTGGTTCCGACTTCATTTATATACTATTCCTACATACGTTCATTTTTATATTTTAAAATATAATAATCCAATAGCTTCTTCATTTACGCTTTGTTGAGCTCAATTCCATTAATAAGGGCTATCCTCTTCCAAAATTTCATCGAATTTCAATGACAATTACTTTAGTTATTGCAATTTGAAAATCTTTTATTTTTGTCACCTTTGTTGCTAATTTTTCAATAGTAAATAAGTTTTGAGGATTTTCATAATAGCCTATTCCTGTATAATATTTCCTTAGGAACCCATTTGATCAGTATACCTGAAGTCGATAAGAGACTTATTTCACAAGATATTTAAGAAAAACAAACAAAAAACAGCGTTTCGCTTTCTATTTTGCAATAAAAAAACATTACAAGTTCTGCATCTTCGAATCTATAAATATAAAGACTCGAGCGCTGTTATTTAAAAATTCCTTACCTATTTTTAAGCAAAAAATGTAATGTTTAAAAATATTTCAGATTCGAGAATTTTCAGGTCAAATTTCGCTCTGCCTATAAACACTAGCTGAAAATAAGGAAATAATTTGGTCAGTATTACAAAAAGGAACCAACCGACAGATTTATGATTTCTAGTTTACTGTAGGAAACCATGCGAAATAGTTTATTCTTCATTGTGCAAAAAGAATCAAATAAATTATTAATGTAAACCAGTGGTTGTATTGAAACAATATTATTCTTTACAGTATTTTGCAAACAGCATAAAAAACCGCTGCCTAAGGAATCACTACTTCCACATCCAGATTCATTCAAGTCACTTTAAAGTAAACATCTTGACTAGATTTGCACTCTAGTACGTGGAAATTAGTGGTCATAGAATTTTAATAATATTTGGGGCAGATGTTATTGAAAAGTTTGAGGCGTTGGTCACTTTAAAGTAAACACCTTGACTAGATTTGCACTCTAGTACGTGGAAATTATTGGTCAAAGAATTTTAATAATATTTGGGGCAGATGTTATTGAAAAGTCTGAGGCGTTGGTTTCCACTATATACGATAAAAATGACGTTTCTAGTTTACCCTACTTATTTTCCCCTATTCACAACCTGCCACCTCCCACCCCTTCAATGGATTCATCTCAATCTGATGTCATTACAATACATAATAATTGTCCTAACTTTCAAGTGAATATCTCAATTCTATGTTATCAATCCCATTAATAATGGAGCGGGGATGGCGGGGTTTGAAAAATATTAGAAAGAAATCTGAGGCCTTTGTTTCTAGTATATACACCAAATCCCAAATTTCTGTACTCTTACCAGCATGATTTACTTATTTTCCCTATATACTCCTATTTAACCCCCAACACTTCAACGGAATCATGTCAAAATATAATCTAGTTCCAGATGTCGTTATAATATATACGTCTACCATATTTCAAATTAATATCTCAATTTTATTTTATCGACCCCTTTAATAATGGAGTAAGGGTGGTGGGTGGTTGAAAAATATTATTAAAAAATCTGAGACTTTGGCTTCTAGGGCCTACACCGAATATCAAGTTTCTGTACTCTTACCAGCTCGCTTTACTTTTTTCCCTATTTACCTTTACTTTACCCCCCACTCTTTCAACGCAATCATGTCAAAATATAATTTATTTTCAGATATCGTTGTAATACATACTACGTGTACCAAATTTCAAGTGAAAATCTAAATATAATTTTATCAACTATTTTAATAAGGGAGTGGTGATGGTGGGGAATGGAAACTATTATAAAAAACCTGACACCTTCGCTTCTAGTATATACACCAAGTCTTAAATTTCTGTAGTCTTACCAGCTTGCTTTACTTATTTTCCCCTAACTACCCCTATTTAACCTCCAACCCTTCAACGGAATCATCTCAAAATATAATCGAGTTCCAGATGTCGTTATAATACCTACATGTACCAAATTTCAAGTGAATATCTCAATTTTACTTCATCGACCTCTTTAATAATGGCGTTGGGGTCGTGGGGGTTGAAAAATATTATAAATAATTTGATATATTGGCTTCTAGTACATATACCGAATTTCAAGTTTCTGTACTCTTACCGGCTTGCTTTACTTATTTTGGCCCATTTATCCCTATTTAACCCCCAACCCTTCAACTGAATCATCTCAAAATATAATCCAGTTCCAGATGTCGTTATAATACATACTTGTATCAAATTTAAAATGAATATCTCAATTTTATTTTATCCACCCCTTTAAAAATGGAGTACGGGTGGTCGGGGGTTGAAAAGTATTATTAAAAATCTGAGGCTTTGGCTTCTAGTACATGCTCCGAATTTCAAGTTACTGTACTCCTACCAACTTGTTTTACTTCTTTTCCCCAATTTACCCCTATTTAACCCCGAACCCTTCAACGGAAACATCTCAAAATATAATCTAGTTCCAGATGTCGTTATAATACATACGTGTACCAAATTTCAAGTGAATATCTCAATTTTATTTTACCAACCCCTTCAATAATGAAGTAGGGGTGGTGGGGGGTTGAAAAATTTTATTAAAAAGTCTGAAGCCTTGGCTTCTAGTAGATACACCGAATTTCAAGTTTCTGTACTCTTACCAGCTTGCTTTATTTTTCCCTATTTACCCCTATTTAACCCCCAACCCTTCATCAGAATAATCCCAAAATACAATCTAGTTCCTGATGTCATTATTATATATACGTGTACCAAATTTCAAGTGAATACTTCAATTTTAGTTTATCAACCCCTTTAATAATGAATTGGAGGGGGTGGGGGGATGAAATATATTCTAAAACATTTTGAGGCCTTGGATTTTAGTAGATACATCAAATTTCAAGCTTCTGTACTCTAACCAGCTTTCTTTATATATTTCCCCCTATTCACCCCTATTTACCTCCCAACCCTTCACCGGATATCTTTAAAAAACAATTCAGTTCCAGACCTCGTTATAATATATACGTGTACCAAATTTGAAGTCAATATATTAAACCGTTCCGGAGAAAACGTGCGGACAAAAAAGTTACAGACAGACAGAAATTTTTTTTGCGATTACTATACTTCCAGTCCACTACGTGGACGTGGAAGTAATAACTATCTATAACTAAAAGTTATTTTTCTGCTGTTGGCAAAATCTTATAAAGAATATGTTTCAATATAATTATAAGCAAACCAATAATAATTCATTTTTAAACCAGCGGTTATGATCGAAAAGAACCATTTAAAATCATAAAATTGTCCTAAGTTGTTTTGCAAAAAGAACCAAGTGACAAGGTTCTATTTTGCAAATTGTAATTTCGTCGTTATTTACCGGAATAAAAGGGCTTGGCTCTTTCGTTTTTAAAAGAAAAAAATCACTCTTAGGTACTTAATACCAGGTCATAACTTCCTGCCAAATGGTGCTGATTTTGATCAAATTGGGGCGGCATTGAACAGACAACAACGTTTATACAATCCCTAAGATTACTTTAAAGTAATGGAAACATGTTGCAAAAAGAATCCTTTATCGATAAATCCAATGGAGAAATAGTTTTTTTAAACAGGTGATAATTTTTAAAAAAACACAAACCGAAAGAAAGGAGTAAATGCAGAAAATATTAACTGGCTTCAAACCTAAGAAATTACGCTACTAAAGAAAAAGCCTTGTTCTATTTACATGAAAAATTATTTTAATGATGAAAAACTAGTTGAGTTAGCCATTACAAGAAAAATACGGGGTCGTCCTGTCAATGGATTTTACAAAAATTATCTAAATTAATTAAGGCCTTGTAGAAAAGGTATTGCAGATATAAGGCAAATTTGGCGCCTTATTTCAAAAGATTGACATGGATTTTACTCAGCGCTTTTCGCAGATGAATACGTTGAAGATGATATAGACGGATTTGGAGGTACTCCGGACTTTAAACCATATAATTAGATGAAACATATTCTTTACAGGACTTTGCAAACAGCGGAAAAATCTATCTATGAGAAGTAAAACAAAACTATATGTAAAAATATTACTGAGATCTTTGCATTCTTTCGATAACCTGACTTCTGGTTATGCTAGCAAGTTAGAATCCTAAAATAAATTTGTCAAATTTCTCATTTGACATTCTCATTATAACACCATCATCCAACATGTCCCCTACGGCTATGCAGATTAAACTAGTATCTACAAGATCCCCCACGGTATGAAGATTGAGTTAAAAATGAGAGAAAAGACCTGAAATGAATTTATTTACCTACCTTGTCTTAAACATTTTTTTCATTCTAATGAATTACATTTTCATAAAATCTGTCATTCAGTTTCTTGAAAATGCCTTTGAATCGTTTTCGCCCTGAGCTCATCAGAAAGGCACAAATCCATTCATAACGATGTTTCATACAAAACCAAGGCAATATCCATGAATAATAATAAAATATCGCTCAATGTCAAATATAAATATTTCATACTTATTCATGGATATTGTCTTGGTTTTGCATGAAACATCGTTATGAGTGGCTTTGTGCCTTTCTGATGAGCTCAGAATAAGGGCTAAAAACATTTCAAAGGTTAAGCATTTCCAAGAAACTGAATGAGAGGTTTCATGAAAATGTAATCCAATAGAATGAAAAATTTGTAAATAAATTCATTTCAGGCCTTTGTTCTCATTTTTAAATGAATATTCATACCGTAGGGGGTTATGTAGATACTAGTTTAATCTGTATAGCTGGAGGGGACTATGTTGGATGCTAGTGTTATAATGAGAATGTCAAATAAGGAATTGGACAAATTTATTTTAGGATTTTCACTTGCTAGCGTAACCAGAAGTCAGGTTATCAAAAGAATGCAAAGATTTCATTAACATTTTTACATAAAATTTTTCTTTTAGTTCTCATAGATAGTTTTTACTTCCCTCTCATACCGAAGGGAAGTATTGTATTCGAGAAAAAATCACCCTCCGAGATTTTTACGGATTCTGACGTTTCAGATCACGGAGATTATGAAAATATAGGTTTTTCAATTCCGACAGTCTGTCTGTCTGTCTGTCTGTCTGTCTGTCTGTCTGTCGGTCTGTCTGTCTGTCTGTCTGTCTGTCTGTCTGTCTGTCTGTTGGTGCATTTACTAAAAAACTACTTGACGGAGAGCAGTCAAATTTGGCAGGTAGTTGACGCTACTGTCAGCGCAGAAATGGTAGAAATTTCACTGGAAAATATACAGGGTGGACCGTCTAAACGGAATAAATAGTGAAAAAATTTGTTTTCGCTCAAATTTAAAATTTCCACGTTTCATGACGCGCTAATCCTATTTCTTGAAAAAAAATTTTGAAAATTTTTTTCACCAACATTTTTGAAAAAATTTTTACCAAGATAAAAAATTTTTCGTTCAAATTTAAAATTTCCACGTTTCATAACACGCTAAACCTATTTCTGAAAAAAAAAATTTTTGAAAATTTTTTTCACAATTTTTGAAAAATTTTTACCAAGATGAAAAAATTTTTTTTTGCTCAAATTTAAAATTTCTACGTTTCATGGCATTCTAAAACTATTAAAAAAAAATTATTTTTTTTTTACCATTTTTGAAAAAAAATTTTCTACTAAAATGATAATTTTTTTTTTCTTCAAATTTAAAATTTCCACGTTTCATGGCATTCTAAGCCTGATTCAGAAAAAAAAAATTTGAAAATTTTTTGAAATTTTTTTTTACCAACATTTTTGAAATTTTTTTTGCCACTAAAATAGATGGATTTTTTTTATTTCTTCAAATTTAAAATTTCCACGTTTCATAGTTTACTATTTTTAAAAAATTTTACCACTAAGATAGAATTTTTTTTCTTTGTTCAGATTTAAACTATCCACGTTTCCATGGCATTCTAAAACTATTCAAACAAATTTAAAAATGTTTTTGAAAAATAAAAAAAAAAAATTGAAAACGTTTTTAATCTATTTATCACTACTATAGAATAGATGAAAAATTTGGTTTGCTCAAATTTAAAATTTCCACGTTTCATGACATTCCAAACCAATTTCGGAAAAAAAATTTTTGCAACATTTTGTTACCAGTTTGGAAAAAAAATTAACACTAGAATAGGTGGAAACTTTTTTTACTCAAATTTAAAAGTTTCACGTTTCATGACATTCTAAATTTATTTAAAAAAAATATGTAATTTTTAAATCTTAAACTTCTTTTACCACTATTATAGAATAGACGGAAACTTTCCTTTTTGCTCAAATTTAAAATTTCTACGTTTGACATTTTAAACCTATTTCAGAAGAAAAAATTTTAAAATTTCTTTTTTGAAAAATTAAAATAAAAATGAAATTTTTTAACCACCACTATACTTCCACTCCATTACGCAAATGTTGGATTGATGTGACGGATGGCAATAATATCTGACATACACCTATTATGCTTTTATTGAAAAATGTACAGGGTGGTCATCCCAAGAAATAATTCAGTCATGGTGGACATTTGTAAAGATATTTGCGCAAGCCTGCCATATGTGGCACCTGTTATTTAGTATTGAGCTTTTGCTGTTGGATGAGCAATCTGTATATTTTTTTGACCAAAACTTATCAAGTTTTCTTTGTAATAATAGCAATAACTATATTCCGATTATTATTCTCAATGTCATTTCGTGATTATTAATTTTTTAGAGTGACCGCCATGCACAAATAACGAGGGAAGTTCTGTGTAAATACCTTTACCGATTTTTTTTTTCTGAAATAGGTTTAGCGCGTCATGAAACGTGGAAATTTTAAATTTGAGCAAAAAAAAATTTGTTTCATCTTGGTAAAAATTTTTTCAAAAATGTTGCAAAAAAAATTTTCAAAAATTTTTTTTTCTGAAATAGGTTTAGCGCGTCATGAAACGTGGAAATTTTAAATTTGAGCAAAAAAAAATTTTTTTCACTATTTATTCCGTTTAGACGGACCCTGTATATTTTCCAGTGAAATTTCTACCATGTCTTCGCTGACAGTAGCGTCAACTATCCACCAAATTTGACTGCTATCCTTCAAGTAGTTTTTTAGTAAATGCACCAACAGACTGACAGACAGACAGACAGACCGACGGAATTGAAAAACCTATATTTTCGTAATCTACGTGTTCTGAAACGTCAGAATCCGAAAAAATCTCGGAGGGTGATTTTTTCTCGAATACAATACTTCCCTTCGGTATGCGAGGGAAGTAAAAAATATATTTTTAAATCTTAAACTTCTTTTACCACTAGTATAGAATAGATGGAAACTTTCCTTTTTGCTCAAATTTAAAATTTTTATGTTTGACATTTTAAACCTATTTCAGAAGAAAAAATTTTAATTTTTTTTTAACATTTTTGAAAAATTAAAATAAAAATGAAATTTTTTAACCACCACTATACTTCCACTCCATTACACGAATGTTGGATTGATGTGACGGATGGCAATAATATCTGACATATACACCTATTATACTTTTATTGAAAAATGTACAGGGTGGTCGTCCCAAGAAATAATTCAGTCATGGTGGACATTTGTAAAGGTTTTGCGCAAGCCTGCCGCATGTGGCACCTGTTTTTTATTATTGAGCTTTTGCTGTTGGATGAGCAATCTGTATATTTTTTACCAAAACTTATCAAGTTTTCTTTGTAATAATAGCAATAGCTATATTCCGATTATTATTCTCAATGTCATTTCGTAATTATTAATTTTTACTTCCCTCGCATACCGAAGGGAAGTATTGTATTCGAGAAAAAATCACCCTCCGAGATTTTTTCGGATTCTGACGTTTCAGAACACGTAGATTACGAAAATATAGGTTTTTCCGTCAGTCTGTCTGTCTGTCTGTTGGTGCATTTACTAAAAAACTGCTTGACGGAGAGCAGTCAAATTTGGTAGGTAGTTGACGCTACTGTCAGCGAAGAAATGGTAGAAATTTCACTGGAAAATATACAGGGTGGACCGTCTAAACGGAATAAATAATGAAAAAAATTTTTTCTTGCTCAAATTTAAAATTTCCACGTTTCATGACGCGCTAAACCTGTTTCAGAAAAAAAAAATTTTACACCAACATTTTTGAAAAAATTTTTACCAAGATGAAAAAAAAATTCATGATATTCCAAACCAATTTCGGAAAAAAAAAATTGCAACATTTTGTTACCAGTTTGGAAAAAAAATTAACACTAGAATGCTCCAATTTAAATGACATTCTAAACCTAGGTATTTCAGAAAAAATTTTTGAAAATTTTTTTCACCAACATTTTTCAAAAAGTTTTTACCGCTAAAATATATCGATTTTTTTTTTATTTGCTCAAATTTAAAATTTTCATGTTTCATAGCATTCTAAACCTATTTTAAAAAATATATAATTTTTAATTTTTAAACTTTTTTTAAGCACTACTATAGAATAGAAGGAAACTTTCCTTTTTGCTCAAATTTAAAATTTCTACGTTTGACATTTTAAACCTATTTCAGAAAAAAGAATTTTGAAAATTATTTTACCAACATCCTTTGAAAAATTTAAAAAAAAATGAAATTTTTTAACCACCACTATACTTCCACTCCATTACGTGAATGTTGGATTAAAAATGTGACAGATGGCAATAATATCTGGCATATGCACTTATTATACTTTTATTGAAAAATGTACAGGGTGGTCATCCCAAGAAATAATTCAGTCATGGTGGACAGTTGTAAAGGTATTTGCGCAAGCCTGCCAGATTATGTGGCACCTGCTATTTAGTATTGAACTTTTGCTGTTGGATGAGTAATCTATTTTTTTTTTTGACCAAAACTTATCAAGTTTTCTTTGTAATAATAGCAATAACTCTATTCCGATTATTATTCTCAATGTCATTTCGTAATTATTAATTTTTTTGAGTGATTGCCATGCACAAATAACGAGGGAAGTTGTGTGTAAATACCTTTACCGATTTTTTTCCGCTGTTTGCAAAATCCTGTAAACAATGTATTTCATTACCATAAGCAAACAAATAATAAATGATTCACTTTTAAACATACAGGGTGTTTGGTGCATCGTGTGCCAAATTGAAATGGCCGACAGAAAGGGTTATCTGCTATCCTTTCTGGCCCCTTAACACTTCCCATGCTCTGCGGGATTTTTCATATCGACCTTCTATTTTTTAATGAAAAAAATCCCAAATTCTACATTTAAATTCAAATTATGAAAAAAGTATTAGGCGTAGACTACGAATTTCATTTTTATTTTGATGTGTATTGTTGAAGGGTTCTTTTGCATCCAAAATTACTGGCATTAGTCATCTAGTTGTTTTTTTATTCACTCGCAAACTTTCGGAATAGGTAAAATTTAAATTTAAACTTAGACTTTAGACTCTAGTCTATCCTCTTGCTAATGATGTGCCACATGTCATAAAAATCTTTTAATAACTTCATGAATTCGCTAAATTAATGAATCGGGTCACATAAGGCTAATATTCAAAATTTCGAATAAAAAATTATATTTGCTTAAATTATGCAGGGGAAACAGGTAATATCTGTTATCTCACTCTTGCGAAGTAAAATCTATGTTCTATCTCTTTCTGTTCATTGGTTTTCTTGAAATAAAGAAACAATTACATTTTTATCATTTATTAAAAAAAATGAAAAATCTTGCTCAAAGTATTGGTCTCTGTTGCGAATGCAGGCCCGACATCAGCTTCGTATTTCGACAGTTGTTGTATGAAGTCGTATTTCCTCCCTAATTGTACAGAAAGCCGTTTCTATGCGTTGGACAAGAGGACAAGTTCCTCCCTAGTCGCAACCTCCGTCGCGAACACGAGCTCATTGGCACGACCTCGGACATAAAATCCAACGGAGTTAGGTCTGGGGAACGTGGAGGCCATTGAATAGGGCCATTTCGCCCAATCCACGCATTTGGGAACACATTGTCTAGATATTGTCTTACAATCAATCGCCAGTGCGCGGGACAGCCGTCATTTTGAAAAACTATAGGCGTATGCGTAGATTGGGCGGGATGGCCTTATTTAATGGCCTAAATGTAGAATTTGGGATTTTTTTCACTAAAAAGATAAAAGGTCGATATGAAAAATCCCGCAGGGCATGGGAAGTATTAAGGGGCCTGAAAGGATAGCAGATAACCCTTTCTGTCGGCCATTTCCATTTGGCACACGATGCATCAAACACCCTGTATAATTATATGTTAGATGTTAATAATCTTGACAACATATGTTTAGTTTTTCTCCAATAATACCATTTTGGATTTAAAATTACTTACTTCTGTTTTTTCTCATACTTACATTGATATAGGTAATACAAACATATACGAGCCATATAATAAAATGCAAAAAAAACCAAGCACCAAATTTCAAAATGAATAAAAAATATATGAAATATTCTTAATTTTTGTTCAGTAGGAAACTGAACTGGTTCTTTACGGTCATATTAGAATAAGTTCCCTTCCTTAAGGAGCCCAGGTATTTGATTAGACCTCATAAACTTTGAACCTGTATTTCTCAAAACTTACGTTTTGTTGGTTGGTTCCTTTTTGCGTAGCTACGCCCTGTTTATAATTAATTCCAGAATTGATGAGTTTTATTACTTATAAAAAAATAATCATACTTCTTCTTTTTAGGAGTTACTATGGTGCCTATCCAGTTCTTAGTCTTCATATTGGTAGCTAACTCAATACTAGTAGTGTCAGAAAATCCAAGTAACATCGTTTTGCCAGATATCTACAAGCCGTTTTCTTATCATGTAGCACTTCATCTGCAAAATGATCTGTTCATGAATACTGGCACTGAATTTTCTGGAAGAGTTGAGATTCGATTTATAGTTCACGAAGAAACAGACCAAATACACCTGCATACGGATAGCAATTTAACTGAAATAAATAAAGTTACTGTCAATGATGTTTTCATTCCTCCTAACACATATCAAAAAAACTTTTTGACTGATGTTTTTATCATTCAACTGAACGATTCGATTCCTACAGAAACTGATCAACAAATATATATTGAATATACTGGTTATATAGATACCATAGATCCAGAAGCTCGTACTGGTCTTTACAAAAATATTTACGTGGACCAACACGGAAATACCAAGTACCTACTGGCAACGAATTTTGCGCCAACGTATGCAAGAAAAGTCTTTCCGTGTTTCGATGAACCAAGATTCAAGGCTAAATTTCAAGTTTCAATTACAGTTCCTATTGGATTAAATGTGGTCTTTAACACCCCAATAATTAACAGAGCCAACGATGCAGTTTCTGGGTAAGATATCACAGACTTAGGCATTTCTGATCATGAACTATTTATATATTTCTTCTACTACCGTCTATATAAATCAACTTTGCAACCCAACGACACGCGCGATAACGAAAGTAAGCATTCGAGTTAGTTGGTTGCTAAGCCGTTGCTAGCTACGAAAATAGAACTTTCACGGCCAGAGCAGAAGAGCAAATAGAAAACGTAATTTGAGTTCTTGGTTCAACTAATTAATGCAACTAAACAATTTTGTATTAAGGTGGCAGATATTAATTGTCTCATTGCGTTGGCATGTAAACAATTGTCACAGACACCTATGCTATAAAATTTATTAAATACATCAAATAATATCATGAAATACTTAGTTTTAAATTATTGAATCCCATAATATATTTCGGTAGTAGAAAGAATTTAATACATTACATGATGCGAAAGCAATTTTAGGTGTTCGATGTTTTTTCAAAGGCCTCGGCTTCACCTCGGATGTTAAAAAACCACCTCACATCTAAAAGCAAACTTTCGCCTCTAGTGATATAGTGTAAATAACTATTTGAATTTTAACAGATTTGGTAATCCAGCTACACCAACAATATAAAGGGACTTTAAAAACATTAAATTATAACTTCTTTCCACTGAAATATTTTTGTCATAGACACCCAAGTAATAATTTGAATTTTATCGTGATCTTCAGAACCTTTTGAAGTCTATTTAATAAAACTTCTGATAAAACTATATATCTTTGACGAACGTTATTAAACCTTTATAAATCTTGTATAAAGCTAAGAGGGATCATTCTTAAAAGAGTTCTGAGGGCCTTTTTTAAAAATAATTTTAAAATTAATTGGTTCTATTCTAAACAGCTTTTATAACGTTCTGAAGACCCTGAGAAAACTATCCATAAAACCAACAATGTATCGTAAAAACATACTCTTGGTCTTAAGCGACTATCTACAAACCGGTGTTTAAACTATTATAAAACCACTTCGTAAATTCATCATAAAAATAAAATGCTTTAGAACGGCACTTAAAAATGCTATTTGCTCTGTTATTTTTAATAAAATAGGTTTATGCTTGTCATCATATTAAAACTAAGTTGGCAATGGATATTATAATAAGCATTTGTTGTTGTTCAGCTGTTAGCTGGTTAAAAATATCAAGTTCAGTATAATATGTACTCACCATGAGTGAAAATTTAGCTGCACATTAAATTGTACTGATGATATCACAACCAGTAGGTTGAAAATACGGAAACCTTTCAAAAATATTGAATATTTTGGAAACTTAAAAAAATATTTTAAAATAAATTTTTTCAAGAAAGGTTTATTTTTTGTTACATGTTAGTAATAATAATCATGATATTAGTCCTTATTACTCATAAATGTTTGCAAAAATTGCAACTAAGTAATTGTTCACTTGAATAATTCCAACATGGCAGTTTTTGTTTACAAAGATATCTTTGTAGAAAAATGGCAATTTTTGATTAAAACTTGTTGGTTGCCGGCAATACTACAATAAGAGAATTTAGTCCTAAGATTGTCACAATCCTCCCATACAAAGAGCATTTGCTACTAATTACAACCAATTTAAGTCCTCTTACATTTATGTGAGTCCATTTGGTATTGTCAAATACCAGTTGATTTTGTCTAACACCATTTGACCTATATTAAGGTGGCTTTGAATAAATCTTGTTGGATTTATTCAAAGCCACCATAAAACCTATTGCCCAAAAAGATATAAATAAGAAGAAGATAACCTTTCACATGTATTTGAATATTTTGAATAGTCAAATGTGTCAATGTGTGGTGTGGCTCTAATTGTTTACATTAAGTCCTATGTTTCGTCTTATAATTGATGAATGGCAGGTGGTCTCAATTATCAAATGTTGAGTGTTTGCTGGTGTCGAATCATCATATTATGTTTTACTAATCGAAACTGATGGTGTGTTATTTACTATTTTCAAGTAGTTATTTCAGGCTTTCCGTTTAAAGTAACCACTGCTTTTTATTTTCATCCACGTTTGTGAAAAATGTGTCTCCATTTCTTGAGGTACATCGCAAGTGCACACATAAGTGTAAAATAAGTAAAATCTATTTCTCTACCTGCCAAATTGCAACTTTTGCGGTTTTATGCGGTTACTTATACAGACTAAATGGTTCTTAAGTTACATTTGGCATTATACAAGCCAATACGCCTTCATAGCAGTTTTATGATTAGTATATTCAGGTGCCCCTTTAAAACTCTTAGGCATACTGGTTTTATGAACGTTATCTCTGAGGGAAATTGGTTTCCTAGACTAAATGATTTTATCATAGTAGTGCTGACTACCACCATAAAACCTTTACAAATGCCAACAGATCCGAATTAACACAAATGCTAAATGGTATTGAAACTCAGCCTCCAGGAGGTTGTTACAACTCTTAATAAAACTACTTGTGCTGAAAGAGTTGTTGGCCTGCTATACTACCGCTATAAAGCCATTTAGCAAACTTGCATCCTCAAAAAAGCTATTATAAAACTTATTCAAGTCCACATAGCATTTAAATTGTTACTTGGGCAGTATACCTACATGGTAAAATTACTTTATGTAACGAAAATATAAGAATCTTAACTGATCTGCATGCACCCCAAGACATTGCAATTTAACAAGTTTGTACGTAAGAATGTCTTGCAACTTTAATTACACGTAGTGGAGCGGAAGTATAATAATCGTAAAAAAAACTAATATTTTTTTCCTCAAATATAGTCCATGAAAAAGTTGCAAGAGAAGCAGAAAACATCAAAGGACGAGACCTGAGTACCCCGCGTTTTCGTGAGCGCTGAATAAGATGGTGATATTTTTAGGCCTCCCACTCCTCAGGAACTAAACGCGAAAAACCACCCCTTTTCGCGTTTTAATATTTCGTCTCGGAAATGGAGGTTTTTGCGTCGATGATCACGATTCCGAGGTCTAAATCGAGCAATTCCATATTCCAGACTAGAAACGTGCCATGGAAAATTCCTTTTTTTCAGAGAAAAACTTTATATTAAGTAACGTTTTTCCAAGTAAATGTGCTCTAGAGTGTTCTTGGTCGCTAATCAAGAATCCGAGGACCAAATTGAGGATTCAATGTTTGTTTTTGTGTCGTTACCATGACATCCCAAAAAATTTCCGGAAATTTTCATCCTCCAGGATACCCTGACTGAAAATAATAAGTGGAAATTTTTCTGTCAAATTATTGACGTATGATCATATTTGATATTTGCTATTACATAAAAATTTTATTTTATTTTTCATATTAAACGAGATAATTATTAAACAAATCATTGAGCCTTGTGAAATGACATTATATTTCATGTTTAATACCAATTATGATCGTGAATAACTCATCATCCTCGTTTTCCTCCATATTACACGTTTCATCTGGTATGGCAAGTATTTCAATTTTGACGTTTTTTTTTAAGTTCACAAAGTTCTTTGCTATATTGCATATTATATTCTTTTTCTATATTCTCTAATCTTACTCTTTAATAACCTCGAAAATAACTTCAACAATAAGAAATACTGAGCTTAAACTGTGATATGCTATGTATATAAACATGAAAATATATAAAGGAAACAACGTTCCACCTATGTTAGTGTATAAAACTTATTCCCTAACATACAAATAGAGTTGTCCTAAACAATTTTCAGTAATTTTTGGAAACTAAAATGGATGGAAAATATATTATTTATCTATTATACTTATAAATGTATTCCTTTTCAAATAACTCTCATAATTTTAACTTTTGACACAACACTATCTACTAATTTCAATGCGTTTCTGTCACTTTGTCAACAAGACCCATTCATGGCCTACTAATCGTACACCTTGTTGTATTAGAATAATCTTAATGTCAGTTGAAATTAGAGTTTATTTAATTTATTTTCGTGTGAAATTTTCTTACCGAATCCCTCGCGTGCTTGAATTAATTGCATGAAATTTTTCTCGTACAAGAATTTTTTAAGAAAATTCATGTACTCGAAAATGTTCCGGTCCGGCAATAATCAAGCACTTGGGAGATTAGAAGTGAAAACTAGACGTATTCGGGTGGAAATTTGAATATGAATATTTGTGCTGCAAAAGTGTACTCTAGGGGGTTTCTTTGGTCACTAATCACAATTTTGAGATCCAAATTTAAGAATTCCGTATTCCAAACTGGAATACCTCAGAATTATTTAGTAAGTTCTTGGAGCAATTTTTATTTAATAAAATGAACATTTTTTTTGCCTCAAAAAATTCTGAAAAAATTCTGACGTGTTCCTTGTAAAAAAAATAATCAACTTTTCTTTCCGAAAATGTTTCTTTAAAGTCCATCGTTTTGCGGCAAAAAATGATTGAAACACCGAAAGTTCAAGTTTTCGAAGGTCATTAGCGGCGAAAGATAGTTGCGGAGAAAAAAATGTTTAGACAAAAAATGTCTATTTCTTCCCCGAAAATTAAAACATGTAATAAAAAGTATAGGTTGCTATTTGAAATTTCAATGTTGCCCCCACCTCCGCGCCGGGGTGAGTGAGGAGGTGGGGGAAAATAATTTATGCGCAAAAGATGCTCCCTTCTAAACTGAATAACTTTTATCTGAAATATTTTTTCCGAAATTGCCTTCCATTCAAAATGTTTGAAAGATGCTGCCCTACATTCATATTTAAATTTCCGCCCGGTAAAGTGGAATTATCATTAAGAAAATGGCACGAATTCCATTCTGGAATATGGAATTCCTTAATTTGGACCTCGCAATCGGGATCAAAGACTAAGAAAACCCCCCAGAGCAAATTTCTGTGGAAACATGTTAATATTTAATTCTTTTGAGAAATTGGGTCTTTTCATGGCACGGTTTGGAATATGGAATTCTTAAATTTGAACCTCAAAATCGTGATTAGCGATCAAAAATCGCCCTAGAGCACATTTTCGTAGAAAAGCATTAATATTTAATTTCTACCTGAAAAAATGGCACGTATTCAAGTCTGGATTATGGAGTTGCTCGGAATCGTGAGCAGTAACCAAAAAACCCCCCTAGGGCACCCTTCCGCAGCAAATTATTCATATCAAAAATTCCGCCAGATAAAGTGTAATTTTCATTAAAGAATGGTAGAGCCCATTTTCGAGACGAAATATTAATATTATTGAACCCCGTAGTTCTTTAGTAAAAATGGGTTTCAGTCGATTGATCTGAAACTTGGGGAAAATGTTCTCGTGGGCCCCCTGATTAAAATTCTCTGTGACCACCGAATTCGATTCTTTAATCTAGAGGCGATTGAAACTGTGAACATCTGCGAATGTCTGCTTACATGTTCCATGAAAATATTCAGGCTCACTTTCTGGAGAAAAATAAGCATCTTTTGTTTCTTGGTGTTTTTTTTTCGAAGTGCTTCCTTCTCCTGGAAAAGAGTAACAAAGAAAAAAATCGGTAAAGGTATTTGCACAGAACTTCCTTTTTTATTTGTGCATGACGGTCACTAAAAAATTAATAATTACAAAATGACATTGAAAATAATAATCGGAATATAGTTATCCCTATTATTACAAAGAAAACCTGATAAGTTTTGGTCAAAAGAATATACAGAGTGATCATCCAAGAGCAGAAGTTCAGTACTAAATAACAGGTGCCAAATATGGAAGGCTTGCACAAATACCTTTACAAATGTCCACCATGACTGATTTATTTCTTGGGATGACCACCAGGTACATTTTTCAATAAAAGTATAAAAGGTGCATATACCAAATATTATTGCCATCTGTCACATTTTCAATTCCACATTCACGTAGTGGAGTGGAAATATAGTGGTGGTTAAAAAATTTCTTTTTCTTTTAAATTTTTCAAGTGTCGGTAAAAAAATTTTCAAAATTGTTTTCTTCTGAAATAGGTTTAGAATGTCATGAAACGTGGAAATTTTAAATTTGAGCAAAGAGGAAAGTTTACTTCTATTCTATTTTTTTTTACTTCCTTCGCATACCAAAGGGAAGTATTGTATTCGAGAAAAAATCACCCTCCGAGATATTTTCGGACTTTAACGTTTCATATCACGTAGATTACGTAAATATAGGTTTTTCAATTCCGTCAGTCTGTCTGTCTGTCTGTCTGTCACTTTGTTGGTGCATTAACTAAAAAACTACTTGACGGAGAGCAGCCGAATTTGGTAGGTAGTTGACGCTACTGTCAGTGGAGAAATGGTTAAACTTTCACTGAAAAATATACAGGGTGGACTAAATGAAATAAATAATGAAATTTTTTTTTAATCAAATTTAAAATTTCCACGTGGCACGCTAAACTTATTTCAGAAAAAAAAATTGAAAATTTTTTCAACATTTTTGAAAAATTTGCTACCACTAAAATAGATGGATATTTTTTTTTCTTGGCACAAATTTAAAATTTCCACGTTGCAGGAACCTATTTCAAAAAAAAAAAAATACCACTACCATAGACAGAAGGAAACTTTCGTTTTTCCTCAAATTTAAAATGTCCACATCTCATGATATTCTAAACCTATTTCAGAAGAAAAAAAAATGATAATATTTTTTCCAACATTTTTGAAAAATTTCAAAAAAAATTAAATTACGATTAAACGAACTTACGTTAGTGAAGTTTGATCGTAATTATACGAGGGCCTTGTTAGACGTAATTACAGTTTACATTGTAGTACCACTACTTTCTGCTAGATGTCACCCATATTATTTAAAGCTATCGAAAATATTACCTAGGTAACCACCCCTTCATATTTTCCCTTCATTATGTTTAAAGTCTCAATTGCAATATTTTGGGCTGGGATAAAATAAGGGGGAGGGGGGGCTGTAATTACGTCGAACAAGGCCCTCTTATAATTACGATCACACTTCACTAAGGTAAGTTCGTTTAATCGCACAATTATATTTCAGCCCTTGTTCTCCATAATAACAGTTTACATTGTAGATATTTAACGCATTTTATTGCAGTTTTGTTTATTTAATTTAATTATAGTTTAGTAAGAAAAATTCCTATATTACTTAAGGTGCACTGATACAACCTTATCTGGTAAATAAATTATGAAAAACTAACTACTATATTCAGTTTTGCATAATATGTTAATTAAATTATACCATTTGCTGAATATCGTCTCTTGCCGTACTTAATTTTTCTGGTGAAAACATCACAATAAAATAAAGATCTTTTAGCAGATTCAGTCTTGGCTCTTATAGGTTGCTTCTGGCCAGATCACGATGTCTTAATATTTGAAATATTAACGTCAGGCCTCCTCTCAAAAATTTTAATATTTTGACCTTCAATTAACATAAAGGTCGGTACTATATGAACGGTTACTAAAGCAAGTAACTTCATAAGTTTCTTTGTTAACTTTTTAAATTTTAGTGTCTCTCAAGAACATAATATTCAAAAAAGTTCTAAAGCTACGTTAGTATCTCAAGTTTAAAGTACTTGGGCCTTGGTGGCCGTAATCCTCTACAAAGAAATTAGAGAAATTGCTGAAGTTAATGTATTTAAAAAAATACTCCTTTATAATTTTGAGCAAAAAATTTCAATATAGCATTAACTGCTGCGCCATAAATATCGAAATGAAATTCATGACAAAACACTGTTCATTATTATACAGCGCCATTGTGACTTATCAACGTTGACTTCGTTAAAGACAAAATTAAAATATTTATTGTATCTTGTACCGTTTGCTCTTCTTTTTTTATTATAAAAGCTTTTTGTTTATTTTTTCTCTATTATCGAAAGAGTTTCTCATATATGCCCTAACATTGTTGACAAGGTGAAATTAGTTTTTTGCTTTGCTGTTTCATATTTTCTAACATGACATGTGTTTCAAAATTGATCTATCACATCTTTAAAAATGTGCAGCCAAGTGAATAAAGAATTTTTCGTTATTATTATTATTATTATTAGACAGTTAGAAATATATTGGTCTGTTAATAAATAATGATGTTAATAGTGGATATCAAGGTTGGGTTGGCCAATGGGGTACAACTAAAATATCAATCGTTCCGTCATTCATAATTTTTGTGATAAATATAAGAATCATTGAACAGGGTGGAAATGTATTAGAACAAGAGAAATTATTTTCCCTTATGATTAGTGAATGCATCCTACTAAGGCAGTAGGGTGTTTATAACACAAATAATAAATTTTTACACTTAGCATTAATTCCTGAGGGGAATAACTATCTGGGCTCGTTCAAAATTACTACTGATAGCATAAAAATCTTTAGCTAATGCCCACTTACCTTTTGATTCGCTCTATTGCATCATGTTTCGGGAATTATTTAACAATATTTAATAATAATAACATCAATTAAGTTATTTAACAATGGCCTTGATGGGCAGTATTCAATATGTACAACACTGATATTGTAGTATCAATACACAGTAATATTTCACATTTATTTACATTAGAAACAGAAGATTTTAGAGCTAGAAAAACAGCCAAAAGTTGTAAATAATTACTTAATGTGATTTAATTTTTTCCCCATGCTTCAGAAACCATGCAAGTTTAGTTGCTGCAAACTGCACCCCATCCTGTTACAGATAAAAAGAGACAGTAAAATTTCTATATAAAAATTTTGAAGTTCTATTTTATTTATATAATTTGATATTTTCTCTAACCATCTAACCCATCTATATCCGGTATATATCTGAAATTGTTATATCATCATAAATGCACCAGTGACTACTACTGACTGTGCCCAGGGCCGTCGAGAGAAAATCGGGACCCGGGGGTTAGTACACACGACTCCCACCAATGTTCTATAGAAATTTCGACGAAAGGGGGGAAGTATTCGTTAGGATTGAATATTTATCTCGATCGAAATTTTGAAGAGCGGGAGGTAATATTCTTTAAAATTAAATATTTATTGCGAAGGAAATTTTGAAGAAAAGCGGGGGAGTAATATTCCTTATAATTCGAATATTTATCACGGTAGAAATTTTAAAGAGCGGGAAAAGATAATCCGTTCCCTAACAATTTCATATTTCTCTCATTATAAACAATACAAGTTATCTGGAACTCCTCGTTATTATTTACATCACAATAATCATTTAAAAGTATACCTTTCTCGTTTTACCTAGTGCAAATGTAAATCTCCAAATTCGGATAGAACCCGGGCCACGTCAAATCTACCGTGCCCCCTCAAGAATCGCCGTGCCCAGAGGGGGGGGGAGTGTCCCCCCCCCTCTGGGCACGGCGATTCTTGAGGGGGCGGCGTGCCCAGAGGGGGGGGACACTCCCCCCCCCCTTTCGACGAGCCTGACTGTGTCATCTTGAAAATTTTGGGCTAAAAATTTATAGCAAATTAATAAATTTACTTCTCTTTTTTTAGGAGCCCGATGTAACATATTAACACATTAGGGTCAAATATAAAACCCTAAAATTTTGCATCCAGAACTTGAGCTAAAACAGCTCTATTATAGTTTAACAGGAATCAAACGAACTAAGGCATTCTATAGTAATTTTAATCTTTTTAAAATATTCTTTGAAATTTTTTCCAAACAACAATACACCATCTAAATGTATTGATCACATAAAAGCTATTTCTCGGAAGCAGACTCACAACAGGCTTTCTTATAAGTGCAGAAGAGCTTATGTATAGCTCAAATGGCAAATATGTAAATTCATATTCCTTGAACTCCTCGAGAACTAAACCTTGATAGTTTCCAACTTTTTCGTTCAACTCTGATTAGAAGTTTCATCGAAGTTCTAATATCTTCCACCTTAAAAGTTTAGCATAGTACCTGACCTTAACATTTTGGAATTAATAATTTTATCTCCACAATTTCTGATACAGAGTTAATGGTTTTGAGAGTATTTGATGCTGAAAAGACTTAATGTAATGGTTTTGCATACATGTACAAATCTTTTTGAATCTACTTTTTTGCCAAGCCAACATGACCGTATTTTCTAAACAGTTTATTTTGATGCTGACTTACTTCAAGAATAAGTTCAACCGTAAACTGTTTTATACGTGTGTAAAGTATTTTTCGGCCCTGTATTATATCTTGTATAAGATGAACTATACATTACACATTGGCGAATTCTTGCTTCGTTTTTTTTTGTATTTTATGTAGAAGGCTTACAGATTAGATATCATGGGAAACTTTCCCCATTTTCGTTTTTATTTTATTTCTTGCTTCCATTTTTTTTTTGTATTTTATTGGAATTCATGGGAAACTTTCCCTATTTTATAAAATTTTATTATTATTTTATCATTAAGTTGTCCAGTCACTAACATCCCATCAACCCCCCCCCCCCCTCCTTGTTCTACACTAAGCCCAACAGGGCTGTATCCAGTGCAGCTAATACTGATCCTAGTACACTGAGATATTATCCTTTTTTTATAAAATCAATAAATAATTGTATTTTTAGATGGAAGATAATAAGAACGAGTTATTATTATTATTATTAGTTACTACCATGACTTAACTTTGAAGGCTCTAAACTGCAATTGTCTACTGCCGGGTAATTTGTTTAAAATTCCATACTTCCATCAAAGTTTAGCCCACAAATTATTGTGGGACATATCCATTATATAGATACTTCTGGGTGCAGCGCAGGCTTATTTACTGCCGTACTAAAATGTTCACCCAATATTTCAAGAATAAGTTCAACCCTAAACTGCATGTTAATATGTGTAAAGTATTTTTTGTCCTGTCTTATATCTTTTATAAGTTCGACCATACAGTACACATTGGCGAATGTCAAATAAAATTATCAACCATATAGATCTGTTTTAAGTTTTTGGCATCCAGGCTGACAGTACTTCAGATGTATTATTACATCAATCTTCGGTTCCAGTTCCTTTATTTTCTTCAACAAATCATCATCGCCCTCCCGTGATCATTTTCATTTCTTGGATATCTACTTTTTCTCAATTTTTGTTATAAATGAAACTAATAACTTATAACTCGTGGTGAACATCGCGCACAAAGATGTGTAATGAAGGGAAAATATGGAGGGGTGGTTACCTACATAATATTTTCCATAGTTTTAAATAATATTGGTGACATCTAGCGGAAAGTAGTGGTACTACAATTAGACTCAATTAGTGTGACGTCACATAATTATGCAACCCCTATATACTAGTGTCATGACACACGGGTTGCCTGCCAAGCATACTGAAATTTGACCCTTAATGCATATGTTTATAAGGCGACATTTTCGAGGCTAGAAACATAGCATACAATTTTATTTTATTTCTCCCGTGTAAGAACTATTTAAGAGATCTCAATTATCATTTATTGCATGGACAAGGTATTGGTAAATATACACAAGTATAAAGTATTACAAAAACTGTAAACAAAAACTAAAATAAAGTTTTTCAAACTCATACATGGCTATATACATTTTAATGTACTTTTTGAATGTGAAATAGGTATTCGAAGTCCTTAAATATGTCTTCCACAGGAGAAATAAAATAAAGTTCTATGCTATGTTTCTATCCTCGAAAATATCGCCTTATAAACATATGCATTAAGGCTCAAGTTCCAGCGTGCTTGGTAGGCAACCCGTGTGTCATGACACTAGTATATAGAGGTTGCCTAACTTGTGACGTCACAACTAATCTAGTCCAATGGAGAACAAGGCCTGAAATATAATTCCACTCCACTACGTGAATGTGGAATTGAAAATGTGACAGATGGCAATAATATTTGGCATATGCACCTATTACTTTTATTAAAAAATCGGTAAAGGTATTTACACAGAACTTCCCTCGTTATTTGTGCATGGCAGTCACTCTAAAAAAATTAATAATTACGAAATGACATTGAGAATAATAATCGGAATAGAGTTATTGCTATTATTACAAAGAAAACTTGATAAGTTTTGGTCAAAAAAATATACAGATTGCTCATCCAACAGCAAAAGTTCAATACTAAATAGCAGGTGCCACATATGGCAGGCTTGCGCAAATACCTTTACAAATGACTGAATTATTTCTTGGGATGACCACCCTGTATATTTTTCAATCAAAGTATAATAGGTGCATATGCCAGATATTATTGCCATCTGTCACATTTTCAATCCAGCATTCACGTAATGGAATGGAAGTATAGTGGTGGTTAAAAAATTTCATTTTTTTTTAAATTTTTCAAAAGATGTTGGTATAATAATTTTCAAAAATTTTTCTTCTGAAATAGGTTTAAAATGTCAAACGTAGAAATTTTAAATTTGAGCAAAAAGGAAAGTTTCCTTCTATTCTATAGTAGTGCTAAAAAAAGTTTAAAAATTAAGTTATGTATTTTTTAAAATAGGTTTAGAATGCTATGAAACGTGAAAGTTTTAAATTTGAGCAAATAAAAAAAAATTCGATCTATTTTAGTGGTAAAAACTTTTTAAAAAATGTTGGTGAAAAAAATTTTCAAAATTTTTTTTCTGAAATACCTAGGTTCAGAATGTCATTTAAATTTGAGCATTCTAGTGTTAATTTTTTTCCAAACTGGTAACAAAATGTTGCAATTTTTTTTTTCCGAAATTGGAATATCATGAAACGTGGAAATTTTAAATTTGAGCAAAAAAAAATTTTTCGTCTGTTCTATAGTAGTGATACATACATGGATTAAAAATGTTTTCAAATATTTTAAAAATTCTTCAAAAACATTTTTAAATTTGTTTGAATAGTTTTAGAATGTCATGGAAACGTGGATAGTTAAAATCTGAAGAAAGAAAAAAAAATTATATCTTAGTGGTAAAAATTTTTAAAAATAGTAAGAAAAATTTCAAATTTTTCTTTTAAATAGATTTTGAACACTATGAAACGTGGAAATTTGAAATCTGAAGCAATAAAAAAAAATTCCATCTATTTTAGTGGTAAACAAATTTTCAAATCAATTTTTTTTTTTTTAATCAGGCTTAGAATGCCATGAAACGTGGAAATTTTAAATTTGAAGAAAGAAAAAAAAATTAATTTTAGTACTTAGTAAAAATTTTTTCAAAAATATTGATGAAAAAAATTTTCAATTTTTTTTTTCCTGAAATAGGTTAAGCGTGTCATGAAACATAGAAATTTTAAATTTGAGCAAAAAAAAAATTTTTTTCATCTTGGTAAAAATTTTTTCAAAAATGTTTGAAAAAAATTTTCAAACATTTTTTTTTTCTGAAATAGGATTAGCACGTCATGAAACGTGGAAATTTTAAATTTGAGCGAAAAAAAAGTTTTTTCGTCTTGGTAAAAATTTTTTTAAAAATGTTTGAAAAAAATTTTCAAAATTTTTTTTTTCCCGAAATAGGATTAGCGCGTCATGAAACGTGGAAATCTTAAATTTGAGCGAAAAAAATTTTTTTTTACTATTTATTCCGTTTAGACGGTATATTTTCCAGTGAAATTTCTACCATGTCTGCGCTGACAGTAGCGTCAACTACCTACCAAATTTGACTGCTCTCCGTCAAGTAGTTTTTTAGTAAATGCACCAACAGACAGACAGACCGACAGACAGACTGACGGAATTGAAAAACCTATATTTTCGTAATCTCCCTGTTCTGAAACGTCAGAATCCGAAAAAATCTCGGAGGGTGATTTTTTCTCGAATACAATACTTCCCTTCGGTATGCGAGGGAAGTAAAAATGTACAGGGAGGTCATCCCAAGAAATAATTCAGTCATGGTGAACATTTGTAAAGGTATTTGCGCAAGCCTTCCATATGTTGCACCTGTTATTTAGTATTGAACTTTTGCTGTTGGATGAGCATTCTGTATTTTTTTTGACCAAAACTTATCAGGTTTTCTTTGTAGTAATAGTGATAACTATATTCCGATCATTATTACTTCCCTCGCATACCGAAGGGAAGTATTGTATTCGAGAAAAAATCACCCTCCGAGATTTTTTCGGATTCTGACGTTTCAGATCACGTAGATTACGAAAATATAGGTTTTTCAATTCCGTCAGTCTGTGTGTCTGTCTGTCTGTCTCTTGGTGCATTAACTAAAAAACTACTTAACGGAGAGCAGTCAAATTTGGTTGGTAGTTGACCCTATTGACAGCGAAGAAATTGTAAAATTTTCACTGGAAAATATACAGGGTGGACCGTCTAAACGGAATAAATAGTGAAAAAAATTTTTTTTCGCTCAAATTTAAAATTTCCATGTTTCATGGCACGCTAATCCTATTTCAGAAAAAAAAAATTTCAAAATTTTTTTTCACCATTTTTGAAGATTTTTTTACCAACTAAGTACTAAAATCGATGAAAAATTTTTTTTTCTTTCTTCAAATTTAAAATTTCCACGTTTCATGGCATTCTAAGCCTAATTAAAAAAAAATTGTTTTGAAATTTTTTTTACCATTTTTTAAAAATTTCTAACTACTAAAATAGATGGATTTTTTTTTTCTTCAAATTTAAAATTTCCACGTTTCATGGCATTCTAAGCCTAATTAAAAAAAAATTGTTTTGAAATTTTTTTTACCATTTTTAAAAAATTTTTAACTACTAAAATAGATGGATTTTTTTTTCTCCAAATTTGAAATTCCCACGTTTCATAGCGTTCTAAATATATTTAAAAGAAAAATTGGACATTTTTTTTACTATTTTTAAAAAATTTTACCAATAAGATAGATTTTTTTTTCTTTGTTCAGATTTAAATTATCCACGTTTCCATGGCATTCTAAAACTATTCAAACAAATTTAAAAATGTTTTTGAAAAATTAAAAAAAAAAATTGGAAATATTTTTAATCTATTTATCACTACTATAGAATAGACGAATTTTTTTTTTGCTCAAATTTAAAATTTCCACGTTTCATGACATCCTAAACCTATTTCAGAAAAAAAAAATGAAAATTTTTTTCACCAACATTTTTCAAAAAGTTTTTACCACTAAAATAAATCGATCTTTTTTTTTATTTGGTCAAATTTAAAATTTTCACGTTTCATAGCATTCTAAACCTATTTAAAAAAAATCGGCAAAGGTATTTACACAGAACTTCCCTCATTTTTTGTGCATGGCGGTCACTCTAAAAAATTAATAATTACGAAATGACATTGAGAATAATAACCGGAATATAGTTATTGCTATTATTACAAAGAAAACTTGATAAGTTTTGGTCAAAAAAATATAGAGATTGCTCATCCAACAGCAAAAGTTCAATACTAAATAGCAGTTGCCACATATGGCAGGCATTTTAAACTTTTTTTACCACTACTATAGA
The DNA here is from genome assembly GCA_963583905.1 of Stenurella melanura. NCBI lineage: Eukaryota > Metazoa > Arthropoda > Insecta > Coleoptera > Cerambycidae > Stenurella > Stenurella melanura. The sequence goes on from OY757317.1 coordinate 46,044,710, forward strand.
ATAGAAGGAAACTTTCCTTCCTGCTCAAATTTAAAATTTCTACGTTTGACATTTTAAACCTATTTCAGAAGAAAACATTTTGAAAATTTTTTTAACAACATTTTTGAAAAATTTCAAAACAAATAAAAATTTTTAACCACCACTATACTTCCACTCCATTACATGAATGTTGGATTGAAAATGTGACAAATGGCAATAACATCTGGCATATGCACCTATTATACTTTTATTGAAAAATGTACAGGGTGGTCATCCCAAGAAATAATTCAGTCATGGTGGACATTTGTAAAGGTATTTTCGCAAGCCTGCCATATGTGGCAACTGCTATTTAGTATTGAACTTTTGCTGTTGGATGAGCAATCTGTATATTTTTTTGATCAAAACTTATCAAGTTTTCTTTGTAATATCAGCAATAACTATATTCCGATTATTATTTTCAATGTCATTTCGTAAATATTAATTTTTTAGAGTGACCGCCATGCACAAATAACGAGGGAAGTTCTGTGTAAATACCTTTACCGATTTTTTTCAATGTCATTTCGTAATTATTAATTTTTTAGAGTGATCAGCATGCAGCATGCACAAATAAATACGGAAGCTCTGTGTAAATACTTTTACCGATTTTTAATTAGCTTGTGAAAGAAGCGTTTTATAGAAAAACGCCAAGAGCAAAAAGTTGTTTATTCTTGTTTAAGGAACACGCCGACCGGTTTTCTGAATTTCTTAGACAAAAATAAATTCGACCAAGAATTTCCCTAGATTTTTGTTTTTTTCTACTTCAGAGAGATCCTAAAATATTCAGGCATATTCTTTAGGTAAAGATAATTAACTTTTCCTTCAAAGTCCTTCCTTTTCCTGTCAAAAAATTACAAAAGAAATATTTTTTTTATTTCATTTTTTTTTTTCGGGAAAAGGAAGTACTTTAATAAAAAAAAACTCCGAGACAAAACATGCTTATTTTTCTCCAAAAAATGAGTGAATATTTTCAAAATTTGTATGGAACATTTAAGCAGACCTTCTCAGATGTTCACAGTTTCAATCGTCTCTAGATCAAAAAATCGAATTCGGTCGGACTGGTGGTCACAGAGAATTTTAATCAGGGGGCCCAGGAGAACATTTTCCCCAAGTTTCAGAGCAATCAATCGACTGAAGTCTCTTTTTGGTATAAAAAACTGCGGGGTCCTTTCTTTGTGATGGCTACTTTTTGGTACACTCAACCCCCCTCCCCTAACTTTCCCATTCTCGAAGGTAATGAGGGGGCAGATGCTGATAAATGTTTCTGCTCTAGGGATCACGTGAAACAAGGAATTTTTCAAATCGATGCTGTTCCACCACTTTCCCACATTTTACGTTTCTTTCCGACTTAGTTACTGTGTTATGAGCATACCCCGGCTCCGAAGTAGTTATGACGTAAATGCCAGAATCGCCCTTGCGCAATATGAACTGTATAAACATTTTCATGTGCAATAATACCCTATCTTACCTTACAATTGTATCTAGCGAATTCCGTAATATTTAAAGGTAAATGGCTCTGAAAGGATTGTAAGTCATACTTTGATGTACTTATTGTTGGATGCATACACACAAACACCTAGTATGTAATTTGCACTTGTTCTAAATAGCCCGAAGTTGAACTCCGACCTGTCACTAAATATCCACTTTTGTTGTTTATGTCTGGCGTTGAACAGTCCACTTCTTTACCACACAAAAATATCTTTAAAAACCGGGGTTATTTCATAACACCGTATCTTGTTTGTGTTTCACTGTCTCAGGAACTCTAAAAATGTATTGACGTAGATGAAATATAATGTTCAGTGCATCAATTACTGTATACTGATCTGTTTCCGGTTTACTTTAAAGGTCGCCTATGGCTAGAGGGATTCGTGAGAAATATCCATGTATATACGCTAAATTTTAGTTTTTACGACATTCAGATGAAACATGTTTTAAAATGTTCGACTTGCGTGTCCACGAAAGTGTTTTTTCACAGCTGGTACAAAAAAGTTCTACACCATTAAACCTCAGTTCCAGAAATTATTGAATCCACGAAAGTACTGTTTCATTTAATGGAATGCCACTCGACGCCATAATAATTCATAACACTTTATATCTATCAAAAGCTGAAAATGTACTGACAAGTTTGTAGTGTTGACTCCATAATACGTATGTGTACATAAAAGAGGCTCACGTGGCAGTGGTCGTTGTGTAATAAAATAATAATAATTGTTGAACTTTTTTTATTTCAGGTGCTTTCTGTATGTTTAAAGTCTTCTGATAAATATATAGCACAATTTGCGGTTTCTTTTACTATTATTATTGTTTGCCGTATCCTATTTGCTGTCGTAAAAAATAATAAAAAGACAAAACAAGTCGTGAGTGGCGGTTGTCTTTGTGGTGTCGAAAATCCTCCCTATATTTTTTAAAATATAGTGCCTTTTTATGTGAACAGATAACAATACTATTTTAAATTAAGAATTGTTTACTATAGTTGGGAAGAAACATATAGAAAATGTTTAACATTTCAAATTTTTGTATCAATATACAAAAATTTGAAATGGCGTATGCCGGTTAAAGTGTCGAGTTTTTTGTATTTTTGTTAGGCAATCAGACCGATGTTGCAGGTATAATACAGGGTGTAATTAGTTTCATGCCATTAAAAAAACTAGTGGTAGGGAACGACAAGACAAACAAAAAACCTTATATAACATGGGGTATAAAGCTCATAGTTTTGGAGAAAAAAAATAAACAAAAATTTCGAAAATTTTCACTGAAATACTTTGAGAACTGCTGGAATATTGAGGTAGGTTCGTCGCGCGTGTCTTTGCCTATGATACTCAATATTTGTGTAGATAGCTATAAAATGTCTTTAGCGGTGCGGTAAATAAGATGAAACACGTCGATGTTTTCTGAGTGTTTAGTAGATCTGATCTGAAGAAAACTATAGGTACTCTGACTCCCTTGTGCAATATTTTAGTTTCTGTGGGTGTTTCGTTATGTACACACGTCCAACCCGCCACCGGCACCGTTCGTTGTTTTTGTTATTTTTTAATTTCGGGTCGCTGTGTATTTATAGTGAAGATTTATTTTATTGACTTTACCGTTCAAGTCGTTAAATTCTTGTTTACGTACAGTGTCCACGGAGTAAGTCCCTTTTGGCTGGTTGCTGTGGTTGAACGTTCCGTGCGTGGTGGATGTCGTCTGTGGTTGGCTGCTGTTGGTGGTTCCCTACAGAATGGGGAGCCACCGCGGTTGGGTGCGGGTGATCGCGCCATGCAGGATGTGGGACCGGCATGGCAGGTTGCTGTTGATTGTTCCCTACAGAGGAGGGGACCATCGTAATAGATTGGTGCTGGTTGTAACCCACAGGGTAGTGGGTGGTAGTGTCAGTCGGTTGTTGATCGCGCCATGCGGGGTGGGGAACCGGCATGGCGGGTTGCTGTTGATCGTTCCCTACAGAGTAGGGGACCATCGTAGCAGGTTGGTACCGATTGTATCTCACAGGGTAATGGGTAGTAGTGTCAGTCGGCTGTTGGTCGCGCCATGCAGGATGTGGAACCGGCATGGCGGGTTGCTGTTGACCGTTCCCTACAGAGTAGGGGACCATCGTAGCAGGTTGGTACCGATTGTATCTCACAGGGTAGTGGGTAGTAGTGTCAGTCGGCTGTTGATCGCGCCATGCAGGATGTGAAACCAACATGCTACTTCAGTATGTGTCCCTCAAGAGGGTTACACTCGGCGTCCGCCTCTTTGGCGCTTGCCGTAGGTTGATATCGTTGTAGATCTTGAACTTGCTCTTCTGCGAGCTGGGCTGCCTGTTGGTATGAAGTATATTAATGCTTGACATTTTGTGTGTTTTATTGTTATGTGTTGTGAGTGTTGATGCTGAGTTGAATAATGGTTTGTTGTTGATTTATAGTGTTACAGTGGATGATGAATACTAAGTAGTTGGCACACGTGTCTGCTTATTGTTGGTGTTCAGTGTGAGCATGCTGGTAGTGTTGGGTTGGGTGCTTTTTTTTTTTTTTTTTTTGTGGTAATGTGTGGGTTACGGAGGTTATACTGTGGCTGGGATTATGTGGTGAATAATTGGATGAGTGATTCGATGGTTATTAGGATTTTATCGAGTATATCGTTTGTGTTTTTTACTCTATGAATGGTCTGTCCAATTATTGTAAATATTTTCTTAAGGTCGAATTGTCTGAGTAGGTTGAGTATTTCCCGTAGGGGGTTGGTTATGTCTTCTGTATTATGTGTATCTTCAGGGGTTTGCTGGTTTTGGTTATGTGGCCATGTGGGGGGTTGATTGTTGTTTGTGGGATTGGTTGTGAGTGGAGGAAAATTGATGTTATTGGGGGTGTATGTAGTTTGGTCTTGTGCAGATGGACGCAAGTTGGTGTGCTTGTTATGAGTTAGTCGCCTAGCCACCGCTGTTTTGTAGGCCGGACATCCCCTGTAGCTAGCAGGGTGCGCTGCCCCACAGTTGGCGCATTTGCACGCATCTGTGTTGCAGATTGCACCCGGGTGTGTAAGACCGCATCTCACGCAGTGTGGGATGCGGTTGCACAGCTGCGAGGAGTGCCCGAACTTCTGGCAGCGGTGACACTGGGACACAGCGGGGCAGACGTAATCCTCGACGTTTACCCTGCACGAGCAGAGTTCAGTCAGGGAGCGTGCCGCGCCCGTCTGTTCCCTAGGGATGGTTAATATTATAATGGAGGTGACTATCTTGGTGCCATTGCGGGTCGTGGTGATTCTGGAGATGCTTATTGGTGTTATGTTTAGGGACTCTAAGTCGGATCTTATACTTTCTGTGTCTATGTCGGGTGGTATGTATTTTACAGCAAGCTTAACCGGCCTGTCTTGTAACGAGTAGAATGAGTGGAATTCCACATCGTTTCTTTTTAATAGATCTAATATTATGGTAAAATCCGGCTTAGATTTTGGATAACAGGATAACGATCTCGAGTTGTATCTATATATTGGATTTTGTCTAGTGTGAGAGTTAATTAATTGCATAATCTTGTTGTGATTGTTGGTGTATATAGATATTACAGGAGTGTTTTCTCTGTTAGGGGAAGTAGTGGTATTTTTGTTAGATAGGGAGGTGTTAATCGTTGTAGAGGGAGCGGCAGAAATAGTAGTGGGACTGGTTGGAATAATCGTGGGGGTGGCGGGGGTGGTAGCGGGGGGAGCGGTTGTGGGAGCGATGGTTTGATTTTTGTTTGGAGTGGTGCTCTTTTCAGTAAATTTTACTCTGTGTGTTTTTTTCTCTTTTTTGTTATATGAATTATTTCATCTGGGGTGGAGGGTGTAGTAGGTGTTACGGGAGAATGGGGGTAGGAAGTTTGTGGTGTGTCTGAAAAGTTACATTTCTTGGATAGTTCTAGGAGCCTATCAAGTTGAATTGTCATTGGTGACGGGGTTTCTGGTGCAGGAGTAGTTGTTATAGGAGTGTTTGTTGTGGGGGGATTTAAGGTGTTGAGGTTATTAGTTATGTGTGAAGGGGATGATTCTGTGGATGCCATTCTTGGCGCGAGGTTTAGGGATGACATCACAAGCGAAGTGTTGGTTATTGTGTGAGTGGTGGTTGTTGTTGTTGTTGTGGTAGATATAAAAGTTAACTTAGGGTTGGGTATTATTTCGTCGAGAAAATTCAAGTTGTCATAGTCTGAGTCGAACGTGTAGTGAGGATGAACGTGTATGTTGTCTGATAAACTTGGTCGGAATATGAGGTTTTTTGGAAATTTGCGTTTTTTATAGGTGTTTTTGTAGAGATAGATTTGGTTTTGAGGATTGGATACTGTGGGGTCGTAGGGTGGGAATGGAAATTGATCTAGGAATGCTCTATCGGAGGGTTTTTTGCTCTTACCCTTAGCTTGATGTGAGGTGTCTTCTTCTAAGGGGTTGAATCGATTATGGATTGGCACTTCATGGTGGTAAGTGGTGTATTCCGTCTCCACTTCTTCTGCCCACTGTCCTTCGTGTGGTTTTGATTTTTGTTTCCGTTCGGCTGTTGATTTATCTTTAAATTTATGTTTCTGTTTAAAACTCATGGTCCCACTCAATATGATTTCGGAGATGTTTATTATCAGAGGTAAGCACTTAAGACGAGTAAACAAAACGAGAACGTGTGCACGAGGAGCGTTCACGAAGTAGAATATGATATCTGAGAGAGAGCTGAATCGCAGTCGAGTTTAAGTATACTCGAGGCTGCGAAAGCAGCGCTCTGATTGGTTAGAGGCTGGTACACCGATGTATTAAATATTACCGCGGTGCACCAGCCGTTCAGTTTAGAGCAAGCGTCGCTGCCGATGACAACAGACACAACTTACTTGTTCGTTCCTTTTGTATTCCGTTTTGGATTTTGGACCAAGTTTTTCTTTTATTACTTCCCTCGCATACCGAGGGGAAGTATTGTATTCGAGAAAAAAATCACCCTCCGAGATTTTTTCGGATTTTGACGTTTCAGAACACGTAGATTACGAAAATATAGGTTTTTCAATACCGTCAGTCTGTCTGTCTGTCTGTCTGTTGATGCATTTACTAAAAAAACTATTTTGCAAACAGCAGAAAAAATAACTATCTATAACTAAAAGAAAAACTTTGTGTAGAAATATTAATGAAATCTTTGCATTCTTTCGATAACCTGAATTCTGGTTATGCTAGCAAATTAAAATCCTAAAATGAATTTGTGTAATTTCTTATTTGACAATTCTCATTCTAACACTAGCATCCACACAGTCCCCTACGGCCATGCAGATTAAACTAGTATCCACATAACCCCCTACGATTATGAAGATTCAGTTAAAAATGAGAACAAAGACCTAAAATGAATTTATTTATCTACCTTGTCTTAAAAAAATTGTTCATTCCAATGGATTACATTTTCATGAAATCCATCATTCTGTTTCCTGGAAATGCTTAGCCTTTGAAACGTTTTTCGCCCTTATTCTGGAGCTCATCAGAAAGACATAAAGCCATTCATAAAGATGTTTCATGCAAAACCAAGACAATTTCTATGAATAAGTGTGTTTCTTGGTTTTGCATGAAACATCTTTATGAATGGCTTTATGTCTTTCTGATGAGCTCCAGAATAAGGGCGAAAAACGTTTCAAAGGCTAAGCATTTCCAGGAAACAGAATGATGGATTTCATGAAAATGTAATCCATTGGAATGAACAATTTTTTTAAGACAAGGTAGATAAATAAATTCATTTTAGGTCTTTGTTCTCATTTTTAACTGAATCTTCATAATCGTAGGGGGTTATGTGGATACTAGTTTAATCTGCATGGCCGTAGGGGACTGTGTGGATGCTAGTGTTAGAATGAGAATTGTCAAATAAGGAATTAGACAAATTCATTTTAGGATTTTAATTTGCTAGCATAACCAGAATTCAGGTTATCGAAAGAATGCAAAGATTTCATTAATATTTCTACACAAAGTTTTTCTTTTAGTTATAGATAGTTATTTTTTCTGCTGTTTGCAAAATCCTATAAAGAATGTTTCAATACAATTATAAGCAAACAAATAATAATTCATTTTTAAATAAAAAAACTACTTGAAGGAGAGAAGTCAAATTTGGTAGGTAGTTGACCCTACTGTCAGCGAAGAAATGATAAAACTTTCACTGGAAAATATACAGGGTCTAAACAGAATAAATAGTGAAAAAAATTTTTTTTTGCTCAAATTTAAAATTTCCACGTTTCATGACACGCTAAACCTATTTCAGAAAAAAAAATTGAAAATTTTTTTCACCAACATTTTTGAAAAATTTTTTACCACTAAAATAGACTAAGAAAAAATTTGTTTTGTTCAAATTCAAAATTTCCATTTTTTGAAAAAATTTTTTACCAATATTTTTGAAAAATTTTTTACCACTAAAATAGATGGAGGTTTTTTTCATTGTTCAAATTTAAAATTTCCACGTTTCCATGGTCCTCTAATCGTATTAAAAAAAAAAAAATCTGAAAAATTCAAAATATTTTTGAAAAAAATCACTAAGTACTTACTATAGAATAGATGAAAATAATTTTTTTGCTCAAATTTTAAATTTCCACGCTTCATGACATTTCAAACTTATTTAGGAAGAAAAAAAATTTTTACCACTTTGGAAAAAAAATTACCACTGAATAGATGGAAATTTTTTTTTGCTCAAATTTAAAATTTACACATTTCATGACATTCATGACATTTTTTTTACCATTTTTTAAAAATTTCAAAAAAAAATATTTTTTTTTCTTTGTTCAAATTCAAAATTTCCACGTTTCATGCCATTCCAAATCTATTTCGAAAAAAAAATTTGAATCATTTTTTTACCATTTTGGAAAATAATTTTACCACTAGAATAGATGGATTTTTTTTTTTTTTACTGAAATTTAAAATTTTCACGTTTCATGACATTCTAAACCTGTTTCAGAAGAAAAAAGATTTTGAAAATTTTTAACCAACATTTTTGAAAAATTAAAAAAAAATGAAAGTCTTTAACCACCATTATTATACTTCCACCCCACTACGTGAATGTGTAATTGAAAATGTGTCAGATGGCAATAACATTTGACATGTGCTATTATACTTTTATTGAAAAATATACAGGGTGGTCATCCCAAGAAACAAATCATGGTGAACATTTGTTAAGGCATTTGCGCAAGCCTTCCATATTTGGCACCTGTTATTTAGTATTGACCTTTTGCTGTTTTTGCTTTTGTAATTATTAATTATTTGGAGTGATCCGCGCACAAATGAAGAGGGAAGTTCTGTGTAAATTCCTTTACCGATTTTTTTTTTCTTTATTGACAACGTCAGTTGATAGTTTATTGTTTAGTGTTGAACGAAGCACGTATGTCCTTAATTCAACGTACTAAATTGTGTATTGAAGCAGATGCAGATTTAGAATAATTTACTTAGGTGGTAAGCTTTTAACCCGGAACACTCCTTTATGTTACAAACGTTAATAAATCACATTTAAATATTCTAAATTATAAACATTAATCCAATATTTTGTTCTAAATTAAAAGACACACATGTAAAGAAATGCTCTCTTTAAACTTCTACGGCCATTATTTGCTTGCAGTTGTGCAAAAAGATATCGAATCATTTACCTCTTTATAATTGCCTCAGTTCGGTTGACGCGGTCCATCAAAGGCGGTTGATAATCCAAGGCATTTGCACTTTTTTATGACAATTTAAAAGTTGTATAATTGGGAACTATAAGTTCATTGGTCAAGAAAAGCAGTGGTTCTCAATTATTTTCCACATTAATATTTAAAAAAATATTAAAAAGGTTGACCCAGGTCAGTTTTTTCAAAATGCCCCTAGGAGGAAAAGTCATAAAGGTTTTTTGTTTGTTTAGTCGGTCCCCATTACCAGTTTTTTTAATGACATGAAACTGATTACACCCTGTATAATGTGCGGCCGAACTCTGCTGTTTTTTATCTATCAGTTTCAGTAAACATCTCTTACATCTACTTGCTCAACTACACCCAACAAATGATAATTTCTCCAATTTCTACTAATAACTTATTTCTTTATTATTTTATGACTTTTATGCCATATTTTTTTTTTTTGGTACCGCAAAAGTATTTGTTTCCTATAAATAATGTATTTATTTGCTTGTGTGAATCATAAGATTCTCGATTCAAAACATTATATTTATCTGTGGTTGATGACCGTCTCTGGCATAACTACTTTTGCGCCGGGATCTGGTTATGAGTTATGTTTTATAAAAATATTTGCAGCTTCATTAGTTTACGTAATATGTTTTAAGACAATATTTCATCTATTGACAAAACTATAAACAGAAATATTTATTATTTTTGCAGTTTGGCAACAATAACGTTTGAAGAGACCCCAGAGCTGTCCACGCATTCATTAGCATTTGTAGCTTCCGATCTTGCTTGTACCATCGACACTCATGGTATAAGCTTGCATGTTGTGGTCTGTTCAAGGAAAAGCGTCGAACAAAAAACACAACTGGCAATTGACCTAACACGTTCGCTTGTTGGCATATACAATGGGTTTACCGACTTCATAATTATTAATAACTTGAATATAGTTGCCATCCCAGATTTTGGTAATATAGAGGATCAACTTCTGGTAATGACAAGGTAAGAACAATAGGAATTAACTCGGGTATCTAGACTTTTCGAAAGACGCTCATAAAATGTATATATTTTCTGGAATGACCCTGTGCATCTTAATTTGATTTCATATAATTTATTATAGTCTTCATATGCTGTGTGACCCCGGACTGGATAGGTATCGCACTCTTGTGAACTCTATTGTTGGTTCTTCGAGAAAATAATATTTTTAATAAAAAGTTTTTCTTATCTTTGGAAGCTATTGTTACAGTCTATTTTCGTATCAGTACAATTAAATTTAAATATCGTAATATGTTATCGTTTTAGTCGTCTATATAGTATAACTGGTTGCCTAACGTTTGTGCACCATGTGAGCCACGCATGGCGTTGCTGGCAACGCGTTGCCAGCAACCCACAGAAACGTACCTAATGTTTTAGAAAGCGAGTCCTGAACTTCTCGATTATAACCTTTTCAAGACCGTTATTGTGAATTAAACTTGTTGTTTTGTTAATGGAACTACAAAATACAATATTATGTGTGAAATATAGGCGTAGTTAAGGGAGATTTATCAGATTTGTATGTTATGTTGTATAGTGTTCATTCGGAACGTACCCATGAAGGAGTTTTAGTCATTCTCGGATTTTGACAGAAGTTTCCGTCTTGGCCATTTTTGGGGATTTGTTCCGTTTGCCTGCCGAAGATAAGTTGTGTCACTAAGCACGTTGATAGCAATTTTGTGAATTTGCTCCATTAATGGGATATGGTGCTGTAGTGACAAATTCAGCAGTATTTTATTTTGATATTTTGTATTATTTTCTGTTGTGAAGTACTGCTACGGAATTTTCCGGATAAATCAACTTGCTGGAAGCACATGGCAAAGGAATTATTTAAGCCCACTTAACATCTAAGGGCTTTTGTTCTTTGTAGTTTCATTTTCGTTTCTACCTTTACGTTAATTTTATTTTGGATCTTTACTGGTACCGTTTCTTGTGTGTTTGACCCTACGTTTTACCTATTTGGCTATTCGTACATCTACAGGGTGTTTCACTTAAAAGTCCCCAGGCCATTATCTCTAAAACTAATAAAGATATTTTATTTTTGTAAATGGCAGATGATTGATACCAAAGAAAGGTTTAAATAACGGTGATTAGAATTTTTCCTCAAGAGCACACAGAGATGGCGCTGCGATGCAAAACTATTTTTTGATGGCTGGAACCTTGAAACATAAGTCATGTGATTAAACAATAATTTGTGAATAATTTTCATGGTATAGAGAATTTACAAAAAACAAACCGTTTTGGAGTTACATGAGTTTCTTTCATTAATGCCAGTACACGTGAATTTTGATAAATCCCTATAATTTATTTACTATTTATTATAGAATATTGGTTACCAAACACTTTTTTTCAAGATAAGGAAAGTGATATAATATACTATCATAAAATTATGTTTACCACTTCCGGCCAAACCGGAACTAACATGATGAACCAATATCCATATGTTCCTACATATTACATTTTTTTTTCTAATAACGCTTCTAATAAAACGGCTCCCAAAACTTAAAGTAAGTAAGACAACAAAGAAAATACACACTAATTTAGAATGGGCTAAATTTATATTAACAATTCAGTAAAGAACGTAAACAAAAGTTTTATATACAAACATTTAAAAGCTATCGAAATATTATTAAAAATGAAATTAAACTAATTTCTTTCTTATTAGTAGGTACTTATTATATTAAATGTTCAAAATTTCTCCCTTCTTCATGAATACACATATTGTACCGTTTCAGTAACTCTTCATTGCAAACTTTTTGTAACGTATGTCTATTTATAGCAGCAACACTTGCATATATTTTATTATACAAATCGGCCATATCCTCAATGGGTTCAATGTACACTACACTTTTTAAATACCCCCAAAGGTAAAAATCTAATGGAGTCAAGTCAAGTGATCGTGCTGGCCATCTGACTACTCCATTAGTACCAATCCATCTCTGAGGGTACATTTCATTAAGACAATATTTGACTAGTACTGAGTTATGGGGTGGTGCACCATCTTGGTGAAACCAAATTAATATTCTCCTGGTTATGAGGGATAGTCTCTAATAATCCTGGCAATACATTTCTCAAAAATGTCTCATATTTTCTTCCATTTAAAGTCCCATGGAATAGATATGGTCCAATAATATATGAATTTAATATTCCACACCACACGTTAACTCCAAAAGTTACCTGATTTCGGGTCATTCTCATCCATCTAGAATTATTTTGTGGCCAGTATCGGCAGTTATGCTTACTCACAACTCCGTCGTTGTGAAAACGGCTTTCATCGCTCCAGAGCACATTTTTTAAAAAATTTGGGCACTCTTCAGAAAGAACTGAAAATTCAGCTAGAAAATGTAATCTTCGTTCATAATCACCAGGCCTTAAATGATGGATCAATTTTAATTTGTATGGATGGTATTTATTTGATTTTAATATTCTATGGCACGAAGATATCGACAGATTAGTTTCCGATGCCAATTTCCGGAGAGAACATTGAGGATTGTTGACAACACTATTTAACACCAAGGCTGTATTTTCATCGTTTCTAACTGACCTATTTTTGTTACGAATAGTTTTCTTAAAACTACCCCAGTTTCTTAAATTTTTAAACAGTATGATAAATGTTTTTTTATCGGGTGTAGGTCTATTTGGAAATCATAAACAAACCAATCGTTTTGCTTGTCGGGAATTTCGTTTGCATTCACCGTATATTAAAATCATATTTAACTTATCTTCATTGATGTATCTAACCATTTTTTAAATTTATTATTTTTTTATTGCCTTATTTGGATTAATTTGCTTTGAATTGTTTCTAAGTACACTATTTCTGTTTGAAACTATGATTGAAATGCACCAACTACAATCTTTGTTTAATAACTGTCAAACTTAAAATTAAATCAAAGCCTACTAATATCTCTTAAGTAGATTTTTCATTACCATTCTAAATTAGTGTGTATTTTCTTTGTTGTCTTACTTACTTTAAGTTTTGGGAGCCGTTTTATTAGAAGCGTTATTAGAAGAAAAAAAATGTAATATGTAGGAACAAATGGATATTGGTTCATCATGTTAGTTCCGGTTTGGCCGGAAGTGGTAAAGATAATTTTATGATAGTGTATTATATCACTTTCCTTATCTTGAAAAAAAGTGTTTGGTAACCAATATTCTATAATAAATAATAAATAAATTATAGGGATTTATCAAAATTCACGTGTACTGGCATTAATGAAAGAAACTCATGTAACTCCAAAACGGCTTGTTTTTTGTAAATTCTTTATACCATCAAAATTATTCACAAATTATTGTTTAATCACATGACTTATGTTTCAAGGTTCCAGCCATCAAAAAATAATTTTGCATCGCAGCGCCATCTCTGTGTGCTGTTGAGGAAAAATTCTAATCACCGTTATTTAAACCTTTCTTTGGTATCAATCATCTGCCATTTACAAAAATAAAATATCTTTATTAATTTTAGAGATAATGGCCTGGGGACTTTTAGCTGAAACACCCTGTATATGTGAACTTTGATTTTGCCGAAACTTGGTTGGCAAGCTGTTGGCTGAATTTGGAATCCTGAGTTGAACCGGTGAGACTCTCCTAACTGGTTCCATTAGAAGCTACGCTCCCCTGGTAGGCCTAGTGTATACATTGTGAAACCTGCTGGATGTAAGCGTCTTTAAATAGCCTAACGAGGGACCAGATATCACATCCCACCGTCTACGTGAGTCATAGAGAGCCCGTCAGTTTTCTTGCAGTACTAAATTGCTGGCATTCGACCCACGTAACTACAGTTTTTTCCACCTACTGCACTTAATATTTTACACATTAAATTTAAATTATCAGTAAATATTTTGCACGTGGCCAATTAAATTTTTAGTAGTTTTGAACACCACGCTTGCAACTTTTTAACGTTAGTCTATTTAACCTATCGTCACTTACCTAGTTCACATTATTTTATTCAATTTACGTTATTATTCAGTATTTTAATGTAATTATTAGTTTTAAGTTGTCGTATATTTTATGTTAGGTTAAGTGTGGGCCACACATCTAAGTATACTGATTGTGTGTAATGTTATTTCTGTGGAGTTTGGCTGTAAACGTACCTAAATGTGATCATTAAATCTGTTATAGTAAGACGCGTATTTGTTTTCACCAGCATACATCCAGCGCTCCAATTTGTCGCACTTACTCCCCAAGGACTTGTCTAGTCGGCCGTGTGAGCCTCTTTCGCCACCAATTGAATGCAGAGAAGGGACTGCACGTAAAACATAAAAATTTTGTTCAGGGCAGAGGGTGACCACCTTACCCTGCAGTATAGCTGATACATCAGCTTTTTATATCATCCTCTTTTATCCGGGAGCTCTCCAACACTATGAGCAGAGGTCAGATTTGTGATAAAATATACAGGGTGTTCAAAAATGTAAAAACATATATTTTCTTTAAGGAATGTCTATTACTTCCCTCGCATACCGACGGGAAGTATTGTATTCGAGAAAATAACACCCTCCGAGATTTTTTCGGACTATCACGTTTCAGATCATATAGATTACAAGAAATATAGGCTTTACAATTCCGTCAGTCTGTCTGTCTGGTTGTCTGTCTGTCGATTGGTGCATTAACTAAAAAAATTACTTGACGGAGAACAGTCACATTTAGTAAGTACTTGACCATTCAGCCAGCGAAGAAATGGTTAGACTTTTACTGGAAAATATACAGGGTGAGCCATCTAAAGGGAATATACAGGGTGGGGCAATAGTGCGTCGGACCTCGATAACTCGAATTCTACTATAGCTAGAAATTAAAAAAAAGTTGCAAGTAAACTAGATAAAAAAAGTCTATAACTGGAAGTTATTTTCGAACATACAGGGCGAGCCAAGATGGAATTACAACACCAAGTGCCTTTCTTTTAAATGGAATGCTATGTATATCAGTATATTTTCTAGGCTCCATTCGTTCCAATATTAGCATTAAATATCTCCCAACCACTTGGATGTAATGAATTTTTTGTTGAAATAATGTAATCTGCAAATGGATATTAAAAAAATCACCACAGTAACAATTATAAAATTTTTAAATTGAATTTTCTCAATTTTTTCAAATCGAACACCCTGGATATTTTTCAACGATGTGATGTAGGAATGGAAAACTAAAATTTGTTGTAAGTTCTTCCCTATGGCTAATTGCAACCATTTTCGTTTTATAAATAAATAAGTGTCAAGTTCAAGAATAAACTTAAAAAAATAGGTTCCCTCAAATAATTCATTAGAAAAATGTATAACAGGTGTTCGACGTGTTGCCCATTTTGATTGACACACGTCTTTAGGCAATTTTGAAATGAGGCCATTTAGTGGGACCATTCTAATCCATTAAAATGAGTAAATAGTATTTAACAGGTCCTTTACTGTAATGTTTTTTTGTACATTTTTTGCCGTTTTTGTTATTCGACAAGCAATAAAGCCTTAGTTTGGTATAAATTGTCGTGTACAATGGAGCATTTATCACACTTATCGGTCGTTAGGTAAAATTTGTATTGAATTTAAAATATTTGGAATTCTACAATATGAATTTAAATAAAGCGGAGCTTGTAGACATGACTTTTGTTTTGAACGAGTCAGACAGAAATTGTTTACTTGCCAATAGAATTTATCACCAACGTTATCCTGAAAGAAGGATTCCTGATGTTAGCAGCTTCCAAAACCTTCTAGATAGATTTCTGGAAACAGAAAATGTCGAATATAAAAAAAATGAAACAACAAAACGTGTTGTGAACGAAGAAAATGGGTTTTCTCTGGTGCTGGCAATGGTTGAGAATCCCCATGTTAGTCAAAGAGAAGTGAGCTCATTAGTAGGAATACATAGACGATCTGTGGGTCCAACCTAAAAAACAAATGAGTTGCATGCATATCATATTCAAATGCACCGGGAATTATCTGATGACGATTTTCAAAAGCGCCTACAATTTTATAATTGGGCCACAGGTAAAATGCAAGATGATGCCAACTTCTTCAATAATGTTTTATTCACTGATCAGGCAACTTTTCATAAAAATCGATTTATTAATAGGCACAATTTCCATTATTATGCTTCGGAAAATCCTCACTTTTATATGCAAGTTGATAACCAACACAGATGGTCTAAAATGGTTTGGGGAGGAATTATTGGAGAACATGTAATAGGGCCACATTTTTTTGATGATACATTGACTGGAGCTATTTATCTTCATTTTGTGGAAAAGTGTCTGTCACAATTATTGGTAAATCTCCTTGAAAGAATTCGAAATAGGATGTGGTTTCAGCAAGATGGTGCGCCACCAAATTATTTAAATGCAGTTAGAGACCACTTAAATAATACCTACCCTCATCAATGGCTTGGAAGAAATTGACCCACTAAATAGCCTGCGAGATCCCCAGATCTTACAAAAATGGATTTCTTCTTATGGGGATACATGAAGGAAATTATTTATAGATACACACCAACAACAGTACAAAATATGAAGGAAAGAATAATAACTGCCTTTAGATCTATCACACCTGCAATTTTAGGAACCTCATTTCCAAAGCGCATAGAGACGTGTGTCAATCAAAATGGACAACATGTAGAACATTATTTATTATAATTTTTTCTACTGAGTTATTTGAAGAAACCTCTTTTTTAAGTTTATTTTTGAATTTTGTAATTATTGCTCAATAAAACGAAATTGGTTGCAATTAGTCATAGGGATGTAGTTACAAAAAAATGTTCGTTTTTAATTTCTACATCACATCGTTGAAAAATATACAGGGTGTTCCGTTTGAAAAAATTGAGAAAATTCAATTTAAAAAGTTCTTAATTGAAAACTAATTTTTGGCCACCCTGTACAGATTTAGGAAATAAAAATTATTTAAAAACATTAAGTAGACGTCGCGTAACTGGTATTCACATAAGTTTTTCTTAAAACCCATAATTGTGACTGTGGTGATTTTTTTAATATTCATCTGCAGATTCTATTATTTCAACAAAAAAATTCATTATATCCAAGTGGTTGGGAGATATTCAATGCTAATATAGGAATAAACAGAGCCTAGAAAGAGACTTCAAAAAATGTACTGATGTACATAGCATTCCAAAAAGAAGGCACTTGGTCCTGTAATTTCGTCTTGGCTCGCCCTGTATGTTCGAAAATAAAATACAGTTATAGAATTTTACTTCTCTCGCATACCGACGGGAAGTACTGTATTCGAGAAAAAATCACCCTCCGAGATTATTTCGGATTTACACGTTTTAGATCACGTAGATACGAAAATATGGGTTTTTCAATTCCGTCAGTCTGTCTGTCTATCTGTCTGTTGGTGCATTAACTAAAAAACTACTTGACAGAGAACAGTCAAATTTGGTAGGTAGCTGACGCTACTGCCAGCGAAGAGATGGTTAAACTTTCGCTGGAAAATATACAGGGTATAAATAAAGAAAAAAATTTGTTTTGCTCATATTTTAAATTTCCACGTTTCATGGCATTCTAAACCCCATTTCAAATTTAAAATTTTCACGTTCAATGACATTCTAAACCTATTAAAAAAAATGTTTCTTTTAATTATTAATCTTTTTCTATCACTGCTATAGAATATATGACAAAAATTGTTTGCTCATATTTCAAATTTCCAAGTTTCATGACATTCTTAACCTATTTCGGAAAAAAAATTTGGAATATTTGTACTTCCCTCGCATACCGAAGGGAAGTATTGTATTCGAGAAAAAATCACCCCCCGCGATTTTTTCGGACTCTGACGTTTCAGAACACGTAGATTACGAAAATATAGGTTTTTCAATTCAACAATAGTTGACGCTATTGTCAGCGAAGAAATGGTGGAAATTTCACTGGAAAATATACAGGGTGGACCGTCTAAACGGAATAAATAATGAAAAAAATATTTTTTTGCTCAAATTTAAAATTTTCACGTTTCATGACACGCTTAACCTATTTCAGAAAAACAAAATTTTGAAAATTTATTTTAAACATTTTTGAAAAATTTTATACCAAGATGAAAAATTTTTTTTTTGCTCAAATTTAAAATTTCTACGTTTCATGGCATTCTAAGCCTAATTAAAAAAAAAAATTAAAATTTTTTTTTACCATTTGAAAAATTTTTTACACTAAAATAGATGAAAAAATTTTTTTTTCTTTCTTCAAATTTAAAATTTCCACGTTTCATGGCATTCTATGCCTGATTCAAAATAAATTTTTATATGAAACTTTTTTTTATCAACATTTTTGAAATTTTTGTTACCACTAAAATAGATGGAATTTTTATTTATTTTTTCAAATTTAAAATTTCCACGTTTCCATAACATTCTAAACCTATTCAAATAAATTTTAAAAAAATTGATAAAATCTATTTCACTACTTAGGTACTATAGAATAGAAGAAAAATTTGTTTTTGCTTAAATTTAAAATTTCCACGTTTCATGACATTCCAAACCTATTTCGGAAAAAACATTTTTTTTTACCATTTTGGAAAAAAAATTACCTACCATTAGAATAGACGGAAAAATTTGTTTTTGCTGAAATTTAAAATTTTCACGTTTTATGACATTCTAAACTCGTTTCAGAAGAAAAAAGATTTTGAAAATTGTTAACCAACATTTTTGAAAAATTAAAAAAAAAATGAAAATTTATAACCACCATTATACTTCCAATCCACTACGTGAATGTGGAATTGAAAATATGTCAGATGGCAATAACATTTGACATATGCTATTATACTTTTACTGAAAAATATACAGGGTGGTCATCCCAAGAAATAATTCATGATGGATATTTGTTAAGGTATTTGCGCAAGCCTTCCATATTTGGCACCTGTTATTTAGTATTGAACTTTTGCTGTTGGATGAGTACTCTGTATATTTTTTTGACGAAAACTTACCGGGTCTTCTTTGTAATAATAGTGATAACTATATTCCGATTATTATTTTCAATATCATTTCGTAATTATTAATTTTTTAGAGTGACCCGCGCACAAATAAAGAGGCAAGTTCTGTGTAAATACCTTTACCGATTTTTTACTACTAAAATAGATGAAAAAATTTTTTTCTTTCTTCAAATTTAAAATTTCCATGTTTCATGGCATTCTAATCCTAATTTAAAAAAATTTTTTTTAGCAACATTTTTGAAAAATTTTTTACTACTAAAATAGATTAAAAAAAATTTCTTTCTTCAAATTTAAAATTTCCACGTTTCATGGCATTCTAAGCCTGATTCAAAAATTTTTTTTACCAACATTTTTGAAAAATTTTTTACCACCAAAATAGATGGATTTTTTTTATTTCTTCAAATTTAAAATTTCCACATTTCATAGCGTTCTAAATCTATTTAAAAGAAAAATTAGAAATTTTTTCTCACTATTTTAAAAAAATTTTACCACTAACATAGAATTTTTTTCTTTGTTCAGATTTAAACTATCCACGTTTCCATGGCATTCTAAAACTATTCAAACAAATTTTAAAATATTTTTGAAAAATAAAAAAAAAATTGAAAACATTTTTAATCTATTTATCACTACTATTGAATATACGAAATTTTTTTTTGCTCAAATTTAAAATTTCCCCGCTTCATGACATTCCAAACCTATTTAGGAAGAAAAAAAATTGTAACGTTTTTTTACCATTTTGGAAAAAAAATTATCACTAGAATAGATGGACATTTTTTCTTTGCTCAAATTTAAAATTTACACGTTTCATGACATTCTAAACCTAATTCAGAAGAAAAAAAAATTGAAAATGTTTTAACCATTGTTGAAAAATAAAAAAAAATATATTTTTTATTCTTTGTTCAAATTTAAAATTTCCACGTTTCCATGGCATTCTAAAAATGTTTCAGAAGAAAAGAGATTTTGAAAATTTTTAACCAACATTTTTGAAAAATTTCAAAATAAAATGAAATTTTTTAACCACCATTAATTATACTTCCACTCCACCATGTGAATGAGGAATTGAAAATGTGTCAGATAGCAATAACATTTGACATATGCTATTATACCTTTATTGAAAAATATACAGGGTGGTCATCCAAGAAATAATTCATGGTGGACATATACTGAGGTATTTGCGCAAGCCTTCCACATTTGGCACCCGTTATTTAGTATTGAACTTTTGCTGTTGGATGACTACTCTGTATATTTTTTTGACGAAACCCAGGTCTACTTTGTAATAATAGTGATAGCTATATTAGGATTATTATTTTCAATGTCATTTCGTAATTATTAATTATTTAGAGTGACCCCCGCACAAATAAAGAGGGAAGTTCTGTGTAAATTCCTTTACCGATTTTATTTTCTGAAATATGTTTAGAATGTCATGAAACGTGGAAATTTTAAATTTGTGCAAAAAGAAATTTTTTCCATCTATTGTAGTGGTAAGTAAAATATTTTTACAAGATGGTAAAACAATGTTGCAATATTTTTTCCGAAATAGGAATGTCATGAAACGTGGAAATTTTTATTTTGAGCAAAAACAGATTTTTTTATCTATTCTAAGTAGTGATAAATAGGTTAAAACTTTTTTCAAAAAAATGTTTAAATTTTTCAAAAATAGTTTTAAATTTGTTTTTGTTGAAATAGGTATCGAATGTCACGGAAACGTGGAAATTTTAAACTTGAACAAAAAAAAAATCCATCTATTTTAGTGCCAAATTTTTGTCAAAAATTGAAAAAGAATTTTCTTAAATAGGTTTAGAACGCTATGAAACGTAAAAATTTTAATTTTGAAAAAAGAAAAAAAATTTCATCTATTTTAGTGGTGAGTAAAAATTTTTTAAAGAATGTTGGTAAAAAAATTCAAATTCTTTTTTTTTTAAATAAGTTTAGAATGCCATGAAACGTGGAAATTTTAAATTTGAACAAAGAATTTTTTTTCATCTTAGTGGTAAATTTATTTTCAAAAATGGTGAAAAAAATTTTCAAATTTTTTTTTTCTGAAATAGGTTTAGCGTGTTATGAAACATTTTCATTATTTATTCCCTTTAGTCGGTCCACCCTGTATATTTTCCAGTGAAATTTTAACCATGACTTCGCTGGCAGTAGCGTCAACTACTTACCAAATTTGACAGCTCTCCGTCAAGTAATTTTTTAGTTAATGCACCAACAGAGAGACAGACAGACAGACGGACAGACATCCAGACGGACAAACGGACAGACGGACATACGGACAGACGGACAGACAGACGGACGGACGGACGGACGGACGGACGGACGGACCTATAAAAAAAATGCAAAAAATGTGTATCTTTTTATCGCTACTATAAAACGAAAAAAAAATGTTTTTGCTTAAATTTAAAATTTCCACGTTTCATGGACATTCTAAACATATTTTAGAAAAAAATAATTCCCTTCGGTATGCCAGGGAAGTAAAATTTGAATTTTTTTTTACCATTTTGAGAAAAAAATTTACCACTAGAAGAGATGGAAAAAAAAAATATGGCTCAAATTTAAAATTTCCACGTGTCATGGCATTCTAAACCTACCTAACGCTTTGTGGAATTATCATCTTTCAGGTACAATTGAAAATATGAAACAGTAAAATACCTTTAACGAATTAGTGCCTTACTCAATTACATAGTCAATTATCTAATAATCTCGAAATTGATGTTAACAAATGCTACAGAAATTGTTTAAATAAAGCATACATGAAATGCGGCATACATTTCGGCAATTGTTTTGCAATTGCAGTACATTATAGTGCAAGTCACTGATCGGCGAGAACGCGCGAAACGTGCACTTGTAGACTCAAAATGGTAACGACGAACAACAAAAATATTATATTTTTTATAGCAATGAATAAAGCAGATAATTCTTTTATTAACCTTGCAACAATTTTAAAAATGCCACGAAGCTGAAGTTTACATTGCTCTATTCGCTACGCTATGCTGTTTTTCACTTACTTAACATCGGTCTATTTCAATTACTAAGGTCAGTCGCCGACGCCAGGAGACGAGCTATCCCCAGCCTGGAAATTTTGCCGATCCTCTTCTCTATCAAAGTGTAGGGATTTTTTATTTGCCTAACATTTAATAGACAAGGGACCGAGTGCTTTACAATACCTCTGAATCATGGTATATCCACTGTGTAACTTTCGCCTAAAGTTATGTACCTTCTACGTATTCGCTGATATATAAGCCTGCGAGGACGCTGTATTTCCTGCACTGGGTCACCCATCCAAGTACTAACAGCGCTTGACGTGCTGCATTTTCGTATCGATACGAGTATAGGCAGGCGTCTCTATACTCAGTCCTCGGATACGTTTTGTTTAAACAATTTCTGTAGCATTTGTTACCAACAATCTAAGGAGAAATTTGGCAGCATCCGAATCTAGAAATATTAAGCTTTTTATTGGTTTAAAAGTCATTAAAAAATGTAGAAATCCTGCAACTGCAGTCTAAACATAACATATTTTCAATAACAGTGAAAGATTGGAAAAATTTATTGCGCTTTTTTGCAATCATGGGCAGCATTACGCCTTCCACATTTAGGTCTACGGGTCAATGCAGATAATAGACATAATATTTATCAAAACTATTCTTTCGAAGCACACCCTATGCTTGAATTCTGACTAATAGGCCGCCGGAAATAATGATTTGAGGTCGATTTTCGAGAAGTTTTTTCTCCATCAGGTTTTACTAGATAAAATGATAGATTTAGGTGTAAATAATAATAAAATCATAATGCGTACGCACAGTTTTGGCTGCAAGACATTTAAATGCAATTTTATGCAAAAAGTGCGTTCTTTGCTATTTTTTCGGATTTTTCGATAGTTTTTCAAATATAATGATTTAAAAGTAATTAATATTGAGTAAAAACTGTTTATTATATTATCATATAAACTTTATTGTGCATATAAAGTCATTTTTGATCTTCCAGTTGCAATTTTTAGCCCTTGATTGCATCTAAAAGTTGCTTTAATATTAAATGTATCTCGGAAAAAGTCACACTCGGGGGTTTCCATGGTCGCTGACTACGATTCTGACATAACCATGTCTCTTTTAGCTCTTCTTTTTAAATACACAAAAATTATTTTAAAAAATAAAAAAAATACAAAATTATGTGTATATTCAAAAACCGCGCTACTTTTAATCTACTGCGGTAAAAGTGGAGACTTCTTGTAACAAACTGGCAGTCACGACGCAGACGCTAATACCATACAGGTAGCAATCTCTTATACCGATATACAGATGCGGTTATTTGTTTACGTTGTTAGGTGACTTTTCGATTGAAATTTCGCGCCATTTCCGGTCAGCCATTTTGAATTTTCCAATTTTCATGTCAGATTCGTAATCAACGACCATGGAAACCCCCGGGTATGAATTTTTTCCGAGATATATTTAATATTAAAGCAACTTTTGGATGCAATCAAGAACTAAAACTATATCTGGAGGGTAAAAAGTTACTCTATATGCACAATAAAGTTTATGTGATAATAAAATAAAAAGTTTCTAGTCAATATTAATTATTTTTGAACGATTATATTTGAAAAAGTATCGAAATATCCGAAAAAATAGCAAAAATTGCCCTTTTTTGATAAAAGTAAATTTAAATAGTACGCATTATGATTTTATTGTTACTTACACCTAAATGTATCATTCTATCCAATAAAATCTAATAGAGAAAACACTTCTCTAAAATCGACCGCAAATCAGTATTTCTGACGGCCTATGATTAGTTTTGTAATCTCAGAAATAACTATTGATCTTATAATTGTTTTAGGAACACTGAACTTCTTACCGAAACGATGGTTGGTGTCCCCTTTTATCATCTTGGTCTCACGGAGAGTTGGGGTTTAATAATACGCAGGTAAAAATATATGCAATTGTGTCATTAAAAAAACCATAGCAGGATAAGCCACTGAAAAGGGCTCCCCGTACTTATGGAACTGGGATGGTGTCCTAATATTGTATTTTATACCGGGAATCACGAAGATCAAGTTTCATTCCCATGTGACTGCTCAAGAGGTTGAAATTACTGTTATACCTACCTCTATTGTCTTATTCTTTTTCGCCACCTTCGATTAGCCAATTGGCTTCATACGGAAACTTTACGCTATTAAGTAACTTATAGAAAATATCAGGAGCCCTCTATTACTATTTCAACTCCTATAGAAACATGAAAAAGTAATTTGTACTTCCTTCAGGGTAAATATACCTTCTGGCACTACCACCATATTCTAATGAAATATTCGTTGCGGTTTTAACATTAATTAATTCTAATTAACAAATTAATTTTCATGTCACATTATGACATCCTATATACGTAAACTTATTTAAAAATATTAACTTATAATTTATACAATCTGTTTGAAATATCTAGTTAATCTTATTCGCTGTCTTCATTGATTGTTGGTCGATCAAAGAGAATTAAACAATTATTTTAACAATCCTAAGAGGGTTTCTTGAATTGTATAACTGATAAAGAAAAAGAGTGTGTTTTTACTATCAGTGGTGTAGTAGTTTTATTTCTACAATGACAAACAAATTAAAATAAATATACATTATGAAGTGCTATACATGCAAAATTGTTAATGATGAGCAAGCAGTCTTTGCATGTAGTTGATGCAAAATATCTCTATGTAAAGTATGTGCAAACCTCACATCCTCAGAAGCTAAAGTAATGAAATTAAAAGAAAGAACTATTAAATTCTTTTGCAAGGATTGTTTGAGCATGAATACAGTTAAATTATTACTAGCCACTGTTAATGATAACGTAACAATAATCGACAGTAAAAATAAAATAATCCACCTCCTAAAAGAAGATGTGGAATCCTACAAAGTTAAAGAAAACTATTTAAAACTTGCGTATATGCAAACACAAAACAGGGCACAGCCAACACCCACAAAGTGGATACAAACAACAGGGCCATAAGAGCAACACTACTCGAAAATCTGACAGTCATCTTGAAACACAAAAACAAGTTTTACCAAGCCAAACTGTACCAGCTAAATCTATTGCTGCTGATATAGTATAATACCCTGCGAAAGATGTAAACCTCATAACTCCGGCTAAGCTAAGTCAAGAAAAAGATATCCCGAGAGAATTGGAAGAAATACAAAAACACATTATGGAAGAACTGATTAACTTAGAGCAAGATAAAACCACAATAAAAGCTAATGAAGGGAGACTGGGATTTCAGGAAGTACGATACAGAAAGCGAAAGCATAACATTGGAGATGGAGAAGGCGATGGTGCGTTTCATGGCAAAAATGAAATGGACAGAAATATCTGATTATTTATAAACCAGATGACGTGAATGAGGAAAAGATCAAATGTTATGTTAAAAATCGTGCAAGTACCAATGACGTTAAAGTTAAGAAATTACCAACATTTAACTCAAATCCTTATAACCAATTGTTCATAGAAGTGCAGCCTCATCTGCAGACCATGATCTATGATACAAAATTCCGGCCTAGGAAAATAATTTTTGATCGTTTTGATTTCAAACGAGGTAAACGCTTCCTGGACTTACGTCGTAACAGCATAGAGACAGACGTAAATTCCCAGCCAATCTCTTTTTTATTTTAAGCCAAGCAACGTAAAACAACTATACCCAAACTTGCATACACCCGATTCAATAAAATCAAGAAACATTTTAACATTGTCTAGTCCAAACGTTTTAAATTGTCCAAATAGGGAGGAAAAACAGCAAACGGAGGTGAAATAAAAATCATTAAAATTTTCTATCAGGACGTACGTGATCTTAGAACTAAAATAAATACATTCTATGAAAACCTTCGAGCTAATTCACATGATGCTTTATGTATCTCAGAGTCTTGGCTAAATGATACAATTTACGACCAAGAACTTTCTGATCCCAGGTACCCTGTCTTTAGAAATGACAGGAACTATTTAGAGGCAGGTATTGACCGAGGAGGTGGTGTTTTGTGTTGTGTTAAAAAAAATACAAACCTATTCTCATTTGTAAAAGTGAAAGTACTGACTTTGAATGGTTATGTGTTAAACTGACTATAAAAGAAGATGCTAATCTAATCTGTACTGTGTACGTTAAATCAGGCAACAGTGCTGCAGTCTACGAGAGTTTTCTAGATTTTTTGAGGTTCATACTGAGCTTTTAACTGACCACCTATTTTCATTGGTGATTTTACTGTTCGTGAAATTAATGGCATTACTTACAATTTTCCTAGTGGCTCTTCCAAGGCAAAATCAATTCATGAAATGATGTGTAAATATGACCTATTCTCGATAAATATTGCTCTCAACAGGTATCACAACACACACAAAAAGTGACTATATCAAGCTCTACCATTTGCTAGTATAACCTTACCTTTTAGTTATATTAAATGCGCAATCATAATTATAATTAAAAATAGAACATAAGACCTCAGGGGGCAAATTATACTTGATAGCTTGACTTAATATTGATTATGACTTACCTTGGCAAATACTTAATAACATGAAATTACCAAAAAAATAAATACACAGCTCTACAAGGCTCAACAAAAAAACGATAGTTGGACGCCACCTTATTTTCAATTACTGTAAATCAAATTAATACACAATTCTGCTCACTTTAAACTATAAATTGGCCCGAAAAATAAGGAAACACTGAGCTATTCCAGTTTAAATGACTGCTAGCTAATGAAATTAAACACCTAATAAAACAAATAATCTATTAACATTCGGAGTTACAAAAACAAAAAAAAATACTTAACTCAAAAATAGGATTACAGAGGTAAATCGATACAATATTTTGTATCCCCGGCCTTAGCTCAATGACCGTTCTAAGAAAACTTATAACTTACTCACTAAAATAACTAGGAACTGTACAACAAATACCATTTTAACAAGGATTAACCAGTTGAACTAATTACGTAAATTTACATGGCACTCTAAATTTTAACCAGCAAAAGGTTACCCGAATTGGGGAGACGTACAAAAACCTTTCATCGCATAGCAGTTTTTCTATTGTTTCTGGACAACCTTAACTGTAGCTAGTGAGTCACACAAATTAAGCCACTATGTTTGTCTCTTGGGGCATTGAAATTATCAACCATGACGTCAATGTCTACGATTAACATGACAGCGGTCAAATTGTCTACCGATCTCAGTCGGGAAGCAAAAATAAATCGCGAAACCAGTTCCTTAACGGCACTAAAAATATTGTTTCTCCACACGCGTAGCCTTGAGCTACCACAACTAGTACATAAAATAAAAAACTTACAGTTTTATTCCTAGACACATGAAGGTCAATGGACGTATGGACTCGACAAAAATGAACGTACAAACTACAAACCAGGTACTTAAAATCACCAATAATCATGGATGGCATCAAAGCAACTAATTCAGATTAATCACAAAATTTTCTGCTATTTAATATAGATTCATTCTGTCATTTAATTGACTACTGAATATTAGCACTTGGTTATTTACACATTACTCTGAGGCGCAATTTAACATAAAATGTAGCGGCAATACTCAAACCGTAATCATCACAATAATAAAACTTTAAACATTCTTGCTTAAACAACTTGACGTATCTCATTGCAGTCATTGTTTGACTCATTACCACTTAATTATTTCGGAGAGGTCAAATTCACCTCTTCCGTGGTACCTACATCGGCTCGAAGCCAACCCTCGACTGCTTAAAACCAACCAAAATTTACCTGTCAAAAAAACAACCTCATCTTACGTCTCTCTTCTACCGTACCGCGTTAAAAGTCAAATGGTCTTTCAATTATAATTTATTCTAGCGGGTCGAAAACTCGATTTATAGATGCATGAGATTAGGCTCTATTTAATTTATTTTAATTTTTTCGTACAGGGAGATCTTTAAAAATGAACCGTTACACTAGGTCGCTGCGAATGGGCAAAGGTGATCAGTTGTAAAGACCCTGATGAATCAGTTAGCCTATTTTATGGTACTCTCTACAGCATATTAGATCAATGCATTCCATAGAAAAAACATTACTGGTCAAATAAATATCCTGTTTGGTATACGGTAGAGCTTATAAAGAAAGTCAAGGCTAAGAATCGAGGGTTAAAAAAGTCAAAAAAAATCCCTCGTACATAGAAAGATATAGAGATCTGCGTAGAGAGGTCAAATAATTGTTAAGAAGGTGTCATTCGAATTATATCGCGAATATTGAAAATGACATCAATGATGACCCAAAAAAATTTTGGGATTATATAAAAAATAAAAGAGCTAATTCAGGTATAGCCTATAGGTTCTCCTACAATAGTGAGAGTCTTGAGCATGATAAAGATATTGCAAATGCATACGCGGGATATTTTAAATCGGTCTACATTGACAGTGCACTGCCTCTGCAAGACACTGAATTTCCGAACTACAATCTTCATATTTTTAACATAACGAATGTAACTGTGGATGAAATAAAAGAATTAGTTAAGTCTTTAAAACCCAGATCAGCTCTCGGTGTAGATGGTATTCCTCCATACTTTTTCAAAGCATATGTTGACATACTTGCCATCTCCTTGCAAATAATATTTAACAGATCCTTACAAAACAGTGTCTTTCATGACAAATTCAAAATCGGGAGAGCGGCCCCCATACACAAGACGGGAGACACTAGTGTAATCTCAAGCTATCGGCCAATTACAATTCTCGCGTCGCTAGCTAAAATATTTGAACGTATTCTATATAACAGAATCTATACCAATGTATCACCAGTGTTACTAGAAGAGCAACATGGGTTTATCTGTAAAAGTCTACCGTCATAAATTTGTGTGTATTTAGCAAATAAAATCTCAGGCTCCCAAATGGACACTATTTATACCGACCTCGCTAAGACTTTCAAGATCCTATTTGTCAGGTCGTATACAATTTGTTAGATTTAACAATAGTGATTCCGATGTCTTCGTAGCAATTTTTGGCGTCCCTCAGGGGTCGATACTGGGGCCTTTGCTGTTTGTCATATTTATCAACGACATATCCAATTATATTAAACACGCAAAATTTGTTCTTTATGCGGACGATCTAAACTTAGCCCTGAATGAGTCAAAATGTAAAGTAATATCTTTTACTAGGAATAAAGATCCCATCTTAGGGGGATATTCTATTAATGGCGTGTTAATAGAGAGAGTAACTGAAATCGGAGATTTAGGTGTAGTATTTAACATATATTTTACCTTTAATGAACATATGAACTTGGCTGCGGAATGTAGTAGAAAACTGAGTTTTATTCTTAGAGCCTGTAAAGATTTTACCTACAACACATGTATTATTCTTTAATTCATATGTTCGCTCTAAAATGGAATGCTCCTCCGTAATATGGATTCCTAGAACTCTCTTCCACACTGAAGTATTGGAAAAAATACAAAAAAGGTTTGTTAGGTCGCTACATCTGAGACGATATGGAGCTTGGCCCTTAGTATCATACCATAGCCAACTCAATGGTTTTATTATAACCGCTTTGAGCAAGCGTCGCGAAATGGCTCAAATTTTATTGTACCTGATATACTGTCTGCAATAAATTTTAATGTAAAATGTAAAATTTGGAACCTCAAATCGCCAGTGGAAAATTCTTTGTCAGTCGTGAATAACCTTATAAGACGATCTGACATTGATACTTTTAATATTAGCAAGAGTAAACTACTTTCCTATCTGTGATACTGTATTGTGAAAAACCTTTCATGTCTCTTCTTGAGCATAATCAGGACGCTTTGTTTATTGTTTTTAGTTGTATAATATGTGTTACTAACCAGCCTGTCTATTACTGTGTATATGTAAATGGAATTTTTGTATCAGTATATATGCAGTGTAAATAAATAAATATATAATCCAAGTAGAATATCGATAGGGACGGATCCTTTACTTGGCTAAAGAAGGGCTACCTTCACCTCGAGGCTAAAAGTTTCCTAGTAGCTGTACAGGACGAAATCATTCCAACAATAAACTACGAAAAACACGCAATGAAAAAGGACCTAGAAGATATATGCCGAAAGTGCCACATACCACACGAATCTATAGAACGTATAGCAGGTTGTCCAATACTGCATATCTAGGAAGGTATAATCAAATAACGAAAATTGTCCATATTCAGTTTGCTTAGAAATTTAACCTTGTCAAAGATCCTCCACCTTAATATAAATATAACTCTGAGCCAATATTAGAATCTGCAAGTCATATACTCTATTGGGATAGGCCAATGTTAACTGATCGCACTATTGTATTGATAGAAAGGGAAAATAAGAAGGCTGTTATAGTAGATATAGGATGCCCACTAACGCGCAATATAATAAAACAGACGTAGAAACGGTAAATAAATATGAGAACTTGGTGATTGAACTTAACCACATTTGGGGAGTGAGTGAAGTTCGAATCGTATCCATAGTAATTTCTGCCACCGGAGTTATGTCAAATCTATTGAAAAATTTGAAGAAATTAGAGATTCCTGAAATGTAAATATATACTATATAAAAGGCCGCAGTACTGCAAACTTGTCACATTGTCGGCAAGTTTCTAGGTTCTCTGGGATGAGATGAATTTCTCCTTCAGAAATAGCGTTAGAACCAGTTAACGAAGTACCCAACATCCGTCCGAGCTTCATCTCTATGCGACATGCAAGATCGCGGGATAGGTGAAATTTCCCAGTTGCTATGAGGAGTGCGAAAAGTCGATAATAATAATAACATTTCATTGCAAAATAATAAGGGTACGGAAAACGGACCGGCAGCCACCACGCGGTGCAGCTGGACAGGCAGAGCTAACTTTGCCTGAAGGATGTCGGGCGTGGCTTTCAGGGTTAACCACCCTGAGACTCACATCTCTGGTTCCAACGGGCAGAGAAATGGCTATTCACAATCGACCCCATCCGGATGGACAAGATGGAAGGGCCATACCGGATGGTCTCAATGGTAGCAACTTTACTGAAGACGCAGCACAGCTCAAAGATGAAAGCGCCGCAATATATCTGGATGCCGGAGAGACCAACACATATCTAGGTGTGGAGCAACATTGCATCCAGGGTGTTCAGCAAGTGAAAAAATCTATCCGCGGCAAATTCAGTTGTCTACTCCGAAGGATTTGTAAGCTCAGCAGCTCCTCTGTAGCACAAACTGATTGGACCAATATAGGAATCACATATTGGTTTCATATTATATGCCAACATATATGCTATATTGAATCCCAACATTGGTGCCATATTGGACACCAATATTGCTGTTAGATAAGATAGAATAGAATAACAATGTAGGTGCCATATTGGATATCCATATTGGCATTATATTGGATACCAGCATTGGTAGCATATTGGATACCAGCATTGGCTCCCCATTGCTACACAATAATTAAAATATATAGAGTGTGCCGAAATTCTCACATTTACCTTTAAACACTGATGCTACATGCAAAAATAATAAAAAAAAAAAAAAAAAAAATGGGGGTAAAGGGTGCTTGAGTAAGTTTTACGAACCTTCGGGCAATGCCGGCGGGAGTTTTTACTCCTGGTAGGGCCACCCAAGCCGGTAAGGCCGTGGGGGAGAACTGAAAAGAAGCACCCTGGTAAGTGTTACGCGCAACCTACAGCCTCTGCACTTGCAAGACCATCGTGCGTGGTGAAGAACCACATCCGACTAGAGGTTACCCTGTTCCTACAGAACACGATGGATCTAGGGGAGTAAACCCCGAAAAAATAATCCGAAATCCAAAGTGTTTGCCGTGCTGATGGATGAATGGCTCTTCGTTAGTGAGTCGCAAACGGCTGCCTCCGGATACCTGGCGACCTCCGGTTGGAATACAGCCCTGCTGTAGTAAGGGAGCACTGCTGCAGTCGACTGTTTCTTCTTCCCAACTCGTGGGACTATATATGATCCAGAAAAATAAAAAACATAATCAAGAGATGTCCACCTCTATAAATATGGATGTGGCTGGAGGTCCACCCCAAAATACCGCCAACAACAACACGAGCCAAGAGACGTCGGTTCCCCCTCGGTTCTTGGTCGTGAAAAGAGACGAAGGTGACTTCTCGAAAGTGAGTCCCTTCCTAATAGAGAAGCTTTTATATAGTTTGATTGGTACACCAAAAAAAGTAAGGAAAATTAATGATGGACTTTTGGTAGAAACAACATCGGCGGCTCAATCAAAGCGGTTACTAGAGGTAAAGAAGCTGGGAGAATTTATAGTTGAAGTAAATCCACACCGCAACCTCAACACCTCAAAAGGTGTGATATACTGCCGAGATCTGTTAAACTGCACAATAGAGGATGTCTTAGATGGTCTAAAAAACCAAGGTGTTATAGAAGTAAGACGGATCAAAACAAAGAGAGACGGTACACTAGTTGATACACCCAATCATATTTTGACATTTAACACGCCTCTTCTCCCAAAACGCATAAACGTAGCATTTTATTCACTGGAAGTCAGGATGTATATTCCATCACCAATGCGATGCTTTAGATGCCAAAAGTTCGGACATACATCTCTTCGATGCAATCAACCACAAGTATGTGTATGTGGTCAACCTCTACATGAAGGTCAACCGTGTAAAGAGCCAATTACCTGTGTTAACTGTGGAGACTCTCACTCCGCAAGATCTCGACAATGCCCAATATTCAAACAAGAATCAGCCATCCAAGAAATCAAAGTTAAAGAAAATATCTCATACATAGAAGCAAAAAGAAAAGTAAATATTCCTCTACCTTCCCCGGGGGTGAGCTACGCATCAGCAGTATCCACTCCAGCCAAGATTGATTTTTCAGACCTTATTAAACAATTAGTTCCGAAAATTGTAGATGCCTTATCTACCACACAACCCCCACAACGTCCACCTCAAGAAAAGCGAAAGAGAACTGAGTCCCCAGAACAGCAATCCCTATCATCGGGAGACGAAACATCATTAAGTACTCAAGTTGCTGAAATAAGAAAGAAAAAGAAAAAAGTGGGCTGGCCAAAAGGCAAGGCCCGCAAGCAAACATCTGATCACTCAGGATTTTCTGCACCGTGATACTTATCTGTGATATTTATCTGTGACATTTATCTGTGATATTTATCTGTGATATTTTATTTTATTCATATTTATTAGTTTTAATTATACATAAATTTATTTGCTTTATTTGTACATATTAAAAAAAAAAAAAAAAAAATGGATACGATTATCCAATGGAATTGTAACGGATGTAAAACCCACTTTCCAGAATTGAAAAGTATAATAGCAGAAAAACAGCCCTTTTGCCTATGCTTACAGGAAACTCATCTAAAACCCCAGGAACAATTCTCAGTAAGAGGTTTCAATCTATTTAGGAAAGAAGTCATCCCTCAGATGCGAGCTCGGGGTGGTGTTGCTCTACTAATCAAAGAAAACATAAAAACTCAAAGAATATTAATTCAGACTCAACTGCAAGCGATAGCTGTGAAAATTGAATGCCCGATAAATCTAACAATATGTAACATATACTTACCCGATTCTAATTGGAGGCTGGAAGACCTTACTAATATCGTCCGACAACTACCCTTACCATTTCTAATTACAGGAGACTTTAACTCCCATAATCCTATATGGGGCTCTCGCCGCTTAGATGCAAATGGCAGAGCAATTGAACAATTACTGGAAAATTTCGACTTAATAGTATTAAATACAGGAGACGGTACTTACCTTAACTCTAGATCAAACAATTTTACAGCTATTGATCTATCAATCTGCTCACCTGAAATAGCACATCTCTTGTCATGGAACGTCCTTAAAGACCATCTTTTTACCGACCACCATCCAATATCCATAGAACTACCCACACAAAATGTTCAAAACACTTCTTTTCGAAGATGGCGACTAGAACGTGCTGACTGGTACCAATTTGCAGAACTACTTAGTCAACTTGAAATGAAAGATACTATTGCTGAAACGGTCGATGCTATTACTTCAGCTATAATACATGCTGCCGAATTAAGTATTCCCTTGACAAGAGATACTCAATCAAAACCAACTGTACCATGGTGGAATGAAGAAATAAAAAAAGCAGTAAAAGAAAAGAGAAGAGCTCTTAACATTTTTAAAAGATCCCCTACACAAGAAAACATGATTAATTTCAAACGTCTCCGATCAAAATCTCGCCGCCTAATCTTAGCGAGTAAAAAATCTTCGTGGGAACAATATGTAAATTCTATCACTCCGGACACAGCAGTAACAGAAGTATGGAAAAGGGTAAGAGCAATAGCTGGACGAAAATTTTCTAATCCCTCGCCAGTACTTCGGGTTAATAATGAATTAATATCAAATACAGAGGATATAGTAAACGAGTTGGCAAACAACTTTAAAAAAGCAAGTGGGTCAGCTAATTATGATCCAACTTTCCTACAACAGAAACCAATACTAGAGATAGAATTAGATTTCTCCGAAAACGACATCTCACAATACAACGATTCGTTCACCATGAATGAACTGGAAACTGCCCTTCAAGATGTAAGTAACTCCTCTCCGGGACCAGACCGCATTCCATACGAAATGATCCGCCAACTTCCAAGACATGTTAAAATTCTACTGCTTAACTTATTCAACAGAATATGGTCAGAAGGAAGCTACCCAGACCAGTGGAGAGAAGCTACTATTATACCACTACTCAAGCAAAATAAAGACCCCGAGGATCCAGCCAGTTATCGTCCTATATCTTTGACCTGCTGTCTTAGTAAACTCCTTGAGAAAATGGTAAATATTCGTATAATGTGGTATATAGAGAAAAATCATCTTCTATCAGACTTTCAAATGGGCTTCCGAAAATTCCGCTCCACCTCTGATCAATTGACATACCTTGATAATGCTATTCAAACCAGCTTTGCAAACAGAAATCATCTTATAGCGGTATTTTTCGATTTGGAAAAAGCATATGACATGACATGGAGATATGGAGTAATCCAAACCATCTATAACTGGGGGCTCAAAGGAAATTTAGCTCGTTTTGTCTGCAGTTTCCTAGCAAATAGGAAATTTAGAGTGCGGATTGGAAACACCTTTTCTGATGCCTACACCTTAGAAAATGGAATCCCTCAAGGCTCAACACTCAGTGTCACTTTGTTTGCCATTGCTGTGAACAATTTACTAGAAGACATTGACCCAAAAGTCGGAAAATCACTATATGTTGACGATCTTGCCATTTTTTACGATGACAAAAGTATGGAAGAAGTTGAACAGACGATGCAACATACTATAAATAAAATTGTCGATAAAGCCGAAAGTCGAGGCTTCAGGTTTTCAATAACAAAAACCCACTGCGTTCATTTCTGTAGGTTAAGAACACCACATAATAACCCAAATTTAACAATGAAAGGTCGTCCGTTAGAATTTAAAGATTCCACGACATTTTTGGGGCTAACTTTTGACAGAAAACTCTCTTGGAAACCACATATTGATAATCTGGCACTAAAATGTAAAAAATCTTTAAATCTGATCAAATGTTTATCTAGTATCAATTGGGGTGCGGATAGAGAAGTTTTACTTAAACTGTATGAATCCCTGATACTATCAAAAATGGACTATGGGTGTGCGATTTACTCCGCTGCACGAAAATCTCACTTAATAGTACTGGATCGCATTCAAAACACAGCGCTGAGATTAGCTACGGGTGCTTTTCGTACAAGCCCGGTAGCATCCTTATGTTGCGAGTCCGGAATACCTCCATTAAAGTACAGAAGACAGCGATTTCTACTAAACTACGGAATAGGAATAAAATCACAACCAAACCATCCCAACTATGATGTTCTATATAATGCACAGTCTGACGTTTTCCACTCGCGACCCACAATAACAAAACCGGTAGGTATACGCATCCAGGAACTGTTAAATAATTTAGATGAAGAATTCCCAACAACATATGAATTAACATATTGTGAAATTCCGCCTTGGAAAATTGTACCTCCAACTATACACTTTGAATGTTCTGTTTTTAAAAAAGGAGAAACCTGTAACACCATATATCTGTCAACATTACATGAAATAAGAAATAACTACCCGGACTGTCAGGTCATATATACAGACGGATCAAAGACAGACCAAGGAGTTGGAAGTGCATTCGCAGTTCAAGATAAAACATACTCCTGGAGTTTAAATCCTAAAACGAGTATCTACACTGCCGAGCTGTATGCAATCTGGCAGGCATTGCGGTATACAGAATTTGACAAAAATAACAACACGTTTCTCATATGTTGTGACTCTCTCAGTGCATTACAGTCCATTTCTAATAATTTTAGTTACAATCAATTGGTTCAACATATTCTGTCACTAATTGAATGGCTAAAAGATCAAAATAAGTTCATATATTTTGCCTGGATTCCAGGACATATAGGAATACCAGGAAATGAACTTGCAGACTCAGCAGCCCGCCAAGCAGCTGAGAACGAAAATGAATCCTGGGAAAATATACCTCTTCTTCCAGATGACGTAAAAACAGCATTAAAACTGAAAATTAACAACACTTGGCAGAATGAATGGACAGCAACAGAAGCTAAATTAAAAATAACTAAACCTCTGATAGGGAAGGAGAAACAGTACAAAGGACTCACACGAAGAGAACGAGTAGCGCTGACCCGCCTAAGGATAGGGCATACTAACCTAACATCAATGCACATGCTACGAGGAACCAGACAACCTACATGTTTGACATGCCAAAGTCCATTGACGATAAACCATATCCTCATGGAATGTACAGACTACGAAAATGTGCGTCTACAACTACAACTGCCTGATAATCTGGCAGAATGCCTATCACACAATAGAGAATCAATGTTAAAACTAATTCAGTTCTTGAAGATCACTGGACTATTAACGAAATTATAACTTGATAATTACGTTCTTTAAATGATAGTGTAAGAAAATAGACCTAAATGAAATGGTGGTGGGAGCGGCCAATGACCTTAGCAGTCGACGCCGCGAGGAACATTAAAAAAAAAAAAAAAAAAAAAAAAAAAAAATGTCCTGTGTCTGGAAATATTTCCTAAGGAAGTTACAACCCTCAGAGGATGGCGCCTAACTATAGATTTTTACTGCTTTTATTGGGATGAATTTTTGAGACTTAGTTCACTATTTTGCATTATTAAGGCTTATTTCTGCACACTACTAACCAAACCTAATCTTACTCATAGGCGGAGAAATATAGTCATATGTCTCATTTCTTTATAACACTCATTACCAAGGAAATCATCAATATTTCCCTTGAAAACGGAAAGTAATACATCTAATTATATAGATAACCGTTTTTGTGTATTTTATTGGGAATCATAATTAAGACTTAAACAATTAAAAATGTAAACCTGAAAAAAGGAAAACTATCCCTCGTTTCTCTTCCTATGAATAAAATAAATTTTGGTTGATATTGTTAAAGAATGAACCTTTATAATGTAAAATCGAGTTTCATAAAGTTAGGTGCCATCCTCAGAAAGACTGCTCCATTAAGAAGGATTTTTTTACTCATCCTCTTCATAGTCTAATTTTTTTTATAATTCGTAAGTACGGCAAGGCTACGGTAACCGTGGCGCCACTTATGGTTTCTTGTAGAACTCGATGAAATAAGTTAAAAATAAAGAATAACATTTTTTGATATCTCGCTTAGTTTTCGAGATAACGAATTTCAAAAGTGTAAAATGACATTTTTTGAGAGGCCTATAAAGTGACATTAATAACTCCGAAAGAGGGATGGTGGTATAGTACTTACGAATTATAAAAAAAAATTAAACTAAAAAAGCA
This sequence comes from Stenurella melanura, assembly GCA_963583905.1. Lineage (NCBI taxonomy): Eukaryota > Metazoa > Arthropoda > Insecta > Coleoptera > Cerambycidae > Stenurella > Stenurella melanura. The sequence continues at coordinate 46,082,492 of OY757317.1, forward strand.
ACAAATACATTTATAAATGAATTTGTAATAATGTTACATTTATATTACATAATAGCACATTTCGAAAATGTTACCGACTGTTTTTATACTACCATTTAACTTTTATCAGTGGGGCAAAAATTTAATTATTTTTAACATTGTTTAAAACTACTTCTACTTTGTAGAGGCCACTGAAAAAGGTGGAAAGAAGTCATGTAAATTCACGACTTAGTACAGTGGGACGAAATGAACCATTTTTGGTCAAAATTCTGAACTTATGAAAGTCGTCTAAAATCAGCTGGCGATTGTAGAAAAAATCATTTAAAAAATGCCATATTGAAATATGGGATAGTTCCAGGGGGTGAAATTCGAAATGATTGAGTAACATTTTGAAAAAAAATATTCACAGATAATTCAACCTATACCAATCAATCTAAAAATAGCGAAAAAATTGCCTATATAAAGTAGGGTAGTTTTAAGGGGTGCAACAGTGGGACACAATGCTTTAAAACTTATTACAAAATTACCAAATAGCTTTAAATGCGTAATTTGTTACTAGTGGTGTTTTACTTTGGAATACAAAAAAAGAAAATATACATTTTAGTTGTTTATTTCTTACAATAAAGAAGCGCACAAACTGCTGTAGGTTGCATAAACTAGTTCTTCTTCTTCAGAGCCAAAGTTTTTACAAAGTTCTGCGGTCTTTTTACAATCCGATCTTTCAGTGCTTCCATCAAAAGATAGATTCTATCTTCCTGCTAATCCGGAAGTGCTGGGTAAATCATTTTCCACCTCAACATTTTGATACAAATTAAATTTTGCTTTCAGCCAGTTAGCATTAACTTATCCATTTTTGTTCATCGTTCTCCAATTTTGCTACGAACTCGATATATATTATATCGCACATCATTTTGATTTCTTTCTGGAAGTTCCGAAATATGTGGCTGGTACAAAATTACATTTATAACGTGCTGACACTTTATAGAAGAATCACAACCAGATTTCTCTTTCCATATTTGAAAAATATGCATCCTACTTAGTCCCTTTTCATTTCCATCTGATATATAAAAAAATATATTTAGAATTCAGTTAAATGGGATAAGAAAGTAGAAAGAATGTAATATTCTTTTAAAAGTTGATTAAAATATTACATAAATTAAAATTACATCATTTTCGCTTTTTCTCAGCAGCTGACACGTAGGAGTTTAATATTACACAATTCAAGTGCCCAAATGTTTCGTATTTGTTTTACAATGTATTGGTAAATAATATATAATAATCCGAGTCTAAGCGGGTCTAATTTTATAACTCAACGAGAGTTATGTTATTTAATAATCTTTATCGGTGAGGTTCATTGAAATAAAGAAATGATTATATATTTATAAAACAATATTATCCGTCAATGTTGAGTAAGCGTTAAAGGGTACATACAATGAGGAATTTGATCCATGTTAAAGAAATGTTTTAAAGTTCAAAGCACACATAATCTTTATTAAACTTTCACAGCTATAATAATAATTCTTGTTACATCTAAAATTTGACATATTCAAATACTAAAACGGAAAAATCATAGAATGATATTCCAACGATTTTTTATCTAACAGATAGAAGGGTCAAGAAAATATCTATTTTTTTTATTCGAAAGATCGATAATCATTAAAGGATACTAATATTAAATTTGGTTTGCTAATGTTGGAAAAGTATTGGCTCAATATTGCTACAATTTATATTTATAAAAGGATTAGGTACCTATAATGTTGGAAAATATTGGCCCAATATGGCTACAATTTATATTTATAGAAGGATTAGGTACCTAAATGCTTCAACATTTGAATTAATGTAAATTATAATGGTAAATATCTTAATGCCTTAATATAGTTAACTTGCAAACATTCCTGAACATTACATATCCCTGGAGCAACAGACAGACAAATACGAAAATGCGGGCCCACCCCTTACGAGGCCGGTCCAGGTCTACAGCGACGATTGGGGCAGAGAGCTCAAGCTCGACTCCAAATCATCCGAGACCGTCATATTTAGTCAAGAATATTGGTGGAGGAAGCATTTGTAAACATAAGTAAAATTACCTGAATCAGTGCGCCGTTTGCTACCAATCACTACTTGAATAGGATCATGAACATTTACCTTTTAAATTACTGCACTTTTCACAAACTGTATTATTACCAAATTGGCTAATTTTCCAAGCACCACAACTAGTTGCAACCATAACACTGCATTTGCAATATGGTCGACAGGTCGAGACAGGCGCACACTACCTTTCTAAATTTGTTACGCGTGGCAAATTTTAAATACTAAATACACATAATTTGTACTAATACAGGGTGTAATTAGTTTCATATCATTAAAAAAAAACTGGTGGTAGGGAACGACAAGTCAAACAAAAAAAAAACGTTATATAACATGGGGTCTAAAGCTCATAGTTTTGGAGAAAAAAAAAACAAAAATTTCACAAATTTTCAATAAAATTTTTTGAGAACTGCAGGAATATTGAGGTAGGTTTAGATCTAGATCTGATCTGAAGAAAACCATAACTCTCCCTTGTGCAATATTTTAGTTACTGTGGGTATTTCGTTATGTACACACGTCCGTTCGTTGTTTTTGTTATTTTTTAATTTCGCGTCATTGTGTATTTATAGTTAAAATTTATTTAATTGACTTACCGTTCAAGGTGTCAAATTCTTGATTACGTACAGACACAACTTATTTGTTCATTCTTTTTGTATTCCTTTTTGGCTTTTGTACCAAGTTTTTATTTTATTTTTCTTTATTGACGACGTTAGTTGATAGTTTAGTGTTTAGTGTTGAACGAAGTGCGTACGTCGTTAATTCGACGTACCGAACTGTGTATTGATGCAGATGCAGAGATTTTGAATCATTTAGGTAGGCAGTAAGCTTTTAACCCAGGACACTCATTTATGTTACAAATGTTAATAAACCACATTTAAATTTTCTAAATTATAAACAATCCAATATTTTGTTCCGAATTAAAAAAACACACATGTAAAGAAATGCTCTGTTTAAACCTCTGTGGCCATTATTTGCTTGCAACTGTGCACGCAGAGAGAACGAATTATATACCTCTTTATACTTGTCTCAGTTCGGTTGAGGCGGTCCATCAAAGGCGGTCGATGATCCTTTGACACCGCGTGTGACGGCGAGCACTTTTTTATGACAATTTAAAAGTTGTATAATTGGGAACTACAAGTCCATTGCCAAGAAAAGCAGTGGTTCTCAATAGTTGTCTACCATAATATTAAATAAATTGATCTAGATCAGTTTTTTCAAAGTGCCCCTAGAGGGAAAAGTCATAAAGGTTTGTCTAGTCGGTCCCCATTACCAGTTTATTTTAAGGACATGAAACTGATTACACCCTGTATATGTAAATTAATTTAATACTAAGACAAATATTATTGTAATTTTGTTGTTCTTAGAAACATAGATATTTTCATCTTTGTTTGAATGTTTGTTATAACTATATCTACCTCGAAAATAGCATAATATATTTTGATAAAATTTTGTAAATTTATAGACATCTTTTCAACTTCGACAGTAGGCAAGTTTACATCGAAGGTGGTAGGGGATGATAATAGAAAAAAGTGGAGGGACAGTGTTGAAACACTATGGAAAACGTGAGGATAGTGAGAGGTGGTGAGAAGATGGGGGAACAATACCTACAGTGGAAATTGGGGAAAATGGTGGAAAGGTGGAAACAATTCTAGAAGATGGTGGAAACACGTACATGAACGAATGGTTAAAGTAAAATGATAATTGAATACCTAAAAGTAATAAAGGGGTTATATTTGTCCAATATTCAGAAATAATATCAGTTTCTACACATTGAGCCAATATTGGTTAAGTAATATTAATAATAATATTGAATCTGATTTGCCAATATTGGTAAAATGTTGGTTATATCTTGGGCGAAAATATTGAAAATACAGCTGGTAATCATATAGGTACAATATTGGTTAAAGCTGACATATATTGGCCCAATACACAATATAGGTAACACATTGTACCTATATCCACCCAATATCTTATGCTACAGGAGTTGTTTTAGAGAATGAGGACTCCAGGACAGGACAGGACAGGACCATCTCTGCTAACAGACCGGATATTATCGTCATCTTGAAAAAGCAAAAGCACACCTTCCTGATAGATGTTACAGTTCCCAACACTCACAACTTACAGCAGTCCTATAGTGAAAAACTGAACAAATATGGTGAACTTGCTGAAGAGATAAAGAAAATGTGACAACAAGATGAAATTGATATCAAAAAATTATTGAACAAGAAGTAATTGTTCAAGTTACGTGCGAATATGCGTATAGCACATATTTGCAAAATATTGCCTCAGGGACGAAGTGTATTATGAAAATGGCATTATTAAACAATACTTGTTAGAGGAAATAATCTATCTATCTTAATCTATAAAAGTCATACTTAAATAATAGCAGGAAACCGGATTTGTTTTGACATTCAGTGTTTCTAACCTTTTTCAATTTAAATTTTATCCAAAATGATACACATCATATTTGTTTCGTGAAAGAAAAATAATGTTACTGAGGTGGCTTGAATTAACAAGCGCAATTAAAAAAAAAAATTAAACACCGTTCTAGAATAACTTGAAAATGTTAAAGACATAAGTTTGCAATTTTATTTTGATAAAATAAATTTATTTAGAACTTTAAATAATTGAAAAAAATTAAAAACGGTGCAAATAATTAAAATTATAACAGGTTATCAAAATGAATGCCCCCAGCGTCAATACATTTTCGAGAACGTTTTTCACTGACCCATCAAACACTTTCGGGTTATTTCTAATGTTTACTTCATTGTTCACCTCTGTTCGCTTAAGATGATCCCATAAAAAATTATCTAGAGATCTAAGGTCAGGAGACCTCGGTGGCCAGTTTACCGGACCTCCGCGACCAATCCATCTGTTGGTGTAATGCTGGTTCAGATGATCCCGGACCAGTACAGAAAAATGGGGTTCAGCACCATCGTGCTGAAACCACAAACCTCTTATATTGATGAGTTCTAATAAATCTGACAAGATATCTAAACTTCACCAGTTTAGCCTTTCTTCAAAGATGTGAGGTCCTCTTAGACGATTATTGTAAATACCACACTACACATTAGGGCGTGACGAATTTTTATAGATTTTAATTTTTTATCGTAATAGCTATCAAAAGTTGCCCATTAAGGAGCTGATGGCGAATAAAATATTCAAAAAAAATTTTGATAATACTTTTAGCCCTCTACTTACACTTAAATAAAACAAATTATGAAAATTAATTAATGTTTTTAACTTATTACATATTTTTACTTCGATTTCTGGAAGTGGTAAAACATATTTCTAAATAAAAGAGGCACTTCCTTTTACTCTTTTAATATAGTTAGAATGAGTTTTCTGAACGGAGGGATAGAATTGTCACTAATTTATTTGTTTACGGGCCTATATGGTTGCACTTCTCAACGCCAGGAATGTTCCGGCCCTATTGGGAAAGCTTTGGCAACCTGTGAACAAAATCCAGTTATAATTTTTGAACCAGTTCGGTACTTGTACGAAAATGAACAAAATGTGGCTAAAAATTTGAGCACCGACCAAAAATACTTATTTGACATTTACAATGCAACAGTTTCTAGGAACTTTCCTGTAGAAGTCACAAATCGACACCCTGGAAAGTTAGTACATTCGCGATGGCTTGCTACGGCCAACAGAATTCTGAGACCATACGTTTGGATTCAGGAACCAGACAAAAACTTAAAGATATTAGTGGAAAGTTTATACCCTCGTATGGTTCGAAGTTAAAAGGAAACCTTCTTGTAGAGATGGGGCTGCTCATTTTTTCAATTTGGTAAATTATCCTCAATGTCTAACCTGAAATAAATAGTCGATTCCGTATTGGAAATGAATGGATTTTTTGCTCATGTGGAAAACCTGCTTCTAACAATGATTTCGGACTTCGGACAGTCAAAGACACGTTAGTCAACTTGCTGTGAGATGAATTTTATTAAAGTCAGAAAAAGCGGTTAGTGTGGGTCCATCAGAGTGTTCAAACCACCAACAATAAATTTTTCTGTTACGGATTATATCGATATGGTAATATGGGCTGATTCGCAAGTAGCTCCCCCACCTAATCTATCATTCATGACTAACGAAAACTTAGAAGCAATGCTTAGAAAAGAACAGGGAGGAATGGAGGAAGGTTTACTAGATATTTCACCCCTTCCTTGCCACACACAGGAAGTAGAACGCTCCGTGAAAATGGTTACAGAAGCTTCTCTCTCAGTGGCTGGAGAAGTGGCAAGAGATGGTGCAATATGAAATAAATTGAACTTCAGATCAGAAAAGCCCTCCTTTGAGACTAAAAAACATTACGCAGCAGCAGTATAATCCAATATCTCGCTTTTCAGACTTTTTTATCTTCCTTTATATACTGTCATGAATTATTCTAAATACTGGTATGTATTTTCCACCTTTTAGGAAACACCCTGTATGAATCCGTGGGTTCTAAATAATTTCAACAAGAGATAAACACTACTAAATCTTTATTTAACAATTTACTGACTATACAATACCTCAAATTCAAAATAACCTTTACATTTTGTTTACTTAATATTTGACCTCACTTTTCACTTTTCAACTTGTTCACTTTTATAAACTGCCTTCTTAATAAACTTCCCCCTCTGCGCCGGTAATCGCGCCTTATATACTCTGAAATTACCTCTAGATTGAACCAGAATCTTCTTCCACCACACTCTAGAAAAGTCCATGGCTCTTTCTAGAGTCTTTCCAGTCAACAATACTTATAAAAATATATTTATATGTAGGACTACCCCTCTATTTCTATTAATAAATAAATTACAATGATTATTACATGAGCTGCTATTAAAAGAGTGTTCTTAGCTATGATACCATAGAATAATTTTAATATTTTTAATCAACTCGTCAATATTCAACTTTTAAGTTCTCGTACGATCCGATAGATACATTTTTTTTCAAAGTTTCAAAAATTTTGAACCTTGGTAGAGGGCTAGAACTACTACCTCAGATTTTTTTAACTATGTTTCACGCGATCAGCTTGGCAATACGCAACTTTTAAGTCCTATTACGTTCGGATATATATAACTTTATTTTTATGTACAAACGGCCCACCCTACTACACATTAATATTAAATCTGGATTGGGAATGCTTCTGAATCACTGTATGTGGATTTTCGGTTGCCCAAACATGCTGTTAATTCCGTCACGAGTGAATTGGGCTTCATTCGTGAATAGAACTATCGATATTGTTCGTGTGTGACCCAAAATCCACCTACAAAATGTTAAGCGGGGAACATCGTCGCCGTCTTCTAGACGTTGAACTGTTTCAACATGAAATGGATATAAATTTTCCTTCTTTAATGTTTGCCATACTCTCGTCTTGGGCAATGCTAACTCATTACTTATTTCTCTAACACTTATAGATGGATTGTTTTCGACAACCTGTAATATTTGGTCTTCTCGTGGAAAAGCTCTGGGAACATGTTCATGCTTTGTCATTGACGGACATTATCCATGCTCCCGACTAAATTCGTATACCTCTGAAAACGTTTTATGATCTGGTAGACGGTAGATACAAAAATAATATCCGCATAATCTTCACTTCTAAATTGAAACGGCATCTTAAAGTTTTTAGTTTTAATAACTGGTTTTTTAACACTTATTCTAATAATTACTAAGAGCGAACAACAATTCTTATTCGTAGAATTACACATTTTACATGTGCCTACTTATGATTTTTACTGCAACAATGTCATGTGTTATTGGCATCATTTTATTACTTATTTTTTCTTCGGGAAATAAATGGAATCTGCTTTATTTTGAACGAAAAAATACTGAATGTCAAAACAAAAACAAATAACAACCTCTTCTGTGGGGCATTTAGCTAAAATTGACAAAATAATGACGTAACACAATCCAGTTGCTAGGATTGTGTTATTTGTAGAATGTCAAATTTGGTCTTTCACTACTTTTGAAAATTTAGAATAACCATAAACGTGCCATCAAATATTATTACGACATTATTTTATAAACTGGTCCATAGGTTTTTTTAAATGTTTACTAACATATACCAAAAAATAATATACAGTGTGATGTTAACGACCCTAGAGCGATATTTAAAAAATGGAGGTCGGTCCTGGAATTTTTTCCAAAATCACTTAAGCTATTCATTAAGCTAAAAGAGTATAATATGTATGCCAAAGTTATATCTAAATATGTGCAGTTATTTCAAAAATATGGCGGACTGAACCATAAAACGGTTCACATTCAACGGTAAGTATAGGGGTGTTTTGAACTCAGCTGTGTATGTCCATTTAAATCTGGGACACCCTCTATATATTTGGTCGACAAATTCTGAAATTGCGAAATTATAATAATTTCAGAAGTAGTGTTTATTTCCGTAACATCTACAGTTAATAAAGTCAGTTTATTATAAACGCTCACTCGATAATGGGGGATGCAACATTGAACTAAAATACACACGTGTACTTTTCACTATCTTAAAGTACCCCACACGTATGTAATTTTTCACGATCTATAACGAATATAAAAGTATATTATTAATATTTGTTATAAATGCTCTGAAGTTAACCTTCGCCGACTGTCATCAAAAATCCATTTATATTGAGAAAAACATGGCTCAATGTCAACAGATGTTATCGGAGCGTATTTAAAATACGTGTCATTTCTTAAAGTTGCCATATTAACACCTGGTGTAGAAAAATCTACTTCTTTATCATTTAAATGGTCTCTTACAGATGACATCGTTACAAATCCGCGATTGATTTCTAAAACTCTCTGGAATTTTGTTTGAACCTTATGAACAATATATTGCCGGAGATCGAACACGATGTTTGTTGCATCAACTGAAGTGAATTTTGACGTTAGCATATGTTGAAGGTCCCGTGTGGCTAGAGGAATTCGCGAGAAAATTCTGTGTATGGTCTTCAGATTTTTTTGAACAGTTGAATCCATAAATGCCTATTGAGCCTGTGCAATAACAACTGTATCATCTGGATTCAACTGCAGTACTACTAATATGACGTTTTCAAAATGGCAAAAATAGTATGATGCCGCCTCTAGCCAAGTTCCCCACCATGGGCGCTGGAGGTAATGTTGTATTTGGAAGTATTTATTTAAATAACCGTACACGATGTGGTGCTTTCAGAAAAACTTTCTTTACATTAGATATTAAGTTACCAACATTAGCGTAATACCCTCTAATAGTTTCAGCAATTCTATGGAGTCCATGTGCTAGACATGTTACATGCAGCATATTACGATATGTTACCTTCATAATTCATCCTGCAGCTTTCATATAATTCACTCCATCAGTAAGAAATAATAAGACCTTGTCTCTATTTTCTACATATTTGTCACCCCATAACTTTTCTATACTTGAACTCACTGCCTTCACTATAATGTGACAATTTGTCGTTTCTACAATTGCAGAGAAGATCAAGTGTCCACGCACCGAAAAATTTTCCTCCAATGCACCCACCTACCTTCTCACCACAAGCATTGGTGGGTTCGTCCACACTAACCCAGATGTATTTCCCAGTAAGCTCAGAAGAAATTTTTTGTCTAACATTATCACACTCCGTTAATAAATATGTTCTTCTGAATGTCGTTTCTACGGCACTTGAACGTTGTTATATTTGCCACTAATACAGTTTTCCAAAAGTTGTCTAAAAAGTGGATTATCCAGTTTTGACCACGGTATGTTACATCCCACCCTCACTTCCACTAAATCTAAATTAAAACTGCGTTGACTGTTACTATCAGCAGAGCCACTAGCACTAATATGCTTTTGTGTGTCTATTAACATTTGTTTTAGATGTCCAAGAAATTGTTTTTTTTTGCAACTACTACAATAAAGATCTGTTCCATCAAACTGCAGTTCTGGGAAATCGCGAATCTACAAGTCCATTGCAATCGGAGAAGCACTAGACATTTTTGTATGTACATATGGCTAGATTTATACTAGTAATAGTAGTAATAGTAAGGTTTGCAAAACTGCGATCAGAGATGATCTACCCTTTCCCTTTATTCAATGTTGTAAACGCCAACAATAGCAACAGTGTAAGTAAAAAGAGATTTTGAACTGTTTCATAATTTCGGCGGCGTCATATAATTAAAGGAGATAAAGCCGTAAGAAACAAAAAAGTACCTCCGTAAACTGTAACTTATTGTTGACACTCGGTCGGGGTCGAATGCCTTTAACACTGCAAATATAAAAAATCAACCATGTTTTTAGGTGATTGTCAGCATGTTTCACAAATGTAGATTTCCAATAAAAGTTGGTTATACGTGTTAACATAAAATGAAATAAACACGCCATACATTAAACAGAATAGGAAAGTGTGTTTAATTCAAAATTGTCCTTTTACTTGCTAAATGTGTTTTATTGAAACATATTCTTTATAGTATTTTGCAAACAGCAGAAAAAATAACTACCTATACTATATCTAAAAAAAAACTTTCTGTAAAAATATTATTGAAATCTTTGCATTCTTTCGATAACCTAAATTCTGGTTATGCTAGCAAATTAAAATCCTAAAATGAATTTGTCCAACTTTTTATTTGACAATTCTCATTCTAACACTAGTATCCACACAGTCCAATACGGTCATGCAGATTAAACTAGTATCCACATAACCCCCTACGATCATGAAGATTCAGTTAAAAATGAGGACAAAGGCCTATAATGAATTTATTTATCTACCTTGTCTTAAAAAAAAATTTCATTCTAATGGATTACATTTTCATGAAATCTATCATTCTGTTTCTTGGAAATGCTTACTTGTTTTTGCAAGAACTGTTACCGTTTTTAAGTTAAAGTTATTACCAAAAATACAATGTAGCTGGCAATAATAAATATTTCACCACTGCGTCGTTTTTATGATTATTTCAGTAAATGTTTGTAATATAATAATACATATGTATGAGAGTCGTCTCTGGCACCGAGATAAACTTCCCGACTTCTGTTTATTATACAACAGAGAAAGAAATTTAAAAGTAAAATTAAGAAGGTATTTAATATAGGTAATGAAATAGAAAATACCCGGAATTGGAGAGAGGCAGTTGAATGTAATTACTACAGAAACAAACTAATATACAGGGTGTGCAAAATATTCTCTCGGGCCTGACAAACACCTACACTTCGCATCTTATATTCCTACCACATGCGTCATATGAATCTCGCTGCTGACAACAAGCATGTCCCATGTCCAACCCAGCGTATGAAGTCGGTCCGGCGGTACATAAAAAATCCGAGGTTTGGTTCCGGCACGCGGTTTGGCCGTCCGTTGGGCGTGTTCGGTGGACGACCAGCTGCGTGTTGGAACGAACCTCCATGGATGCCCGGAATCGGCAGCAATGCTCACCTTACGCTGTCAAATCAATCATTCAATCAATCAATCAATCAATAAATCTATAGATCAATTATGAGTGGAGACAAAAATAAGACAGTTTAAGGGTAAAACAGCAATTTGAACCCGTTGGGAATGAAACTTGATCCTCGTGATTCCCTGTATAAAATAGGATACCATTTCAGTTTCACAAGTGTGGGGAACTTCTCAGTGCTTCTTTTTGCTATAGCCTTTTAATAAAACTTGTTTCAGAGAAAATGAATTACTTTATGATAAATTTTTATCAAAAGACGCTTCAAAAGTAGTTATCGCTCGTGGAATTGCTCATGGATTGTCTAATCAGTGGTTTGGAAACTTAATTACATTTAAATTGTGGTCAGATGTATTCGCAGTAAGAGGACTTGCCGCATTTCTTGAAACTTACATGACAAATCAGGTAATTGCAACTTATACCTAGTTCACAGGGCTATTAAAGTTTAAGCTTCATGGTAGGGAGTCGTTAGAACTCAAAACTAGAATAAACATTATACTCTTTGCTAATACTGATCTACAAACAAAGTTTTCTGCTCCAAGAACTAAAATTTATCATTCTATAAGTATTTTTGTGTGCTCAATTCGAATCTTCAATTAATAAAATTTTCTACCGCGTAGACGTATTTTGGCAATAAAAACTGCGATTTACTCGATAGACTAATTCAAAAGTCAAAAAGGTGTTAATTCGTGAAATAGCTCCTTAAAATATGAGAGATAGCTCATTGGATTCGGAATGGCGTCCAGAAAAATGTATTGTAATGTTTTATTAGCACATAAATTGCAAAAATTATAAACAAATTAAGATAAAAAAATGGCATTTAGTTTTTCGCTTAAAACTCAAAAACTATAAGCGATATCGGAAATCGGAAAAAAGATTCTTAAAGAGGAGGAAATTACCAATAAAAAGGACTCTCAGAGCTCTATCTCCAATATTTATAATTTTAATTTATCACTGAAAATAGAACCCCGCGCGACCACTGCAGGATGCGAGCGCTGCCTCAAAAGAGAGAGAGTACATCACATAAAATATTTTTTTTATACTATCAAATATCAATTAAAAAATTTGAAAAAATTATGTTGTATTCTTAACATTTCAAAGAATAAGGTCCTTTTGGAAAAATATGTTAAAGTTTATTTTTCAACAAATTAGGTCTTTGTTAACTAACAAAATTATATGGGACCTCCGTTCGCTTCTTGGAGCCCTTCTTATACATATACTTAACAAGATCACGTTATAAAAGTTTTTAAAAATTGTTTATTTTGTTTATTATAACGTTTTAAAGTAAACAAAAAATTAAAAACCAAAGTAAAGTTGTAAATTTTTTTTATATATTCATTATCATATTGCTGTTTTTACATTGAAGAAAGGAATTAACGTTAAAAAAAATGTTTTACGCCATTTGTTTATAAATTGTGTATAAACAAGTTGACCAATTAGTTTTATATTTACAAAACATTTCTTTACAACTTTGTTGTTTTGAGAATATTATGATTAAAAAAAATGTTTTCTTAAAAACATTATCTTATTGTTTATAATCGTTTTTTTTTTAAATTATCCCTCATTTGAATAATTAATTAAGAAATTATTCTTATCTTAAAAATCATAATTGGCAATCCTCAATAAAACATTTTTTTTATCCACAATTTCATTGTTTATTAATTTAACTATTTGTTATAAACAAATTCTTACAATTCCAATATTTCTTTTCTAAATTTAAAAAGAAATACAAAAACAGCAATATGCAACAACATATTGAAAAGATTTGTTTGTATTTTTATAGCGTTTTTCAACATTACACGATACAAAAGTTGAAACGGCCACTTGATTTGTCAACTAAAAAACTAAACTGAGAAATTTTAAGGTTAGCATATGTTTTACTTTTTTAAAAACATTCAAGTATCACTCCTATTTAAGGGTAATGCCAACATCAGAAAACGAAAGAATTCATATGTCGTACCCATATGATACAATCGTCATGGAATGTTCAATGAAAAACAATTTGATTTATGAAATAAAATGTCACGAAACGTGGAAAATTTAAATTTGAGCAAAAACTATTTCCCATCTTTCTACTGGTAAAAAAAAATTCAAAAAGTTTTGAAAACTTTTTTTTCTCAAATAGGTTTGGAATGTCATGAAACGTGAAAACTTTAAATTTGAGCAAACACATTTTTCCATCATAGTTTATTAGTAAAAATATATATTAAAATATTTTTTTTAAATTTCTTGAAAATTTTCAGATTTTTCTTTTTAAAAATGTTTTTTTATGAAATAAATTTAGAATGTCATGAAAGGTGGAAAATATAAATTTGAGCAATACAAATTTCTCATCTTTCTACTGGTAAAAAAATTTTCGAAAAGTTTTGAAATTTTTTTTTCTGAAATAGATTTAGAATGTCATGAAACTTAGAAGTTTTAAATCTGAGCGAAAAAAATTTTTTCCGCCATTTATTCTTGGTATAGTAGTAAAAAAAAAATCGTAAAAATATTTCCTTTTGAAATTTATTTTTCTGAAATAAGTTTAGAATGTCATGAAACTTGGAAATTTTAGAGTTATGACTGAAAATATCGAAAATGCGGAATAGGTTTAAGCAAAATATCTCGGTTATTTGAAGAGATACGACGAAAATTCTAAGGTGATTTTTTTTTTGCAAAGTAGAGTATTTCAACGATGTTTTGTCTAAATGTTTTCAAAACCGCTGTGTTTTGAGATTTACTCTTCGGGATGTTAAATTTTTTTTTTGAAACGGGATAAAAATAACGGCATTAAATAGCCTACTTTCCTCCCTTTTAAACGAGATATCACATGCGATATTTATTCGGTGGAACTAAGCAAGTAATTACAAAAAACTTTTTTGAAACCAATAATTTTTTTTTTAATTATGACCATACTTGGTTTGGAGAATTATGATTAAATATAACTCTTAAAATATTCCGTTTCTCAAACCTTTAGTATAATCGAACATTAACACAATTAAAAAGAAAAAAGTAAATTCAGCAAATAAACAAAAATTAATAATCAGGAAAACAACGTCGAGCAATTATGGGAAGAGGTCATCCATAAAAAACGTAATTTCTTGCTCAGAAAGTTATAATATCTTTGTCTATTATTTTAAGTACAATATCCATTTGTCTGCATTTCATATTATCTACTAAACTGACTGCACTATTATTTCAATTATTTTAAAATAGTTGGCTGTGGAAAAACTTGACAATTTAATTTTTTGACAGATTATCTCAGTTCATTTCAATTGTTTTAAAATAGTTGGCTATGGAAAAACTTGAAAATTAAATTTTTTGACAGATGATCTCAGTTAACAGTTAAACACTCACGCACTCACACTCTTAAGAATTTAGAATTTACAAAAATGGTTTTCACTAACATTGATCGTTATAATATGTTCGTCACATATTGCCAATGCAATTTTAATTCCGGATTAGCTAAAGTAGAATATAGAAATAGGTTTTCACAAGCAGTACAGCCGAATAGAACACAATTCAGAAAATTAGCTACGAATCTGAAAAGTAACGGTTCATTTTTAAAGAAGAAAGCAAGGATAAACAGTGACATTAATAATGCGAATAAGGTAAACCGAGTTATTAATTATGTAAAAAACAAAACTGCAAAAAATTTGGAAACATCATTAAGAGAAATGCAAGTTGCTTGTCGTATAAATAAGACAAGTGTGAAAATTTGTTTAAAGAAAAATGGGTATCGGTGTTATAGAAAGAAAGTTTACAATTTAGAAGCCGAGGGCAAACCAAGAAGGACGACATTTTGTAGGTGGCTTTTGGAAAAGAAACGCGCCGATCCATTAATATGCAGTAAGACGCTTTGGTCCAACGAGGCAAATTTTTCCAACAATTGATTTTTTAATCGTAATATTCATTACAAATGGACTTCTGAAAATACACACTGGCATAGACCAACTGGGTTTCAAAATCTTTTTTCTATAAATGTTTGGTTAGGTATTTTAGGCATCAATTTAATAGATTTTTATGATGGTCACCTCAGTGGCCAAAGGCATCTAAACTTTTTGGGAAAAGAATTTAATGAATTCTTAGATGACGTGTCTTTAGAGAATTGACACAACTGAATATTTTCAACAAGATGGATCTCCTCCCCACAATGCCCGTATTTGTTTAGATTATTTAGACGAAATATTGTCTCTACATTGGATAGGTACCAATGGATTTATCCGATGGCCCCCTTGTTCTCCAGATATATCCCCAATCGGGTTCTTTCTATGGGGGTATATTAAAGACAAGGTATTTTCTACGACACCGCAAAATGTAGAGGACTTAAAAGCTAGGATTCAACAGGCATGTAACAGTTACCCCCAAAATGATAAGTAATGTTTTGAATGCATTGCCTCGCCGCGCGTGGACATTTTGAACACTTAACATGACATTTCAAAAATTAATTTGAGGAGTAGATAAATATTAATGTTGTGCGTGCTATATTCATTTTTATTATTAATTTTTGTTGTTAGCTGAATTAATTTTCTACTTTTTATTGTGTTAATGTTTAAATATGGTAAAGATTTGAAGGACTTACTGATTTTTTTAATAGTTCTATTTGATCTTACTCCTCCACGGCTACTATGATGCTAGTTAAGAAAAAAATATTGGTTTAAAAAATCGGTAAAGTTATTTACACAGAACTTCCCTCTTTATTTGTGCATAGCGGTCACTCTAAAAGATTAATAATTACGAAATGACATTGAAAATAATAATCAGATTATAGTTATCTCTAGAGAATAATAATCGGAATATAGTTATTGCTATTATTACAAATAAAACCGGATAACTTTTGGTCAAAAAAATATACATAGTGCTCATACAGTAAAAGTTCAATTCTAAATAACAGGTGCCAAATATGGAAGGCTTGCGCAAATACCTTTACAAATGTCCACCATGACTGAATTATTTCTTGGGATGACCACCCTGTACATTTTTCAATAAAAGCATAATAGGTGCATATGCCAAATATTATTGCCATCTGTCACCTTTTCAATCCCACATTCACATAATGGAGTGGAAGTATAGTGATGGTTAAAACATTTCATTTTTACTTCCCTCGCATACCGAAGGGAAGTATTGTATTCGAGAAAAAATCACCCTCCGAGATTTTTTCGGATTCTGACGTTTCAGAACACGTAGATTCCGAAAATATAGGTTTTTCAATTCCGTCAGTCTGTCTGTCTGTCTGTCTGTCGGTCTGTCTGTCTGTCTGTCTGTCTGTCTGTCTGTCTGTCTGTCTGTCTGTCTGTCTGTTGGTGTATTTACTAAAAAACTACTTGACGGAGAGCAGTCAAATTTGGTAGGTAGTTAACCCTACTGTCAGCGAAGAACTGGTAGAATTTTGACTGAAAAATATACAGGGTGGACCGTCTAAACGGAATAAATAGTGAAAAAAATTTTTTTTTGCTCAAATTTAAAATTTCCACGTTTCATGACGCGCTAAACCTATTTCAGGAAAAAAAAAATTTTGAAAATTTTTTTCAAACATTTTTGAAAAAATTTTTACCAAGTTGAAAAAAATTTTTTTTTGCTCAAATTTAAAATTTCCACGTTTCATGACGCGCTAAACCTATTTCAGAAAAAACAATTTTTGAAAATTTTTTTCAAACATTTTTGAAAAAATTTTTACCAAGATGAAAAAAATTTGTTTTTGCTCAAATTTAAAATTTCTACGTTTCATGACACGCTTAACCTATTTCAGGAAAAAAAAATTTGAAAATTTTTTTCATCAATATTTTTGAAAAAATTTTTACTAAAATGAATTTTTTTTTTCTTTCTTCAAATTTAAAATTTTCACGTTTCATGGCATTCTAAGCCTGATTAAAAAAAAAAGTTTTTTGAAATTTTATCACTAAGATAGAATTTTTCTTTCTTTGTTCAGATTTTAACTATCCACGTTTCCATGGCATTCTAAAACTATTCAAACAAATTTAAAATTGTTTTCGAATTTTTTAAAAAATTTTAAAACATTTTTAATCCATTTATGTATCACTACTATAGAACAGACGAAAAAATTTTTTTTGCTCAAATTTAAAATTTCCACGTTTCATGATATTCCAAACCAATTTCGGGAAAAATAAAATTTGCAACATTTTGTTACCAGTTTGGAAAAAAATTTAACACCAGAATGCTCAAATTTAAATGACATTCTAAACCTAGGTATTTCAGACAAAAAATTTTGAAAATTTTTTTCACCAACATTTTTCAAAAAGTTTTTACCACTAAAATAGATCGAATTTTTTTTTATTTGCTCAAATTTAAAATTTTCACGTTTCATGGCATTCTAAACCTATTTTAAAAATACATCATTTTTAATTTTTAAACTTTTTTTAGCACTAGTATAGAACAGAAGGAAACTTTCCTTTTTGCTCTAATTTAAAATTTCTACCTTTGTCATTTTAAACCTATTTCAGAAGCAAAAAATTTGAAAATTATTTTACCATCTTTTGAAAAATTTATAAAAAATGAAATTTTTTAACCACCACTATACTCCCACTCCATTACGTGAATGTTGGATTGAAAATGTGACAGATGGCAGTAACATCTTGCATATGCACCTATTATACTTTTATTGAAAAATGTACAGGGTGGTCATCCCAAGAAATAATTCAGTCATGGTGGACATTTGTAAAGGTATTTGCGCAAGCCTGCCATATGTGGCACCTGCTATTTAGTATTGAACTTTTGCTGTTGGATGAGCAATCTGTATATTTTTTTGACCAAAACTTATCAAGTTTTCTTTGTAATAATAGCAATAACTCTACTCCGATTATTATTCTCAATGTCATTTCGTAATTATTATTTTTTTAGAGAGACTGCCATGAACGAGGGAAGTTCTGTGTAAATACCTTTACCGATTTTTTTTTTAATTTTTGAAAAATGTTGGTAAAAAATTTTTCAAAATTTCTATCTTCTGAAGTAGGTTTAGAATGTCATGAAACGTAGAAATTTTAAATTTGAGCAAAAAGGAAAGTTTTCTTCTATTCTATAGTAGTGGTAAAAAAATCGGTAAAGTTATTTACACAGAACTTCCCTCGTTATTTGTGCATGACAGTCACTAAAAAAAATTATTAATTACGAAATGACATTGGGAATAATAATCGGAATATAATTATTGGTATTATTACAAAGAAAACCTGATAACTTTTGGTCAAAAAAATTACAGAGTGTTCATCCAACAGCAAAAGTTCAATATACTAAATAACAGGTGCCAAATATGGAAGGCTTGGGCAAATACCTTTATAAATGTCCACCATGACTCAATTATTTCTTGGGATGCCATTATTCAATAAAAGTATATAATAGGATATGCCAAATATTATTGCCATCTCTCACATTTTCAATCCCACATTCACGTAATGGAGTGGAAGTATAGTGGTGATTAAAATATAGAACAAATTTTCAAAAATGTTTTCTGTCTATTCTAGTGTTAAATGTTTTTCCAAATTGGTGAAAATATGTTGCAAATTTTTTTTTCCGAAATAGGTTTAGAATGTTATGAAACGTGGAAATTTTAAATTTGAGCAAAAAAATATTTCGTCTATTCTATAATGGTGATAAATAGATTACTAAAACATGATTTCATTTTTTTTTAATTTTTCTAAAACATTTTAAAATTTGTTTTAATACATTTGGAATGCCATGGAAACGTGGAAATTTTAAATCGGAAAAAAAAAATTCCATCTATTTGTGGTAAAATTTTTTCAAAAGTTTTTAATTTTTTTTTATTTTTCTTTAAATAGATTTAGAACGCTATGAAACGTGGAAATTTTAAATTTTGAGAAAAAAAAAATTCATCTATTTTGGTGGTAAAATTTTTTTCAAAAATGTTGGTAAAAAATTTTCTAATTTTTTTTTTCTTTTAAATAGGTTTAGAATGCCATGAAACGTGGAAATTTTAAATTTGAACAAAGAAAACAATTTTTATTAGTGGTAAAAATTTTTTCAAAAATGATGAAAAAAATTTTCAAAAATTTTTTTTTTCTGAAATAGGTTTAGCACGTCATGAAATGTGGAAATTTTAAATTTGAGCAAAAAAAAATTTTTTTTCACTATTTATTCCGTTTAGACGGTCCACCCTGTATATTTTTCAGTGAAAATTCTACCAGTTCTTCGCTGACAGTAGGGTTAACTACCTACCAAATTTGACTGCTCTCCGTCAAGTAGTATTTTAGTTAATGCACCAACAGACAGACAGACAGACAGACAGACAGACAGACAGACAGACAGACAGACAGACAGACAGACAGACAGACAGACAGACTGACGGAATTGAAAAACCTATATTTTCGGAATCTACGTGTTCTGAAACGTCAGAATTCGAAAAAATCTCGGAGGGTGATTTTTTCTCGAAAACAATACTTCCCTTCGGTATGCGAGGGAAGTAAAAAGTTTATTAATTTAAAAAATATGTGTTTTTACTTCCCTCGCATACCGAATGGAAGTATTGTATTCGAGAAAAAATCACCATCCGAGATTTTTTCGGATTCTGACATTTCAGAACACGTAGATTCCGAAAATATAGGTTTTTCAATTCCGTCAGTCTGTCTGTCTGTCTGTCTGTCTGTCTGTTGGTGCATTTACTAAAAAACTAGTTGACGGAGAGCAGTCAAATTTGGTAGGTAGTTAACCCTGCTATCAGCGAAGAACTGGTAGAATTTTCACTGAAAAATATACAGGGTGGCCCGTCTAAACGGAATAAATAGTGAAAAAAATTTTTTTTCGATCAAATTTAAAATTTCCACGTTTCATGACGCGCTAATCCTATTTCGGGAAAAAAAATTTTTGAAAATGTTTTTCACCAACATTTTTGAAAAATTTTTTATCAAGATGAAAAAATTTTTTTTGCTCAAATTTAAAATTTCTATGTTTCATGGCATTCTAAAACTATAAAAAAAAAAAATTAAATTTTTTTTACCATTTTTGAAAAAAAATTTTTCTACTAAAATATTTTTTTTTCTTCAAATTTAAAATTTCCACGTTTCATGGCATTCTAAGCCTGATTCAGAAAAAAAAAAATTTGAAACTTTTTTGAAATTTTTTTTTACCAACATTTTTGAAATTTTTTTTACCACTAAAATAGATGGATTTTTTTTTATTTCTTCAAATTTAAAATTTCCACGTTTCATAGCGTTCTAAATCTATTTAAAAGAAAAATTCGAAATTTTGTTTACTATTTTTAAAAAATTTTACCACTAAGATAGAATTTTTTTTCTTTGTTCAGATTTAAACTATCCACGTTTCCATTGCATTCTAAAACTATTCAAACAAATTTTAAAAATTTTTTGGAAAATTTAAAAAAAAATTTGAAAACATTTTTAATCTATTTATCACTACTATAGAATAGACGAAAAATTTGGTTTGCTCAAATTTAAAATTTCCACGTTGGTTTGGAATGTCATGAACATTCCAAACCAATTTCGGAAAAAAAATTTTTGCAACATTTTGTTACCAGTTTGAAAAAAAAATTAATACTAGAATATATGGAAACTTTTTTTACTCAAATTTAAAAGTTTCACGTTTCATGACATGTTGCAGGGCTCCCAGATAAAGGGGAATATATAAAAAAACTTACTTTAGAGGCTGCCCAATTAGCATTTTCATATTCCTACGATATACTATACATATTCCAAAATAAAATTAGTATATTGCATAAATATTTGAAACTAATTCAAAATAAGTTGTATACTGGTTGTTTTGTCACAGGTTTTCACATTGTATACATACTCCTGCAATATTCATATGTATGTTGCTGACACGTTGTAAACATATTCTGAAATGTACATTCATTCTACAATATAGTTACAATATACACAAACCTTTTCCGTACATACATGCAACATTATCCATGTATACTTTCAATATACAATGTATATTGCAAAACAACAATGGTATATTGAATAAATATTTAATACTGATTCAAAATAAGTTGTATACTGGTTGTTTTGTCACAGGTTTTCACATACTATACATATTTCTGCAATATACACAAACATGTTGGTGACACATTGTAAACATATTCTGAAATAAACATTTATTTTACAATATAGTTATAATATACACAAATGTGTTCCCTACATATAGGCAATGTTATCCATGTATACTTTCAATATTGCAAAGCAACAATAGTATATTGAATAAATGTTTAATACTTATTCAAAATAGATTATAGAGTGTCCCAATAAAAACTCCCATGCTGGATATCTTCTAGATGAATAGAGATATTTTAATTCTGTAAAAGTCAGTTTGTAGTACATAAAGAGTGCTTCAGTAATAAATATAAATAATTTTTTAATACATATATGACACTGAGCAAGAAATATTTCGACGAGAGGAACTTTGAAATGTGGTTTGTGTAAAGGGAAATGCATTTCTATGTAAATATTGTTAAAAAAATCGCAAATCCAACTGCTTTTGAGATATTTGTATCCAAACGTTGCCACTTGCTCCTGTTAAATAATTATTTCCGAAACATTTCACTATTTAAGTGATTTAAAAAAAATCACATTTAAGGCATTTTCATATAAATCAAAATTTCAAAGTTTATGATATACAGATTGTCCCCCTTAAAGACTAAATAAATCTTTCAGAGATTACAACTATTCAATAGGAACAAATGGCAATATTTGGACACATCTCAAAAACGGCTAGATTTGCCTTTTTTCTTAAGAACAAAATCTACTTAGAAATGTATTTCCCCTCCACAGAAACCAGGTTTTGAAGTTTCTCCCAAAGAAATAAGATTTATTTAGAGCCCAGCACCATCTACACACTGATATATTCAAAAACCATTCATTTATATTCAAAATTGAAGCACTATTTATGTGCTACAAACTGGCTTTTACAGAAATAAAACGTCTCTATTTGTTTAGAAGATATCCAGCCTGAGACTTTTTACTGGAACATCCTGTATACTAATGGTTGTTCTCATCCCACAGCATATCGTACACATACGTCTTGTAGATCTGCATGTATGCTGAAAAAATATTGTAAAGATATTTCGAAATATATATTTATTGCTTCTAACAATGTACACTGCATGGAAAATTTGTTTTTACCATTACTTTTCAGTTCAACTCAAACATGTTTTATTGATCAAATTTTGTTGAATGGAGCACACAAATGCTAAATAAACCTACCAATAAAACTGCTTTGCCATAACAATACTTTACAAAGGCCCAAGAATATCATAGCAAAAAAAAAATACTACTTTACATCGTCGTAACAATTATGTATCTTAAATTATAAAATAGGAAGTGTTATAATTAAAACAGTTGTGTTACTTTAAATATATTTTTATTTTTTGTTACAAAATGAATTGCAGTAATAAATAACAATTGTGCCAAGAATTTAAATCGACATTTTTTAAACAAAAAAATGTGCTTTGCAACTTATGAACTGATTAATATTTTTTTAACAAAAAAATGTTGTTTGCAACTTATAAACTGTCATATTTTACTATAAGAAATATTTGGCCAGTAAGTAAAAAATAGTAAAAACTGGAGGGCTTACATTTTCAAAACCAGTGTCCGGGTGTTGCCGATGGCGCTACTTCTAATTGCGAAACTCCACTTGGCATTCTGAACACGTCACCTGCTCCTATTGGCTGAATACTTTCTTTTGGCTTTTCCAATTTTTGGGAGAAGGTATTTTTTTCCTGAGTGGAGAGGAGGTGGGGATACACGAGCTATAGTTCCAACTATAAAAGAAAAAACAATTAATTATATTTGAATAGGTATTTCAATTTAAAAACTGTCCTTGATGAAGTTAATAAATAAAATAATAAACACATCTTACAGAAAAAAATAAAAATAATCAAAAATAAATTAAACAAATTGATATTATCATAAAACAAAACATAGTTATAGGTATTTTTTTGAAAATCGGAAATGTTTGTGTTTGTGATTTTAAATGCCTACCAGAGTTATTAGAAGAACACATATTCTCTTTCAACTTCCAGTAAAGACAACATTTCTTTCACTTTGGGAAGGCGACGGCTTCCAATACGTTCTTCGATATCACTATGTTCATCTGACAATAATAATCTTTTCGGAGGGCTAATATGCTTTTTGTACATATAGTCCCTTGATTTGTTTCTGTTCACTCTGTACATCTGATTTCTGATTTTTTCCATTTACCTAATTGCAGCTTTTTATAATCCTCTGAAATAGATATAAAGCAAATTAATACGAATAAATATAACAACTCGTATGTTGTAATTAAAACCAATGGTTGTGATTTAAATAAACAAAAGCACCTTAATATTGAAATAGATCGAACCTACCTTCTTAAAAATAAGATTTAAACACCCCGTAAAGTGTCCAAGTTTCATCTGGGATTTCTCCTGTTTTTCAATGATTTGTCAAATTGGTTCCGTTTGAATAGTGACCACCAACCACTACCTCCGTTTCTTTTCAAAAAATTGGTGCCTACAAACGCCGCCATTATTATAACAACAGGTAAGTACAAAGGGATACATTAAACTTTAGTGTCTGAATATAAAATATCTGCAAATAGCAAATGACAACAAAGGGGGTCATCCTTAAAACTATATATGTGGTAGGTAGTTGTATTGTGTATAATTGTAAAATACTTACTGCAAAGCAATTAATGTACCCACACATGAACTAATAATTAATAATCACGGGAAAACAAAACACAAACGAATTGAAATCGACATTTGACAGCCTGTGCGCTGTGGTGGCAAAGAGCATGCGCTAATCTAAGGACGTGGCGCGCATTTAAAAAATTCGACAAGGGGCGATTGTAACGACATGGAAAGCGGAAATCTAATTATAACGATAAAATGTAATTAAATAATCATTTCTCAAGTCCGAACTACCTGCTTAAGAAATGCCGATAGCTATTAATTAATTAAATACAGTAGGAAAATTGAAAAAGGGATGAATAAGTTATCATTTTTATTATTCATTATTATTTAATAAACGATCACAAGTCCAAAGTCTGGATTCAAAATTTAAATCATATTTCATATCTACAATTTTAACCAACGATTTATAATTTATAAAACGTATGCCATTCGCCACAGGGGATGATTATAAATGCACTTAAACCAAGCCTAGATAGAGAAATATCGATTTGTTTTTGTTATGAGGTAGATAGGCACTATATACCGACACTGGCGTAGAATTAATATTTAACTTACCATAATTTTTATGTAATATAGCCCAAATGCATGCAGCATTACGCTGTCAAAATCAGTCAAAAACCGCATAAATCTTATTGGTACTTTGCAAAATGTAACATATTGCTGTGCAATATTACTAGAGCTATATTGTTTCAAGTTTCAGTTGCAATGTTGCTAAAACTGCTTTGTCGGTGGGTATACATAATTTACGTGTGCCAACGATTGGCTCAATATGTTTACACCCCATTCTAAAATTTAATTTGTGTTTTATTGCATACAGCAGTAGTGTACATGTGTTCAACTTTTGAATGTCATTTTTTGAATATTAAAAATACAAACATGAATTCTATGTTGCAGAAATGTTCCACTGGTACATTATCAGGATATATATGATGATACACATATATTATCCATTAAATGTTTATGTGATATTTATTAAAGATTTCAAAATTAATATAGCTTTTTGTATATGTCTACAGTATACGAAAATATCATGTTGTAAAAATATTCCATTTGTAAATTGTAAAGAGATTGAATTAAGTACGTAGCATAAATATTGCCTATTGTATATCTATATAATATTTGACACATCAGTAAATTTTTGAGAAGATTCGTACAATATTCTGGGTATATCGCAGAATCAACATTATTTCACGTATATTATAGGTATATATAGGAATATCGTACAACGTACTGGCAATATCTTTCATATATTGATATAAGTACGTCGCAAAATGTATATTACGGCTATATGTAAAAGAAGTTCTGAATATTGTTTGAATGTAGACAATGAGTTTTGAATGTTCATTTCATATCGCGTGCTATGTGGGTGATATATCAGCAATACAGCAGGGTAGGGTGGTCACCCTGTGCCCTGAACAAAATTTTTATGTTTTACGTGCAGTCCCCTCTCTGCATTTAATTGGTGGCGAAAGAGGCTCACACGGCCGACTAGACAAGTACCTGGGGTGTGAGTTCGAACAAATTGGAGCTTTCAGATGTACGCTGGTGAAAACAAATACGCTTCTTACTATAACAGATTTAATAATATTTAGGTAATCTTACAGCCAAATACCACAGAGATAACATTACACACAATCGATATTACTTATGTGTGGCCCACACTTAACCTAACACAAAACATGATAACTTAAAACTAATAAAATCTTAACTACTAATAGGCAAAATATGACCCCCCAAGATATATTAGCTTAAACGATTACATTAAAATACTGAAATTTAACATGAAATGAACAAAATAATGTGAATTATTTAGTGACGATAGGTTCAAGCGTGGTGTTCAAAACTACAAAAGTTAATTGGTCATATGCAAAATATTTACTGGTAGTTTACATTTAATGTGTACCGTAAGAAAGCTGACGGGCTCTCTATGCCTCACGTAGAAGGTGGTATGTGATATAAAGTCCCTCGTTAGGTAATTCAAAGACGCTTACCTCTAGCAGGTTTCAAAATGTAACAACTAGGCCTACCAGGGGAGCGTAGCTTCCAAGGGAACCAGTACGGAGAGTCTCACCGGTACACTCAGGATTCCAAATTCACAAAATATCTTGCCAATCAAGTTTCAGTAAACCAAATTCACGTACAGATGTACAAATCCAACAGGTAAGATGTGGGGTCAAACATACATGATGCAGTACCAGTAAAAGTCCAAGTAAAATGAAACCAAAGGAACAAAAGGTACAAAAGAACAAAAAAACCAAGAAGAACAAAAAAAGCCAAAAAGCCCTGAAATAAAGAAATAACGAATGTTACAAATCTATTTTCTAAAGAGATTTCAGAGGTCTACCTTAGATGTTGAGTGGGCTTTCAGAATTCCTTTGCCACGTGCTTCCAGCAAGTCGACTTATCCGGAAAATTCCGTAGCAGTACTTCCCAACAGAAAATAATAGAAACATCAAAATAAAGTACTGCTAATTTGTCACTACAGCACTAAATCCCATTAAAGGAGCAAATTAACAAAATGCTATCCACGTGCTCAGTGACACAACTTCTCTTCGAGCCGGCAAACGGAAAAAAGTCCCAAAAATGGCCCAGACGGAAACCTCTGTCAAAATCTGAGAATGTCCATGGGTACGTTCCGAATGAACAATATACAACATAACGCACAAATCTGATAAATCTCCCTTAATGATGTTTATATTCCACACATAATACAGTATTTCATAATTCCATTAACAAAACAATAGGTTTAATTGATAATAACGGTCTTGAAAGGGTTATAATCGAGACGTTCGAAACTCGCTTCCTAATTAGGTACAGTAACAGTGCGTTGCTAGCAATGCGTTGCCAGCAACTCACTGCTAACATCACTGTGCATGGCTCACATGGAGCACGAACGGTAGGCAACCAGTTATACTATATTACCATATTACGATATTCAAATTGTAAATGTGCAGATACGAAAATAGACTGTAACAGACATTCTAAACCTATTTAAAAAAAAATATGTAATTTTTTAATCTTAAACTTCTTTTACCACTATTACAGAATAGACGGAAACTTTCCTTTTTGCTCAAATTTAAAATTTCTACGTTTGACATTTTAAACCTATTTCAAAAGAAAAAAATTTAATTTTTTTTTTTAACATTTTTGAAAAATTAAAATAAAAATGAAATTTTTTAACCACCACTATACTGCCACTCCATTACGCGAATGTTGGATTGATGTGACGGATGGCAATAATATCTGACATATACACCTATTATACAGGGTCGTCATCCCAAGAAATAATTCAGTCATGGTGGACATTTGTAAAGGTATTTGCGCAAGCCTGCCATATGTGGCACCTGCTATTTAGTATTGAGTTTTTGCTGTTGGATGAGCAATCTGTATATTTTTTTGACCAAAACTTATCAAGTTTTCTTTGTAAAAATAGCAATAAGTATATTCCGATTATTATTCTCAATGTCATTTCGTAATTATTAATTTTTACTTCCCTCGCATACCGAAGGGAAGTATTGTATTCGAGAAAAAATCACCCCCCGAGATTTTTACGGATTCTGACGTTTCAGATCACGGAGATTACGAAAATATAGGTTTTTCAATTCCGTCAGTCTGTCTGTCTGTCTGTCTGTCGGTCTGTCTGTCTGTCTGTCTGTCTGTTGGTGCATTTACTAAAAACTACTTGACGGAGAGCAGTCAAATTTGGCAGGTAGTTGACGCTACTGTCAGCGCAGAAATGGTAGAAATTTCACTGGAAAATATACAGGGTGGACCGTCTAAACGGAATAAATAGTGAAAAAAATATTTTTTCGCTCAAATTTAAAATTTCCACGTTTCATGACGCGCTAATCCTATTTCTGGAAAAAAAAATTTGAAAATTTTTTTCACCAACATTAAAAAAAATTTTACCAAGATAAAAAAAAATTTTTTTTCTTCAAATTTAAAATTTCCACGTTTCATGACACGCTAAACCTATTTCTGAAAAAAAAAAAATTGAAAATTTTTTTCACCAACATTTTTGAAATTGTTTTTACCAAGATGCAAAATTTTTTTTTTGCTCAAATTTAAAATTTCTACGTTTCACGGCATTCTAAAACTATAAAAAAAAATTAAATTTTTTTTACCAACATTTTTGAAAAATTTTTTTCTACTAAAATGATAATTTTTTTTTCTTCCAATTTAAAATGTCCACGTTTCATGGCATTCTAAGCCTGAAACGTATATTCTTTATAGGATTTTGCAAACAGTGGAAAGAAAAGCTACCTATGGGAACTAAAGGAAAAACTATATATATAAATATTAATGAAATCTTTGCATTCTTTCGATAACCTGACTTCTGGTTATGCTACCAAGTGAAAATTCTTATCAGCCATTCTCATTTTAACACTAGCATCCAACCTAGTCCCCTACGGCTAAGCAGGCTAAACTAGTATCCACATGATCCCCTACGATATGTAAATTCAGTTAAAAATGAGAATAAAGGCCTGAAATTAATTTATTTAGGTACCTTGTCTTTAAAAATTTTTCATTTTAATGAATTACATTTTCATAAAATCTCAGTCAGTTTATTGGAAATGCTTAGCCTTTGAAACGTTTTTCGTCCTTATTGTTGACTCATCAGAAAAGCCCAAAGCCACTCATAACGATGTTCCATGCAAAACTAAGACAATATCCATGAACAAGTTTGAAATAATTATAATTTTGACATTGACTATAAGCAAACAAATAATAAATAATTAACTTTTAAACATTCTAAGCCTGATTCAGAAAAAAAAAATTGAAAATTTTTTGAAATTTTTTTTTACCAACATTTTTGAAATTTTTTTTACCACTAAAATGGATGGATTTTTTTATTTCTTCAAATTTAAAATTTCCACTTTTCATAGCATTCTAAATCTATTTAAAAGAAAAATTAGAAATTTTGTTTACTATTTTTAAAAAAATTTACCACCAAGATAGAATTTTTTTTCTTTGTTCAGATTTAAACTATCCACGTTTCCATGGCATTCTAAAACTATTCAAACAAATTTAAAAATGTTTTTGAAAAATTTTTTAAAAAATTTGGAAACATTTTTAATCTATTTATCACTACTATAGAATAGACGAAAAATTTGGGTTGCTCAAATTTAAAATTTCCACGTTTCATGACATTCAAAACCAATTTCGAAAAAAAAATTTTTGCAACATTTTGTTACCAGTTTGGAAAAAAAATTAACACTAGAATAGATGAAAACTATATTTTTTTGACCAAAACTTATCAAGTTTTCTTTGTAATAATAGCAATAACTATATTCCGATTATTATTCTCAATGTCATTTCGTAAAAATTAATTTTTTAGAGTGACCGCCATGCACAAATAACGAGGGAAGTTCTGTGTAAAGACCTTTACCGATTTTTTAGAGTGACCGCCATGCACAAATAACGAGGGAAGTTCTGTGTAAAGACCTTTACCGATTTTTTTACTTCCCTCGCATACCGAAGGGAAGTATTTATTGTATTCGAGAAAAAATCACCCTCCGAAATTTTTTCGGATTCTGACGTTTCAGAACACGTAGATTACGAAAATATAGGTTTTTCAATTCCGTCAGTCTGTCTGTCTGTCTGTCTGTTGGTGCATTTACTAAAAAACTACTTGACGGAGAGCAGTCAAACTTGGTAGGTAGTTGACGCTACTGTCAGCGAAGACATGGTAGAAATTTCACGGGAAAATATACAGGGTGGACCATCTAAACGGAATAAATGGTGAAAATTGCTCAATTTGCTCAAATTTAAAATTTCCACGTTTCACGACGCGCTAAACCTATTTCAGAAAAAAAAAATTTTTGAAAATTTTTTTCAAACATTTTTGAAAAAATTTTTACCAAGATGAAAAAAATTTGTTTTTGCTCAAATTCAAAATTTCTACGTTTCATGACACGCTTAACCTATTTCAGGAAAAAAATTTTTGAAAATTTTTTTCACCAATATTTTTGAAAAAATTTTTGCTACTAAAATGAAATATTTTTTTTTTCTTTCTTCAAAATTAAAATTTCCACGTTTCATGGCATTAGCCTGATTAAAAAAAAATATTTTGATTTTTTTTTTTACCATTTTTGAAAATTTGTTTACCACTAAAACAGATGGATTTTTTTTTCATTTCTTCAAATTTCAAATTTCCACGTTTCATAGTATTCTAAATCTATTTAAAAAAAAAATTAGACATTATTCTTACTATTTTTAAAAAATTTTACCACTAAGATACAATTTTTTCTTCTTTGTTCAGATTTTAACTATCCACGTTTCCATGACACTCTAAAACTATTCAAACAAATTTAAAAATGTTTTTGAAGACTTTTTATAAAAAATTTGAAAACATTTTTAATCCATTTATGTATCACTACTATAGAACAGACGAAAAAAATTGTTTTGCTCAAATTTAAAATTTCCACGTTTCATGATATTCCAAACCAATTTCGGAAAAAAAAAATTGCAAGAATTTGTTACCAGTTTGGAAAAAAATTTAACACTAGAATGCTCAAATTTAAATGACATTCTAAACCTAGGTATTTCAGAAAAAAAAATTTGAAAATTTTTTTCACCAACATTTTTCAAAAAGTTTTTACCACCAAAATAGATCGAATTTATTTTTATTTGCTCAAATTTAAAATTTTCACGTTTCACAGCATTCTAAACCTATTTTAAAAAATACATAATTCTTAAATTTTAAACTTTTTTTAGCACTACTATAGAATAGAAGGAAACTTTCCTTTTTGCTCAAATTTAAAATTTCTACGTTTGACATTTTAAACCTAATTCAGAAGAAAAAATTTTGAAAATTATTTTACCAACATCTTTTGAAAATTTTTAAAAAAAAT
Source organism: Stenurella melanura (assembly GCA_963583905.1). Classification (NCBI taxonomy): domain Eukaryota; kingdom Metazoa; phylum Arthropoda; class Insecta; order Coleoptera; family Cerambycidae; genus Stenurella; species Stenurella melanura. The sequence continues at coordinate 46,113,434 of OY757317.1, forward strand.
GAAATTTCTTAACCACACACTATACTTCCACTCCATTACGTGAAAGTTGGATTGAAAATGTGACAGATGGCAATAATATCTGGCATATGCACCTATTAGAAATGTACAGGGTGGTCATCCCAAGAAATAACTCAGTCATGGTGGACATTTGTAAAGGTATTTGCGCAAGCCTGCCATATGTGGCACCTGCTATTTAGTATTGAACTTTTGCTGTTGGATGAGAACTCTGTATATTTTCTTGACCAAAAGTTATCAGGCTTTCTTTGTAACAATAGCAATAACTATATTCCGATTATTATTCCCAATGTCATTTCGTAATTAAAAAAATTTTAGAGCGACCTCATGCGCAAATAACCAGGGAAGTTCTGTGTAAATACCTTTACCGATTTTTTTAAATAGGTTTAGAATGTCATGAAACGGCAAAATTTTAAATTCAAACAAAAAAATTTCTTCCATCTATTATAGTGTTAAATTTTTTTCCAAAATTGTAAAAAAATGTTGCAAATTTTTTTCCTGAAATAGGTTTGGAATGCCATGAAACGAGGAAATTTTAAATTTGAACAAAAAAAAAATATTTTCACTATTTATTCCGTTTCGACAGTCCACCCTGCATATCTTCCAGTGAAAGTTTAACCATTTCTTCGCTGACAGTAGGGTCAACTATCTACCAAATTTGACTGCTCTCCGTCAAGCAGTATTTTAGTTAATGCACCAACAGACAGACAGACAGACTGACGGAATTGAAAAACCTATATTTTCGTAATCTACGTGATCTGAAACGTCAGAATCCGAAAAAATCTCGGAGGGTGATTTTTTCTCGAATACAATACTTCCCTTCGGTATGCGAGGGAAGCAAAAATAGAAATTTTTTTTCACCAACATTTTTCAAAAAGTTTTTACCACTAAAATAGATCGATTTTTTTTATTTGTTCAAATTTAAAATTTTCACGTTTCATAGCATTCTAAACCTATTTAAAAAAAATCGGTAAAGGTATTTACACAGAACTTCCCTCGTTTTTTGTGCATGGCGGTCACTCTAAAAAATTAATCATTACGAAATGACATTGAGAATAATAATCGGAATATAGTTATTCCTATTATTACAAAGAAAACTTGGTAAGTTTTGGTCAAAAAAATATACAGATTGCTCATCCAACAGCAAAAGTTCAATACTAAATAGCAGTTGCCACATATGCCAGTCATTTTAAACTTTTTTTTACCACTACTATAGAATAGAAGGAAACTTTCCTTCTTGCTCAAATTTAAAATTTCTACGTTTAAACCAATTTCAGAAGAAAAATTTGGAAAATTTTTTTACCAACATTTTTGAAATTTTTTTTTAAAAATAATGTCTGTCTGACTGTCTGTCTGTTGGTGCATTAACTAAAAAACTACTTGACGGAGAGCAGTCAAATTTGGTAGGTAGTTGACCCTACTGACAGCGAAGAAATGGAAAATATACAGAGTGGACCGTCTAAACGGAATAAATAGTGAAAAAAAATTTTGTTCGCTCAAATTTAAAATTTCAAAATTTCTTTTTTTAATTAGGCTTAGAATGCCATGAAACGTGGAAATTTTAAATTTGAAGAAAGACAAAAAACATTTTCATCGATTTTAGTAGTAAAAAATTTTTCAAAAATGTTGGTGAAAAAAATTTATTATTTTTTTTCTGAAATAGAATTAGCGTGCCATGAAACGTGGAAATTTTAAATTTGAGCGAAAAAAAAATTTTTTTCACAATTTATTCTGTTTAGACGTCCACCCTGTATATTTTCCAGTGAAAATTTTACCATTCTTCGCTGTCAGTAGGGTCAACTACCTACCAAATTTGACTGCTCTCCGTCAAGTAGTTTTTTAGTTAATGCACCAACAGACAGACAGACATACGGACGGACAGACATACATACAGACGGGAGGGAGGGAGGGCGGACGGACGGACGGACAGACGGATGGACGGATGGACGGAAGGACGGACAGACCGACATACAGACAGACAGACAGACAGACAGACAGACAGACAGACAGACAGACAGACAGACAGACAGACTGACGTAATTGAAAAACCAATATTTTCGTAATCTACGTGATCTGAAACGTCTGAATCCGAAAAAATCTCGGAGGGTGATTTTTTTTCGAATACAATACTTCCCTTCGGTATGCGAGGGAAGTAAAAATTGAAATTATTTTTATCATTTTTGAACATTTTTTTACCACTAAAATAGATAAGTAAACATTTTTTTTATCTTTGTTCAAATTTAAAATATCCGCGTTTCGGTATGCGAGGGAAGTAAAAAACGATTATAAACAATAAGATAATGTATTTAAGAAAAAATATTTCTCCTAAAAATCATAATATTCTCAAGACAAAAAAATTGTAAAAAGAATTGTTTAAATATGAAACTAGTCAATTTGTTTATAAACAATTTATAAACAAATGGCGTAAACTTTTTTTAACGGTAATGAATGTCTTTCTTCAATACAAAAACAGTAATATGATAACGAATATGAAGAAACATTTTTTTTACAACTTTATTTAGGTTTTCAATTTTTTGTTTACTTTAAAAAATGATAATAAAGAAAATAAACAATTTTTAAAAACTTTTATAACGTGATCTTGTTAGGTATTTGTATAAGAAGGGCTCCAAGAAGCGAACATTTTATAGTCCAATTATTAAAAAAAAAAATTGTCTCCAATGACAACGGTGGTCCCATAAAATTTCGTTAGTTAACAATGACCTAACTTGTTGAAAAATAAACTTTAACGCGAGAAACTAAATGCCATTTTTTTCATCTTAATTGGTTTATAACTTTTGCAATTTTTTATGTGCTAATAAAACATTTTAATACATTTTTCTAGACGTCATTCCCAATCCAATGAGCTATCGCTCATATTTTTAGGAGCTATTTCAAGAATTAACACATTTTTGAACTTGTGAATTAGACTACGAAATCTACGGGGTAGAACATTTTTTTAATTGAAAATTCTGATTCAGAACATAAAAATACTTAAGCAGAAAATTCTGATTTTTTGTAGACCAGTGTCATTTATTGCAGTGTATAATTGTTGCATATTCTATGGGATAATCTTCGCAGTTTTGTGCAAATAATGTTGGTTTAGGACATTTTTTTACTCAATTACAAAATATGAAAAGTCTTCTTTTTAAATTAAAATAATTAGTAACTTTTCTAAATATTGGTCGACTTTGTTAGGAAAACAATCCTTTAGGTGTCAATATAATCGCAATATAGTAGCACTTTTCTTAAATAAGCGTACTTAAAATAAGACGTGACGGACGGGCTTGTTCGGCATTTTTTTTTATTTCATAAATCGAAAGTGCAAGTATAAATTAACGGATCTGCAAAAAATCAGAATGTTATTTGCACGTTTAGTATCTTAAAAACTACTACAAATTTCCATCTCGCGGAAATGGGGCGTGTCCAGGCGCTACGTCACTATACGCATAGACACGGCTATCTCAATAGACTTGATGCTCCTTATTGGTTATAATTATTAGTGTTTTAGAAGTATTGTTTGTTTCGCTTACTACTTGACAGTAGGGGAGTATAATTTGGTAAAATGTCAAAAAATTACAATTTTCTCTCGTTCCTGCCGGAACGAATTTTCGATTTCGACCCTGAAATTTACGATTAGAATTCATCGCCGACCTTCTCCTTTCCGTAGACACATAGAACGAACTTCCACTCGACGTATTTATTTAGTTACCAGCATTTAAAAATTCCATGTTTTTCGACTTATCAGGTTAAATTTGAAAGGTCCCAGAAAGCCATTTTTCTTACGTCACTTGCGTATAGTGACGTCACAAATGAGCGCTCAGTTTTTGCAACTATTACTAATTTCAACTCCTTATATCTCGAGAACGGAAGAAGTTAATAATACGAAATTTTAAGTGTATAATGGGAATATCGAGTACTATATGAAAAAGTATAAAAACCATATAAAAAGAATATCATGGAACAAGCCCATTCGATCACTAATATAACGATATAAATTTTTTTCTATGAGCGATATTTAGAAATGTGCCGATTAAATTTATTCTATTTTTGTTTTATTTCATTTTGTTTATCCTGCATCTAACAGTACAAAACCATATACAAGATACAAACAATTCATGCATCAAACAAAAATGAGATTTAGGTCTACCAGGTTGAGATAGGCGAAACGACCCCAGAAGGCAATTTTTGAAATAACTCACGTTATAATATTGGCAAGCCATAAGAACACTATTGGCAAACTCCATTTGTCCTTGAGATAATTGGCAAAACTTGCGCCAGCACGACGACTATTTTTTAAACTTGTTTTTCTCGAAAACCGTTTTAGCTAGCCGAATGATACAAGAAGGCTCTATTAGACCATTAGTTGGTACATATTATATATTAATTTTAGATTTTTGAAATAATTATAATAGTTTGAAAAATGAAAATAAAAATTTGAGAATTAATTTTTTTACGGTTGCAGCCGAGGTACAATCGCCGAAAAAATATATAATATGGCTAATTACACTTACGATTTCTACTAATTGTTTCATTAAAAACATATGGGAATACTTCTTAAAAAATTATTGGTTATAATTATTAGTGTTTTCGAAGTATTGTTTGTTTCGCTTACTACTTGACAGTAGGGGAGTATAATTTGGTAAAATGTCAAAAAATTACAATTTTCTCTCGTTCCTGCCGGAACGAATTTTCGATTTCGACCCTGAAATTTACGATTAGAATTCATCGCCGACCTTCTCCTTTCCGTAGACACATAGAACGAACTTCCACTCGACGTATTTATTTAGTTACCAGCATTTAAAAATTCCATGTTTTTCGACTTATCAGGTTAAATTTGAAAGGTCCCAGAAAGCCATTTTTCTTACGTCACTTGCGTATAGTGACGTCACAAATGAGCGCTCAGTTTTTGCAACTATTACTAATTTCAACTCCTTATATCTCGAGAACGGAAGAAGTTAATAATACGAAATTTTAAGTGTATAATGGGAATATCGAGTACTATATGAAAAAGTATAAAAACCATATAAAAAGAATATCATGGAACAAGCCCATTCGATCACTAATATAACGATATAAATTTTTTTCTATGAGCGATATTTAGAAATGTGCCGATTAAATTTATTCTATTTTTGTTTTATTTCATTTTGTTTATCCTGCATCTAACAGTACAAAACCATATACAAGATACAAACAATTCATGCATCAAACGAAAATGAGATTTAGGTCTACCAGGTTGAGATAGGCGAAACGACCCCAGAAGGCAATTTTTGAAATAACTCACGTTATAATATTGGCAAGCCATAAGAACACTATTGGCAAACTCCATTTGTCCTTGAGATAATTGGCAAAACTTGCGCCAGCACGACGACTATTTTTTAAACTTGTTTTTCTCGAAAACCGTTTTAGCTACCCGAATGATACAAGAAGGCTCTATTAGACCATTAGTTGGTACATATTATATATTAATTTTAGATTTTTGAAATAATTATAATAGTTTGAAAAATGAAAATAAAAATTTGAGAATTAATTTTTTTACGGTTGCAGCCGAGGTACAATCGCCGAAAAAATATATAATATGGCTAATTACACTTACGATTTCTACTAATTGTTTCATTAAAAACATATGGGAATACTTCTTAAAAAATTAAGTTCGTTTATGTACCTCTTATTTAATGCAATTATGTTATATACACCTGCATAATAATATATGAAGTTATAGCAAAAATTTGTGTTAGAAGAAAATGGATGCAAGACAAAAAAAAATTCTTAAATTAATTTTATTATAAAACATTATTTAAATATAAATCGTCGCTATCTTCATTGATTATCACATAGGTTTGCCCATGTGTGGAGTAAGGTTTTTCCTATGATATTCTTGTCTTCATGTGTTTGGTCGTCCTTTCCTATATGCGCCTTGAAGTCACCACGTATTATTATGTTATCATTTCTATAAAAAGTGCTGGTTATAATAGAGTAAAAATTCAGCTAAGAACAACAAAGGACGCCAATTTACCAGTAAATAATAAGCGGCTTGACGCTGAGAAACTTAGGGCATTTATCCCAAATCATCTCCTTGAAAAAAAGGGTTTGATTAGATTCGTAGATACTTTTTTCGACAATGACTATTTAAAGGAAAATATAATGTCTACTGCTAAAATTACAGATATCCAGAGGAAGCACAGAAAAATAATAAATGACAATAAATCCGTACTGGCAGCTAAGCAAAGTATGATTATAACTTTTGAAGGTAACGTACTACCAAAGGAAGTCATAGTAAACAGTTCAGTATTTCCCGTAGAAATCTTTTTTGGTAGTTACTCAATGCTATAACTGCCTAAGATACGGTCACGTATCAAAGCATTGTAGTAGTGCGAATACCCCCCTCTGTATCAATTGTGGTAAATCTAAATCCGAAAACCATGAATGTTTTGAAAGTGCATCTATTTCAAGTCAAACCATCATAAAAAATTCTTATGCAAATTTTACATCCCTAAATGTGTTTAGTATATTACCTGATGTTAATAATTCCGATAAAAATTTTCCTGCAGTACCTAACCAAAAACTGTCCAGTTCTCATCAGACTCATTCTATGACGCAACATAAACCCAACAATAGATCGAATTTCTCTCTATTTCAACCTAGTGCCAGTAAAGTCAACAATTTTAAACCAAATAAAAAGAGGAAATTTTCCTCCTCTTCTACCACTACACCGATGTACCTATTTAGATTCAGTGGTTCTTCCCCTATCCCTGCAAATACCATCTCACCCTCTTATCACCTCGAAAAAATAAAACATGTGAGAGCCTTTCACAATTTGTAATTGATTTTTTGAATAAAATGAAGTCTTTAGATGACATTAAAAACTTTAACCTTAGTAACTTTAGGCGTGATATGAACACATTATTGGAGGATAATTTTATTTATAAATAAAATTCCCCCAAATAAATAATAAATTAGTCATTATGCAGTGGAACGCTGGTTCCGTTGTATCCAATAAAAATAGTCTTAGTAAATTCTTAAATGACATGAAGGTTGACATAGCACTAATTAGTGAAACTTGGTTCAAGCCGAGATCCATGGTTAATTTTCAAGGCTTCAAGATTATCCGTAAGGACAGACATGACGGTAAAGCTGGAGCTGCAAATCAACAAAAACCTTAATTACAAAGAGATTCACCTAGTTAATAATTTTAACGACGAAATCTGTGTTTGCGGCGCAGATATATTTCTTAATAAAATTAAATATAGTTTCTTATCGATTTACAGACCCCCTAATAATAGCACAAACTCAAGTGATTGGGAACATATTTCTAATCAGGTTGCACCTCCTTGCGTAATAGGAGGGGATTTTAATGCCCACAATGCACTTTGGGGATCGTCGAAGAATGATAATTTGGGTTCTCAATTAATAAATTTTATCGATGACCTTGGCCTCATAACCTTGAAGAATGGTAATGCCACTCCTCTTCACCTCCCAGGACAGAGCAGCTCTGTCGTTGATATATCTCTTTGCTCCACTGATCTTGCAAACAATATCACTTGGAATACTTGCCAGAACACTCTTGGCTCAGACCATTCGTCCTTGAAATTTCTCTGCAGTATGAAAAAAATAAAATAATTTTTCCAAAGGCCAAATGGAATTTAAATAAGGCGAATTGGCCCTTATATTCCAGGTTAATAGAGCAGAAATTTGAAAATCAACCCCTACTTACTATCTCCTATGATAAGTACAAATTTTTGACCGACAGTATTAACTCTGCAGCTCCGCTTTCCATGCCAATCTACAAAACCTTTAAATGCAAGTTTCGGCTACCTCCACCATCGTGGAATGAAACTTGCGATCTAGCTATATCCGAGAGAAAAACAGGTCATTCGAAATTACACACATAACCCCAAGGAGGAAAACTATATTTAATGTAAAAACATAGCTAAACAGAGTTGCATAAATTAGTGCTCCAATCTAAACAAAAATACCCCATCCTCTGAGCTATGGAAAAAAGCTAAGAAAATGCAACGTATTCCTTCCTCTCAAAAAAGTTCTGATGATGTCGACTGGATGTTTTTTTTTTGATAGAGTAGCTCTACCATTTGCTAATAATTGTTCTGTTACTCATCGTACATCCTCAACCAATAGCCACTTCCTATGTCTCCCGTTCCAATACCACGAACTAAAAACCGCTCTAAAAAAAGTAGGAAACTCTTCAGCAGCTTATGATGACATAAAATATCCTATGCCAGTGCACTTTCCTAGCAATTCGAAAAAATTATTATTGGACATTTTTAATGACATTTATCTTTCGGGCTGTAACACTGCTGAACTCAAAAATGTTATCATCATACCCATACTTAAGCCGGGGAAGGACCCGAACTGTCCTGAATCATACCGTCCGATTTCCCTTATGTCATGCATTCTTAAAACTCTTGAACGTATGATCAAAATTAGATTAGAATGATGGGTTATTAACCAGAACCTACTTCCTTTAAATCAATTCGGCTACAAAAAGGCGTTGGTGCCCTTGACGCAGTTCTATCTTTAACTACTGATATACAAATTAATTTTTCCCGTCATAATTATTTGAGTTCCCTGTTTATAGGTTTGAATGGTGCCTATGAGTCAGTAAACTTGGAAATTTTAGAAGAAAAAGTGTGCAAGTTTTATTTTGTGCCTGACATTATTGCCAGAAATATTATAAATCTTTACTCAAATAGGATAATATACATTAGAAATAATAGGAATGAAAAAATAGGACCTAGACTAAACAAATCTGAAATTCCACAGGATTCCGCTCTGGAACCTCGTTCCTTCAACCTATACACAGGCGATATCCATAACATAAATATCCCAAACTTAAACATTGTACAATATGCTGATGGTTTTTGTATTTACACCGAAAATAGAACATGGAATAGGTCTCTAGAAACCCTTGAAAGTGGGATTTAGTGTTTGAGGCAATGGATTTTTGAAAATTGCTTCAAACGAGGAATATACAACTCGCTGGTTTCAATTTCCCCATACGCTCAGAGATCTGGGGGTCATACTTGACAGAAAACTCACCTGGAAACCTTTAATACAGTCTATTAAAAACAATTTACTTTTTTAAATCTATCAGCAAAACCTGGTGGGGATCTGACTTTAAAACCGCATTATCTTTTTATAACTCCTATATTAAATCTATAATAGACTACCGCTGCACATTATAGGGTTCTGCTAGTAAGAACCTATTAAGTAATCTAGATATCATACAACGTAAAGCTTTAAGAATATGTCTGGGTGCTATGAAATCCACACCAAATGACGCCCTCCATGTGGATACTCTTGAACCCCCACTTTTAAATAGAAGAGATTTCTTGAGTAACAAGTTCATTCTCAAGCTTAATCTTTGTAACACACCTCACTTTAAAAAATTTCGTCCCTCAATACTTTCGACTTAATCATAACCATTAGGCCAACTAATGGCCAAACAAAGACTTTTGGTTCATACGTCTAGCTAAAATAGTTTTCGAGAAAATCAACTTTGAAAAATAGTAGCATGTTTTGTATTTTCTTTTAGGTCTTGCACCCATTTCCTTTTAACGTGAATTTTTAATGTAACTTTAAATATTATTATGCATGTGTATATGACATAATTTCATTAAATAAGAGGTACATAAAACCAATCATAAACGAACTTGTTGAAAAGAGAAGTACTCGGTCGTTCTGCGATGTTTCAATGTTTATGATAATTTCAATTCTTTAAATAAAGTTAACTGTCTCATATCCCAGATAAGCACGTCACGAGGTTATGGGCCCAGGTTTACGGTAAAAAGTTGAGATAGTATTTGAACTTGAAAGAAATAAAAATTACTTTTGACGTCTGTAGAAAAGTAATCAACCGCAGTGAACATGTCATCCTCAGGATCAGTGAGGATTGAATTATTGAACAAGGACAATTTCGATACATGGAAAATTCAGATGGAAGCTATTTTAGTGAAAAACGATTCATGGATGTATGTGAATGGGGAAAAGATGAAGTCGGCACTCATAGCAGATGATAACGAATCTGCGGCTGCGATAAAATTATGGGAGAGCTGTGACCGGAAGGCGAAGTCAGACATTATATTGTCGATTAATTCATCGGAATTACAGCAGGTAAAGGATTGTACTACTTCAAATAATATCTGGGAGAAACTGCAGACTATCAGTCGAAAGGACCGGCTAGAAAAGCTACACTTTTGAAGCAGTTGACTTTATGAAACATATATTCTTTATAGGATTTTGCAAACAGTGGAAAGAAAAGCTATCAATGAGAACTAAAGGAAAAACTATATATATAAATATTAATGAAATCTTTGCATTCTTTCGATAACCTGACTTCTGGTTATGCTACCAAGTGAAAATTCTTATCAGCCATTCTCATTTTAACACTAGCATCCAACCTAGTCCCCTACGGCTAAGCAGGCTAAACTAGTATCCACATGATCCCCTACGATATGTAAATTCAGTTAAAAATGAGAACAAAGGCCTTAAATTAATTTATTTACGTAGCTTGTCTTTAAAAATTTTTTTCATTCTAATGAATTACATTTTCATAAAATCTCATTCAGTTTCTTGGAAATGCTTAGCCTTTGAAACGTTTTTCGTCCTTATTGATGACTCATCAGAAAAGCCCAAAGCCACTCATAACGATGTTCCATGCAAAACTAAGACAATATCCATGAACAAGTTTAAAATAATTACAATTTTGACATTGACTAATAAAAACAACAGATCTACACCTATCTATTATCTAACTAGTATTGGAGCCTATATACTCTATGCATTAGAATGAAAAAAATTTTTAAAGACAAGGTACGTAAATAAATTAATTTCAGGCCTTTGTTCTCATTTTTAACTGAATTTACATATCGTAGGGGATCAAGTGGATACTAGTTTAGCCTGCTTAGCCGTAGGGGACTAGGTTGGATGCTAGTGTTAAAATGAGAATGGCTGATAAGAATTTTCACTTGGTAGCATAACCAGAAGTCAGGTTATCGAAAGAATGCAAAGATTTCATTAATATTTATATATATAGTTTTTCCTTTAGTTCTCATAGATAGCTTTTCTTTCCAATGTTTGCAAAATCCTATAAAGAATATATGTTTCATTACTATAAGCAAACAAATAATAAATAATTCACTTTTAAACAGTTGACTTTACACCGGATGGATGATACTGGGGACGTTCGTAATCATCTCGATAAATTTTACGATATAATTGATAAATTAAGTGAGATGGAAATTAAAATTAATGAGAATTATTAACAATAATGTTATTGTACAGTTTACCTCCAAGCTCTGAAAATGTCCGGTGCACGATCGAGTCTCAAAACCAGAAATTCTGTATGAATATGATTCGAGGAAGAATGAAACGCGTATCAACATAGCCAATGCAATGATCGCGAAGAAACAAGCGGGAAGTCAAGTGAAGTATTGGAGTAAAAGGACTAATGCAAGTGAGTCAAGTAAAAAGAAGTTCCAAATTAAATGTTTTATATATCACAAGATGGACACAAAGCCAGAGATTGCACTAAGACGATTACAAATAATGAGAAGACGAATAATGCTGAAGATGTAAGCTTATACGTATATATCGAGAATTCGACGAAGAAAGAGGCATTTAGTGGTAGCCTGATATCTCATGGGAGTAATTAGTGTTTAGATAGTGGCGCAACGATACACTTATACAAGGATCTGGAAAATGTTGTGGAAATTAAAGCTACTAAACCTAGAAAAGTAAATCTAGCTAGCAGTGCCTTTACTGAAATTAAGACAAGAAGAACAGTGTTAATAGCATCGGAAATTAATAAACGATAGACAAATGTCACTCTTCAAGATGCATCTCACGTTCCCGATCTTCGGAAAAAATTATCATCAGTTGGCAAAATAACTGATGAAAGTTTTAGGGTGATATTTAATCAGAAGTTTGCCGAAATTATCAATAAAGAAGTGTAACGCTCACGTTTTGCAACACGCTATAAGTTAATTTGTAAATTTCAATTATGTGTGCCAATACGATAAAGCGCGCGATTATTCTGTTTATTATTTAAATTTAAATTATACGCGCTTAAATCTTATCGGCTAATCATGACAAATACTTGACCAATAGCGTAGTGGCTTGTACGATAAAGTTTAGCGAATAGTAGACGAGATACGCGCCGGCTCTGGCTGGGAGACTGAGAAAGATGGCGTAGCGCGCGGTTTGGCCGTGTAGGCTGTTAGAATTAAAGCTGCCATATATTTGTAAATATCTGTATATAATGAATATCTGTATATAATGGTTATCTCGATACCAGAACAGCAGCGAAGCGTTGGTACGTGCACTCGAGGTGGATGCTGTCTTTCATGATGCCCCGAGTCCAAGAGTACAAGCTGTGAGTATCGAAGAACCACAACCAGAAAGGAAGAACCAGGTTGATCGAGATGTATGAAATGTGCAAGCAGTTACTGGCTCAATTGGATACTGCAGGAAGACAAGGAAAGCCAAGCGGAGGTATTAAATGTTACAACTGCGGCAGAGCCAAGGCCAAGGAAGGCCAAGTGGACGGCGTATGAAATGTTACAGGTGCGGAGAACTAGGACATATCCAGCTAGAATGTCCACGGAAAAGCTTGGAGAGAGTAGAGACTGACGCTGTGAAGCTAAGGGGAAAATCAGAGGAAGTTGGTACCAGAGAGACTGTGACAGATAGGGAACGTGGTACCCCGACAGTATTAAAGATCTCTAAGCTTCGAAGCATTCCGAGACGTCCACTACTAACAGGATGTGAAAATAAATCGAAACCCCAGAAGGATGCTGATATTTCATCCGGAAGAAGGTGCAAGGAAGATTGCAAGTACTACCACCAGGAGAAACTGCAGGTCACGGGAGTAGTCAACACTGTCAAGATAGAGGTGCCGGATGACAGGACAGATGAAGCGCTCCGACAAGAGCAACTCAACGATGAGGAAATTGGGCTCTCAAAGCCAAAGAAAGGGGAACTCGTCCAAATTGGAAGGATGTTTCAGGCAAATGAGTGGTACTGAAGGCACTATGGGAGCAGTGGGACTCACAGAAAGTCATGAACAGGCTGTTGCGGAGAGCATGGGAAAGCCCGGATGGAAAGCAGGTGGTTATGCGCCTAGTGATTCCCAGGTGTCGAGTAGCGAAGGTGCTTTAGGAAGTGCACCATGGAACATTCGGCTTCGGTGTTAACAAGACCCTGAAGGAAACACGAGAACGATTTTATTGGATAAAAAGTCGTCAGGATGTGGAGGCTTGGTGTCGCAAATGCAAGATTTGTGCAGCCACTAAGGACCACAGACTGGAAGTAAGGGTGAAAAGAAGCAGTTCAACGCCGGTGCTCCTTTCAAGGGGTTGGCTAAATATAGCGGAACCATCACCAGCCAGTGACCGAATGAAGGCCCGATAGGACGGGAAGGGTAATCCAAAAAGGTTCATCAAGGTGGGAGAGCTGGTTTGGCTGTACAACCCACAGCGATGAAAAGGAAAGTCACCGAAATCACCTTGGGATGGATCGTACACTGTTATTACCCGAATTAATGACGTCGTCTATCGGATTCAACGAAGCAAAGAGTCCAAGATGAAGATCGTGCATTTGTATACACTGGCGAAATACATCGAAGATTCTGAGTTGCCTGATCGGGACGATCAGCCTTAAGGAGGAGGCAGTGTTATGAATTACACCCCCTTGGAACTGGAGATTGATACGCTTATGCCTCATAGTGAGTGACTGGAAACTTGTAGAAAGAAATGGACTTTTCTGGAGTGTGGTTGGAGAAGATGGAATTTCGGAGTATATAAGGTGCGATTACCGGCGCAGAGGAAGAAGTTTATTAAAGAGTAGTTTATTAAAGTGAAGTTAGTAACGAAAAAGTGAGGTTAAATATCAAGTAAGCAAAGTGTAAATGTTATTTTGGAGTATTGTATAGTAAGTAAATTATTAAATAAAGTGTTAGTAGTTTATCTCTTGTTGAAATTATTTTAGAACCCACGGATTCATACAGGGTGTTTCCGAAGAGGTGGAAATATGTAACAGTATATTGGTATATGGGACCTACTTTTTATGTGTGGATATATATGTGTGTGCATGTAATGGCTAGTAGTCTGATGGGTATGTCCGGATTTGCAGTTCTGAAAACAGGCACGTTGGGTCGTTTTAAGGGAACGTTAATCGATAGCCCTATGCTATGTGTGCCACTCCTTTTAAAAATCGTGTAATTACAATATATGTGTGTGTGTTATACGGAAACACACCGGCATCTGAGCTAAAGTTTCTTTATTTAATATATGTATGAATTTAAACTGATAGCTCCTACGTTTCTCGATACACCTATCCCGTACATTGTAAGATAATTTTGAAAAATATAAACTCGTCTCCATCTTAACAAACAAAATTCGCCACACGAATTAATTAAGGATAATTGTGGATGTTAAATATCCAAAATTAAGTTTTAGAACATCATAGAATCCGCAAAATATACAGATAAAGCAACGCATTCGATCAGCTGATTACAAAGTGATTCAGTGTTTCCTAGTCTAGTAACATAGGAAATTTCTTTTAATAATGGAATAGAAATCAATTTTGATAATTTCAGTGACTTTTCTGTGCGACGTCATCTTCTTTCTTTCTCGATCGTACTGTATATATGCATCCGCCCTTGCAACCTGTCTGCGCAAGTTCAAATCGATACCAATACGTTGTACTCACACGCAAGCTCGTCACACTCTCCCCCATAATACGCACACATGTTCATCCACACATGAAAAATACGGTTCCATATATTACATCATATATACCCATATACTTTTGTATACAGAGGCTTTCCCAGCCCATCGAAACAACACATCGTCCCATTCACCAGAAGATGAAGTCTTAGAGGGCTTAAGTTCTCTAGCCCTTCAAGACACACACAATTGCAGATGTCGGGAGAAGTCAAATATTTTGGAGTTACCGTAAACTCCAAGGAAGCAGCACCTAGACAGGATAATACATAGGTCGGTAGCCACATTGGCAACTTGCAGGCAATCAGGGCAAAGCAGGGAGGCTCACGCTTAGTGTATTGCACTGGCTCTACGCACTGTAAGACTCACCATTACGTACGCTCCTTTAGTCTGGTGGTCAAAGACATATCAGACTACAGCGGAGATAAGTTGAGCCTGCTTAGAAATTACGGGTGCTATGAGAAGCACCCCCATGGGAGCACTGTAGACCATATTAAACCTCCCCCACTTAGCATAGTGATCCAGGGAGAGACGAGAATGGATGCATATAGGCTGGAAAATTCAAACTCATATCTCCACGGAGCTAGATCTGGAGGACATTTGAAGATCCTGAAAACTGTAGAAGATCCTCTATTTAATATGAGGTAAGACTACATGATACCAAAAATTATCTTTAACAAGCCCTTCAATGTCACCGTTAGGGAGGACTGGCCAACAGGACCTCCTGACATACTACGTAAGGACCTAACCTGGTATACTGACGGGTCTAGGTCAAACACAGAAGCTGGAGCTGAAATACAAGGGGAAAGGCTCAGGGAAAGAATAAACCTTTTGCTTGGGCAACACGCCACTGTATTCCAGTCAGAAATTCTGGCTATACTTGAATGTGTACGCGAGATTGCAAATCGACAATATATCAACCAGCAGATCTCCATTACGTCAGACAGTCAGGCGCCACTTAGAGCACTAGCCTTTAACAAAGTGTCACCCCGACTGATATGGGACTGCCACGAAGAGCTGAAAATCCTGGGTGGGCAGAACAGAGTTAAATTATTCTGGGTACCAGGACACACCAGAATTGCTGCCAATAAAAAAGCTGATGAACTTGTTAGATAAGGGGCAGTTAATATATTCTATGGCCCAGAACTCGCGCTGGGCATTCGCAAGAGCTCAGCCAGGAAGGTGATCAAAGACTGGGTCAAGAATAAACACAAAAACCACTGGAGGAACATTTCAGGAAATCGAAATGGAAAAACACTCATTAAAGGTCTATGTGCAAAACAAACTGAAGAACTGCTCACAAGGAACAGGATGCAGTTAAGATTAATAACAGGACTTCTGACTCGACACTTTTCTTTGAAGAAGTACCTGAATACAATCAGTAAATTAGACGGCAATATAGACTGCAGAATATGCGGCGACTAGCAGGAAATGGTTCATCACATCATATTCAGCTACGAGGCGCTGGCCCGCAGAAGATATGGCATCTACGGGCAAACACGAACAGACCCGGAATTCGTCAGCACCCGCAAAACCATATACCTGTATCACGTGATTAGGGGTACAGCGATACTGGAGTGAGCGGAGTGAAGCGTGGTAGGGAGATCACAAGAAACCCAGGAGGCTGTAGTGTCCTCGGAGTTTTTAACAGACGAGCACTGAAAAGATGAAAAAAAAAAGCTTTCCCATTCAATTTCCTATTAATTTTGATTAAAAAGAATTCTATCCCCTGGGAGGACTGATTCAACCTACGGGGGCTGTGTAGACCTTCCTCGGTCTACACATAGTCACTGAAAAGAACCCGATCCGGCAAGCCCTCGAACCATAAAAGATCGAAGAACGGGACGTATTTTTCTATTTACGGGTAGATCGAGAACGGTGGCCGATCTAATTCTGCCAGCATCATATTTCCCACCCTCAAAGGCGCAAGGGAGGTCAGTCAACACATATCGGTCGCATTGGTGTTTACCGACCTACCAATACTCAATTTGATGAGCAATATATATTCAACAATGACAAAAGTGGTAGATTTTTCTTCAATACCAGAGCCTGAATATCGGCACTAGGTCCTGGTGTTTTGTGGCATATTAAGGAACGATTTAATAGTGAAACGTATATTAAGATTTTAGATAAATACTATGTCTTCTTTCTGTGACAATTATTTGTAATAATGAGTTCATATTTCAAAAAGATGATTGATCCGTTCATACTATTCATACCGTAGCTAACTGGTTTCGAGACAATAACATTAATGTTCTTAACTAGCCCAGTCATAGTCCAGACCTTATCCCCGTGGAAAAAGTATGTGGACTACTCTTAAGAAATATTCAAAAGCAAAATGTGGGACTACGGAATGCCCAAGAATTACTGGTATTATTAAATAATGCATGGGAAAATATTACTAGTGATTATTGCATGAGTTTACTGAATTCTATGCCAAACGGACTACTAGAAGTTATGAATAAAAATAGTGCAATAACCAAATATTAAGAGTTAGTTTTACTTTCCTCGCATGCTGAAGGGAAGTACTGTATTCGAGAAAAAAATCACCCTCCGAGATTTTTTCGGATTTTGACGTTTCAGAACACGTAGATTACGAAAATATAGGTTTTTCAATTCCTGTCTGTCTGTCCGTCCGTCCGTCCGTCGGTCGGTCCGTCGGTCCGTCGGTCCGTCGGTCCGTCGGTCGGTCGGTCGGTCGGTCGGCCGGTCTGTCGGTCGGTCGGTCTGTCGGTCTGTCGATCGGTCCGTCCGTCCGTCCGTCCGTCCGTCCGCCCGCCCGTCGGTCTGTCTGTGTCTAACTAACTACTTGAGGGAGAGCAGTCAAATTTGGTAGGTAGTTGACACTGCTGTCAGTGAAGAAATGGCTAAAATTTCACTGGAGAATATACAGAGTAGACGGGAATAAATAATGAAAAAATTTTTTTTTGCTCAAATTTAAAATTTCCACGATTCATAACACGCTAAACCTATTTCAGAAAAAAAAAATTTGAAAGTGTTCTCACCATTTTTGAAATATTTTTTACCACTAAGATGAAAAAATTTATTCTGTGTTCCAATTTAAAATTTCCACGTTTCATGGCATTCTAAACCTATTAAAAAAAAGAGTTTTCTTTACCAACATTTTTGAAAAATTTCTTACCACTAAAATAGATGGAAATTTTTTTTTCTCTTTTCAAATCTGAAATTTTCACGGTTTATAGCGTTATAAACCTATTTAAGACAAAAAAAAATTAGAAAATTCTTTTATAAATAATTAAAAATTTGTTTTTGCTCAAAATTAAAATTTCAACGTTTCATGACATTCTAAACCTCTTTCGGAAAAAAAATTGCAACATTTTTTTACCATCTTGGAAAAATATTTTACCACTAGAATAGATGGAAAAAAATTCTTTTTGCACAAATTTAAAATTTACACATTTCATGACATTCTAAACATATCTCAGAAAAAAAAACTTTTTTCACCCACATTTTTGAAAAATTTTAAAAAAATGAAATTTTTTAACCACCACTATACTTCCACTCCACGTGAATGAGGAATTGAAAATGTAACAGATGGCAATAATATTTGGCATACGCTATTTATTATAGTTTTATTGAAAAATGTACAGGGTGGTCATCCCAAGAAATAATTCAGTTATGGTGGACATATGTAAAGGTATTTGCGCAACCCTTCCATATTTGGCCCCTGTCATTTAGTAATGGCCTTTTGTTGTTGGATGAGCACCCTGTATATTTTTTTGAAGAAAGCTTATCATGTTTTCTTTGTAATAATAGTGATAACTATATCCCGCATAAATCTTAGTATAAAGATCTGTCATGTCTTCTATTGGTTCTTTGTACACCACTTTTTATATATTAAATAAAAGTCTAATGGAGTAATGTCATGAGATCGAGCGGGCCATCTAAGTACTTGGTACCAACCCCTCTTCCTCGGTATGTTTGATTTAAATAATTAACAACGTTGTGTTGATTATGTGGGCCTGCTCCATACTGATGAAACCACATATTATCCAACTGAACGGGCAAATTCCTTAATAGTACTTGTAAATCATTTTGCAAAAGTTGTAAATATCTTTCACCTGTCAAATTCTTATGGTAGAGGTATGGGCCAACAATGTAATCATTAACGATACCACACAAAACATTTACTCCAAAACGATTCTCGGATCTGGTATGTCTCATCCGCCTAGGATTTTCTTGAGACCAGTAATGACAATTATGTGCTGTGATTACTCCATTGTTGTGGAATTGATTTTCATCACTCCACATAATTGATTTGCATTTTCTTCTAAGAGAATTGAAAATTGCGCCAAAAAATCTAATCTCCGCTCATTATCCACTAGAATCAAATGATGAACTAAATGAACTTTATATGGAAAAAATTTGTTTTAAGAATTCTATGGCAGGTGGAACGTGCAATATTTGTTTCTTCCGTCAACTTGCGTACTGACATGTTTGGGTTATTTTCTACTTGATGTAATTCCAATGCAATACTTTCATCAGGTGCAGTTTTTTTCTTCTTGTTGTTTTTGGTTTCTTAAAACCTCCATAATTTTTCAAATTAGAACACAAACTTACAAAAGTTTTCCGATCTGGAAAAGGTGTGTCAGGAAAACGTATTTGGTATAAACTTTCAGCTCTTAAAGCATTTTTACGACATTCCCCATAAATTAAAATCATGTTTAATTTATCTTTATTTGTATGAGAAACCATATTTAATAACAAATATTCACAAAGAAAACAATAACTAGGACAATAATACAGTTCTATTGACCAATATACAAACTGTGATTGAAATTGAGAAATGTCAAAACTATTATTCCAAAGGTAACTTTAATTGTATTTAATTTATAAGGTATAAGAGTTATTATACTCACTACATATCAATTTTTTTTAAATTATAATCTAACCTAATAACAAAGCAATTATATGAAAAATTCTTTAAATATGTTCTTCTAAAATTTGTAAATTAAATACAGATTGTCTCATTTAAAGGACTGAAATGTTGAAGAGATTACAATTATTCAATATTGGTAAATGCCAACATTTGAACTCAAATATCTCGAAAACGGTTAGTTTTATTGTAATTTTTTTTAGAACATAATCTGCTTAGAAATGCACTTTCTTTCATATGAACTCCATTTCAAAGTTTCTCTCATCGAAATATTTCTTTAGAGCACAGCGCTATCTATATACTATGTTAAAAAAATCGGTAAAGGTCTTTACACAGAACTTCCCTCGTTATTTGTGCATGGGGGTTACTCTAAAAAATTAATAATTACGAAATGACATTGAGAATAATAATCGGAATATAGTTATTGCTATTATTACAAAGAAAACTTGATAAGTTTTGGTCAAAAAAATATTGCTCATCCAACAGCAAAAGCTCAATACTAAATAACAGGTGCCACATATGGCAGGCTTGCGCAAATACCTTTACAAATGTCCACCATGACTGAATTATTCCTTGGGATGACCACCCTGTACATTTTTCAATAAAAGTATAATAGGTGTATATGTCAGATATTATTGCCATCCGTCACATCAATCCAACATTCGCGTAATGGAGTGGAAGTATAGTGGTGGTTAAAAAATTTCATTTTTATTTTAATTTTTCAAAAATTAAAAAAAAAAAAAATTAAAATTTTTTCTTCTGAAATAGTAAAATGTCAAACGTAGAAATTTTAAATTTGAGCAAAAAGGAAAGTTTCCGTCTATTCTATACTAGTGGTAAAAGAAGTTTAAGATTTAAAAATTATGTACTTTTTTTAAATAGGTTAGAATGTCATGAAACGTGAAACTTTTAAATTTGAGTAAAAAAAGTTTCCATCTATTCTAATTTTTTTTCCAAACTGGTAACAAAATGTTGCAAAGATTTTTTTTCCGAAATTGGTTTGGAATGTCATGAAACGTGGAAATTTTAAATTTGAGCAAACCAAATTTTTCGTCTATTCTATAGTAGTGATAAATAGATTAAAAATGTTTTCAAATTTTTTTAAAAATTTTTGAAAAACATTTTTAAACTTGTTTGAATAGTTTTAGAATGCCATGGAAACGTGGATAGTTTAAATCTGAACAAAGAAAAAAAATTCTATCTTAGTGGTAACATTTTTTAAAAATAGTAAACAAAATTTCTAATTTTTCTTTTAATAAATAAAAAAAAATCCATCTATTTTAGTGGTAAAAAAAAATTCAAAAATGTTGGTAAAAAAAAGTTTCAAAAAATTTTCAAATTTTTTTTTTTAATCAGGCTTAGAATGCCATGAAACGTGGAAATTTTAAATTTGAAGAAAAAAAAAATGATTTTAGTAGAAAAAAATTTTTCAAAAATTTTTTTTTTTTTTATAGTTTTAGAATGCCATGAAACGTAGAAATTTTAAATTTGAGCAAGAAAAATTTTTTCATCGTAAAAAATTTTTCAAAAATGGCGAAAAAGTTTTCAAAATTTTTTTTTCCCGAAATAGGATTAGCACGTCATGAAACGCGGAAATTTTAAATTTGAGCGAAAAAAAATTTTTTTCACTATTTATTCAGTTTAGACGGTCCACCCTGTATATTTTCCAGTGAAATTTCTACCATTTCTGCGCTGACAGTAGCGTCAACTACCTGCCAAATTTGACTGCTCTCCGTCAAGTAGTTTTTTAGTAAATGCACCAACAGACAGACAGACAGACAGACAGACAGACAGACAGACCGACAGACAGATAGACAGACAGACTGACGGAATTGAAAAACCTATATTTTCGTAATCTCCGTGATCTGAAACGTCAGAATCCGTAAAAATCTCGGAGGGTGATTTTTTCTCGAATACAATACTTCCCTTCGGTATGCGAGGGAAGTAAAAAACAATTATATTCAAAAATGAAGCTCTCTTTATGCTCTACAAATTGGGTTTTACAGAATTAAAATATCTCTATTCGTTTAGAATATATCCGGCCTGGGAGTTTTTATTGTTACATCCCGTATTCACATAAATTTATGTAAATAACATATATCAGTTTTATTTAAAAGTGATGTTGGAAAGTATTATGTAATAGGGTGTTTAATGAAGTATTGCCGACTACGATAGCTATTTGAATAATAAAATTAAAAATATTGACTATGTACTTAATGGCACCACATAAAAGTGAATTGAGGAGTAATCGAGCAAAATATTAATCAACTAGGTATTTAAAAAGCACACAGAAGCATCTGATAAGCTATATAATAATATAATAAACAATGGTAAGATCTCGAGACTCTTTAATATACTTTAACTGTTATCCTTAAATAAGAAAAATATTTTTGGTTTTCAAATTAGGTTTCTGGAAGAGACGCAAATAAAGTTAGAGGATATCTTTATTCCTTATGTTCTACATCCTCATGTTATACAGCGTGAACCTAAATAAACGCACAAAATGCATATCTTTGGTATGTGTAATTTTTCAAAAAAATCCTCAAACAGGACGATGTTAGATTTGTAAATGCTAAATCTTGTCACTATACCAAAATTTATGACGTCATTGGTTTTTGAGTTATTACGTCATCATATTTTTTTTAATGGAAACAGACATTTTTGTTTACAGTTTTCGGTGGTATATTTCATTAGCTTTCTGGTGATAAGAAAAATGATATTACCTGAGTCACTCTTTTGGAAAAATGACATTTTATGTAATAATAGCTTACCTTTCGCAAATCCACGAGTAATGTTCCACTTTCTTATGGACTGATAAATTTTGTTGCTACATTTTTGTTTTAACTGGCATGAAAACATTTGACATAAAAACAAAACAAAGAAAATAATAAAGAAATAATCACCTTAACAACAGAGCGATACAGGCCTTTTTGTGTAAAGTATCGATAACTTTTTTATTCCTGGCACGTGTGGAACCTCTGTTTTGTGACAATTCTGAGACAGTGTAAAACTTGTGATAGGCTGATAACTCATCAGGAAGCATGTGATGTTTTCAATGCCAAGTGTCCCGAAAAGCAAATTTCTAGATCCACTGTAAGTAGATTGGTGGCTAGATATGATCTGGCAGTGTAGCTGACCTCCCTCGATCTGGTCGCTCTAGCACAAGCAACGAAACCAAATTAAATATTCTTCTAGAAAGTGAGGAAAACCACCATCTTTCGACAAGGCAGTTGGCTTTAAATCATAACGTGAGTCAAACTTCTGTTGTACGTCTATTGAAAGAAGAAAAATACCATCCACACAAAGTGCAATTAATCCACGAATCGAATGAGGACGATCCAGATCGGCGCTTAGAGTTTTCATGACCTTGTGCGATGAAAACCTAAATTCTTTAAAGAACATTGTTTTCTAATGGAGCTACATTTTCTTTAAAGGGGATCGTACATCGGCAAAACTTTAGGTATTGGTCACACGAAAATCCTCATTGGACTCAAGAAGCCCATACACAGCGAGGAGGCAAAGTAAACGTGTGGGCACGTATGATTGTTGATCGTTTATTGGGATCTTCTTTTTTTTTTTAAGAAAATCTTACGGCTCCAAGATATTTACAGTTTTGCGAGTTGAGTTAGTGCCAGCGTAAGTAGTTATGTTTCTGAACAATGAAGATGAAAATATTCCTGCTGAAAACATTTGGTTTCACCAAGACGGAGCCCCACTTCTTTTTGGGATAGCAGTGCGTCAGTTTTCAATTGACACTTTTACTCGAAGGTGGATAGGTCGTCGAGGGCTGATTGAGTGGCCTCCGCGTTCACTGGATTTAATCCCCTTAGACTTTTTCCTTGAGGTTACTTAAATTAAAGGGTGTATTTTAACAGACCAGGTACCATAGAAGGATTGAAAGACAGAATTGACTTGGACATAAGACGAATTGCCCATGAGATGATTCAGAACAGCGTGCAAAGCATCTACACTAGGGTGGTCCAAGCACATATGGTTAAAAAAAAGTTCTGCTAGAGCTCACGCCACCCTCTCATTTTGTTACACATGTCTTCGCCATTATGTGTCTAAAATTTGAACTTTGTATCTTACGGAGAAACCGGTACTCATCCACTTAATAATATCAAAATTAACCAGAAAATTAACTATTTTTAGTAAGAAATAGGATATGAAGAAAAATAAGGATATATATATAGAGTAATATTTATTTTACTTTATAAACAAACATAAAACACATGTAATACTATTTGTAAAGTCATTTATACAAGTGCTAGGTTTCTTGATTAAAAACTACGCTTACTAGCGACTGTTTCGTGGTGTCAGTCGACACTATTTTCCTGTTTCGTTCAACAACATGAAGGAGAAATTGCTTTTCAGCATCATCTTTGGTGATCAACGTATTATAATCTTCAAATAATTTAACACCTCTTTCTGCTGTATCGTTTACTACTCGTAAGTTCCTAATTCGATCTTTGCCTTGAAGGTAATCAAAATTATCGTTCCAAGCTTCCGGGGGAAATTGTAAGAATGAATCTTTAATGTTTAGAAGAGAGAGTACTTGTGATGTTCTGGTTGATGCAAAGTCTCTCAAGGTTGCCTCTATTGTTAAAACCGTAGGATTTCTTCTTAACAAGAGAGAATCGGCTCCAGTATTCTTCATTCCTTAAACAATTGCTGCTTTCTCAACACAAGTCACCTTATCTGAAAACAGAGAAAGGCATGCTAGCTCTTCAGACAGGTACCACAAGTGACGTTCTAAGACAGTTCTTGCAGCATTTGCAATTTCAGAATCGATGATTTCGTACGCTTTGAAATTTTTCCACAGTTGGAGGTCACCACCAGGTGCATCTGCTGCCAATGGGGCTTCAATCCATGCTTTGGTATAAATAAGCGCACCAAAACTGACAAACCGAGAAATCTGCCTCTCTTCTGTTATGGTCAGCTTAAACACATTATTCTGATTTCTAAACAAAAACATCTTCATGGCGTATAGCAGTTTTGCCATCCAGCGTGCATGGTGTATTGGCCTGGGGATCGCCAATGAATCGTCGTAGGCGGTTCATTCAGAACGACAATTGTGAGTTCAATAATCTCGTTGTAGTCATCTCGGGCTTGTTTCTTTCCAGTTACAGCTTTTTTTAGAACTTTCTCTCATGCTCCTTTCTTGTAACCGGTATTTGCGGAGGTTGTGTCAAAACTCATGGCTCGGACTTGTTCCTTAACATTCCACTGCTCTAACAAGTTAAAAACAGCATTAGCTGTTTATTCTCCCGTTCCTGCTGTAAGTTTTGGTACACCCAGCAATTTTTCGCAACCATCTCCAGAGACAAGTACTGGAAGGCGATCTACTTTCTTTTTTTCGATCAGGTCGGGCAATATTTTTCCATCCCAATGTACTACAAGCGGATAATCCGGCGCAAAGGTTTGTCTGATGTGAGCATTAAATTCTATTCTGGCTTTCTTTCGTGCTCGTCGGATCGTGCTTCGGGAAATCGGGAGAGAGGATGGATCATAACCAGTGCAGCAGCAAACGGAATCATCAAATTGATGATGAATCCGTTTGCTGCTGCACATTGCCTCTCGATCAGTAATTTTGTTACGATCTAAGGCAATCGTAACATGTGGTGTAAATATTTTACTAGTCGAAGGCAAACTATCAGTACTCTTACTCTCATTTGGAAAAGACACAGTATACTCCTCATCCTCATTTTCGTGACCGTCACTAGAAGAACCATTGGAGCTGGAATGAAATAGTTGGAGGCTTGAAAATGCCGATGTGCATTCAACTTTTTCATCAACTTTCAATCTCAGTTCCTCAGCTCTTTGTTTGCGCTTTTGACTGCGTTCTATTTGCCTCTCAAGTTTCTTATCTACCGAAGTCATGATCATTTTGCGTTCGTCTCTTTGGTCAACAAGAAAGTCCCTGTCTTCTGTGATTCTAAATGAATTGATTGCGCCTGCGCCTGCGTGGGCAATATCAAATAGTTTATCTAGCTCTTTCGCAAACAAGTCTTCTCGATGCTTCTGCGCTAGAGAAACTCTTGTTTAATTTTTTTTTAAAGCAACCAGTTATTATGAATTGTTTTCAGTTTTTCAATACAGTGTTTCGGTTGTTTAGTTGGAATTCCAGATTTCTTCCATACCTCTATGACTTCCTCGATTACCAGATGTGTAGATTGTCTTGCGCTTTTTTCCACTCCTAAGAACTCGTGAAAACGTAACAGTATTTGTCTTAGCGTTGGATGTTGATTAAACCCAGTAGATTGTTTTACGCTTTTTTCCGTTCCTAAGAACTCGTGAAAACGTAACAGTATTTGTCTTAGCGTTGGATGTTGATTAAACCGAGATAATGACTCCAGGTCTCGACAACCGAGAAGAAAAATTTCATCTTTCTGACGTGTCGAGGTGGCCATTTTAAGGGATATGTACTAGACACTCGTCAGCACAGATGACTTCTAGTTCTTTCTGACTTCTCACTTCTGACCTGTAACAAAGAATCGGTTGTGCCAACAAAACTAAACAAAATAGCACCGCCTTCCACTGAAGATAGAAACCTGAAATTTTACCACATTAACAAAATGGGGAAAGGTAACAAAATTATAGGGTGGCCTGAGCAAAAATTTAAAAAATATTTTTTTGGACCACCCTAATCTACACCCATCTTGGTTAATGCCAAATGGTTGAAGGGTCGCAATTTGAACAATGGCGATGATTATATTCTCACAATTACTTATGTAAGGTGTCAATCAATAAAAATATTTTTTCCAAAAGAATAGCTTAGGTCATATCAATTCTTTTCATATCACCAGAAAGCTAAAGGAATATACAACCAAAATCAGTAAACAAAAATGTCTGTTTCCTTTAAAACAAATTATGATGACGTCATAGATCAAAAACCAATGACGTCATAAATGTTGGTATAGTGCCAAAATGTAGCATTTACCAAACTAAAATCGATCTGTTCGAGGATTTTTTTGACAAATGACACATACCAAAGATATGAATTTTGTGCATTTCTTTAGGTTCACACCTTCCTAACCGTGTTCTTGTGTTGTGAGTCAGAAAAATCTCCTGATACACCCCTGGACGAGAAGTTTGTTACCCATGTACATAATTTGTTTTGGACTGTGTGGCTGACATACATGTCATGCATCTTATTGGTTAGGTTATAATTTTACTTATTAATTTGTATTTATTAAATTGTAGCGGGCTGTACGACTATAAGCCTTTATGCCAAGGAAAAAACTCAGTAGAGGTATTTACACAGAACTACCCTCTTTATTTGTGCATGTCGATCACTATAAAGAATTAATAATTACGAAATGACATTGAAAATAATACTCGGAATATAGTTATCACTATTATTACAAAGAAAACCTGATAAGTTTTGGTCAATAAAATATACATAGTGCTCATCCAACAGCTAAAGTTTAATACTAAATAACAGGTGCCAAATATGGAAGGCTTGCGCAAATACCTTTACAAATGTCCCATGACTGAATTATTTCTTGGGATGACCACCCTGTACATTTTTCAATAAAAGTATAACAGGTGCATATGCCAAATATTATTGCAATCTGTCAAATTTTCAATTCCATATTCACGTAGTGGAGTGGAAGTATAGTGGTGGTTAAAAAATTTAATTTTTTTTGAAATTTTTCAAAAATGTTAAAAAAATTTTCAAAATTTGTTTCTTCTTAAATAGGTTTAGAATGTCATGAAGTGTGGAAATTTCAAATTTGAGTAAAGAAAAAATCCATCTCTTTTAGTGGTAAAACATTTTTCAAAAATTTTGGTGAAAAAAATTAATTTTTTTTTTCTGAACTAGGTTTAGAATGTCATGAACGTGAAAATTTTAAATTTAAGCAGAAAAAATTGTTTCCATCCATTCTAGTGGTAATTTTTTTTTCCAAAATGGTAAAAATGTGTTGCAATTTTCCGAAATAGGTTTGGAATGTCATGAAACGTGGAAATTTTAAATTTGAGCAAAAGAAAATTTTTCATCTATTCTACAGTAAGTAGTGATAAATAGATTAAAAAATTTTCAATTTTTCAAAAAATTTTTAAGTTTGAATAGGTTTAGAATGCCATGGAAGCGTGGAAATTTTAAATTTGAACAAAAAAAAAATTCCATATAAATTTTTTTTAAAATGGTGAAAAAATGTTCTATTTTTTTTTTTTAGGTTTAGAACGCTATGAAACGTGGAAATTTTAAATCTGAACAAGGAAACAAATTTTTTCCATCTATTTTAGGGGTAAAAAATTTTTGAAAAATGTTCAAGAATTTTTTTCTGAAATAGATTTGGCGTGTCATGAAACGTAGAAATTTTAAATTTGAGCAAAAACAATTTTTTCATTATTTATTCCCTTTAGACGGTCTACCCTGTATATTTTTCAGTGAAAGTTTAACCATTTCTTTGTCGACAGTAGCGTCAACTACCTACCAAATTTTCAAGTAGTTTTTTTAGTTAATGCACCAACAGACAGCCAGACAGTCATACTGACGAAATTGAAAACCTATATTTTCGTAATCTACGTGATCTGGAACGTCAAAATCCGAACAAATCTCGGAGGGTGATTTTTTCTCGAATACAATACTTCCCATCGGTATGCGAGACAAGTAAACCTAGGTATTCGCAGCCGGCTGAAACTTTTACTCATTGCAGTTACAACCAATTAAATCTCCTACATCAAGAATATTTTTCATTTCAGTTTTCTGGATATTGGTGTCTGCGGGATGTATATTTTGTTACATCTTATTTTTGTTTGGGAATTATTTTATTTCTGATTCTCGAATTTAATAACCACTTTGTTTAGTTTTGTTTTCGATATAATTCCCATTAGCTTTGTGCGATGTATAATTATGAAATACAGCTTTAAGAGGTTTAAATTGTTCAAATTTTATTTCTACTGCTTATATAGTAGTTTGCAAGCTATCAGCAAAAACTTTTTGAACATTTAACCTTAACGAATGAGTAGCTCCAAAAGGGGCCGCCCTCCCCCAAGCACTCTAAAATAAATATTACAGGTACTTTTAGTATTACTTTACTATACGCTTCCGAATTTGTGCCTCATAGTCCAGGGACAGGATGTATAATACTGTGTTTATTTTAAGGTGTTACGGATGAAGCATATAGATAGACAATTTATCGTACATGATATCCATGAAACTCTTGTCCATGACGGCTACAATAATGTACATCCCCTTTACTTCGGACCTGACACAACACCGCATCAAGTAGAAGGTGACTACACTGAAGTGTTATACAACAAAGGTAAATATTTTCTAAATAATTATGTGTCATATGTCGAACTGTTTAACCAGCTAAATTTGATATGGGGCCCATTTAATATTTATATTTATTACAAGTTGAGGAAATGCTTGTCAGGTATAGTAACTGTGGCCAAAATTAAAACGTTTTTACAGCTCCTTTATATGTATAAAATTACATAGGCGCACCAAAAAAAAATTTGTTGTAATATTTTGACTACACTACTCCACCCTTATGTATTCTGAGCCGTCGAATCCAAATCTGGCATCAGAATTGAGCCTACACCCACCAGTTCTTTTTTCATGGTTAAAAAATCGTCCAGACATGGATAAAAAAGACAGTGTCTAAGAATTTGACAAAGTACACAAAAAAAATGCCCATCAATCGGGTAACAATTAAGCTATTTTTTACACTCAATACTGCTACAGTCTATTTTCGTATCTGTACAATTAAGTTTAAATATCGTATTTGTTCCAATGTTATCGTTTTAGTCGAGTCTATATAGTATAACTGGTTGCCTACCGTTTGTGCACCATGTAAGCCACGCATGGCTTTGCTAGCAACACACAGAAGCGTACCTAATTTCTTAGGAAGCGAGTTCCGAACGTCTCGATTATAACCATTTCAAGACCGTTATTATGAATTAAACTTATTGTTTTGTTCATGGAATTACGGAATACAATATTATGTGTGGAATATAGACGTCGTTAGGGAGATTTATCAGATTTGTGGGTTACGTTGTATAGTGGTCATTTGAAACATACCCAGGAAGAGGTTTGGTCATCCTCGGATTTTGACAGAGGTTTCCGTCTTGGCCATTTTTGGTGATTTTTTCCGTTTTCTTGCCGAAGATAAGTTGTGTCACTGAGCATGTGGATAGCAATTTTGCTCCATTAATGGGATATAGTACTGTGGTTGATAAATTTAGCAGTATTTTATTTTGATATTTTGCATTATTTTCTGTTGGGAAGTACTGCTATGGAATTTTCCGGATAAATCAACTTGCTGAAAGCACATGGCAAAGTAATTCTTTAAGCACACTCAACACCTAAGGTATACCTCTGAAATCTCTTTAGAAAATAGATTTGTAATGTTCGTTATTTCTTTATTTTGTACTTTTACTGGTATCGTTTCCTGTATGTTTGACCCTACGTCTTACCTTTTTGGTTATTTGTATATCTGTATGTGAACTTTGGTTTTGCTGAATCTTGGTTGGCAAGCTGTTGGTTCAATTTGGAATCCTGAGTTGTACCGGTAAGACTCTTCTGCCTAGTTCCATTGGAAGCTACGCTCCCCTGGTAGGCCTAGTGTATACATTGTGAAACCTGCTGGAGGTAAGCGTCTTTAAATTGCATAACGAGGGACTTGATATCACATCCCACCTCCTACGTGAGGAATAGAGAGACCATCAAGTTTTTTTGCGGTACTAAATTGCTGTCATTCGACCCACGTAACTACAGGTTTTTCCATGTATTCCATCTAATATTTTATACATTAAATTTAAATTGTCAGTAAATATTTAGCCAATAACCAATTGAATTTTTAGTAGTTTTGAACACCACGCTGGCAATTTTTTCACTTTTGTCAATTTAACCTATTGTCACTTACCTAGTTCACATTATTTTCTTCATTTTATGTTATTATTCAGTATTTTAATGCAATCGTCTAAGCCGGTATATTTTGGGGGTCATATTTTGCATATTATTAGTTAAGATTTTATTAGTTTTAAGTTGTATATTTTGTGTTAGGTTAAGTGTAGACCACACATCTAGCTATATTGATTGTGTGGGATATGATTGTAAACGTACCTAAATGTGATCATTAAATCTGTTATAGTAAGACGCGTACTTGTCTTCACCAGCATACATCCACCGCTCCAATTTATCGAATTCACTCCCCAAGGACTTGTCTAGTCGTACGTGTGAGCCTCTTTCGCCACCAATTGAATGCAGAGAGGGGACTACACGTAAAACAAAAATTTTGTTCAGGGGACCAGGGTGACCACTAGGGTGGGCCGAAAACGGTTGAAAAATTTATTTTTTTGAAATTTGATTTGGTATAGCAAAAAAAAGTTGTAAAATAACATTAAAAATGTCCTGTATTTTTATGAAAAGTTTGAAATGAAATTTAACCGCGCCCCAATGGCCTTAAAATAAAATGTTTGTAAACTTGTTATTCTGGATCTGGTATAGTCGTAAATACTTTTTAAATAATGGGTCTAAATCACCAATCAAATCTCTTAATTTTATCTTAATATTTAGCGGTGCCCCAAACTAAAAACATTTTTTACGCTTCATCCACACTTAGCCCGGTCCTGGTAATAACCGCCTATTGCACCGTAGTCACGAGTTTCGACCCGTACGTATGTGGTAAAATGCAAGTATAATGTGTTTATTTAGTTTCACATTAATTACGAGGACTGTCGGTCGATATTGTGAATTGAAAAGTATTCTTACGTGCTCAAGAAAAAGTTCTTATTTTGTGACTTACTAGAATAAATTAAGCAGATTATTGACAACGTTATTAGCACAAACGCTTATTTTGGACACCCCGAAAACATTTTGTTAGCCATGATCACAGATTCTCGGAGTCATGTTATTATGTGCGACGTTTGGATGTCACATATGTGGTACATGGAGTTTTACTCCTTGATATAATAATCAACCAGTTCAATAATCACACCTTACCAGTCCTCGGCTAGCTTCGGTCAATCTCAGTGTGAGTTCCCAGTACATACAGACGTACTGGTTGCCTAACTATCTGTCTAGGTACCTAAGTGAACAATAGATTAATAAATGGTTAAATCAATTTATAGTACGAGAAAGAAAACCCAATGAGTGGAGCTTATGACAAATTTGTTTATTCATATATCATTTATATACCAAGTCAATAATAAAGAAATACTTCAAATTTATAAGTATCAATTACTTTTTCTCTATTCGTTAGCAATATCAAGTGATGAATGAAAATGAGTTAAATCTAAAGGAATAAAATTTATTACACGTGAAATTCGATAATAATACCAAATGCAATTGCACGCAGTTTACATACTTTTCAAAGTAGTGGTTATGGGTACTGAAAAATTTAATATTACAACAAATAACAAATACCTAGATCTGGACTATATTCTTTTCTAGATAGCCAGTTCTTGACTTTAATATAAACAAGGTAGGTATTTAAATCGTCAACTTATGAAATAATTACAATACATACACATATTATATACAAACAAAATTTATACAAGTTATGACTTACGGTTGAATTTTGAAATACCCCAAAAGAAAATATGAGAACGCTGAACTTCTCCTAGGAGTGGAAAGGTATGAGCGTTGAACGGTCTTCTTATATTCTAGGGTAATCGATTGACTGTAATGTTTCACCTCGAACTATAACCAGTTACAACCATCTCAAAGTCATGAAAAGAATCCAACAAAAGAAACGAAACCATCTATCGGTATAAGCTCCAAAATTTTTCAACTATTTCTTCCTATACTAATAACTACATCTACTCTAATGCTTCTTAATAAAAACTAACGATAAAAAGCCTAAAAGTTTTTAAAATCCAAATTAATACACTATTTACATTTTCACAAATTTTAATAACTCACCCCTTCAGGGCTTAACAAAATGTCGACCATGTGCTCGACCTAACACGTGCTTTGTAGCTATATATCCAGCAATTATGCTGATCAGATTTTTCACAAATCATTATTACTATTGGTAAATACGGAAATCCCACCATACAAATATTTCAACAAAATAACCAAACGTGGATAAAGATTATTCTCACCAAAATTTACCAAGCTACGTGCAACGTCTATTCGCCTCAAAGGTCACGTCAAGAAGGAAGTACTAGAAAACCTCTAACCCCTTACAGGACAGGTGCCTAGCGCAGTCGTACTACGCAGACGAAAAAACAATAAAAAGAATTGGATTTTCATGATACCATTCGACCTTGAACAGAAGACCCGAAAGTAATCACAAAAATGATTTATTTTAAACATATATACAACACATCCGTCATTTGGATAGAATTCGAGAAGTTCTGATACAGACGTCCCTTTCGATTAAGACAACCCCGACACAGATCAACCTGTTGATCGGAGATATAATAAGAAGTGATATAATATTACGACAATCTAACTATAAAAATTATCCTATTATTATTGTTTCAAAATGAATATAATTAAAGAAATACTAACTTATTAAAGCAAAATATATTAAGTTAAAACATTCATCGAGCTACTCCGAACAGTACTGTTCAGTGAACGAGTATTCGGTTAAGACTGAATCGAACTCGGCCAACCAGCTGATTACCTTACCGGTAGCTGTCAATTCCTATAACCTACTATGTTCGTTCTATTTATTATTATAAACAATTATTGAATGAAATTTAACAAGCAAATAACAAAGGCACAGAAGGTAAGTGATACATTTGAACTAGTCGTTTTCATAGACTGAACTACTAAAGTTATGGTTATGTTATAGGTTTGTTTATCGTTCCTATTTATTTCAGATACCACACTATGTATGAGAACTAGCAAATTACAAGGAATAATAATGTACCACACAACACTCTGATTGATTAAGGTAATGTACTTATTTATACATTTTGCTCGAAACATTCTAATTAAAATTTATGTTTATTTTTAGACACAAGTTAGCTGGACGACAGTCGATAAATGTGACAACTCTATTAAACAAATTTAAGAATCAAAAGGATTACTAAAGTATTGAAATGTGAATGGAAAAAATACTATTAATATATGAAATTATTAACACAAGACCTTTTATTTATTTATTACTAGATGATGATATCCTTTATATAATGAACTACCTAAAGTTAACGTATTGATTTAGTGATTGAATTTTCATAGTTAAACATCTAACAATGCTGTATTTACACATACACTCTTCTAGCCAAAATGACAAATTATGTTACAACGTCTACTTGACAAAAGTAACCGTAACATTACTCCCCTCTATTCCAGTAAAAAAAAATCGAAGATTTTTTTTTTTTTTTTTGACAACACTAGTCACCTAAAATCGAAAAGAATGTCACAACCAATTTCCTTCCAAGTACAAAAAAAAATCAAATAGAAAACAAAATTTTGCAGTTTCGATCTCACCCCAGAATATCAAGGTTTAGCATTAAGCTCAAGCGTTTTATCAGGTTTTAGATCTTTAACGTGCCAACTACCCTTAACATTGCCTTTGTCATCTTCAAGTTCATAAACATTTATACCAAGCTTCTTTTTGATTTTAAATGGTCCTGTATATTTCTTTCCCAGCTTTGCTGCATAATTTTTAGCAGCACTTGATAAGGTATATTTTTTTTTCCACACATAATCTCCTTCTTTAAATTGAACAGGCCTATGCCTTAAATTATAATTATGTTTAGTTTTTACATGAGCTGTTTTTAAATTTTCTTTTACAAATTTTCTAAGTTCTTTTAATTTAGATTGTCTGGATTTAGGATCCTTAAAATTATTATCGTTATCATCTTCAATGTTAATACAATTAGTTTTGTCCCTAATTTGTTTATATTCGTTACCATTTGTAATCATTTCATACCCAAAATTTATAAAATAAGGAGATTCTTGTGTTACCTCATGTTTAGCTGTTCTATAAGCACAACCTAGTTTAGACAGATGCAAGTCCCACTTTTTATGATTTTCTCCAACATAACTAGAAATCATGGTTTTAATTACCCTATTGGCTCTTTCTGTGAAATTTGGTTCTGGATGATATAGAGGATTAAATAATAGTTTAACATTATAATCTTTCATTAACTTTTTAAATTCTTTGCTCGTAAACTGAGCACCGTTATCAGTTTTGAGATATTCAGGTACACCAAACAAATGAAAAACTTGCTCTTCCATAATTCTTACTATACTGGTAGCGATAGCTTTACGTAAAGGAAACATTAGTGTAAATTTACTAAAATAATCACAAATTACTAAAATATATTGATGTCCTTTAGAACTACGAGGTAAAGGTCCTATTAAATCAGTAGCGATATATTGCCAACATCTATCTACGATAGGCTTGCTACCCATCTCTCCTGCTTTAAGTTTTTGTTCAGGTTTATGTTCAGAGCAAATTCTACACTTATTTATGTATCTCGAGATATCTGATTTCATACCAGGCCAAAAATATTTAGATAAAATACGATGATAAGTTTTATAAATACCAAAATGTCCTCCATTTATAGGATCATCATGAAATGTTTTCAAAATTTCGCTACGTTTACTTTTAGGTAAAACCAATTTCCAGCTAGATAAATCCGAAGAACTCTTATCAACATGTTTATACAGACTTCCATCTTCAGATATTCGAAAATTTGGATATTTTAAAGGATTTGAGTGAACTCGAAGAGTCATTTTTTTATACCAAGGGTCTAAATCTTTGGATTCTAATTTAATCTCAGATATTTCTGGAATGGCACGAGAAAGATAATCTGGCACAACATGTTGTTTTCCAGGTCTATGTATAATACTAAAATTAAATTGTTGCAAACGCAGTGCCCATCGTCCTAAGCGACCTTGTGGGTTTTTCAGATTATTTAGCCATATCAAACTATGGTGGTCAGTAATAACAGTAAAATGTGTTCCTTCAAGGTAACATCTCCATTTTTCAATACTCCAAAGTACTACCAAGCATTCGATTTCAGTAATTGTAAACTTTCGTTCATTTTTTGTTAGTGATCGAGATAAATAACAAATTACATGTTCTCTACCATCATAAAATTGACTTAACACAGCCCCTATCCCGTGTGAACTACCATCACATTGTATTATAAATTCATAATTAAAATTTGGACAAGAAAGTATTGGAGCACTAATAAGTGAATCTTTTATTGTAGAAAAAGCTTGTTCACACTCTGGTGTCCAAATAAACTTAGTGTTTTTACGAGTCAAGTTAGTAAGAGGTTCTATTATACTGGACAAATTAGGAATAAATTTCCGATACCAAGAAACCATACCACTAAGTCTACGAACTTCTTTTGGAGTCTTTGGTCTAGGAAGATCTACAATGGCATTAACTTTTTCAGGATCTACATGAAGTCCATCTCTATTTACAACATACCCAAGATATTTAAGTTCACTACGACAAAATTTACATTTTTCTCTATTTAAAGTTAAGTTTGCATCTTTTAATCGTTTGAAAACTTCTTCTAAAATCGTTAAATGAGATTCAAAATCTGGTGTTACAATTACAATATCATCTAAATATTTAAAAACATAAGGTTCTAGTTCAGGTCCGAATAATCTATCTACTAAAAATTGAAAAGTTGCAGGTGCATTCGATAAACCAAAAGGCATTTTTGTAAATTGAAATAATCCTCTTCCAGGAATTGTGAAAGCAGTATATTTTTTGCTGTCTTCTGACATTTTTATTTGCCAATATGCACTTTGAATGTCTAAAGTAGTAAGATACTTTGCGTTACCTAATTTATCTAGAATTGAACTTATTCTTGGCAATGGATATGCCCATTTTTCAGATACAGAGTTTAATTTACGAAAATCTACGCAAAAACGATATGTATTATCTTTTTTAGGAACCATTAAAATTGGTGAACTCCATCCGCTAGTACTTTTTTCAATTACTCCTAACTCTAACATTTTTGTAATTTCATCATCAATTTTCTTTTGTATAAATGGACTTACAGGATAATATCTAGATTTAATTGGTGGATGATCAGTTTTAATGACATGCTCTACCAACGAGGTACATCCTACTTTGACATCTTTCATCGAAACAAAATAATTATCAACAATCTTATTTAATATTTCTCTTTGGTTAAGAGTTAAATCGTCAGCGGTTTGTATATGACTTAATTGAAAATTTGTACTTACTTCATTGCCAAAATGCCATTCACCTTTTCTTAAATCTGGTATCAAATTCATTTTTATCCAAAAAATAGTACCTAACACTAAATTATGACGTAACTGTGGTATTACATAAACTTTAAAAATGTGAATTTTTTCCTTTAAACTAATTGGAACTTCCATGTAACCAATGCAATTCAATTCTTGATTATTAGCAACCGTACAAGTTATATCTTTTAAAATGTGCAACTTAATTCCAATGTTTTGCAGTAAAATTGAACTTTTATCATTAATAAATATATTATTTGCCCCGGAATCTAATAAACCTTTAATTTCCCAGTTATAAATAGAAACTGTTACATAAGGAGACTCTCCTTCACTAGCCTGATCAAGTACATAGTTTAAAATTGGTTTACTAAATTGATTAAAATTTTGTAATTCTAAATTTGTGCAAAAAAGTTTATTATCGTTATGAAAATCATGTGAATCAAAAGAAAATTTTTCTGGACTTAATTTATTGTTCTTAAAATTATCATTGACCGATGATATGTTTGAGGCCAAAGCTCGGTCTACATTTGGTCTCTGCGTCCGTTTCCCTGAGATCTACATCTAATACAGTCATTACGTGTATAACCTATTAATCCACAAGTATAACACTTTCTAGTTTTTACTGTACAATGTTTAGCCATGTGATTTACTCCTTTACATTTATAACAAATTATCTTTGGGCTTACGTTTACATTTCTATTATTATTAGCTGTTCCAGAATGAAATGAATCGAATCTACTAAGTCTATCGCCATTAAATCTACTATTATCAGTGTTTCCACCAAATCTATCTCTATTTCTTGAAGAATCTCTATAAAAACTCTCTCTACTATTATTTCTGGGATCATTGCAATTGTTGTATCCCTCCCCACTATTATACCTTCCATATCTATCATTACTTCTATCGTTTCTTTCTAAACTTCTATCATGTCTGTCCCTACTATAATTTCTAAATTCGTTTCCTAAATTCCTATTCAAGTATTCTTCTCTACTTCTACTATTAGAGTAATTGTCTCTATCAAAACTTTTATTTCTATTCTTATTTTCTAATGACAAATCCCTATCGTACCTATTAAAATCACCCCTATTTACAAATTTATCTCTACTATTACTCCTAAATCTATCTACAGAATTATCTCTACTACTTCTATGTCTGTCTACAAAATTTTCTTTACTACCCCTGAAATTATCTAAAGAATTTTCCCTACTGTATCTACGTGCTTCTTTTTGACTTGTATCCGTTTTATTTTCTTTTAAAATTGAAATTTTACTACCATTACCTTTAAAAGTTACTTGTTTTTCTAGCTCTATATTATCTAATTTCTTTTTAGTTTGAGTTTTATCCTGATTTTGCAAATCTACTTCAATGGAATGACTACTAGTAGAGGGAGAACAAAATTTGCAATGTTTCTATTAGTATCCTCAATACGTCTGCCTAATTTGATGAGATGATCGAGAGAAGTGATATCATCCACAAGATCTAATCTACTTTGATACTCAGGTCTAATTCTTTCACGAATTATTTCCAATTTAATACTTTCATCTACCTGAACAGATAATCTACTAAATAAATTTAACATGTATGCTACGTAAATAGCTATAGTTTCAGTACTACCCTGAGTTCTAGATTTTATTTGTTCCCAAATCTTTTTATTACCATCTCTAAAAAATTCTTCTCTAAAAAGATTACAAAGTGAGTCCCAATCATGAGCTTTATGTTTAACTGCTCTATAATATACTCTAGCTTCTCCGTCAAAAAGTTCTGCACAACTTTTAAAAAGTTGTTGTTTAGATATGCCTCTAGCCTCACAATTTCATCGACTCTTTCAAAGAAGCATTTAAACTTAAAGAATCTGATTTACCCGAAAATTTTAAACCCCAAGAATTAATTTTTAAATTTTGATCAATATTTAAATTATTAAAACTATCTGCGACTTGAGATACACTGTTATTATGAGCATTACTTGTGCTTTGTATAGGTGTTGAAGATCCTTGATTATTATTTAAGAGACTTGTTGAAAAGCTAAAGGTACAGCTAAGTCACCAACTTTTTGTTCAAAAGATTCTTGTTTACTTTTAAAATCTGTCAAGTATTTTTAAAGCTAAAGTTAATATTTTTGATTTTGACTCAGATTCATCTTTATTTGAAGTTACAATTCTTTCAATTCTACCCAAAACATGAGCTAACTTAGATTTCAATTTCCTAGCGATAGCATTAGTAAATGTTCTCCTAAAAGTCTTTCAATATCCTTTAATTTATCCTCACAGATTATTAATTCTTCTTCAGATTTAAAAGCATACTCTGTTTTAAAACTGTGACCTTCATTTTCTAAATTTATGAGTTCTCGCAACGTTTTAATCAAATCTTTACTTGTGCCTTGAGGTTTTACACCTCTAATAGAAATTTCATGTTCTAATTCGTCTTTAAGTAATCTATCTGGTTCTATTTTCAACATTTTGATTACGTTTACTCTTAAATGTAAAATATTTTTAACAGAAAGAAAGTTTAAGGCCAATTAAAGCTTAAGAAAATTAAAAAATGGGAAGCAAAAGTATGGTAATTTGCATAAACAATAGCAAGAAATCAGTGGAAAATAAACCTCTCTAAACTAGTTTTTAAAAAAAATGTGCAATTAAAAAAACAGTTTTATGCATCAAAATTAGGAAAAACATATACCTATATAGTTAGTAGGTTAACTATAAATCCTTAGAAATATCACCTGGAGTTAGAATTACAGATGCGGCTGGCTTTTAGTTTAGTTTAGTTGGGCGCCAAAATATTATGAGACGTTTGGATGTGTCATATGTGGTACATGGAGTTTTACTCCTTGATATAATAATCAACCAGTTCAATAATCACACCTTACCAGTCCTCGGCTAGCTTCGGTCAATCTCAGTGTGAGTTCCAGTACATACAGACGTACTGGTTGCCTAACTATCTGTCTAGGTACCTAAGTGAACAATAGATTAATAAATGGTTAAATCAATTTATAGTACGAGAAAGAAAACCCAATGAGTGGAGCTTATGACAAATTTGTTTATTCATATATCATTTATATACCAAGTCAATAATAAAGAAATACTTCAAATTTATAAGTATCAATTACTTTTTCTCTATTCGTTAGCAATATCAAGTGATGAATGAAAATGAGTTAAATCTAAAGGAATAAAATTTATTACACGTGAAATTCGATAATAATACCAAATGCAATTGCACGCAGTTTACATACTTTTCAAAGTAGTGGTTATGGGTACTGAAAAATTTAATATTACAACAAATAACAAATACCTAGATCTGGACTATATTCTTTTCTAGATAGCCAGTTCTTGACTTTAATATAAACAAGGTAGGTATTTAAATCGTCAACTTATGAAATAATTACAATACATACACATATTATATACAAACAAAATTTATACAAGTTATGACTTACGGT
Source organism: Stenurella melanura (assembly GCA_963583905.1). Taxonomy (NCBI): domain Eukaryota; kingdom Metazoa; phylum Arthropoda; class Insecta; order Coleoptera; family Cerambycidae; genus Stenurella; species Stenurella melanura. The sequence continues at coordinate 46,153,669 of OY757317.1, forward strand.
TGAATTTTGAAATACCCCAAAAGAAAATATGAGAACGCTGAACTTCTCCTAGGAGTGGAAAGGTATGAGCGTTGAACGGTCTTCTTATATTCTAGGGTAATCGATTGACTGTAATGTTTCACCTCGAACTATAACCAGTTACAACCATCTCAAAGTCATGAAAAGAATCCAACAAAAGAAACGAAACCATCTATCGGTATAAGCTCCAAAATTTTTCAACTATTTCTTCCTATACTAATAACTACATCTACTCTAATGCTTCTTAATAAAAACTAACGATAAAAAGCCTAAAAGTTTTTAAAATCCAAATTAATACACTATTTACATTTTCACAAATTTTAATAACTCACCCCTTCAGGGCTTAACAAAATGTCGACCATGTGCTCGACCTAACACGTGCTTTGTAGCTATATATCCAGCAATTATGCTGATCAGATTTTTCACAAATCATTATTACTATTGGTAAATACGGAAATCCCACCATACAAATATTTCAACAAAATAACCAAACGTGGATAAAGATTATTCTCACCAAAATTTACCAAGCTACGTGCAACGTCTATTCGCCTCAAAGGTCACGTCAAGAAGGAAGTACTAGAAAACCTCTAACCCCTTACAGGACAGGTGCCTAGCGCAGTCGTACTACGCAGACGAAAAAACAATAAAAAGAATTGGATTTTCATGATACCATTCGACCTTGAACAGAAGACCCGAAAGTAATCACAAAAATGATTTATTTTAAACATATATACAACACATCCGTCATTTGGATAGAATTCGAGAAGTTCTGATACAGACGTCCCTTTCGATTAAGACAACCCCGACACAGATCAACCTGTTGATCGGAGATATAATAAGAAGTGATATAATATTACGACAATCTAACTATAAAAATTATCCTATTATTATTGTTTCAAAATGAATATAATTAAAGAAATACTAACTTATTAAAGCAAAATATATTAAGTTAAAACATTCATCGAGCTACTCCGAACAGTACTGTTCAGTGAACGAGTATTCGGTTAAGACTGAATCGAACTCGGCCAACCAGCTGATTACCTTACCGGTAGCTGTCAATTCCTATAACCTACTATGTTCGTTCTATTTATTATTATAAACAATTATTGAATGAAATTTAACAAGCAAATAACAAAGGCACAGAAGGTAAGTGATACATTTGAACTAGTCGTTTTCATAGACTGAACTACTAAAGTTATGGTTATGTTATAGGTTTGTTTATCGTTCCTATTTATTTCAGATACCACACTATGTATGAGAACTAGCAAATTACAAGGAATAATAATGTACCACACAACACTCTGATTGATTAAGGTAATGTACTTATTTATACATTTTGCTCGAAACATTCTAATTAAAATTTATGTTTATTTTTAGACACAAGTTAGCTGGACGACAGTCGATAAATGTGACAACTCTATTAAACAAATTTAAGAATCAAAAGGATTACTAAAGTATTGAAATGTGAATGGAAAAAATACTATTAATATATGAAATTATTAACACAAGACCTTTTATTTATTTATTACTAGATGATGATATCCTTTATATAATGAACTACCTAAAGTTAACGTATTGATTTAGTGATTGAATTTTCATAGTTAAACATCTAACAATGCTGTATTTACACATACACTCTTCTAGCCAAAATGACAAATTATGTTACAACGTCTACTTGACAAAAGTAACCGTAACAATGTAAGAGAACTTGGGATTCGTTGCATTTTGAAGGCTAGGAATTCGAGAGATCCAAGAAATGTAAGAATATTTAAAATACCTGCTCTCAACTGGGATGCTAAGGACTATATCGATTTAATTGACTGGAACAAATGTACCGTAACCGAACCGCCTCTTACAATGAATATTTCTACCGACGATTTAATGACAGCACTTCAGAGCAAATCTGCCATCACCATTAAACAATTTCCATGCCACACTCAAGCTGTCGAGCGATGTATAAAGATCATCACTGAAGCATCAGGCAAAGTTTGTGGTCATGACTCAAGAGACGGGTACATTCGCGTAAAATTTGATGCGAGGAGTGATCTGCCATCATTTGAAAACAAAAAATCAATACTACACTATAGATCCAAAAAAAGCAAACTGAGTAATAAGTAAGTTAGATCTCCGATGAGAATAAGTACAAGTAACCGAAAAAGGGAGGAAGGGGTGGGTGGAACTCGGTAATCAGCCATCCCCTCGTGGTGAGTTCTGGGTTGAGTAATTGATAAAATATGTATATTATATTAAATAAAGACAATTAATACAATAATATTAGGCAGCCTATCACATACTCAAGCGAAGAGCTGCTTTTATATATTTTAGGGGCACTGGGGCGCGGATAAAAATTCTTTTATTTCTTTCATATTTTTTTTAGTTACTATATACATTGATTCCTAACTTTTTGACGCTATAACGAAAACTATACAGGACCTTGAAAATTTGACTCTTTTAAGGCCCATGGGGCGCGGCTAAAATTTAAGCGAAAATTGAAAAAAAAAAAATTTGCGAACATGTCTTTATACCCTTCAACTCTTTATGACTATACCAAATTAATTTTCCGAAAAAATTGTTTTCTGCCCGCCCTAGTAACCACCCTACCCTGCAGTATAGCTGATACATCAGCCTCTAAAGTTAAATTATTTTATACTATCCCTCTTTATCTGGGAGCCCTGTAACAATACCCATATTATAGTAAAACAACCCTTTACAAGTTATAAAACCGCCATAAATGATCAAATCCCATGTATCACATTAAAAAACATAAAATAATATTTGTTTTGAGTGGATATTTTTGGACTTTTAATTTGATCACAATCTAACCCTAGGGTGCTGTAAAACTACCCCCAGAAAAAAATTAGTCATATGGAAATAAGTAAAAATAAAGTCCATATATTACTTAAGTATCTATATTTTGGGACAATTGATTACAAAAAGCCACAAAAACTAAACTATTCTTAGGGCGGGTTGTATAAAGCATAGTTAAGACTTAACCAGAGTGGTTAGTCAAATTCGTGTTGTACAACAATGGGTTAGCATTAACTGTCCGCGTTAAAGTTCAATTTTTTAACTGCTGAAAAATAAACGGTTGAAGAGAGGTAACTGTTGAATTGTAACTTCAAAAAAAAAAAAGAAAATTTCAAGTATCAGAAATTGCTGAAATCATTAATTCAGTTAAGTCTATTTAATTTTACCTCCCCTTTCTTAACCGATCGGTAATGTGATTTTTATTCAACTCGCCCTAAAGGGGAAACATAACCACCACCAATTAAAGTAAATATATCCATTGCGTTTTAAAGAATAAAGTACATTTTTTATTAATGTTCTTGAATATTAAGTATGCGTGCCGATGGAATGAAAATATTTACTTCTAACTTGTTCAAAAAGAACGCTTGATTTTCCACAATATCAAAAGTAAAAAAGTTGTTTATTTCAGAAAATTTTATTTTTGTTCTCTTTAGTTTCTTCTACTGTAAGGAAATCTTTTATACTCGAAGGTCCTACGTAGTGGCAGTCTTCGTTTTTAGCTGTTTCTCAATCTCTCTTAGCGTCCAAATGTAGTTAGCCATCATATTAATGCTCCAGTTCCTTGATGGAAACTGGAGCATTAATATGATAGCTGACTATGTTTGGATGCTAAAGAGAAATTTAGTAAGAGCAAAAAAACGAAGACTGCCACTACATAAGTCTTTCGAAAATAAAGTTTTCTGAATTAAACAGCTTTTTTACTTTTGATTCTCTGGAAAAATCAAAAGTTATTTTTGAACAAGTTAAAAGTATATCTTTTGATATCAGCAAGCAAACTTAATATGCCTAGGGGTGCTGTAAAACTACCACATCAGATTTTTTAACGTGATACATGGGATTTAATCATTTAGGGTGGTTTTATAACCTGTAAGGGGTTGTCTTACTATAATATGAGTATTGAGTGTAAGAAATAGCTTACTTACCCGATTGCTGGGCAATTTTTGCTGTGTATTTTGACAAATTCTTAGAAACACTCATTTTTTATCCAATTATGTACTATTTTTGAGAAATAAAAAAAGTTGTGGGTGTAGGCACAATTCTGAGCCAGATTTGGATTCAGCGACTCAGAATATATGAGGGTAAAGTGGTCTGATCAAAAGATTAGAACAATTTTTTTTTGTGTGCCTGTGGTTTCAAAATCGTCTATAACCGAGTTGCGATGTCACATTGCTTTAACCGCTCAGAAAAGACATAGAGTGAAGTCGTTTATTTTATTGTAATATATATTAAAACTTACATTATTGAGATTTTGTGCTAACATGAATACAAAATGCAAGTATTGTGTACTTTATGAATGCATAAGTATTAGTATATATGATCTCAATTGGGGCAGCATAAAACCGAAAACTCGGAGTAAAGTCGGCATCTCCTTTATGGGACATAAGCTTCGGCGCGCGGCTGTAGGAATGTAAAAATGCTTTAAATACTAAATAATTATTTTTTTATTGTTAAAGAAAGGGATTTCTATAATACCTTTATTCAATAAAAGTGATTAATGATAAAATATGTTTATTACATTTGATAAGTCACATAAATGATATATTAAGGCTACGTCTATTGTCTAGTGACCTACCTCTCGTTCTATCTTCTAGCGGCAAAGCTATGTAAACTTAGGCGGGAGTTGCATAGATGGTATATAATTCTTCCGAAGGGGCGTAAAGCAGCGACTGTCTTGTTTATTAAATGTTTGGCCATGATATTATGCATTTTGCACTATCATGATGTTAGGCAGGTAGAAAATGTCTACTATTCTAAAAAGGAAATACTCGGCAAAATTTTAAAGGGGGAACCAGTTTCCTAGTATCGGTAATCGGTCTCGGTAGCGGAAATAGGTCGACGTTAAATGAACAAATTTGAAAAAAGCTTTGTCTATGAACTTTAAATACACAATAATTCATTCGTCACTATCCGAGTTATCAGAACTTGAATTGGTATTTGCATTAATAATAATTGGATTAATAGATGGTAATCTAGAATACTCATTTTTCTTTTTTATCACATGAGATACACACTTCCTCCATATATCGCTTTTTCCTATTTCGTCTACTACTATCTTTATATTCTTTAAGACAGACTCACTCAATTGTGGGGATTGATTATATTGATGTAGTCTTGTTTTTACATTAGCCCACACCATTTCAATGAGGTTGAAAATGCGATAATATGGGACAGTCGTAAAATAGTATGATCGTGTGCTTCAAAAATTTTTTCAACGGCATATTCCTTTTTAAAATTTTGCTTTCCAATCAGTTCTAATAAAGTGTTTTTGTGTTTTTTTTTCTGGTACTTCCAAGCCTTTACCTTTCATAAATTCAATGATATCGCCTTTTCTTGTATTGGTGCTTGGAACCTTGGTGTGTTGCCGCAAATGGTATAACACATTGTCCATAACAATTACAGAATTTGGTGGGATATTTGGTAACAGCAGTTCCTTTGCCCACTTCTCAAACAATTCGGCTGTCATATCCTCGTGGTAGCCGGTAGAGGATTGCTTGATAATTTTAGCAAACAACAACGCATTTGGAATAAAACCGTTTTTACTTCCAGCATGTAGAATTATAATTATTGTCCCCTTAGAGCATGGAACACTTAAATTACACTTTTTGGTGTTATCTACCCAACGGTATTGAACTACAACATGGGTATCAAACCATATTTCGTCAAGATAAATTATGTATCTATTTGTATCTAAGTATTCTTTTATTTGAGGCGGGTATTTTTTTGTACCTAAAACCGCAATTGAGCAAAACATTTTGCAAAGTATCTAATGATTTATAATCTGTACAGTCGCGTAATTTTTCCTTAAACATTTCTAATGTGGGCACCTTTTGTTCATTGTAAAATCATACACAAATCGACGAATGACATCTTTGGACGCGTTTCAAGTTTTTTTAGTTTTTGTCCAACTCTTTTCCGTTTAATAGAATGATCAACTACATCACCGGCTCTAATAACCCTGTACATTGTAGTACGGCTAAATTTGGTTAATTCATACATTTTATTTTCAATTTGAGTATATGAAGAATCAATATTTTCGCCTTTTAAACACGAGCAAATACTCAAAATAACCCTTCGAGTTTGAACGTGTAAGTCTTTATTTTCAAATTCCTCTTGTACAGGCTCTGTATCAAAATCGTTTGTTTCGTTATCACTACTATCGAGAGGCCTTCAATATGCCATTTTAAACAATTAATTGCAAAAAATAACTCAAACACAGTAATAAAATTAATAATTTGTTCAAATATTCACTGGAATTAAGTAATTTTTAATGCTACCTGGCTGTACTGGACTGCCTCGTACAGATCATATGATACAAATAGTTCAAACGTATTTTTGTTTTATATATTATAGCATGTAAAATCTCTGAACAAAGTTGGTGTTGACAAATCAAATTCGCTAAGCATCTAATTCCGCCTATATTTCTATGTGACAGGCGGATGAAGTCCACGTTGACTGTAGGCGAGGAGTGGTGAATATAAATAAATCTATAAAATTCTCTGCTCTCTCTCATTCAGTGTGAAGCGATATATTGAGAATACCCCATAAGATCCTCTAGTTCCGGGCTGTTCCAATTGACTTCGTAAATACTATACAAACGTAACTATGCCTAAGCAGATATTTAATCGCTTATGTAGAGAGAATAAAGCGATAAGGACATTGTAACAACGTGCGATAAATACAAAACCTAAAGTTAGGCAAATTAGTTAGTACACTAATTTAAAACATAAATACATAAGAAATCAAACAAACAGAAACGGAAATCGTTGCTAAAACCGGCCAATTTTTTTCACATATAAATTTGTTTAAAACTGCTAATGTTAGAAAAAGAAGTCTCAAGAACCGCTGCCTAAGTAATCACTACTGCCACATCCAGATTTCCCATCCAAGTCGCTTTAGAGAAAAGCATCTACATATTATATTTGCACTCTAGTATATGAAAATGATTGCTCATAGAATTTTAATCATACAACATTATTTAAAACCGTCTGATCCAAAAACCCATAAAATGATGTGCCACTTCAATATCTTTCGACTGATCAATATTTAATGGGGTCGATGCCAAAAAATTTTTCAGGAACTTTTGCTCTTGTACACAACTAAATCGTAATTTTATTCTGTTAACCTGTTTAATAATGGAGTGCGTTTGGTGGTGAGGGTAGCAGATGTCACAACAAAAATTAAGACCTTAATTTCTAGTATATACACCAAATCACAAGTTCCTGGACTCGCGCTTTACTTATTTGTCCCAATCCTTCAACGGAACCATCATAAAATATAATCTAGTTCCATATGTTGCTATAATACATACGTCTACCAATTTTCAAGTGAATATCTAAATTTTATTTTGTTAACCCCTTTAATAATGGAGTGGGGATGCAAAGCGTCAAAAAGAAAATTGAGACCTTTGCTTCTAATATACCGGGTGAGTCACGAATTGCGCTCGCCCCGATATTTCCTAAAATATTTGGAATAGAAAATTGAAATTCGGAGGCCTTATTACAGGACTAAAATGCCATCTTTTCAATAGAAAATCAAGTTTTTCAATGAGATTTTCCACCAACGCCATCGCTCTCTCTACTTCATTATTAAATAGGTTAATAAAATAAAATTAAGATAGTGACTTAAAATTTGATAAAGCAGTGTATTATGACGAGATCTGGAACCAAATTGTATTATGAGTTTATTCGGTTAAAGCGTTTGAGCTGAGTCCAAAAACTTGGGAATTGGTGTATACCGGGTGAGTCACGAATTGCGCTCGCCCCGATATTTCCTAAAATATTTGGAATAGAAAATTGAAATTTGGAGGCCTTATTACACGACTAAAACGCCATCTTTTCAATAAAAAATCAAGTTTGGTGCACATCCGGTTTGACCGGAAATGCCTACAACTTTCGATTTTTAAATGGAACACCCTATATATTTTTACATTTTTGGAATTTAGAGGAAATTTTGAATACAATACATTCATTTTGGTCAATTTTTGATAAACATTAAAAATTTTATTGAAAAATCTATTTCTGAATCCAGAGTGCTGTGGTGCCCAAAATATATTTTAGTTTCTGTGCTACGTTACTATAAAAATAAAAAGAGCAATACGATTGCATTACTTAATTCTCTAGAGGCGTTTAAAATTTTTAAATGTGATTTTTACCCACTAACTCGGTTTTTTAAATGGGAATTTAATCGTTCACCAACATTTTTAAAAACCATATTTTCATACGAATCTAATCATACCAAAATTTTGAAAATCCGCTCAGAAATATTTGAGATTTCAGCCAAAATACAATGCAACCAAGCTTAATAGATATTGTATTGAAACATTCTTTATAGGATTTTGCAAACAGCAGAAAAATTAACTATCTATAAAAGAAAAACTTTGTGTAGAAATATTAATGAAATCTTTGCATTCTTTCGATAACCTGAATTAAAATCTTAAAATGAATTTGTCTAATTTCTTATTTGACAATTCTCATTCTAACACTAGCATCCACACAGTCCCCTACGGCCATGCAGATTAAACTAGTATCCACATAACCCCCTACGATTATGAAGATTCAGTTAAAAATGAGAACAAAGACCTAAAATGAATTTATTTATCTACCTTGTCTTAAAAAAAATTTTTCATTCCAATGGATTACATTTTCATGAAATCTATCATTCTGTTTCCTGGAATGTTTCAATACAATTATAAGCAAACAAATAATAATTCATTTTTAAACTTAATAGATATTGTTCAAAATGACCACCATTTTCTTCTATACACAATTCGGCTCTGCGTACAGTTGCTTGAATGGCTCTACGCAATTCAGCTGGCGTTATTTCATTAAGAGCCCGTACAACTTTATTTTGCAGCTCTTCACGAGTATTTGAAGAAGTTTTATAAACATTATTTTTGAGAGTGCCCCATACAAAATAGTCGAGGGGTGTTAAGTCAGGTGACCTAGGAGGCCACCTGATATGACCTTGATTTGCGATAAGGCGTTCACCATGCAAGTTGTTTAAATATTCCATCACTCTTCTGGAATTATGTGGGGGAGCACCATCTTGTTGGAAAAACAGATTTTGTAAATAGGGAAGAGGAAGTAAGTCAAGAAATTCTGCTGTCTGGTTTTGTAAAAAGAATAAATATCGTTCGCCAGTAAGTGCTCCATAAAAAAATATGGCTCCAATTATTCGATCTCCAAGTACTCCAAGCCAACAGTTAAACCCAAATCTTTCCTGAATATTCCCCCGCCCTACCAACCTCGGATTTTCTTGAGCCCAGTACCTAGTATTATTTCTGTTAAACATACCTTGGTTCGAAAATCTACTTTCATCTGAATATAAAATATGGAAAGGAAAACCTGGGTTTTGTTGTACTGCATTTAAGAACCAGTTGCACTATACTAGCCTCCTGTCGTTATCATCTCCATAAAGATGTTGGTGTATTTGGTATTTATAAGACCGAAACTTATGTTTCTTTAAAATTCTGCAAACCGAAGACTGACTAATGTCACATTCCATTGACAATTCCCTTGTTGATGTTGGGTGTACCATCACAAATCCTAATACATCAATTTCTTTGTCCTCACTTACAATAAATGTTTGATGGTCATCTTGTTGATTGGGTTCGTTTCTTAATTCTTGTTCCACTCTGGCAAACAAGTGTCTGCTTGGATGACGTCTGTTGGGATATCGTTGCTGATACAGTTCTGCAGCTGCAGTTGAATTTTTGAGACGCTCTCCATATATCAGTAACATATCGACCTTTTCATTTCTACTAAAATTATTCATTTTCTTTAATTTTTACTCAAAGAGATTTACGCAAAGCTTTATTTTGTATCTGTCTGACAGCTGATATTGTTTTATTACATTCAATGGCTACTATGATTTTTCCAATGTTATTAGGTTCCCAGATTTACACAGAAATGTGCCATTTTAGTTTCCAAAGCCCACTAATCTATTATCTATTAGCCGCATGTTTCTAAAAGTTTGGTTGCATTGTATTTTGGCTGAAATCTCAAATATTTCTGAGCGGATTTTCAAAATTTTGGTATCATTAGATTCGTATGAAAATGAGGTATTTAAAAATGTTGGTGAACGATTAAATTTCCATTTAAAAAAAACCGTGTTAGTGGGTAAAAATCACATTTAAAAATTTTAAACGCCTCTAGAGAATTAAGTAATGCAATCATATTGCTCTTTTTATTTTTATAGTAACGTAGCACACAAACTAAAATACATTTTGGGCACCACAGCACTCTGGATTCAGAAATAGATTTTTTAATAAAATTTTTAATGTTTATCAAACAGTGACCAAAATGGATGTATTTTATTCAAAATTTCCTCTAGATTCCAAAAATGTAAAAATATATAGGGTATTCCATTTAAAAATCGAAAGTTGTGGGCATTTCCGGTCAAACCGGATGTGCACCAAACTTGATTTTTTATTGAAAAGATGGCATTTTAGTCGTGTAATAAGGCCTCCAAATTTCAATTTTCTATTCCAAATATTTTAGGAAATGTCGGGGTGAGCGCAATTCGTGACTCACCCGGTATACACCAATTCCCAAGTTTTTGGATTCACCTCAAAAGCTTTAACCGAATAAACTCATAATACAATTTAGTTCCAGATCTCGTCATAAGACACCTTTATCAAATTTTAAGTCAATATCTTAATTTTATTTTATTAATCTATTTAATAATGAAGTAGAGAGGGCGATGGCGTTGGTGGAAAATCTCATTAAAAAAATGAGATCTCGGCTTCTGGTATATACACCAAATCTGTTTCTGCAAGTTTCTGGACTCTTGCTACAGGGAAATCGAGAAAGACTGAATTCGCTGCTCCTTAAAGGTCTTTTGTGTGCCACACACAATATTTTGTGATACTTTCAATATTTGCACGTTATCGACAGTGACATTCATTTTTATAGGTCGTGTGCGTGCGACGTCACAAATTTTGACATTCGTCAGCTTAGGGACAACAAATCGAAATTAATAAAGTGGTAAATAGCAACTAACCAAACTTTTCATTAAATTACTACTTTTGTGGACATTATATTATAGTTTTGGTTGTATTATTAATTGTGGAAGTGTGGCAATACGAAATGACAGCAGTTTTTATTAAATATCATGGATATTTCAACTAGGAAAAGTTAAAGTTGGAACGCGTCAATTGATTTCAAGCAGTAAAACGGAATAATTTTACAGGACTATTGCAAGCATTTTGTTAATGGTAAATTGTTATATGTTAAGGTAAGAATTTTAAGAGTAGGTGTGCCTCGACAAGCTGCTAACATTTGCAACAGGGGAGGTGAAACGGAAAGTCCAGTGGGCGGTCCTTTAAAAACGATAAACTATTATTTTATGTCTTTATAGTACAATGTAGTAAATAGAAATGAATGACCGTGATTCGACTTACGTATAAGCTCGTAATTAGTTCATGAGTTGTATATAAATTGTACCAGCCATAGCTCAAAGGTTATGCCGACACATCTATCCTATCGTTCTAACCTAAATCACATCCTAAATGCGTTTTTAACATATTCCTTCAATAAATACAGTATTTATAATTTAAGCGACTAGGTACTTCTCTAGAATTTTCATTTGTAATATGGAGTATACGAGTATATCTATATTTTTGCATAATGGAAAAAATATTCAATAATTAGTAATCTGCATTAATTGATAATAATCGTCAATAAGGAAATAGTAATATTAAATAAAAATAATGAAAGAGTTGATGAGGTCCAATAAAAATTATAAACAAAAATTGGTGGTATGCAAGATTGCAGCTACGGCCACACGTTTCAGATTTATTGCTCCTCATCAGTGTAGCATATCATAAATAATAATGTTATATGAAAAGCAAGACCAACAAAGGTAGGAAAGCACAGTAAATACTCTATTTTGTACCTTTGTACCTCATGTGTCATATATGAAGAGTAATAACTCCGAAATACGTGTCCGTAGCTGCAGTCTTGTTTGCTATTGGGGGTATAGCACTAATTCTTGTTCATAACTAAATAGAAAACTTAATATTTTAATGTTGTTTAGTTTTCGTATGTGTAAAGCTTAAAGCTTTAGCTGTCACATCATTCAACAAATCAAAATTTAAACTCATGGATCCTCAGGGGATTCCTCAGGACTTCTAGAATTTTCATTTTGTAGTCTTCCTCAAATAATGGTAGTTTACCAATAAAGAAAAATTAGCAACACTGTTAAAATCAAAAATATACACCACGCAAGTTGTTTTATCCAATAAGTGTTATGCGTATAGTATTGGTTATTTATTGGTCTAATTTGTCTATACGCGATTTTCCTAAAAACTGTTAAACTTAGAAAAACAGTTTCAAATAAAGAAGGTGTCTCCATCTTTATTTCTTCTCAGCATAGACTTAAACGGTTCGTTAACTGCAAATGCTCACATTTTATCGAAAAAAAATCGGTAAAGGTGTTTACACAGAACTTCCCTCTTTATTTGTAGATGGCGGTCACTCTAAAAAATTAATAATTACGAAATGATACTCAAAATAATAATCGGAATATAGTTATCGCTCTTATTACAAAGAAAACCTGATAAGTTTTGGTCAAAAAAATATACAGAGTGCTCATCCAACAACAAAAGTTCAATACTAAATGACAGGTGCCAAATATGGAAGGGTTGCGCAAATATCTTTACAAGTGTCCACCACACTTGAATTATTTCTTGGGATGACCACCCTGTACATTTTTCAATAAAAGTATAGTGCATATATAAAGTAGGTGCATATGCCAAATATTATTGCCATCTGTCACATTTTCAATTCCTCATTCACGTGGAGTGGAAGTATAGCGGTGGTTACAAAATTTTTTTTGTTTTAAATTTTTCACAAATCTTGGTAAAAAAAATTTCATAATTTTGTTCTTCTGAAATATGTTTAGAATGTCATGAAAGGTGGAAATTTTAAATTTGTGCAAAAAGAAATTTTTACCATCTATTCTAGTGGTAAAATATTTTGCCAAGATGGTAACAAAACTGTTGCAATATTTTTTTCCGAAATTGGTTTGGAATGTCATGCAACATGGAAATTTTAATTCTGAGCAAAAACAAATTTTTCATCTATTCTATATTAGTGATAAATATAGATTAAAACTTTTCAAAAATTTTTTAAAATTTTTCAAAAATATATTTTAAAATTTGTTTTTGTTCAATAGGTTCAGAATGCCATGGAAACGTGGACATTTTAAATTAGAACAAAGAAAAAAAATGTTCCATCTATTTTAGTGGTAAAAATTTTTTCAAAAATGTTGATAAAAAATCGGTAAAGGTATTTACACAGAACTTCCCTCGTTATTTGTGCATGGCAGTCACTCTAAAAAATTAATAATTACGAAATGACATTGAGAATAATAATCGGAATATAGTTATTGCTATTTTTACAAAGAAAACTTGATAAGCTTTGGTCAAAAGAATATACAGGTTGCTCACCCAACAGCAAAAGTTCAATACTAAATAGCAGGTGCCACATATGGCAGGCTTGCGCAAATACCTTTACAAATGTCCACCATGACTGAATTATTTCTTGGGATGACCACCCTGTACTTTTTTCAATAAAAGTATAATAGGTGCATATGCCAGATATTATTGCCATCTGTCACATTTTCAATCCAACATTCACGTAATGGAGTGGAAGTATAGTGGTGGTTAAAAAATTTCATTTTTTTAAAAATTTTTCTAAAGATATCGGTAAAATAATTTTCAAAATTTTTTCTTCTGAAATAGGTTTAAAATGTCAAATGTAGAAATTTTAAATTTGAGCAAAAAGGAAAGTTTCCTTCTATTCTATAGTAGTGCTAAAAAAAGTTTAAAAATTAAGAATTATATGTTTTAAAATAGGTTTAGAATGCTATGAAACGTGAAAATTTTAAATTTGAGCAAATAAAAAAAATTCGATCTATTTTAGTGGTAAAAACTTTTTGAAAAATGTTAGTGAAAAAAATTTTCAAAATTTTTTTCTGAAATACCTAGGTTTAGAATGGCATGAAAAGTGAAACTTTTGAATTTGAGCATTCTAGTGTTAATTTTTTTTTCAAACTGGTAACAAAATGTTGCAATTTTTTTTTTCCGGAATTGGTTTGGAATATCATGAAACGTGGAAATTTTAAATTTGAGCAAAAAAAATTTTTTCGTCTGTTCTATAGTAGTGATACATAAATGGATTAAAAATATTTTCAAATTTTTTAAAAAATTCTCCAAAAACATTTTTAAATTTGTTGAATAGTTTTAGAATGCCATGGAAACATGGATAGTTAAAATCTGAACAAAGAAAAAAAATCGGTAAAGTTATTTACACAGAACTTCCCTCGTTATTTGTGCATGGCGGTCACTCTAAAAAATTATTAATTACGAAATGACATTGAGAATACAGATCGAAATATAGTTATTGCCATTATTACAAAAAAACCTGATAACTTTTGGTCAAAAAAATATACAGAGTGCCCATCCAACAGCAAAAGTTCAATACTAAATAACAGGTGACAAATATGGAAGGCTTGCGCAAATACCTTTACAAATGTCCACCATGACTGAATTATTTCTTGGGATGCCATTATTCAATAAAAGTATATAGTAGGTGCATATGCCAAATATTATTGCCATCTGTCACATTTTCAATTCCACATTCACGTAATGGAGTGGAAGTATAGTGGTGGTTAAAAAACATAAAAAATTTTGAAAACTTTTTTTTTTGAATAGGTTAGAATGTCACGAAACGCGAAAATTTGAAATTTGAGCAAAAAAAAATGTTTCGCTCTATTCCAGTATTAAATTTTTTCCAAAATGGTGAAAGGATGTGGCAAATTTTTTTAACCGAAATAGGTTTTAAATGTCATGAAACGTGGAAATTTTAAATTTGAAAAAAGAAATATTTCGTCTATTCTATAATAGTGATAAATAGATTACCTAAACATGTTTTCAAATTTTTTAAAAAAATTTTCAAAAACATTTTTCAAAAACATGTTTAAATTTGTTTGAATAATTTTAGAATGCGTGGAAATTTTAAATCTGAACACAGAAAACAAATTCCATTTATTTTAGTGGTAAAATGTTTTTCGAAATTTTTAAAAAAATTTCAATTTTTTTTAAAAATAGATTTAGAGCGCTATGAAACGTGGAAATTTAAAATTTTAAGAAAAAAAATCGGTAAAGTTATTTACACAGAACTTCACTCGTTATTTGTGCAATGCGGTCACTCTAAAAAATTATTAATTACGAAATGACATTGAGAATACAGATCGGAATATAGTTATTGCTATTATTACAAAAAAACCTGGTAACTTTTGTTCAAAAAAATATACAGAGTGCTCATCCAACAGCAAAAGTTCAATACTAAATAACAGGTGCCAAATATGGAAGGCTTGCGCAAATACCTTTACAAATGTTCACCATGACTGAATTATTTCTTGGGATGCCATTATTCAATAAAAGTATATAATAGGTTCATATGCCAAATATTATTGCCATCTGTCACATTTTCAATTCCACATTCACGTAATGGAGTGGAAGTATAGTGGTGGTTAAAAAATATAAAAAATTGTCAAAACTTTTTTTTTTAATAGGTTTAGAATGTCACGAAACGCGAAAATTTTAAATTTGAGCAAAAAAAAATTTTTCGCTCTATTCCGGTGTTAAATTTTTTTCCAAAATGGTGAAAGGATGTGGCAAATTTTTTTTTCCGAAATAGGTTTTAAATGTCATGAAACGTGGAAATTTTAAATTTGAGCAAAAAAATATTTCGTCTATTCTATAAGAGTGATAAATAGATTACCTAAACATGCTCTCAAATATTTTTTAAAATTTTTCAAAAACATTTTTAAATTTGTTTGAATAATTTTAGAATGCCATGGAAACGTAGAAATTTTAAATTTGAACAAAGAAAAAAAAATCCATCTATTTTAGTGGTAAAATTTTCATTTTTTTTTTTTAAATAGATTTAGAGCGCTATGAAACGTGGAAATTTAAAATTTTAAGAAAAAAAATTCCATCTATTTCAGTGGTAAAATTTTTTTCAAAAATGTTGGTAAAAAATTTTCAAACTTTTTCTTTTTTTAAATAGGTTTAGAATGCCATGAAACGTGGAAATTTTAAATTTGAACAACGAAAAAATTTTTTTTAGTGGTAAAAATTTTTTCAAAAATGGTGAAAAAAATTATTAATTACGAAATGGCATTGAGAATACAGATCGGAATATAGTTATTGCTATTATTACAAAAAAACCTGATAACTTTTGGTCAAAAAAAATACAGAGTGCTCATCCAACAGCAAAAGTTCAATACTAAATAACAGGTGCCAGATATGGAAGGCTTGCGCAAATACCTTTACAAATGTCCACCATGACTGAATTATTTCTTGGGATGCCATTATTCAATAAAAGTATATAATAGGTGCATATGCCAAATATTATTTCCATCTGTCACATTTTCAATTCCACATTCACGTAATGGAGTGGAACTATAGTGGTGGCTAAAAAATATAAAAAATTGTCAAAACTTTTTTTTTTAATAGGTTTAGAATGTCACGAAACGCGAAAATTTTAAATTTGAGCAAAAAAAAAATTTTCGCTCTATTCCGGTGTTAAATTTTTTTCCAAAATGGTGAAAGGATGTGGCAATTTTTTTTTCCGAAATAGGTTTATATGTCATGAAACGTGGAAATTTTAAATTTGAAAAAAAAAATATTTCGTCTATTCTATAATAGTGATAAATAGATTACCTAAACATGTTTTCAAATTTTTAAAAAAAATTTTTTAAAACATTTTTAAATTTGTTTGAATAATTTTAGAATGCCATGGAAACGGGGAAATTTTAAATCTGAACAAAGAAAAAAAATTCCATTTATTTTAGTGGTAAATTTTTTTTCGAAATTTAAAAAAAAAATTTTTTAAATAGATTTAGAGCGCTATGAAACGTGGAAATTTAAAATTTTAAGAAAAAAAATTCTATCTACTTTAGTGGTAAATTTTTTTAAAAAAATGTTGGTAAAAAGTTTTCAAACATTTTTTTCTTTTAAGTAGGTTTAGAATGCCATGAAACGTGGAAATTTTAAATTTGAACAAAGGAAAAAAAAATTATTAGTGCTAAAAATTTTTTAAAGAATGGTGAAAAAAATTTTCAAAAATTTTTTTTTCAGAAATAGGTTTAGCGTGCCATGAAACGTGGAAATTTTAAATTTGGGTAAAATAAATTTTTTTTCATCTTGGTAAAAATTTTTTCAAAAATGTTGGTAAAAAAAATTTTTAATTTTTTTTGCCGAAATAGGACTAGCGCGTTCTGCAACGTGGAAATTTTAAATTTGAGCAAAAAAAAATGTTTTTCACTATTTATTCCGTTTAGACGGTCCACCCTGTATATTTTTCAGTGAAATTTCTACCATTTCTGCGCTGACAGTAGCATCAACTACCTACCAAATTTGACTGCTATCCGTCAAGTAGTTTTTTAGTAAATGCACCAACAGACAGACAGACAGACAGGAATAGTTTTAGAATGCCATGGAAACGTGGATAGTTAAAATCTGAACAAAGAAAAAAAATCGGTAAAGGTATTTACACAGAACTTCCCTCGTTATTTGTGCATGACAGTCACTCAAAAAAATTATTAATTACGAAATGACATTGGGAATAATAATAGGAATATAATTATTGGTATTATTACAAAGAAAACCTGATAACTTGTGGTCAAAAAAATATACAGAGTGTTCATCCAACAGCAAAAGTTCAATATACTAAATAACAGGTGCCAAATATGGAAGGCTTGCGCAAATACCTTTATAAATGTCCACCATGACTCAATTATTTCTTGGGATGCCATTATTCAATAAAAGTATATAATAGGATATGCCAAATATTATTGCCATCTCTCACATTTTCAATCCCACATTCACGTAATGGAGTGGAAGTATAGTGGTGATTAAAATATAGAACAAATTTTCAAAAATGTTTTCTGTCTATTCTAGTGTTAAATTTTTTTCCAAATTGGTGAAAATATGTTGCAAATTTTTTTTTCCGAAATAGGTTTAGAATGTTATGAAACGTGGAAATTTTAAATTTGAGAAAAAAATATTTCGTCTATTCTATAATGGTGATAAATAGATTACTAAAACATGTTTTCATTTTTGATTTATTTTTCTAAAACATTTTTAAATTTGTTTTAATAAATTTGGAATGTCATGGAAACGTGGAAATTTTAAATCGGAAAAAATCTATTTGTGGTAAAATTTTTTAATTTTTTTTTATTTTTCTTTAAATAGATTTAGAACGCTATGAAACGTGGAAATTTTAAATTTTGAGAAAAAAAAAATCATCTATTTTGGTGGTAAAATTTTTTTCAAAAATGGTAAAAAATTTTCAATTTTTTTTTTTTTTTTAATAGGTTTAGAATGCCATGAAACGTGGAAATTTTAAATTTGAACAAAGAAAAAATTTTTTTTTAGTGGTAAAAATTTTTTCAAAAATGATTGAAAAAAATTTTCAAATTTTTTTTTTTTCTGAAATAGGTTTAGCGCGTCATGAAACGTGGAAATTTTAAATTTGAGCAAAAAAAATTTTTTTTCACTATTTATTCCGTTTAGACGGTCCACCCTGTATATTTTTCAGTAAAAATTCTACCAGTTCTTCGCTGACAGTAGGGTTAACTACCTACCAAATTTGACTGCTCTCCGTAAAGTAGTGTTTTTAGTTAATGCACCAACAGACAGACAGACAGACAGACAGACAGACAGACAGACAGACATTTATTTTTACGCTATACTTATTTGTCATTATTTTCATTTCAACTCAACCCTCATTGGCTGACATGTCGTTTCCTGCCATCCCATTGTCTGGCATCCCATTGTCTGACATCCCATTATCTGACATTCCACTGTCTGGCATCCCATTGCCTGGCATCCCATTGTCTGGCATCCCATTGCCTGGCATCCCATTGCCTGGCATCCCATTGCCTGACATCCCATTGCCTGGCATCCCATTGCCTGGCATCCCATTGCCTGGCATCCCATTGCCTGGCATCCCATTGCCTGGCATCCCATTGCCTGGCATCCCATTGCCTGGATTCGCATTAGCTTGCATTCCATTTCCTGGCATCCCATTACCTGGCATCCCATTAGCCGGCATCGCATTTCCTGGAATACCACTACCTGGCATAGCATTTCCTGGAATACCATTACTTGGCATTCCATTAGCCGGATTCCCATTGCTACTCACCCCATTGCCTGGTATCGCATTGTTACTCACCCCGTTGCTACTTACCCCACCATTTATCCCACTACTACTGTCCCCTGTACCTTGAATGCCTTTATTATTTTTCCAACAATCGTTCATTATGTTTTTGTTCATCTCATTAGTAGTGAATCTTTCCGGACAAGAATAATCGCCTGCAGTCGCTACATTTCCATTAACGTTGATTACTACGGCATTATGGATTGATATGGCAGTATCTTTATTATTTTTATTATTATCTGAATCGGAAGTTTCCTCAGATTCTTCATTGGATTCGTAGTCATAATATTTGTAATCAGGATATTCATAGCCAGGATACTCATAGCCGAAAAAATCTTCAACCTGCAAAATAAATTTAATGTAAAATGCCATCAAATAGTATGCTCTATGTATATTTATATTATTAAATTATTATTAAACATTCGGAATATTCTTAGCTAGGTGAAAAACCTATATTTTCGCAATCTACGTGTTCTGAAACGTCAGAATCCGAAAAAATCTCGGAGGGTGATTTTTTCTCGAATACAATACTTCCCTTCGGTATGCGAGGGAAGTAAAAAATTCTATCTTGGTGGTAAAATTTTTTTAAAATAGTAAAACAATTTTCTAATTTTTCTTTTAAATAGATTTAGAACGCTATGAAACGTGGAACTTTGAAATTTGAAGAAATAAAAAAAAATTCAGTGGTAAACAAATTTTCAAAAATGTTAAAAAAAAATCGGTAAAGTTATTTACACAGAACTTCCCTCGTTATTTGTGCATGACAGTCACTCAAAAAAATTATTAATTACGAAATGACATTGGGAATAATAATCGTAATATAATTATTGGTATTATTACAAAGAAAACCTGATAACTTTTGGTCAAAAAAATATACAGA
Source organism: Stenurella melanura (assembly GCA_963583905.1). Lineage (NCBI taxonomy): Eukaryota > Metazoa > Arthropoda > Insecta > Coleoptera > Cerambycidae > Stenurella > Stenurella melanura. Next base: position 46,173,826 of record OY757317.1, read on the forward strand.
GTGTTCATCCAACAGCAAAAGTTCAATATACTAAATAACAGGTGCCAAATATGGAAGGCTTGCGCAAATACCTTTATAAATGTCCACCATGACTCAATTATTTCTTGGGATGCCATTATTGAATAAAAGTATATAATAGGATATGCCAAATATTATTGCCACCTCTCACATTTTCAATCCCACATTCACGTAATGGAGTGGAAGTATAGTGGTGATTAAAATATAGAACAAATTTTCAACAATATTTTCTGTCTATTCTAGTGTTAAATTTTCTTCCAAATTGGTGAAAATATGTTGCAATTTTTTTTTTCCGAAATTGGTTTAGAATGTTATGAAACGTGGAAATTTTAAATTTGAGCAAAAAAATATTTCGTCTATTCTATAATGGTGATAAATAGATTACTAAAACATGTTTTCATTTTTTTTTATTTTTCTAAAACATTTTTTGTTTGTTTGTTTGTTTTGTTTTAATAAATTTGGAATGCCATGGAAACGTGGAAATTTTAAATCGGAAAAAAAAATTCCATCTATTTGTGGTAAAATTTTTTCAAAAATTTTAAAAATTTTTTTATTTTTCTTTAAATAGATTTAGAACGCTATGAAACGTGGAAATTTTAAATTATGAGAAAAAAAAAATTCATCTATTTTGGTGGTAAAATTTTTTTCAAAAATGTTGGTAAAAAAATTTTCAATTTTTTTTTTCTTTTAAATAGATTTGGAATGCCATGAAACGTGGAAATTTTAAATTTGAACAAAGAAAAAAAATTTTTTTAGTGGTAAAAATTTTTTCAAAAATGATTGAAAAAAATTTTCAAAAAATTTTTTTTTCCTGAAATAGGTTTAGCGCGTCATGAAATGTGGAAATTTTAAATTTGAGCAAAAAGAAATTTTTTTCATTATTTATTCCGTTTAGACGGTCCACCCTGTCTATTTTTCAGTGAAAATTCTACCAGTTCTTCGCTGACAGTAGGGTTAACTACCTACCAAATTTGACTGCTCTCCGTCAAGTAGTTTTTTAGTTAATGCACCAACAGACAGACAGACAGACAGACAGACAGACAGACTGACGGAATTGAAAAACCTATATTTTCGGAATCTACGTGTTCTGAAACGTCAGAATCCGAAAAAATCTCGGAGGGTGATTTTTTCTCGAATACAATACTTCCCTTCGGTATGCGAGGGAAGTAAAATTTTTCAAGTTTGGTGAAAAAAATTTTCAAAATTTTTTTTTCCCGAAATAGGATTAGCGTGTCATGAAACGTGGAAATTTTAAATTTGAGCAAAAAAAAATTTTTTCATCTTGGTAAAAATTTTTTCAAAAATGTTGGTGAAAAAAGTTTTCAAAAATTTTTTTTCCCGAAATAGGATTAGCGTGTCATGAAACGTGGAAATTTTAAATTTGAGAAAAAAATTTTTTTCATCTTGGTAAAAATTTTTTCAAAAATGTTGGTGAAAAAAATGTTCAAAATTTTTTTTTCCCGAAATAGAATTAGCGCGTCGTGAAACGTGGAAATTTTAAATATGAGCGAAAAAAAATTTTTTTCACTATTTATTCCGTTTAGACGGTCCACCCTGTATATTTTCCAGTGAAATTTCTACCATTTCTGCCCTGACAGTAGCGTCAACTACCCACCAAATTTGACTGCTCTCCGTCTAGTAATTTTTTAGTAAATGCACCAACAGACAGACAGACAGACAGAGAGACAGACAGATCGACAGACAGACAGACAGACAGACTGACGGAATTGAAAAACCTATATTTTCGTAATCTCCGTGATCTGAAACGTCAGAATCCGAAAAATCTCGGAGGGTGATTTTTTCTCGAATACAATACTTCCCTTCGGTATGCGAGGGAAGTAAAAATTTAAAAAACATTTTTCATCTATTTTAGTAGCAAAAAATTTTTCAGAGGTAAACAAAATTTTGAAATTTTTTTTTTAATTAGGCTTAGAATGCCACGAACCGTGGAAAGTTTAAATTTGAAGAAAAAAAAAATTTCAATTATTTTAGTAGTAAAAAATTTTTCAAGTGTTGGTGAAAAAAACTTTTTTTTCCCGAAATAGGATTAGCGTGTCATGAAACGTGGAAATTTTAAATTTGAGCAAAAAAAATTTTTTTCATCTTGGTAAAAATTTTTTCAAAAATGTTGGTGAAAAAAATTTTCAAAAATTTTTTTTCCCGAAATAGAATTAGCGCGTTGTGAAACGTGGAAATTTTAAATTTGAGCGAAAAAAAATTTTTTTCACTATTTATTCCGTTTAGACGGTCCACCCTGTATATTTTCCAGTGAAATTTCTACCATTTCTGCGCTGACAGTAGCATCAACTACCCACCAAATTTGACTGCTCTCCGTCTAGTCATTTTTTAGTAAATGCACCAACAGACAGACAGACAGACAGACCGACAGACAGACAGACAGACAGACTGACGGAATTGAAAAACCTATATTTTCGTAATCTCCGTGATCTGAAACGTCAGAATCCGAAAAAATCTCGGAGGGTGATTTTTTCTCGAATACAATACTTCCCTTCGGTATGCGAGGGAAGTAAAAATTCATTTTTTTTTTTTTTTAATCAGGCTTAGAATGCCATGAAACGTGGAAATTTTAAATTTGAAGAAAGAAAAAAAATATTTCATTTTTGTAGTAAAAAAATCGGTAAAGGTCTTTACACAGAACTTCCCTCGTTATTTGTGCATGGCGGTCACTCTAAAAAATTAATAATTACGAAATGACATTGAGAATAATAATCGGAATATAGTTATTGCTATTATTACAAAGAAAACTTGATAAGTTTTGATCAAAAAATATACAGATTGCTCATCCAACAGCAAAAGCTCAATAATAAAAAACAGGTGCCACATACGGCAGGCTTGCGCAAATACCTTTACAAATGTCCACCATGACTGAATTATTTCTTGGGACGACCACCCTGTACATTTTTCAATAAAAGTATAATAGGTGTATATGTCAGATATTATTGCCATCCGTCACATCAATCCAACATTCGTGTAATGGAGTGGAAGTATAGTGGTGGTTAAAAAATTTCATTTTAATTTTAATTTTTCAAAAATGTTAAAAAAAAATCGGTAAAGGTATTTACACAGAACTTCCCTCGTTCATGGCAGTCTCTTTAAAAAAATAATAATTACGAAATGACATTGAGAATAATAATCGGAGTAGAGTTATTGCTATTATTACAAAGAAAACTTGATAAGTTTTGGTCAAAAAAATATACAGATTGCTCATCCAACAGCAAAAGTTCAATACTAAATAGCAGGTGCCACATATGGCAGACTTGCGCAAATACCTTTACAAATGTCCACCATGACTGAATTATTTCTTGGGATGACCACCCTGTACATTTTTCAATAAAAGTATAATAGTTGCATATGCCAGATGTTATTGCCATCTGTCACATTTTCAATCCAACATTCACGTAATGGAGTGGAAGTATAGTGGTGGTTAAAAAATTTCATTTTTTTTAAATTTTTCAAAAGATGGTAAAATAATTTTCAAATTTTTTTCTTCTGAAATAGGTTTAAAATGTCAAAGGTAGAAATTTTAAATTAGAGCAAAAAGGAAAGTTTCCTTCTGTTCTATAGTAGTGCTAAAAAAAGTTTAAAAATTAAAAATGATGTATTTTTAAAATAGGTTTAGAATGCTATGAAACGTGAAAATTTTAAATTTGAGCAAATAAAAAAAAATTCGATGTATTTTAGTGGTAAAAACTTTTTGAAAACTGTTGGTGAAAAAAATTTTCAACTTTTTTTTCTGAAATACATAGGTTTAGAATGTCATTTAAATTTGAGCATTCTGGTGTTAAATTTTTTTCCAAACTGGTAACAAAATGTTGCAAATTTTTTTTTTCGAAATTGGTTTGGAATATCATGAAACGTGGAAATTTTAAATTTGAGCAAAAGAAATTTTTTCGTCTGTTCTATAGTAGTGATACATAAATGGATTAAAAATGTTTTCAAATTTTTAAAAAAATTCTTCAAAAACATTTTTAAATTTGTTTGAATAGTTTTAGAATGTCATGGAAACGTGGATAGTTAAAATCTGAACAAAGAAAGAAAAATTCTATCTTAGTGATAAAATTTCAAAAAACTTTTTTTTTTAATCAGGCTTAGAATGCCATGAAACGTGAAAATTTTAAATTTGATGAAAGAAAAAAAAATTCATTTTAGTAGTAAAAATTTTTTCAAAAATATTGGTGAAAAAAATTTCTGAGATAGGTTAAGCGTGCCATGAAACGTAGAAATTTTAAATTTGAGCAAAAACAAATTTTTTTCATCTTGGTAAAAAATTTTTCAAAAATGTTTGAAAAAAATTTTCAAAAATTTTTTTTTTCTGAAATAGGTTTAGCGCGTCATGAAACGTGGAAATTTTAAATTTGAGCAAAAAAAATTTTTTTCAACTTGGTAAAAATTTTTTCAAAAATGTTTGAAAAAAATTTTCAAAAATTTTTTTTTCCTGAAATAGGTTTAGCGCGTCATGAAACGTGGAAATTTTAAATTTGAGCAAAAAAAAATTTTTTTCATCTTGGTAAAAATTTTTTCAAAAATGTTTGAAAAAAATTTTCAAAAAATTTTTTTTCCTGAAACAGGTTTAGCGCGTCATGAAACGTGTAAATTTTAAATTTGAGCAAAACAAATTTTTTTTCACTATTTATTCCGTTTAGACGGTCCACCCTGTATATTTTTCAGTGAAAATTCTACCAGTTCTTCGCTGACAGTAGGGTTAACTACCTACCAAATTTGACTGCTCTCCGTCAAGTAGTTTTTTAGTAAATACACCAACAGACAGACAGACAGACAGACAGACAGACAGACAGACAGACAGACAGACAGACAGACAGACAGACCGACAGACAGACAGACAGACTGACGGAATTGAAAAACCTATATTTTCGGAATCTACGTGTTCTGAAACGTCAGAATCCGAAAAAATCTCGGAGGGTGATTTTTTCTCGAATACAATACTTCCCTTCGGTATGCGAGGGAAGTAAAAATTAAAATTTTTTCTTCTGAAATAGATTTAAAATGTCAAACATAAAAATTTTAAATTTGAGAAGAAAGGAAAGTTTCCATCTATTCTATACTACTGGTAAAAGAAGTTTAAGATTTAAAAATATATTTTTTACTTCCCTCGCATACCGAAGGGAAGTATTGTATTCGAGAAAAAATCACCCTCCGAGATTTTTTCGGATTCTGACGTTTCAGAACACGTAGATTCCGAAAATATAGGTTTTTCAATTCCGTCAGTCTGTCTGTCTGTCTGTCTGTCTGTCTGTCTGTCTGTCTGTCTGTTGGTGTATTTACTAAAAAACTACTTGACGGAGAGCAGTCAAATTTGGTAGGTAGTTAACCCTACTGTCAGCGAAGAACTGGTAGAATTTTCACTGAAAAATATACAGGGTGGACCGTCTAAACGGAATAAATAGTGAAAAAAATTTTTTTTGCTCAAATTTAAAATTCCCACGTTTCATGACGCGCTAAACCTGTTTCAGGAAAAAAAAAATTTTGAAAATTTTTTTCAAACATTTTTGAAAAAATTTTTACCAAGTTGAAAAAAATTTTTTTTGCTCAAATTTAAAATTTCCACGTTTCATGACGCGCTAAACCTATTTCAGAAAAATAACATTTTTTAAATTTTTTTACCAAGATGAAAAAAATTTGTTTTTGCTCAAATTTAAAATTTCTACGTTTCATGACACGCTTAACCTAGTTCAGGAAAAAAAATTTTGAAAATTTTTTTCACCAATATTTTTGAAAAAATTTTTACTACTAAAATGATTTTTTTTTCTTTCTTCAAATTTAAAATTTTCACGTTTCATGGCATTCTAAGCCTGATTAAAAAAAAAGTTTTTTGAAATTTTATCACTAAGATAGAATTTTTCTTTCTTTGTTCAGATTTTAACTATCCACGTTTCCATGACATTCTAAAACTATTCAAACAAATTTAAAAATGTTTTTGAAGAATTTTTTAAAAAATTTGAAAACATTTTTAATCCATTTATGTATCACTACTATAGAACAGACGAAAACATTTTTTTGCTCAAATTTAAAATTTCCACGTTTCATGATATTCCAAACCAATTTCGGAAAAAAAAATTGCAACATTTTGTTACCAGTTTGGAAAAAAATTTAACACCAGAATGCTCAAATTTAAATGACATTCTAAACCTAGGTATTTCAGAAAAATAATTTTGAAAATTTTTTTCGCCAACATTTTTCAAAAACTTTTTACCACTAAAATAGATCGAATTTTTTTTTATTTGCTCAAATTTAAAATTTTCACGTTTCATAGCATTCTAAACCTATTTTAAAAATACAACTTTTTTTAGCACTACTATAGAAGGAAACTTTCCTTTTTGCTCTAATTTAAAATTTCTACCTTTGACATTTTAAACCTATTTCAGAAGAAAAAAATTTGAAAATTATTTTACCATCTTTTGAAAAATTTTAAAAAAATTAAATTTTTTAACCACGACTATACTTCCACTCCATTACGTGAATGTTGAAGTGAAAATGTGACAGATGGCAATAACATCTGGCATATGCACCTATTATACTTTTATTGAAAAATGTACAGGGTGGTCATCCCAAGAAATAATTCAGTCATGGTGGACATTTGTAAAGGTATTTGCGCAAGCCTGCCATATGTGGCACCTGCTATTTAGTATTGAACTTTTGCTGTTGGATGAGCAATCTGTATATTTTTTTGACCAAAACTTATCAAGTTTTCTTTGTAATAATAGCAATAACTCTACTCCGATTATTATTCTCAATGTCATTTCGTAATTATTATTTTTTTAGAGAGACTGCCATGAACGAGGGAAGTTCTGTGTAAATACCTTTACCGATTTTTTTAAATAGGTTTAGAATGTCATGAAACGTGAAACTTTTAAATTTGAGTAAAAAAAGTTTACATCTATTCTAGTGTTAATTTTTTTCCAAACTGGTAACAAAATGTTGCAAAAAATGTTTTTCCGAAATTGGTTTGGAATGTCATGAAACGTGGAAATTTTAAATTTGAGCAAACCAAATTTTTCGTCTCTTCTATAGTAGTGATAAATAGATTAAAAATGTTTTCAATTTTTTTTTTTAATTTTTCAAAAACATTTTTAAATTTGTTTGAATAGTTTTAGAATGCCATGGAAACGTGGATAGTTTAAATCTGAACAAAGAAAAAAAATTCTATGTGGTAAAATTTTTTAAAAATAGTAAACAAAATTTCTAATTTTTCTTTCAAATAGATTTAGAACGCTATGAAACGTGGAAATTTTAAATTTGAAGAAATAAAAAAAAAAACATCTATTTTAGTGGTAAAAAAAAATGTCAAAAATGTTGGTAAAAAAAAATTTCAAAAAATTTTCTAAATTTTTTTTTTCTGAATCAGGCTTAGAATGCCATGAAACGTGGAAATTTTAAATTTGAAGAAAAAAAAAATCATTTTAGTAGAAAAAAATTTTTCAAAAATGGTAAAAAAAAAAAATAATTTTTTTTTCTAATAGTTTTAGAATACCATGAAACGTAGAAATTTGGGCAAAAAAAATTTTTTCATCTTGGTAAAAAAATTTTTTCAAAATTGGTGAAAAAAATTTTCAAAATTTTTTTTCAGGAATAGGTTTAGCGTGTCATGAAACGTGGAAATTTTAAATTTTAACAAAAATTTTTTTTTTTATCTTGGTAAAAATTTTTTCAAAAATGTTGGTGAAAAAAATTTTCAAAAATTTTTTTTTCCCGAAATAGGATTAGCGCGTCATGAAACGTGGAAATTTTAAATTTGAGCGAAAAAAAATTTTTTTCACTATTTATTCCGTTTAGACGGTCCACCCTGTATATTTTCCAGTGAAATTTCTACCATTTCTGCGCTGACAGTAGCGTCAACTACCTGCCAAATTTGACTGCTCTCCGTCAAGTAGTTTTTTAGTAAATGCACCAACAGACAGACAGACAGACAGACAGACAGACAGACAGACCGACAGACAGACAGACAGACAGACAGACTGACGGAATTGAAAAACCTATATTTTCGTAATCTCCGTGATCTGAAACGTCAGAATCCGTAAAAATCTCGGAGGGTGATTTTTTCTCGAATACAATACTTCCCTTCGGTATGCGAGGGAAGTAAAATTTTACAAAAATATTTTTGAAAAAAAATTTTCAATTTTTATTTCCTGAAATAGGTTAAGCGTGTCATGAAACGCAGTAATTTTAAATTTGAGCAAAAAAAAAATTTTTTCACTAATTATTCCGTATATATTTTCCAGTGAAAGTTTAACCATTTCTTCGCTGACAGTAGCGTCAACTACCTACCAAATTTTACTGCTCTCCGTCAAGTAGTTTTTTTCAGTAAATGCACCAACAGACAGACAGACAGACAGACTGACGGAATTGAAAAACCTATATTTTCGTAATCTACGTGTTCTGAAACGTCAGAATCCGAAAAAATCTCGGAGGGTGATTTTTTCTCGAATACAATACTTCCCTTCGGTATGCGAGGGAAGTAAAAAGGGTATTTAAATATATATAATATAAAATGAACATATGGTATTCCTAACATTTAAATAACATGAAAAGAAATTGTAGGGGCGTGCAGTTTCCGTGAAGAAAATAACTTTATTACAATTTTATTGGACGTTCTTATAGTTCGGACTCGGAGTATTTTCCACTACTTTTTGAAGTAAAAAAATTGTATCAATTTGAGTTAAATTGACTTAAAATCTCTCAACTTATAATAATTTTGCTTTAAAAAAAAGTTTTTTCTTGTTTAAATAATTAATAAATAATTTCCACATAATTATATGTTAATAACTTTTTACTTTAAGCTATGTAAAAAGGTTTTAGGAAAATCGAAGCTTCCCATAATTATTCCGAAATAATGCATATCTTCAGCTTATATTGACTCCACTAATGAGTTCGTTGAAGGGTTGTTGATTAAATAGTGGTAAATAGAGTAAGTTGGTAAGAGTACAGAAACTTGGAATTTGGTGTATATACCAGAAGCCAAAACCTCAGATTTTTTCATAACACCTCCACCACCTCCACTACATTATGAAAAGGGCTGATAAAATAAAATCGAGGTATTCACTTGAAATTTGGTGCACGTATGTATTATAATGATATCTGGAACAAGATTATGTTTTGAGATCATTCCGTTGAAGGGATGGGGGGTAAATAGAGGTAAATAGTGGAAAATAAGTAAATCAAGCTGGTAAAAGTACAAGAACTTGAGATTTGGTATATATGTTATATTAAAAAATAACAGTACGACACTGAGTTATAAGTAAGCTTCTCAGTAGTATCAAATTACATAAGTTGATAACGACTTCTCTTGGTAATTGCTTATCTTACATATCAAGTTTCATCTATTGTTTTGTATCCGTTCTCATAGTTACTGTCAAATTGCACATTTCCATTTTCTTTGTTCTACGTCTAGCTGATACTGCTTTCCTAATGTTATAAATATGACCAGCAGACGCTTTTGTGGTCAGTTATTAACTCACCTTTACATTAATCTTTTCAACTTACAATTTTATTATTTTATTCAGAGTCATCGATGACTTTCTGTAACTAAATACATATTTTTTAAAAACTCAATATCAAAGTATCAAATATAACAGAGGCGCAGCCGTAACGGGTCTAGAAAAACGCACAGGTTCGGGAGCCTAACTTCTGGTAAACGTGTCCGAGAAGAACAAGGAGTTCATCTGCAGAAGGTGCCTAACCCGTGGAAAAGAGCCAGAAGAACAAGGAGACCTTCCTAGCTGTGACGGTGGATCCAATCCTTTAACTAGAGAAATAACCTACCAATGAAGATATTAATGAGAGTAATTTTAAGAATCATCTCGCTTTATTTTACTATTTTTTCACAATTATTTTATAGAAGTGCTATAAGTATACACTCAGCGAACAAAATACAGTTCTACTATCAAATAATTATTCCTCAACAAAATAAACGCGACAAGTTTAATTTAATTTTAATTAATATAAGAAACGTATTATACTGCTAATACGTCACCGTGTATTATACAGTTAATACACAAACTACTGAAAAAACAATTTTCCAAGCTAACTTTTTACAATCACACTTTAACATTTAATTTAATTTTTCTACTTTCTAAATAAAAGCAACAAAAATGCCTGAAACATCGCAAGCTACACAAACAGCGCGAAATGCAGCAACAGAGCAAATTGAGCCTTTCAAGCTCTCTGAAATTTTCTCAATTATACCAGAATTCGATGGTAATGCTATTAATTTACAAACATTTCTAAATTCTTGCATTTATGCACAAGGTAAAAAAATATTATTAACCCTCCGTATTAAAAATAAATTGCACGGCAGAGCTGCCGAATTAATAAATTCACGCAACCCTGCCACATGGGCGGAAATAAGAGTCTTGCTCGAAACTCATTTCGGAGACTCTCACGACTTGACATCTTTAATTCAGGATTTGCAGCGTATTCACCTAATGCCAGGTGAATCTGCACTAACTTTTGTTGAGCGTCTACAGACGCATAATGCAATAATGCACGCTGCCATACAAAAACATCGTTTATCTGGGAGCAAAAACAATCTCAGTCAGAATTAATTGAAACGATGACACTAAACACTTTGTTAGCAGGCCTTGAAACAAACTTAGGGCAAATAGTACGTGCTGGAGATCCAACATGTATGTTACAAGCCATTAATAGAATTAGGAGGGAACTACAACTCTCTTATTTTGAATCCCAAAAATTTTCCAAAAATAGTAATAATAATGTTAAAAATCTACTGCCTCCTCAACAAAAACGATCGAACGTAAATTTTCAAAAAAAATTTTCTTCATTTTGCAAACGCAACGAACATATGATAAACGAATGTCACACAAGGCAACAGCAACAAATTATGCCATCAACCTCGTAAAGTTTTCAAAGACCTAACTTTCAAAATAATCAAGGTTTTCAAAATTTTGTACAACAAACTAGAACATTTCCACAAAATTATCAAGTTAGCCAAGCACAACAAAATAGGCCCTCAGCAATTAGACCGAATCCTAATTTTATTCAACAGAGACCATCAGCGATACAACCAAATTCAAATTTCAACCGTTTCAATCAATAAGACTCATCATTTAAATTATGAACCTTTGACCAATACAATTTTAACCAGTAGGAAGATTATTCTGTTGAATATCAAAATGTAAATGAAATGTACGATAATTTCAATTCAGAAGATAGTTAAAATTTTTCGGGAAATTATGCATCTAATTTTCATGAAGAACAGTATGAGAATTATACTGCTAATTCTCAGATGCCGCAAGAGAATTATACTGCTAATTCTCATTTGACGTAGGAGGATTATACTGCGAATCCTCAGGATTTTTGCTAAAGTCCGGAGTATCTCACGGATACTCCAACAACGAATTGCGAATTGAACCAATTTTCTCACCAAATTCAAAATAAACCTCAACGACAATTTCGACCCGTTTCTGAACTTCGCAGTACAGAAGTTCATGTAGAAACACTTTCACACGCTTTGTTAACCGTAAATTCGAATAATCTTTATTATATCAAAGGCATCACAAATAAATTTAAAATTATTATAGATTCTGGCGCAGGAATTTCGATTTTTAAACTAAAAACGGAGATTACAAAAGAAGATTTTCTAAAAATATCATTATACAAGGCATAACTGAACAAAAATTAACATTAATAAATCTGTTCTTATATAAACGAACATTTATTCATGGTATTGTACAAAAGACAAGAGATTTTGGATCTTTCTAAAATATACTATGTAGAAAATAATGTAGATCTTCCAATACTCGAAATGCTATCTTTTATTTTTGCAGAAAAAGACTTGAAAATTATCTGTCAAAATATTGTTAAAACCCCAGATGAAGACGAAATTCCAATTATTTTAGATCAAAATCATTCATGTAAAATAACCTACATCGTGGTATTAATGAAACTATTAGAAGGATTAGAGTAAAATACAATTGGCGAGGCTTAAATAAAGACGTTGAAAACTTCATAAAAAATTGCGAAACGTGCGAAAAAACGAAAGTCTGTAGTAAAAAACTTAGCAATCCTTTAGTAATTACCGAGACTCCAAAAACACCATTCGAAATAATAAATGTTGGTCTATTCGAATTTCCCACGAAAAATTACGCTGTTACAATTCGCGACAAATTAACTAAATTTACTCAAGCCTATGCTGTTCCGGATAAATCCGAGAAATCAGTTGTAAATACCTTATTGCTTTACTTTCAACACTACGGTACCTCGTTGAGAATTCATTGTGATTACGGCGGTGAATTTGACAATAAATTATTAATAGACCTTTGTACGCTCTATGACACAAAACTGATATACTCACGCTACACTGAAAATCCGAATGAAGAAAATCTAATAAAAAACCAAATTTCAGTTACAACATCGGTAATCAAAAATTTCAATTCAACCATTCAAACATTGCAAATTGACGAAGACACATTTAATAAAGACATGCAAGAAATCGATCGCACAATCTAAACCATGACGCGAAACATCGAAGCTGTAGAAACAAAACTAATATTCTTACACATTTGTGAACAATTAATGGCAAGCTATTTGTATATTGAAGATAACTTGAACGATATTCTAAATTCAATAACATTTGCTCGATTGGGAATCATTCATTCGTCAATCATAACTCCCGATCATTAAGTAACAGCATTACAAGAAATTTCACAGAGTTTGCGAAGAAACAATTTGCCTCTTCCAATAAAATTATCGGCAGTTACTCAGTATTTAGATATTATTGAACTAAAAGCATTTCAAGCAGATTCCAACTTAATATTTGTTTTAAAGATACCACTTGTTGAACTTCAAAACTATAATACATACCGTTTATACCCTATCCCTATATTTGATAACAGAACTGGTCTTCACCATATTTTATCTATTTCTCAAAAATTTATCGCGAAAGATGATGATTCTTTAATGTACATACCAATAACAAATCTAAAAGAATGCAAACCCCTATATTTTGGAACCAAGCTATGTTCAAACCTGTTTGCATACCCTATTGATCAGAATGCCATATGTGAAGCTAGGATTCTGAAACAACCAATGAAACTTCCCGAAAATTGCCAAACCTCCTTCTTTATTAGTCAAAGGTACAATGTTCAAGAACTCGAAGAGAACACGTGGCTCATAATAAATTCCGAACCACTCCATATTACTATTGCCAAAAACAAATTGGAGCAATATTCTAAAGATCTGGACGATCAACGAACCTTTCGTGACCAAACATATGTCCTGGTTCACGTATTTCACCATAACATTCATCATTTCCATAGTTCTACTTTAAGTGTTTTGTAAATGTAGAAGGAAGATACGTCTACTGAAAATCGAACCCTCTACAGGCGATTCTCCTTCACCTCCTCCAGGACGAAGCAAGACGTTCATGAAATTTCCAAGTTTAATCCCTCCAAGAAAGCGACCCGGTATCAAACCTCAAGAAGAAGATATCGAGTTATCATAGACTTTCCAGTGAACCACTAATTTTTGTTTATTGACTCAAACTTTTATTGTTTCTATTTTATCCTTATTATTCTATTCACTCAACATTTTATTATTACCTTTGCATTATATTCATTTTGTTTTATTATTACTTTTATATTGTATTCAATAATCATTTTATTCAAAAGTTGTTGTATAACAATCAACTTTTTTATTAAGGGGGAAGTTGTTATATTAAAAAATAACAGTACGACACTGAGTTATAAGTAAGCTTCTCAGTAGTATCAAATTACATAAGTTGATAACGACTTCTCTTGGTAATTGCTTATCTTACATATCATGTTTCATCTATTGTTTTGTATCTGTTCTCATAGTTAATGCCAAATTGCAGATTTGCATTTTGTTTGTTCTACGTCTAGCTGACACTGCTTTCCTAATGTTATAAATATGACCAGCAGACGCTTTTGTAGTCAGTTATTAACTCATCTTTACATTCAACTTACAATTTTATTTTATTCAGAGTCATCGATGACTATCTGTAACTAAATAAATATATTTTTAAAACTCAATATCAAAGTATCAAATATAACATATATACTAGAGGCTAAGACCTCAGATATATTCATAATACACTTCATAATACACTTCAACCCTCCCACCACCTCCACTCCTTTAATGAAAGGGAATATTATTAAAATTCTATGATCAATTATTTCCACATACCTACTAGAATGCAAATATAGTCAAGAAGTTTTCGTTTAAAGAGACTTAGACGGAGAATCTGGATGTGGAAGTAATAATTCCTTATGCAGCGGTTTCTCAAGATGTTTTGAAATTGATGTACTTTCTCCATTTCTAGGTGGTATCATTCTAACGATGCTGCAGCATGTTATGGGTTTCGAGAATTTCAGAAAAGGAGTTAGAAACTTTATTAACACACAGTAAGTAAGATGCGAAATTATTGTAATATTAGCAATCACATCAGAATTTGCTCATAATACAAGTTTACAAAAAAGAAGTCTTGATCCCTACATGGAAGTAGTGATGGGCTGTTAAATAGCAGTCTGTTACTTTTTAGCTGCTATTCGGTTCGAAGCAGTAGCAACTGCTACGAGCTCTGATAAATAGCTGCTATTTTTATAGCAGGTTGAAATCACACTAAATATGGAAACGCGCACACATAGCAACACAAGCGGGCAGCGTCGGTCCAATAGCAGTAGCAGTATTCCCATTCGTTTAACTAGAGCGAACAGCGTAGCTTATCCATAGTACAGCACTTAAGAATGGAATACCTACCTATGTAACTCTTGTAAAACTATTTTACTTTAATAAACCTATTACACATTTTTTCTTTTGTTTCCAAAAAGCGAAATATATTAATTTTTAAACTATACCTATAATTTAAGTAAGAATCGGCCAGTCAATTCAAATCGGTCAACATGACATGTCTGCAAATCAAATACATTATTATAGTATGAGCCACATATCATTTATCTAATTTACGACGTGGAATGTAGGTATTCACCGTCAAAGTACAAATACAATGATTTATATTTCATTTAAAATTAATCATATTTAATCACTCCATACAGCGAATGCATTTATTTTTTATTTCTGCTATATGGCTGCAGCCTGGCAAGTAAAGTTTCATTTTTTGATATCTGCTAATACGCTCCATTTAAACAAAAGAACTAGTGCTAAAAAAAGCTGCTAATAAAATAGCAGCTATTTTTAACTGCTAAATGAAATTAGCAGTAGCAGAATTAGCTGCTACACAAAAATAGCTGGTACGACCCATCACTACATGGAAGCCAACATTTTACATGTATTTGGATGCACTGAAGCCGATAAAAATATTTAAAAAATTGCACACCTAAAACGTGATTTGTGAGAAATCTACGCAGTAGAGTGTTTTAAATAATTTTATAATCATAATCTAAAGATAATACAATACAAATACAAATTATATAATACAGAAAAGAAGCATAGCTAAGATCTATATAAAACAAAAACAACTCCTAGCTTAGATGGAATGTAGGGTCTTTTATAAGATTTATTAGTTTAGATTTAAATTGTTTAATGGTTCTACTGGTTTTAATTTCATGAGGTAGAAGGTTGAATTACACAACTCCTTTATGGAATAAGCTATTCACTGAACTGCTCTTGAATGTTCTACTAGCATAATAGCCAATCGTGTTTTACGTAGTTGTACATCAGTAACAGGTAACAACTGTCCCATTAGGTAATCTGGAGAAACGTCATTAGTCATTTTAAATATAAATGTTATTGTTATTGTTATTACTAAATGTTTGAAAATAAAGAAACGATCTTATGTTAAGTCAGTTTAATGTATTTGACATCAGCTGACTACTTGAAAACCTATTGCATCTTAATATTCCTCTCATCATCTTGTTCTGGAGAACTTGTAACCTACTAAAATTTGTACAACTTACATACACCACTAGCTCGCAGTAGAGAAAATGAGGCAATATTAGCGAGTTGTAAACTATTAGCCTCATGGACATTAACATAAAAGAGCCACTCTATTAAGAAAGCCGATTTTTTGCCAATCTTTTTCGATATACAGGATGTTTCAAATTTAAAGATACATACGTTACTTGTGGACAGAGGGCAAATTACCTGACGTTAATGCATCCATCGTCTTTCCTTACTGAGATACAGGATTTTTATTTTGGCAAAATCTTTCTTTGATCATAACTATTGAAAGAATTGTCACTGCTGCAAGTTAAATTTTTTTGTTAATTAACCTTGAAATAAATATCCAAGTTGCAACTGTCTGGATCATTTTAATGAAATTGGATTTACGGCAAGTAATCAAGGTTGATGATTAAAATGCGCAAACAAATCAAGTCAGCTACTCTATTCAGTTTTTTCCGCTCTTTTCGAATATCGAAACAGATCTACAAAATTTTGTCATACAGGGTGTTGATTTTGACATACAACATATTGTCACTTTTTTAATAAACCGGACTTGGATTTCCTTTAGGTTTATTATGAAGTTCTATCAAGGAAAATAAGTGAAACATGTGTTCTAAGTATGAACCAATTATACAGGGTGGTTCAATAGTTATAATCAGAGAAAGATTTGGCCAAAATCAATAAAACATCCTGTATCTCGGTAAGGAAAGACGATAGATGCATTAATGCCGGGTAATTTGGTACCGCCAAAGTGCCCTCTATCCACAGGTAACGTATGTACCTTTAACTTTGAAACACCCTGTGTAGTATATGTGTTTATTGAATTTCAAGTCACGGTCAATTGTTAGTTCTAGATTTTTAGATTTTAGTTAGAGGAGCTGGCGATTGGCCTTGCCTACTGCGACCAGTAGAGGTCTATTGTAGTACTCCTACTTTGTACCTTAGGGCTCCTTATCCAGACATGTCCTTACTAGACTTTCAGTCTGCTTGATAAGGAGCTCCTTGGTGAAGTTATCAGCACTTCGTTTCTATTTTCTCGCCAAGCCGTCTCAGTCCAGTCAAAGCTATTACAGCTCATGTCATAGACTGACGTACCTCAACGAGAACTCATCCATCCATGCGCTGGACCCGACCGACGTAGCTTAACTTCGCCGATCGAGTGCAAATCAAATCAAATCAAAACAAATTTATTTTAAATTAATAATACATAATTGTCCTACCTAAGCACTCGTCCGGAGCCAGCCAAACATCCACAGCACTAATCGCCATGGTAATTGAAGGGATGCACAGAGCGAGGCTAGGTTGGATTAAAAGTAAACTTAAATAATAATCACTATCTCCTTTCGCGGGATCGGCGAATTAAAAAGTGTATAAGATAGAACATGTAAAAAAAATGTTTTAAACTTAAAACAATTGATATATGCAATGCAAAAGACGCTGGTGTAGATAAAATATCACAGATATATATGATAGTTCGGCACGGGAAAATTACTATCCAAAAAACTCGTTCCAAGCAATGCAGCAAGAGCGAGCGGCTATATCAGACCGCATAATTTATAATTTAAAATGTTTGCTTTCTAAAGAATTTAATAATAATAATAATAAAGGAATAAATATTGTTTGGAAGAAATAATTTAGAGCGACAAAACAAACAAAAAATACAAAAAGGAAACGAAGAGAAAAGGTAAATATCGGAAATTGTGTTTGAGAATTTTTATAATTGAATAGAGAAAGTGGGTGTGGCTAGATATGTTGCCGAAAGATGGGCAACGCCTGGTATGGTAATTTGTGTTTGATGCGAAAAGGTGCATTATGCTCTCTGATTCGCGTGATGTTGTTTGTTCGAGTGCCGGCACCTGAACTGGTGACCATACGAGGAACTGTAATTATTTATTTCAATACCAAGATTTAAATTGATAAATTTTTTGTACATATACTTACCTACAAACGTGAATTTCAATTTTAATTCAGTTGCTTTTAGTTTATTGCTTTTAAATTTTTCTGTCAGAAGCCCCATCTCCAATTAGCTTCAGCGCATCAAAACACATAGATAGGAATGATGGATGAATGAGGCATGAAATCGATACTTTTCTTTGCAAACCTGTGACAAGTTGTGATTGGGATGGGATTTTGTTTGGTAAATAAGAGTTTTTCTTTCTGTGTTCGTGGTCATTACTTGAAAAAGCTATTTTATTGTTATAGCAATTTCGGTGCCTAACCAAACCGTCAAAATTGTTGTTCGCTGATTGACAACAAAATACTAACTTAGCTGACTAATGTCAATCATCAAAGTGTCACTTTCCCTGCCTAGGCAGAAAAGTGCTCACTTTCCTGCCTAGGCAGGGAAAGTGATTGGTGATCAGTACAAGTAAATATTTGACACTTTTGGTAACATTTATTAAGAAACAGTAATTAAATAACATTTCCAACAGAATACTTCATACTTTTAGATAATTCAGCAAAATAAGCAATTAACACAGTCTCTGAAATACTCTTCACATGTTTGTCCATACAATAATCCATGAATCGTTTTTAACTTCCTTCATATTTATTTCGAGACTTATCCGCCAGTAAATTTAGTGTGACATTTTTTGCCACAACTGTAATTTCTGAAGAAGTGACTATTTCTAGGTCACTATCACTATTCACGATGAAAATATATTAATATCTTCCTGTAAATTGGCAAAGGCGTTTGTATTGTCAAAGTTTGACATATAAAGTTTCCATGGTAACAAACTAACAGCAACTGCGATTTTTAATGAATTCTTATTGAATTTATTACAACAAAAATAAAGAAATAGAGAATTGCAATAATTTTATTATTTTAGAACATATTTAAACAATCGGCGAAAAAATTATATGTTCACGTCAGCAGCAAAATAGATTGACTGCCTTGGCAGTCAATCTACTATTTTGCTGCCTAGTTAAACAAATAACTATTGTTTTTCGAAATGACATAGTTCTAGGATATAGATTATCTTCTCTTTTTTACTTATTTTTTCACAGAGTTTCAAACAATCAATAATAATTATTGAAAACGATTTATCAAAACCTTTGTTTGCAGGGTCCGGTTTCATGCAAATTAAGCATAAGTTACATTGAATTTTAATTTTGTCTCAATTTCACTTTCAGAACTTGCGCTATCAGTTACTTTCCATTTTAATATCCTCTAAAAAGCACATACATCAGTTACCTATGTGGTAGAAAATCCTTTTGAAAAAATATATACCAGTTGAAGGTGTCTTGCAAACAATAAACTAGGGAGTTTCTTATAACGTGTTAATTTATTATACAAAAATTTTATGTGGCTCCATATAACACCAAGTTTATATTCAGCAAATATACATATATTTATTTGATAGTAATCACTTTCAAGACATACATTTCAAAATATAAACCGCGAGAGCTTGGTTATTATATTCTCAAAAAATCTGATTTGAGAAATAATGTAGTCTCGAAAATATAGGATATATTTTATAAAGAATATATTTTGTTGATTAATGTAACAATTTGGGGGATATCGTTGTGTGAATGGGCACACGAAAAGTAATTAATTTTCAGCTATAGTCGAACGGAGAAAACGAGGACTTTTATTTCTTACTGCCATATAAGCCTATTAGACCACGCTAGACAAGGGTTGGACAACAAAATAAGTCGTTACAGCAAACTAATAGTGAAATATTGTAGAACAAATCATAACAAAGAAAGTAAAAATAGTCCAAACGTGGACTTTCTGGGGTGAAATGGGGTGGAGTTTTAAGGGTAAAAAATGGTTTTTTGCGATTTTTGGATAAACACGCATTAGGGTGATCCATAAAAATTAACTGTTAAATTTAACCAGGGCGCCCTCTTATTTTGTTCTATGATATAAAATGCAACCACAACTTCTCAGCGGGGTGCTGAGGAAGCTATGAAAGAGTAGCAACCGGTTAGCTCAGGGGTTGGTCGAAGGTCACTCTGTGGCGAGAAGAGTTATTTAATAAGTTATTGAATGTTACAAAACAAAAATAAACAAAGAAACTGGGCGCCAGCGTATTCTTACAACTGATATTCCTGAAACTTTTTAAGGATGAAACAATCAAAAGCAAAATTTAAACAAAATAACAATATATTAACAATAAATGATTTAAATTTACAAAATCTTTACAATAGGTTGAGTGGAAAGTTTTTGATATTTACAATATAAAAAAATATATATATAAATAACGTTTATATTGACAAGAGAAAAACAAATAAAATTAATTTGAAACGGTAAATTGAAAAGATCAACTGGTTTACAATTACTTATATCTAGTAGTTATCTTCTGACCAAGAAAAGCTACAATGATAGTTAATTGCTTACGTAACTTTGGGTGGCGAGTGCGGAGTTCCAGTGTGTCAATTCCTGGAGATGGCCACAGGTACCTGGGTTTAAGGACTTATATTGTTTGTCCGGTCTACGAGGAGGTTCCAGGATGACACGAAGTTGGAAATATTCAGCGAATTATAGTTCTTGTCCAGCCACTAGCAAAACTACCATGTGCTTGATCCAGAATTGGCCGATCCAGTTATTACATGAAAAACAATGATAATTCAGGAACCAGTTGATGCAAATTTAGTTAAATCACACAAAGAAAAAAACTATCGGTTAAAATTTAAAATAAATTATTAATCAACTTTAAAACTTACTGAAAAGAATGATCTAGCAGAATACAAAATGGAATACCATTGGTTAAGCCAAGGTCACAAATTTTATAGAAATTACACAAAAAATAGGTATTAGAATTTGTAAAATTTAAGCAATGAATCGAAAAAAAACAAAAAAACTAAACACCAATAAAAAAAAAAACTCTACTACTAGATTATCACAAAATTTTGGCCCTGAGGCTGTGAATCAACAAATTATTCTAAATTATGATGAAATGGTTAAAGCAGCATAAAAGAAATCGATATTAAGATATGACATTAAGAAAAAATTAAATAAGAAAATTTAAAATTTTGGAGATAGTCTCCGTACTATTATAAAAATTAATTTAAACAAATTGACTTTACGTCTCGTACTTTAATAAATTCAATAATTAGTATACTAGTCATGAAATGAGATTATCTAATAAAAAGTTTTAGAGCGACCCTAAATACCAAAAAAAATATATATATATATGTAAGTATATAATATAAACTACTGGCAAACAAAAATTATTGAAACTGTTAATACATAAACATCCAGCAGGAACTGTACCAAAATGACAAATAAACTACTGCTGGGGCATCCACTAACAAGTGGTTTCTTATTAACCACCAAGGTTAACCTCAAATATGTTAATAATTTAATTAAATGCCAGCTTAATATTAATTCAAAATAACTAGGTTATTATTTAAGGAATTATAATTATAAAAGTAAAAATTTCAACAAAGTATTGTAGGATGGCTCTAATAACTACAAATCTTTTAAGGAAAAAATTAGAATAGTCTCACCTCAGCGACGTCAAGACGGAAAGTGCCGGTTTTCAATTCCTGTAAGTCCTATCTCTCTCTAATATTCCGCCCGCACATGCTCAGTTGCTTCTAACTTGGTTTTTATTTCGGTTATTGTAGCACGGTCGCTAAACATGAGTTTTTGGCAACAAATTGAATTTATTCTTAGTACGGGTGCTGAATGGAAAATATTTGGCAACTAATTAAATAATTAACAAGTTGCGGAAAAAACTTGTTACACCACGCGAACTTCCGAAAAAAAAAATTTTTTTTTTTTTTTTGGAAAACTAAAAGTTTGAAAAAAAAATTTTTTTTGTAAAAGGAAACACCCGGTAAATCACGCTATTATCGTATAGTTTAACTAATCGAGGCGAGACAGAAAAGACTAAGAGAGAGAGAGAATTAGAGAGAAAAAAATTAAACTTGTATGATACCTAATTATACAACATACCACAGAAAAAGTTCGTTTTACCACTGGACAAAGTCATCAACATCACCAATTCCGAGATTATTCAACAAAAGTCCACGTATAGTCAAAAAGATATGAAAAGATAGAAGGTAATTTGACTCACACCCATTCTGCGCTAATTCAAGTTGCATGAAGAGCCTCGATAATGAGTGTTGCTCGACAGCACACGAAAACTTTTGAAAATCCCACTCGGAAGAGATAATGCTTCGCCCAGAGCAAAATGAAACTGAAAAAGAGAATAAGAAAAGGAAAAGATGAAATGTTTTAGGGGAGGACCTCTAGGGATCAGTCCCCACAGACACTGTGGTGGAATGCCTGAGCAGCGTTGTAGCGGCTGCCAGTGCTAAAATTGGTAGAGGCATAAGCACACCTAAACCACGATACAGGAAACAAGTTACCTGCCTAGACACAACAGTAGGAGAAATGTCCTAACTGTTAACAAAAAAATTGGATATAGCTCCAAGGGCTTAAACTAGAAGTACGTAACATCAGAGGAAAAAAAAAACTTTGGATATAGCTCCAAGAGGCTTATACTAGAAGTACGTAGCGACTAGGTGACAAAAAAGACCATTATTTGGGAATACTCCTGCTTCCGGCGCGATGAACAGTGCCTCGATCGGGCGATAGATCAAGGGCTGAGGTGAAGCGGGGAGGAAGACCTGTCTCTCGAGGAACGTCAGACGACCTAGGCCACTCCTGACTGACAAGCCCCCTTGCCTACGTGTCCGCTCGACCCTCCTTGACCCTCTGTCATTGAAGACAGCCCGATCGAAACTAGTTCATCCCCATCCCGAAGCAAGTTCCCTAATGGCAACTAAAATATCCTACTAAATAGGATAATGTTAAAAAAGTTTACCTACTAGACAGTAAACATAAGGCAAGATAATAATTGATGCCTTAATTATCCATCAAGACAACAATAGTGATACGAACAACAACTATACCAAACGAAAATAACTACAATCATGATGACGAAAAAAAAAACAAAATGGGACAAAAATTTCTCAGAACACTATATAAACAAGATAAAGATAAAAGATAATAAACAAGATAAAGATAAAGTATTTTCGCAATTTACCTAGCCGAAGAAACAATAAGTAGCAAAAACACAAAGTTACTGATTTTAAATTCAGCTATGACTCAACTAAATAAAAGCGAGAAAGGAAAACTACCTAAACCACTGCTAAGTACGTTGTACTATAGCACAGCGACAACCTGTTTAACAAACGGCACACGCCATACAGGAAAATATGTTCCCATGAACAAATTTCCTGCAAAGATACGTGGAACTAATCCACAAGATAAGCAAAATATGTGGACTTAACCCACAACTAAACAATATGTCTACCAGACCACAAATTCAAAAGGCACAACTGGTAAATGACATATTATAAACAAAATCAAAAACAACAGGTAGTAGTTTCCATACAAGAAAAGACAAAAGCCTTTCACAAAATTCTAAACATTAGTTGAAGAGTGCTCTAGTAAAATTGTCAAAAAGCTACTTATAATACAAACGACTAAAGCAGTCAACTAGGCAAAAGTAAAAATAAGAGATAGTGATTCTAGAGAAATATAGGAAAATAGAAAATAGCGATAGGAAAGAGAGACAATCACAAAGAAGAAGAATGACGTTGTTATGTCATATTTTTGACATCAACCATGCGCAAGAAAATTCACCAAAAGTGTCTACGTACTATAAGAGACGAGCTTGTATTATGACAGTGGACTCCGATAAACCACAATAAACTCGATAAGAACGAGAGTGAGTCGTTTGTCTAATAACTGACTTGAAATAAAATAATTAGGAATACACATTAAGACAGCAGATTCCTAACAAATTCAAAAATAAACCGATGAAGGATGATATTTGTCTAATATTTTACATAAAAATTATTATTCGGTAGTCACAGGTATCATTTTCATTAAGACAAGAAAAGAAAAACTTGGTGAATTTTCAACCGCGTAGTTGAGATCAATTGCTTGATTATAGACACCAGAGACGCATGCAACCAACAAAACGTGGCTTGCAAACGTCCGAAGTGTATACAATCCGCAAAAAGAAAGTGGCCCACCCTTCAACCCTTGAGTAACTGTTGTTACCCAGCCGGAACAGAGAAAGATAACAAAAAAGAACAAAAGAAGATAAGAGACTTTAAGGTTTCGTAGGCCAGTTGGTTACTACTAATATGTCATGATCCCCGCTTTTCGAACAGGGGTATGTACCTAATAAATGTGCGGAAACAAGTTGAAACGGAAAATTTTTATTTTGACATAAACCCTTTAAACCAACTCTAGGCAAATTTGGGCTTTTACCCGTCGCACAAACCTCACATTTTTTAACATAGAGGTACACATCTCTACGAATTCCGGGCCAGTAATAAAGCTCTAAAATACGAGAAAAAGTTTTGAAAACTCCAAAGTGTCTCGCATTTTTGTCAATATGATATAATTTCAAAATCTCAATACGATTAGCAGTAGGCACAACAATTTTCCATTTTGACAAATTATTAATTTTAGATGGATGAGAAAAAATACGTTTGTAAATAATATCGCTCTCAACACGAAAAGCACGGTAAGACTTAGGTTTTTCTTGAATTTTCTTAAGCATATCAATATACCAGTTGTCCCGTTTGAAACTTGAGACATCTAAAACTGAAATGTTCGGAACAACATGAACTGCATTATTAAAATTTTTTAACTCAAAATCGGAACATAAATCGTGGGCTTTACCCACAAAAACAGAGTCAATACTGTTTACTGACTTGCTAGAACGATAAAATTTTCCAACGTTGTTTACCCAACTGTCCCACTCTAACCGTGAAGTTTCAACCTTAATTTTGTTAAGTTTCTTCCTCTTTCTTTTACGTTGCCTATGCTCTTGCCTTTGACTTGGTTCGAGCCTGTGTTGCGTAAAGTGAAGGCAACAGATACTGGACTTTGGGTCACTGTGACGAGGTTTAGTGTTTCGCCACCAGGTAATATGAGGTTTTGGATTGCAACGAAAACATTTCGGCTTTATTACATTTTTACGACCGCAACCATAACAAAAAATATTTTTTGACTTTTTGCAAGTATTAAAATGATGGCCAACCAGATTACAATTCCAACATCTGATTGTGGACATTTCAGCAATATTCGAAGAAAAATTTCTTCGAGCGGTATTAGCATGACGAAAATTTTGAAAATTACGAGAAAAATTTTGACTTGTATTAAAATTACTAGAGACACTTTTATTTACATTAAAATTATGAGAGGTATTTCTGTTAACATCAGAATCACAAGATATGTTTTTATTTACTGTAAAACTTGAATCGGCAAAAGTATAATTTAACTCGGGTTCTAATAGATTACTTTCCTCAGAAGGAGGAGGCTTATATCTGTCTGACATGGTATGTGCTTCCTCTAAACGTTTACATAATTCCAAAAGTTCTAAAACAGTCTGAGGTTGTTTTAAAGCTAGACTTTCGATAAAATAAGGCAATAAATTCCTACGAATTTTATTAACTTTCATAATTTCTGAAGGTTTTTCAGACAGTCTACTAAAAAGATTTTCCATTGAGGCAATGAAAATTGTGACTCGTTCGTCACAGCCTTGTGTTCTATTATTTATTTCTAGCCACAAACTATCGTCATAAAAATATGGGAGAAAATCCTTTCTTAATTGTTCACTTAAAGTATCCCAATCGTTAAATTTGTATCTATTGCTACAGAACCATGTCCACCCGTCATCTCTGAACAAATCACAATCCGACAAAAATAATTCTGACTTACTTACGCCTCTAGATTCACGTAACATGTTAACTTTTTCCAGAAAAGAATTAACTGATTCTTGGCTCGAGCCACTAAATTGTAAATTCCATTTATATGGAGCAACATATTTTACCGGAAACCTATCTGGTGTCATAGATACTGTAGCAGTAGCAGTAGTTTTTACAGCTATGTCATCCTCTAAACCCAAAACTATAAGTTGCAAAGTCTTTTTAGTACCTTCTTCAGCTTCAGTATCAGCTTTTAAACGCTGTACTCTACCCGAAATGTGGGTTAACCTTGAGGAAATTACTTTATAATCCACATCAGCGGTGGTACCAGAAAAATTTTCAATAGCAGACTGCAAATCAGTTATTGTCTCATTAATTTCTTTGACATCTGACTTATGGTCAAAAGAATTTACAATTTTACCATCGTTAACACTACGTTTGGCATTTTCCTGATGAAAAACCCCCCTTAAAATTTTTCTCTTTCTATCGGCATCACCTGAAGGTTCGATATTTCTGATCATTAATTCATAAGTAATTTCTTTAAGTCTTAAATAATTCGGCTCCATTTTGGGTTTATAAGTTGACAAAATTTAATAAAAGATATGATACGGTAAACTTTACGATAAATAAATTTAATGCAAAAAACTATACGGTAAAATCATGATAACGCTACAAAAAAATTGTTACTTTTAAATTACAAGTCAAAAAGCAACGTGAGGAGAAACTTCGCAAAATACGCAGCAAAATATCGGCAAAAGATATAGCAAAACAGTATATCAAAAAGATAGCAAAAAAAATTAAGATAAGCATAAATAAATTTTTCAATATCAAAAACAAATAGATAAATCAGATAACTAGCAATTTCCTATAATAAAATATTGTACACCGAATACGCAAGTGTGACAATATCAAAATACAAAATATTAGAAAAATATCGATAAATTTAGCAGAGTCTTTCTTTGGTCAGAATTTGATTGTTTGTTCCTTGAATTTGCAAGAATATCAGTATTTAGGAAAGAGTAATAAAATTCAAAAACACAATTATTTAAAACCAATTCAAAATCTCTAACTCGGGCCACACACGTTGGAGCGCCAATTTGCAACCACAACTTCTCAGCGGGGTGCTGAGGAAGCTATGAAAGAGTAGCAACCGGTTAGCTCAGGGGTTGGTCGAAGGTCACTCTGTGGCGAGAAGAGTTATTTAATAAGTTATTGAATGTTACAAAACAAAAATAAACAAAGAAACTGGGCGCCAGCGTATTCTTACAACTGATATTCCTGAAACTTTTTAAGGATGAAACAATCAAAAGCAAAATTTAAACAAAATAACAATATATTAACAATAAATGATTTAAATTTACAAAATCTTTACAATAGGTTGAGTGGAAAGTTTTTGATATTTACAATATAAAAAAAAATATATATAAATAACGTTTATATTGACAAGAGAAAAACAAATAAAATTAATTTGAAACGGTAAATTGAAAAGATCAACTGGTTTAGAATTACTTATATCTAGTAGTTATCTTCTGACCAAGAAAAGCTACAATGATAGTTAATTGCTTACGTAACTTTGGGTGGCGAGTGCGGAGTTCCAGTGTGTCAATTCCTGGAGATGGCCACAGGTACCTGGGTTTAAGGACTTATATTGTTTGTCCGGTCTACGAGGAGGTTCCAGGATGACACGAAGTTGGAAATATTCAGCGAATTATAGTTCTTGTCCAGCCACTAGCAAAACTACCATGTGCTTGATCCAGAATTGGCCGATCCAGTTATTACATGAAAAACAATGATAATTCAGGAACCAGTTGATGCAAATTTAGTTAAATCACACAAAGAAAAAAACTATCGGTTAAAATTTAAAATAAATTATTAATCAACTTTAAAACTTACTGAAAAGAATGATCTAGCAGAATACAAAATGGAATACCATTGGTTAAGCCAAGGTCACAAATTTTATAGAAATTACACAAAAAATAGGTATTAGAATTTGTAAAATTTAAGCAATGAATCGAAAAAAAACAAAAAAACTAAACACCAATAAAAAAAAAAACTCTACTACTAGATTATCACAAAATTTTGGCCCTGAGGCTGTGAATCAACAAATTATTCTAAATTATGATGAAATGGTTAAAGCAGCATAAAAGAAATCGATATTAAGATATGACATTAAGAAAAAATTAAATAAGAAAATTTAAAATTTTGGAGATAGTCTCCGTACTATTATAAAAATTAATTTAAACAAATTGACTTTACGTCTCGTACTTTAATAAATTCAATAATTAGTATACTAGTCGTGAAATGAGATTATCTAATAAAAAGTTTTAGAGCGACCCTAAATACCAAAAAAAATATATATATATATGTAAGTATATAATATAAACTACTGGCAAACAAAAATTATTGAAACTGTTAATACATAAACATCCAGCAGGAACTGTACCAAAATGACAAATAAACTACTGCTGGGGCATCCACTAACAAGTGGTTTCTTATTAACCACCAAGGTTAACCTCAAATATGTTAATAATTTAATTAAATGCCAGCTTAATATTAATTCAAAATAACTAGGTTATTATTTAAGGAATTATAATTATAAAAGTAAAAATTTCAACAAAGTATTGTAGGATGGCTCTAATAACTACAAATCTTTTAAGGAAAAAATTAGAATAGTCTCACCTCAGCGACGTCAAGACGGAAAGTGCCGGTTTTCAATTCCTGTAAGTCCTATCTCTCTCTAATATTCCGCCCGCACATGCTCAGTTGCTTCTAACTTGGTTTTTATTTCGGTTATTGTAGCACGGTCGCTAAACATGAGTTTTTGGCAACAAATTGAATTTATTCTTAGTACGGGTGCTGAATGGAAAATATTTGGCAACTAATTAAATAATTAACAAGTTGCGGAAAAAACTTGTTACAAAAAAAGGATCATAAATATTTCAGATTTTTAAATACTGTTTTAGGAGTCGCTACCATGTCTTAAATTTCAAAGATAATCCAAGATTTTTGCAATATTCTAGCAAAATGAATCAAAATGGCGAATATCAATATTACATTGATCATCAATTAAATTAATAAAATAGGCCAGTATATTGTCCCCCACTTTCATCTCGACCAATCATAACTCACTGAATAGAGACAGCCATACCCAGCGTTCATCTTAAGACAAGAGAGTTTCATGTCCAATCGCGCTTGGCAGTGCCATGAAGAGCCTGACTTGAGAGCTTTTTCCTGTTAGCTACTGTACTGTGAAGAATGTTTGTGCAGCTGTGTTTCTTAAAACCATGTTTTTTTCTAAATTATTCTAACTAAAAATATATTTAATTGTTTACAAGAACATATTGCTGTTTACAATAATTTGTTAAAGCGACTTTATTTCATTACTTTAAACTTTATTTAGCGCACTAAATTGGACCGAACAGACTATTATGCCAAGGACTTTAGGACAAATTGCATTGACTATTTTGTCAAGTAGGCAGATTTGCAATTACTTAATACTGTTTGGACTTTAAGACGTTTGAGTATGGCAACGAGTAGTAAGGGACCCATTGTGACGAGAACATCTACGTGTATTTGGCTTGTTGATCAAATGTCGACATCACTGAACCACACAAAGTTGCCATCTAAAAAAGAAGTTCTTATCGTTTTCCTTCATTACAAAAACGAATTAAGGTCTGTTCAGTCAATGGCAACTTTATGTGATGTCGACATTTGACCAACAAGCCAAATATACGTAAATGTTCTCGTTACAATGAATCCCTTGTTACTAGTTGCCATACTCAAACGTCTCAAAGTCCAAACAATATTAAATCATTCCAAACCTGCATACTTGACAAAACAGTCAATGCACGTTTGTCCTAAAGTTACGGCCTCTTTTGGGCTAATAACCAAACGATCGGTCCACTTCGTGTACAAAACAAAGTTTAAAGTAGTGGAGTAAAGCCATTTTAATAAATTATTATAAGCATCAATAATATGTTATTGCAGACAATTAAATATATTTTCAGTTATAATAATTTAGAAAAGACCATAGTTTTAAGAAACACAGCTGAACAAACACTCTTCACAGTGTAGTAGCTGACAGGAAACAGCTCTCAACTCAGGTTCTGCATGGCACTGCCAAGCGCGCATCTGGACATGAAACACTCTTGTCTTAAGATGAACGCTGGGTGTGGCTGTGTCTATTCAGTGAGTTATGATTGGTTGAGATGAAAGTGGGGGACAATGTACTGTCCTATTTTATTAATTTAATTCATGATCTGTCATTTTGATGTTTACAACTTTGATTTATTTTGTTAAAAATTTTGCAAAAATCCTCGATTATCTTGAAAATTCAAGACTTGGTAACGACCCCTAAAATCGAGTAAGAAATCCCAAAAAAATACAGTAATGCTTTTTAATAGGGTAGATCAAAATGGCAGGGTGCCCCAAGGAAAATTAATCAAACAAATTCTTACCCTAATTTAAGGACAACCCTACTACACATCCGATGGAAAGAAGTTAAATGCAAAAGTTATAGGTAGTTGTAGGTTGCAGAAAGCAATTTTATCCTAACCTGAAAAACATGCAAAAAGCCGTTCTTTCGGTTTTTTTATTTTTTTCTTCCACAGATATAATTCGAAATATTCAATTTATAGAAAATATAAGTGAAATTTTCAACTGCGATTCCTCATAAAAGTACATGTCCGACAGAGTTCTGACAGAGCTCATTTTTTGTTTACTTTTACCTCTACTTTCAATAAATAAAAAATGTATATAGTGCAATGGTAAATATTGCCGGACAGATAGATAGATAGATTTTATTGGTCATAATTACACAAAAGTGTTTCGACAAGTCAGTAGAGTGCGTAATATAACAATTGTAAGTACAAGATCTATAAAACAGGTTATAAAAACGTACAACTATTTAATTAAATAAATATTTATAACAAGAATATATATATAAAGTACAAGGAAGGGGTTAAGACGTTTTATATATATGGAAGCTGCCTATTGCTGCTGCTGCTGCCGCCGCTACTGCTGCTGCTGCCGGTGCTGCTGCTGCTCCTCGTTGCTCGAACTGCAGCAGCACCGGCAGCAGCAGCAGCAGCAGCAGCAGCAGTAGCGGCGGCAGCAGCAGCAATAGGCAGCTTCCAGCTAGAACCTGAGGATGGCAGATGAGATTCCGCCGAAACGTCGTTCAGACAAGCGTGGCTCCCACAGGAGCCTACCAACTACACGGGAAAACACCCAGAAGAACACCAACACTTCATTTAACACCCGTGAAAACCTAAGAAACAATATATATATATATATATATATATATATATATATATATATATATATATATATATATATATATATATATATATATATATATATATATATATATATATATATATTTATATACGGTATTAGTTGGCTTCCCACAATGTAAAATTTTAGGTTCAGTTGGCTTCCACAAGTCAGATGGCTTCCGGTATTCGGATGCCATCTGACCTGCTAGCGATATTAACACAAGTGCTTCACAGATGCCGTATTATGTCATTAAAACTTATTTTAGGTTGGAAGTCAAATGACCCATTTTAACACCCTGGTGAATATTTTAGTTCAGCGGTTTGCTACTAACTGCCGTGCCTGTCGCTCGAAAAATATACAATTTGAATACCTGCTAACCACAGAAACGGTTCAGATGGCATCCAGTTAACTGGCAACACCGTGGAAGATGGTTAATATATACCATGAGCCAGATTCTTTAGCTTGCATGTGTATGTTATTACTAGGAAAAATAAACTTAGTGGAGACAATTCGTGTAGCCTATCAAAATGAGGACGGAGTTTGTACTTCTTGATTGTAAACAATTTTTGTCGAAGATGGTTCAGCAAGGCTATTTATAAGTACAATAGTGTTCTGTAGTTTAAATAAACTTCAGAAGTTGGAAAAAGTTATTAGCTAAAATGTTGTAGATACGTAATAATCTACAGAATTATATTAATGTTAAAAAAATTCTATTAGAGGTTATTTTAATGTTTTTTTTTCATTTCGTATTTCCTATTAGATTCTATTTAAGAAAAGTATAAGTAGGTGATCCAAGAATAATCTTTTGAAGAGAAATGCGTGGTCGAAATTAAACTAGAAGGGAAAAAATTATACGACAAAGTTTGCTAGCTAAAATTATAATTCCTTTTTTATTTTATGCATGCCACTATGCTTCAAAATTAATCAGTTATTTTTAAATGTAAGCTCATAGGTATTTAAAATATGTACAACTATAAACAAACATTTTTTTTTCCATAATATATATTTATACAGTGTCTGCCAAAAAATCTGTACCATATGGAAAACTTTTCTATAAAATTATTTTTTTTAACGGGTTTCTGCATCATTAATAGCCACAAAATTGCTAAACATATTTGTCATGTCACAACTATGACACCTCCAAAATGTCATTGGAAATTTTAAAATGGCGTGAAATGCCCTTATTTATCAAAAATGAAAAATACCATAAGGAAAAGTTATTTGTAATTACATTAGGAATCTAAGCGTGAAGTTTGGCTTGAATATTTCAATTTCTTAGTTTTTGATTTTTTCCCAAAAATATGTAACAATAATTTTTTTTATTTTTCGTTGTATTAATTTGAAACATCGATGCAAAAAATACATAAATGTTGCATTGCTTTAAAAAAAGAAACAGGACAATCGCAGGCTATTTTGAGTAATTCTGAAACTTTACTGTGGAATTTGCATGATAATAATAATAATATTAAAGAAACGATGGTTCATTTAAACCAAATTTAGATCATATTAATAAAACTCAAAATTCCTATTAAAAATGACCTCAAATAAATTCGTAATAATAATAATCACATTTAAGGTTTTGAAGTAAATTTTAATAGGAATTTTCATTTCTATTTATGTGCTTCAAATTTGATATGAATGAACAATCGTTTCTTTAAGCCCAGTTGTCAGACAGAAAATATAAAAATCGGTCAGTAAATGTTATATGGCAGAATTTTTCAGAAAAAAAATTTGTTGATGTAGAATATGACAAAAAAATCGGTAAAGGTATTTACACAGAACTTTCCTCTTTATTTGTGCGTGGTGGTCACTCTAAAAAATTAACAATTTCGAAATCACATTGAAAATAATAATCGGAATATAGTTATCACTATTATTACAAAGAAAACCTGATAAGTTTTGGTCAAAAAAATATACAGAGTGCACATCCAACAACAAAAGTTCAATACTAAATGACAGGTGCCAAATATGGAAGGCTTGCGAAATACCTTTACAAATATCCACCATGAGTGAATTATTTCTTGGGATGACCACCTGTACATTTTTCAATAAAAATATAATAGTTGCATATGCCAAATATTATTACCATCTGTCACATTTTCAATTCCACATTCACGTAGTGGACTGGAAGTATAGTGGTGGTTAAAAAATATCATTTTTTTTAAATTTTTCAAAAATGTTGGTAAAAAATTTTCAATTTTTTTTTCTGCTGAAATAGGTTTAAAATGTCATGAAACGTGGAAATTTTAAATTTGAGCAAAAAGGAAAGTTTCCTTCTATTCTATACTAGTGGTGAAAAAGATTACAAATTTAAATTCTTTTTCTTTTTTTGAAATGGGTTTAGAATGCCATGAAATATGAAAATTTTAAATTTGAGCAAAGAAAAAATTTGTTTCCATCTGTTTTAGTGATAAAAAATTTTCCAAAAATGTTGGTGAAATAAATTTTCAAAAGTTTTTATTCTGAAATAGATTTAGAATATCATGAAACGTCAAAAATTTAAATTTGAGCAAAACTTTTTTTTCCATCTATTCTAGTGATTAAATATTTTCCAAAATGGTGAAAGGATGTTGCACATTTTTTTTTCGAAATAGGTTTGGAATGTCATGAAATGTGGAAATTTTAAATTTGAGTAAGAAAAAATTCCATGTATTCTATAGTAGTGATAAATAGATTAAAACATTTTTCAAAAAAAAATTTTTCATCTGTTTTTGTGGTAAAAAAATATTGAAATGTGTTGGTGAATAAAATTTTCATTTTTTTTCTGAAATGGGTTCAGAATGTCATGAAACGTGAAAGTTTTAAATTTGAACAATAAAAATTTCCACCCATTCTAGTGGTAAAATTTTTTTCCAAAATTGTAGAAACATGTTGCACATTTTTTTTTTCCAAAATAGGTTTGGAAAGTCATAAAACGTGGAAATTTCAAATTTGAGCAAAAAAAAAATTCGTCCATTCTATGTATAGTAGTGATGAATAGATTACTTACAAATTTTTTCAAAAAAATTTTTAAATTTCTCAAAAAAAAATTAAATTTGTTTGGAATGCTATGGAAACGTGGAAATTTAAAATCTAAACAAAGAAAAAAATTCTATCTATTTTAGTGGTAAAATTTTTTCAAAAAAGGTAAAAAAATGTTCATTATTTTTTTTCTTAAATAGGTTTAGAACGCTATGGAACGTGGAAATTTGAAACTTGAACAAAGGAAAAAAAAATCCATCTATTTTAGTGGTAAAAAAATTTTCAAAAATGTTGGTGAAAAAAATGTTCTATTTTTTTTTTCTGAAATGGGTTTAGCGTGTCATGAAACGTGGAAATTTTAAATTTGAGCAAAAACAATTTTTTATCATTATTTATTCCCTTTAGACGATCCACCCTGTATATTTTCCAGTGAAAGTTTAATCATTTCTTCGCTGAGAGTAGCGTCAACTACCTACCAAATTTGACTGTTCTCCGTCAAGTAGTTTTTTAGTTAATGCACCAACAGGCAGACAGACAGACTGACGGAATTGAAAAACCTATATTTCCGTAATCTACGTGATCTGAAACGTTCAAATCCGAAAAAATCTAGGAGGGTGATTTTTTCTCGAATACAATAGTTCCCTTCGGTATGCGAGGGAAGTAAAAAGTGTACAGCTCTAAGATGCCGGCGAATCCTACAAAAATCGAAAATATTGGCCGGAATTCGGTTTTTGGCCAATAACTCGCAAAATAAAAAATATTCATAAAAAAACCAATAGCACTAGGCGATAGAGTGGGGAATTTCATATCAAAAACATATATCAAGTTTTTTTGTACGATCAAAAATGTAGGCTCCAGATTTTTTTGTTTAGCGCAGGAGAATAGAACGTGGCGACGTGAAGCGTGCCCGATCTCGGACGCGCTACACTAAATTTGTTGCAACTTTTGAACTAATTGAGTTCAACAAAGCTTAAACGAGAAATATGTAGATACTGGATTATCATGTTTTCAAATATAGAATGATTGTGTAGGAATAGTATATATATGGAGTCGGAACATACAGAGATTTCCAATGAAATCGGTAATAGCTACCGCTTCTACAATTCTTAAAATAAAAATCTGAAACTTTCACATATTACTCTTGAAGTAATGTATAAAAAGATCCGATGGATAGGTATGCTAAACAATTTTTTTTAGTAAAAGTTATTAACGTTTATTTTACCCCTAGTTTCACGAATTTTGGAGCAAAGAAAAATTTCTCTTTTATTATTTTAAAATAAAATGGGTTAATTTAATTTTTAAAGTAAATTCCCTTGAAGCCTCTTAAAGTACACATTTCAAGCTTTAAAATCCGCACCTACAGAAATCTAATAACGCGATTTAAACCAGAGTAATAGGTGGTTAAAGTTAGTTATACTTACATATCAAATTTTATCAATTTCTCAAACTCTTGAAATTTTGGAAGTGTACTTCTTGAAAAATAGATTTTTTTCTCTCATCAGATCTTTTTGCACATTACTTCAAGAGTAATATATGAAAGTTTCAGGTTTTTATCTTTTTTAACATTGTAGAAATGGAAGAGCTTACACCCATTTCATAGCAAATTTCTTTATCTTCCGACTTCATATGTATATACTATTTCTACATAGATTCATTTTTATATTTGAAAATATAATAATCCAATAGTCACATGTTTCTTCTTTCATTTAAGCTTTGCTGGGCTCAATTTCATTAATTAGTTCAAAAGTTACAACAAATTTAGTGAAGCGCGTCCAAGAGCGCGCATGCTTTGCGCGCCGCACTTATGTCTCGCCAAGTTCCATTCTCGTGCGTTACATAACACAATCTGGAGCCTACCTTTTTGATCGTACAAAAAAACTTCATACACAGGATGTACCTTAATGACTAATATTTCAGGGTGTTATTCCTTAGGTTATTTTATGAAGAAAAGTTCATATGAACATATGTCCACAACGGTTTACATTTTTTGCTACAGGGTGCCGGAATTTTTTTTTAATCGTTGTTTTTTAATATCCGAAAGTATTTTAGATATAATTTTCAATTTTGGTATGTGTTAATAGGATATACTGCCACATATTTTAATTGCAGAAATTATTTTATCGGTCCACCAGTGGCGTCCCTACGAGTATATCCTCTGTTATTTTTTACGAAAAAAGTGGTACGCCACTGACATGTCGATATTTTTCCTGATTAGCCTGATCAATTCTACATGAAAACAGTCTCTTGCGTTTTTCTCGTCAGACGAACAGTTCTTGATTAAAACAATTAAATTCATATTGAAATTCATTACACAGGCGCACACACACACACACACACAAAAAAAAAATGTCGATTACACGGACAAGACTAATCATCTTCGGTGTATTTTGGCTTGCTGAATCCAAATCCAGTGTCATTTTTGCCCCACCACGTCACAATTTTTTTTGTATACTCAAAAAACAGTTAGAAAAATGCAAAAATGGAAAATTGCATTTTTCTAACGATTTTTCTGAGAATAGAGAAAAATTGTGACGTGGTGGGGCAAAACTGACGCCTGATTCGGATTCAACAAGCCAAAGTAATCTAGGGATGATTGGTCTGGTCCGTGTAATAGACAATTTTTTTTTTGTGTGTTTGCCTGTGTAATGAATTTCAATATGAATTTAATAGTTTTAATCAAGAACTGTGCGTCTGACGAGTAACACTTAAAAGACCGTTTTCATGCAGAATTGATCAGGCTAATCAGGAAATATATAGACATGGAAAAATGTCAGTGGCGTACCACTTTTTTTGGTAAAAAATATCGGAGGACATGCTCGCAGGGACGCCACTAGTGGAGTGATAAAATAATTTTTCTAATTAAAATATGTGATTCTATATCCTATTAACACATACCGAAATTGAAAATAATACCTCAAAAGCTTTCTGAGATATTAGAAAATAACGATTAGAAAAAAAAATTCATACCCTGTATCAAAAAAATTAAGCCGTTGTGGACATATGTTTATATGAACTTTTCTTCATGAAATGACCTAAGAAATCACACCCTGAAATATTAGCAGGTCATTAAGGAACACCCTGTATGTATTTGATGTGAAATTCCCCACTCTATCGCCTAGTGATATTCTTTTGATACACTATTTTTATTTTTCGAGTTATTGGCCGAATACCGAATTTCGGCTAATATTTTCGATTTTTTTAGGAGTCGCCGGCACCTTACAGCTGTAAACTATTTTTTGTCATATTCTACACCAAAAAAAAAAAAAAAAAACGCTTCTGAAAAATTCAGCCATATAACATTTAGTGACGCCTTAAAACCAACGACTGGGCTATTACGCCGATTATCGTACAAAATGTCACAGTAGGGGTTCAGAATTACTGAAAACAGCCCACGATTGTCCTGTTGTTTTTGTAAAAATGTTTTTTTACCATTATTAATTACATTTATAAATGAAATTCAAAGAAATTCAACATTTATGTATTTTTGCATTGAAATATTTCAAATGAACCCAACTGTAGACAAGAAATTTAAAAAAAATAAATGTTACGTATTTTTGGAAAAAAAAGGAAAAACTAGAAAATTGGAATTATCGAACCAAACGTCACATTTAGATTATTAATATAACTACAAACAACTTTTCTTTATGATGCTCTTCCATATTTTGGTAAATAAGGACATTTCAGGCCATTTAAAAAAACTTTAATGACATTTTGGTCGTCTCATAATTGTGACACGACAAATATTTTTAGCAATTTTGTGGTTATTAATCATGCTAAAACTAATAGTGAACCTCGTTTAAAAAAAACAAATGAATAAAAAAGTTTTCCATATGGTGCAGACTTTTTGGCGGACACTGTATATATAAAATATAAATTTCATTACAGCTTACTTTAAGTCGAAAACCATACATATTGGAAGTGTATTTTAGTTTCAATCAGATAAGTCCTAGCTTTCTTGTTGATGATATTGTTTAAGTAATTTAAGAATGTTTACTTCTATTTTTGTATTGTATAGCTTGAATGTAAATGACCGTTATATTTAGACCCTTGTATCTAGTAGTGATACCTTTATGACACTGGTAATAAATTTGTTTAGAAATTTAACACATGTTTACCATTGACTACCTTATTTAACTGGGAAGTCATTGTTATGTGCTAATGTTAGTAGTAAAAAGACAATTGTGTAAAAAGGGCCAAGGAATTTTGGTTTAAAATGGATTTTTATAACCATGACTAAATTTTCTAACAGAAAGTTAAAACATTAAAGCTGATAAATTTTGTCCTAATACCTATGTTACATTAGAAAATGTTATTAATTTCTTTTTATACGGTGTGAAGAATATCCTATCTTATCTAGTAAACAAATCTTTAAAAATTTATGAAGTAATGGGTAATTGGATTTCCGGGTGTAGTCCCGCTTACTTATTAGATTTCTATAGGGGCCCCAAGATGTCCAAACGACGGTGACGTTTCGGCATAATTATATCTTGCCATCTTCAGATGATAACTGCCTACTGATGACCCCGTTGCTCAAACTGAACTGAGTTCAATTCGTTAACCAATGGGTTTTTGGAAATATCTTGAAAATTATGAATTATATCAAAAACTCAATCAATCAATCAAATTCAATTTCAATAAAAATTGGCAAAGTTATGGCTACTTGTTAAAAAATTGCCTTTTTAATGATAATCGACATTGGAGTAGGTATTACTTTAAATTTCGTTGTGAAAAAATAATTCATTCAAACTTTTTTGTAACTTTTGAGATAATAAATCAATTGGTATATATTTTTGTTAAAAATAATTTGTTTTTATCCAAATTTGTGATAAACACGTTTAATAAAATAAAATATTGTATATTTCTATTGTGAAATATAGTTCATTTGAACTATATCAAAATGGAATCAGTATTTAGCAAAATTAAACGTCTGGTAAAAATTATAGAAAAAACATTTTACATTTATTGCAAAAAATGTTTTGTAAGGCATATAAAGGAAAATGTATAATTTCTTTAAGTACCTATATTAGTACAGCTAAACAATCACGGAATAATTTTCTTTTATTACCCTTTAGTTATTTGCTACAGGGTTGAAAAACACTTTTTGTGAAATTTTGCAGAATTCTCAATGTTTTGGAAGTATTTTGAAAAATTCACGTCTTAGGAATGTGGGTTATTACCTTTATTGATGCCGACAACATTATCTTAAATTTGTTTTATGATACGTCACGATCACATGTTTCTAGAGAAAATTAGGACGATTTAAGTTTGAGGTATAGGTACAACATTTATTTCAAGCCGCTCCTTGCCTTTTTTTCATTTGACTCAAAATTATCAAGTGATTTGGAAAATACTGTACACATTTTCAAGGGCGATAAACCACGACTTTATTCAAACTCAAAAGATCATTCAGTAGGCTATTAAAAAACATATATGTTGCAGAACTTGAGTCATGTTTAATTTCATTAACATTTAACATTGCAAATTGTGTTTTTATAATAAACGTTTCTTTTTATATAAAATAAACTTTCAGATATATTAATCAACCCTAATGTCATAATATCTTAACTTTATTAAATCAGTATTGATAATTACTTAACAAACGCACAATTTGTGTCTCAATTTGGGATAGAAAACTCACATTACTAGAGGGAAACATGATTCCTTTGTAAATTCCCAAGACGAACTTCATGTTTCGTAACTTAAATTTTGACATAAATTAGTTTTTATTCCCAGGATCAAATTTTAATGTAATATATGTTCAGATTTTTATGTATTTATACGTCGATAGACTGCAGATTGCAATAATATTCTGTTAGGAAAATACGATGAAGCAACATAGCAGACATCTGACAACGCCGCGGGAAGTCAATTAAACCTGTAGTTCTTATATTCAGATGTCATTTTACGCATCGACCAAAATATTCATAAGGACGCCAATTAAACCGTAAAATAAGTAGGATGCTAAGCTAACCTGTAAATATATTTTGTGAATATCAGTGTGTATATTGACGGAAGCCAAGTGAGAACGTTATTAGGTTACGTCAAAGGTTATAAAAGATGGCCGATGGGTCAGATGTACAGTTACAATCTCTCTGTAAATACTGTGAAAAGAAAGTGATAAAAAAGGTGAATTGCAGTAATTGTGGAGCAACTTTTCATAAGAGTTGCTCAAAAAGGAAAATGTGCTGTAATAATCAAGAATTAGTGGACGAATATCAACACAACATACTTTGTGAGGGCAGTGAGGATGAAAATACCAGCGAGATTCTACTGGAATCCCTAAAATCGGAAAATAAACTATTAATTGAGTTCAACACTGAATTAAAAGAAATGAACATACTCCTAAAAGAAAAAATTCTTCTCCTGGAAAATCAGTTAATATCCTCAGGACATACATCAAAAAATTCTCAAGTGCACACTATGCAAGAAAATAATGAACTGATGATGAAAAATTTAATACAAAGAGAAGTAAACTCATATTTTAGTGTTAATAAAAATGTAATAATGAAAATTAATAATAATGACCCAATGATTAATAATATGGAATGCAACAAAAACCCACAACAAACATCATCTCATATCAGTGGAGATAAGAAAGAACAAAAAATAAATAAGCAAGGATATGGAAATAACCAAGATAAAACAGAGCAACAAAAAACAAATCAACAAAGAAATGTAAACAACTCATTCAGAAATAAAAATCAAAATGTAACTAACTTGAAAAAAAAACAAAGACACATTATGCAAGACATAATAAATTTGGAGACTGATGCACCAGAGCCCCAAAATAAAATATCAGGTTTACACACAACACAGAATAACGTAGAGGATCAAAGTCAATTAAATGATGGTTTCAAAGTAGTTAATAGAAGAGGACGCTACAAGATTGGTAGTGGAAACGGCGACAAAAATTTCTATGGAAGAGAAAATAAAGATAAGAAAATATGGCTCTTTATATCTAAAGTGCCAGATAGTGTGACTGAGAAAGATATAGGTAACTACATAAAAACACGAACAGACACAGAGAATGCATATGTAAAAAAATTAGATACACACAACATGCGTACCGACAACCAATCATTTATGGTAGGAGTTGAACCTCAACTACTTCAACTTGTATATGAACCTAGTTTCTGGCCTAAGAAAATAATATTTAATCGATTTGACTTCAGATTAGGTAAGCGTTTCCTTGACCAACCGCAACATAAACAAGAACAATCCCAAGAAGAACCCAATAATCCACCCTCTTTTTTATCAAATCTCAATCAAGAATAAGCACAGATACAAATAACAAATCTTATAAAAAAGAGAAACAAGTGAAAAGAGATACAATAAAATTAATGCATATCAACATCCAGAGTGCTAAAAATAAAATTAATGAACTAGAAACATTTGTTGCTGCCGAGAGGGTGCCATTGGACATCATATGTATCACCGAACATTGGTTAAACAGCAATGAGTCTGATTTCTTTCAAATTAAAAATTATTGTGTGGCTAGCATATTTTGTAGATCTGAACTCTGTCATGGGGGTACCCTAATTGCAGTCAAAGAAACCTTAGACTATAAAGCTTTATTACATTTAAATAACATCTCTATTGAAAAACATTGTGAGATAGCTGCTGTGAAAATAAAAAATTTTAATGTGGATGTGATAAACATCTACCGTTCCCCAAATGGAGATTTTAATGTCTTCATAGAAATATTGGAAAAATTATTAAATAAAATAGGCACCAATAATAAGGTAATCATTTCTGGTGATTTTAATGTAAGGTTTAACACATCCGATCGCTTCAATACCACTTTAATTGATCTACTCAAAACATTCGGCTTTGAGCAAACTGTGTTTGATAATACCAGATTGACTAATTGTATTGACAATATTTTTATAAACTTCTCAGTAGATGAATATAATTGCTATAATAGTGAACCACTTTTGTCTGATCATTTATGTCAGATAATCGAGGTACCAATATATAATGTAAAAAATTGTGAGCATCAAAAACCTATTAGACCGATTACAGCTATTGGTAGGAATAGGTTTCACGAAATTATATCTAGTTGTTCATGGGATTTTATCGGTAATCACACTCTCAATATAAATGAAAAATTTCAAATATTCTTAAATTTACTTGTACAAGCCTACAGTGTTTCTTTTCCAGAAAAGTTAGTTCGTTTTAGAAACAGTAATTCTTTTGAAGTTGCATGGTTTACAGATGACTTGAGACGAATGCGAGATTATTTGCACTTTCTGAACGAGGTCTGTAAAACTCGAAACACTGAAGCAAATAAAAAACTTAGAAAGGATTTCAAATTTAGATACAAATGTGCATTAAGAACTGAGGGAATCAAATCAAATGATAATAATATAAAAAAATCTAGTAATCCTGCAAAAACCATGTGGCAAATAATAAATACAAATCGGAAGAAAAGGTCTATACAGACATCACACATTGAGCCAAATACCTTTAACGATTTCTTCATTAATGTTGCTGGGGATGTTACTGCTGGACTTCCCAAATTAGATATTGACCCCCTGCATTATATTGAACAGGCTAGTTTCACTGAATCTTTCTGCTTCCGGGAGGTAACATACAATGAAGTAAGAGACATACTTAACTCTTTGAAAAACAGTAACACTAAAGACATATATGGCCTAAATACTGACTTGATAAAAACTATAAAAAATCATATTGTA
Organism: Stenurella melanura; assembly: GCA_963583905.1. NCBI lineage: Eukaryota > Metazoa > Arthropoda > Insecta > Coleoptera > Cerambycidae > Stenurella > Stenurella melanura. The sequence continues at coordinate 46,216,377 of OY757317.1, forward strand.
ATTCCCTTAACCAAACTAATAAACATAAGTTTCAGGACTGGCATATTTCCAGATGCACTTAAAATTGCATCTGTTGTTCCAATCTTTAAAAAAGGTGATATAGAGGAAGTAGGCAATTACAGGCCAATTTCTATACTCCCAATTATCTCAAAAATCTTTGAAAAGGCCATTAAAAATCAAATAACTGAATATCTCGAGAAACATAAAATACTCTTTAGACATCAATTTGGATTTCGTGAACATTTATCAACAACAGATGCTATACTAAAATTTACAGAATATACATTAGGGTGCTTTGAAAAAGGACTCTACTCTGCTTCATTGTTTTGCGACCTCAGCAAAGCGTTTGATTGTGTATCACATAACTTATTAATTCAAAAGTTGCCCAAATATAATTTCAGCAACTCAAGTATTTCACTTATCAAGTCCTACTTAGAAAACCGAAAACAAACGGTCAGATTAAACGGAATAACATCCGAGGAGTTAAATATTAAGTCGGGAGTACCTCAGGGCTCAATCCTGGGCCCGGTCCTATTCCTAATCTATATCAATGATTTGCCAAATGCACTTAAGAATTTCACTTGTATATTTTATGCCGATGACTCGACACTTCTAATGTCAGATTATAATCTAAATAACTTAATGCTGAAGAGTGACGATGCGCTCTCCAATGCCAAAAAGTGGTTCACATCTAACTCTCTAGCACTTAATGAAGAAAAAACAGTTAAACTGATCTCAAGCACACGCGATTTGGGAAATCTACCGAATAATCCAACTAACACTAAATTTTTAGGAGTATTCATCGACAAATCTCTACGTTGGGATGCTCATACCGATTATCTTGCTGAACAGTTATCAAAAAATATATATTGTCTAAGACAACTGTCAAATTCTGTATCCCGCAATGTGCTTAAAACAGCCTATTTTGCATTATGTCACTCTAGACTGTCCTATGCCATTCTTGCCTGGGGCCACTCTGCTGGCAAGCACAGACTTTTCGGCCTTCAAAGAAAGGCCTTAAGGATTGTGGGTGTTATAGGGTATCGAGATGATACTAAGCACCTTTTATCGTGCTTAAAATACTCACATTACCTTGTTTGTATGCACTGCAATGTATCTTATATATACATAATAACCTAAATAACTTTAATACTCATGCTGATTTACATCAACATGAAACCAGATATAAAGATAATATATGTCCTGAATTCACAAGACTTACCAGGGGACAAACTGGTGTCAAATACTATGGTATTAAAATCTATAATGCACTACCTAATAGCGTGAAAACTTTGATCCCAACAAGGTTCAGATCTACAATTAAAGACTTTCTTCTAGAAAACGCATTTTTCTCATTAGAAGAAATTGAAAGAGAGATTGGACATATTAGAATGTGATATTATATTATTGTACTGTATCCTTGTAAATTTTTTGTTTGTTAGTAACTGTACCTGTTTCATACAAATTAATTATATCTTTGTAGGTGTGATATTATATGTATGTATGTATGCTTCTAAATTAATTTGTGCAAACCTTTTTTTGACGTGTGTATATTTTTATAATTTTAACATTAATAAATTTATCTTATCTTATCTTATCTTATCTAGGTTGGACGCCAATTAATACCGTATATAAGTATATATATATATATATATATATATATATATATATATATATATATATATATATATATATATATATATATATATATATATATAATATATATATATATATATATATATATATATACAGGGTGCGCCAAAGTTCTGATTTTGGTCGATTACGGCTGTATTTGAAATGGTGGAAATATATTGTCTATAGATTATTTTCTTGATTTTCAATTCTGAATAACCAGAAAATATGTACAATTATACAGGGTACTCCGTTTTCGTTGTCCGAGCAACAACTTCGTTATTTTAAATGGAACACCCTATATTTTTTTCCTTTATCGAGTTACCCATCTAATTATATTCATAATTCTATTAAGGTGGTAGGTACTTAAAATGAACCGTTTACGATATAAAAAAGATTTTTTGACAAAAAGTGAGGTTTGCGGATAAGTTTTTGAGTACCTCTGATTTCATAGACAAGAGAGTTTTCAAAATTCTGCTTATACTGTTATGTTGAGCATATTAAGGGCTAGTAGGGCAGAAACATTATTAATATTAATCTTATACAGAGTGCTGAAAAAATTGAGTTTAATGTTTCGCTAATAAAAAAGGCCGTAATTCAATTTTTTCAAATGGGACGTACTATTTTCAGTTCTGTCATCTAATGAAGTGTTAAATTATCTTTCCATTGATATATCATAGTAGGTATTTATCTTTAGGAGTTGCATAGATATTAAGGTTAATTGTCTGGATCAGTCATTTTTCTTGCTGGAACTTCATGAGGTTTGTACTGCACTTCACCAGTTTCGATAAATCTGTCTCTAAGATTACTAAATGCAGGTTCTAAAGGGTGTCTCCTTTCAGGATATCTGGTTTTATAGACTCGGGATGCTAAGAGGCTGTTCCTTGAGCACTCCCCCAGAATAAAAATCATGTCAACCATTTCTTCCCGCGAATAATTCATATTTAATATAATTATATGCAAATGCAACTTCCTGGAACTGTAAAAGCTACTAGTATTTTATTAAAGACAATCAAAACAAAAGCACTTACCGATATAGCAGTAACACAAAACTTTAGAACATCCACAGACACGTGTTTTGACATCTATGTCTCTTCGGTGCGGCTTTTTCTAAAGTTTACAATCAACTGAAATATGTAAGCAAATACTCGTGTTATAACTATCAAAGGATTACCAGAACAGGATATTAAAAATTAAAATTAGATTATAGGAAATTCCCCGTAAAGGGATAATTATCAATATAATTATATGCAAATGCAACTTCCTGGAACTGTAAAAGCTACTAGTATTTTATTAGCTAATAAAATACTAGTAGCTTTTACAGTTCCAGGAAGTTGCATTTGCATATAATTATATTGATAATAAAATATAAAAATAATTAATAAAATACTAGTAGCTTTTACAGTTCCAGGAAGTTGCATTTGCATATAATTATATTGATAATTATCCCTTTACGGGGAATTTCCTATAATCTAATTTTAATTTTTAATATCCTGTTCTGGTAATCCTTTGATAGTTATAACACGAGTATTTGCTTACATATTTCAGTTGATTGTGAACTTTAGAAAAAGCCGCACCGAAGAGACATAGATGTCAAAACACGTGTCTGTGGATGTTCTAAAGTTTTGTGTTACTGCTATATCGGTAAGTGCTTTTGTTTTGATTGTCTTTAATAAAATACTAGTAGCTTTTACAGTTCCAGGAAGTTGCATTTGCATATAATTATATTAAATATGAATTATTCGCGGGAAGAAATGGTTGACATGATTTTTATTCTGGGGGAGTGCTCAAGGAACAGCCTCTTAGCATCCCGAGTCTATAAAACCAGATATCCTGAAAGGAGACACCCTTTAGAACCTGCATTTAGTAATCTTAGAGACAGATTTATCGAAACTGGTGAAGTGCAGTACAAACCTCATGAAGTTCCAGCAAGAAAAATGACTGATCCAGACAATTAACCTTAATATCTATGCAACTCCTAAAGATAAATACCTACTATGATATATCAATGGAAAGATAATTTAACACTTCATTAGATGACAGAACTGAAAATAGTACGTCCCATTTGAAAAAATTGAATTACGGCCTTTTTTATTAGCGAAACATTAAACTCAATTTTTTCAGCACTCTGTATAAGATTAATATTAATAATGTTTCTGCCCTACTAGCCCTTAATATGCTCAACATAACAGTATAAGCAGAATTTTGAAAACTCTCTTGTCTATGAAATCAGAGGTACTCAAAAACTTATCCGCAAACCTCACTTTTTGTCAAAAAATCTTTTTTATATCGTAAACGGTTCATTTTAAGTACCTACCACCTTAATAGAATTATGAATATAATTAGATGGGTAACTCGATAAAGGAAAAAAATATAGGGTGTTCCATTTAAAATAACGAAGTTGTTGCTCGGACAACGAAAACGGAGTACCCTGTATAATTGTACATATTTTCTGGTTATTCAGAATTGAAAATCAAGAAAATAATCTATAGACAATATATTTCCACCATTTCAAATACAGCCGTAATCGACCAAAATCAGAACTTTGGCGCACCCTGTATATATATATATATATATATATATACATACATATGTATAATCATTTTCAGATATGATTAAAAATAATTTTGAATTCATTATTTTTTTTAATCTAAGGCGCTCAATAAAGTTGTAGAGGTGGACCTAAACTCCATGAAAAAAATACATATATTGTTAATGATGCAGCCATTATGATGACCCCTCTCTTTAACTATATGTAGATGTAAATATTTTCATTTTTCAAATACTTTGTAAAAACTGCTGTCGTATTTATGAAAATAAAGTTTGATATTTATGTTTTAGTAATGGCAGTAATGTAGACGTTAACGATCTGTGGAATGCCCTGCAGGAAAGCATGTCCTATTCAGTATCACGTTTGCCTACAGATCTAACTATAAATATCGTCATGGAAAACTGGATTAAATTCAGAGGTTATCCTGTTATCAGAGTCAATTTCATTAAAGCTATGGATAAGGAAATAGTTGAAATTTCTCAGGTAACGCTATTTTAAAATTAGAAATTTTCTAAGAAATTCCTAACTAATTGCCATTTTAAAATTAATATTTAGTGGGGCAGATCTGGGTTTTGAAAAGTGACTGCTCCGAATAAAAAAATTTTTTTGCCAACTTGTAAAGTTAGCTCCACTTCATCATTCCGACAAGTTTTTACAGGGCCGAGTGGGCGGGAGTGGGTGAAAGACCCATTAGAAGTATGGGAAAGCAGTCTTTCCGACGTATCTCCGCAAGTATTAGTGCCACAAAAAAGTACATTCACCGAAAATCAAGAGTTAGACAAAACACGTAGGCTCGTTCTAACCCGAACCCGATCGCATAATTAGTTCGCGAGATATCGCGATTTAAGTTATAATAATTTTGGTTTCCCCCCATATCTCCCCTCCTAATTGTCCCACCACCCCCTATCTTCCGGCCTCATCAAGTATTATCAATACCCTTTTATTCAGAAGAAATTGAGGCCCCAATTCCAGTCCCTCTCGAGAAATAATTAATTAAAATTTTCGTTTTTCCCAACTCCATACTTTTAATGGGCCGTTTCCTTCGCCCCCCGCCGACACGCCTCTGTAAAATTTTGTTGGAATGATGGAGGGGAACAAACTTACATAAGTTGACAAAAAAAAATGTATTCGGAGCAGAGCAGAGCAGAGCACTCATTTTCCAAACCTAGATCTACTCCACTATTAGTAGTCGCTCACATATTCGCTTTGTGCCTCGTCATAAGATAAAGATTCCTTAGAAAAGTCGATTCCTATTTGCGAAGATTTTTCAGCTGCAGCTGGAGGAGCAAGGAGCTGGAAAACTTTCGCAGTGTAAGTGTAAGTCCAAATATGATATTTATAAGTTAAAAGTAATTATAAATATATAAAAAGGCAATTTTTGGCTATTAAGCTTGAATTACTCCCTTACCCCATCCTACACTCAGACATATCTATGATATACCAGGAGAATTCTAAGATCCTACTGGTTTTGGTGTAAATCAAACCCACTGCGACCAACCGTCTGTGTCTGTCACTTAGCTATCATCCTTCCGCTTTTATATAATTGTCGGCACAGTTGGTCGTGAACAGGGACGATACTTTCAGCTTAGTCTTCGCCCACCAAAACTCGTGATTTTCATTAGGAAAATATTGATGTGAGAATTACTCGGGCATATCTGGAGAAAAAACAGGGTCAAAAAGTGACTGCTCCGAACGAATAAAACTTTTTGCCAACTTATAAAATTAGGTCCCCTCCATCATTCCGACAAGTTTTTACAGGGCGGAGTCGACGGGGGGTGAGGGAAATGGCCCATTGAAAGCATGGGAAAGCAGTTTCTCCGACGTGTTGTTCCCACGAAAAAATCGTATTTACCAAAAGTGAAGAGCTTGACAAAACACGTAAGCTCGTTCCAGCCCAAACCCGATCGCATAATTAGTTCGCGAGATATCGCGATTGAAGTTGTGGAAAAACTAAAAATTAAATTGATTATTTCTCGAGAGGCAGTGGAGTCGGGGTCTCAATTTTATCTGTATAGAAGGGTATTGAGGAGCACATGATGAGGCCGGAGGGTAGGGGTGGTAGGACAATTAGGAGGGGAGATATAGAGGGGAAACCAAAATAATTAAAACGCTGATAACTCTGTTATCAATGGAATTACGGCAATCTTGCCGCGACCAATTTGCGTATTTTCTTATTTGCTAAAAGACAGCGGTGGCAGAAATTCTGATGAAGGAAGGGGTGGGGAAAACAATTTTTTCACCAGTTAATAGCATTTTTTTATATTCAATTTCCGTGCAGCATGATGGCGATTGAATAATTAGGAAGGAAGATACAGGCCGGCAAAGTTTTTGCTGTATAGCGACAGACCGGAGAGGGTTGGGGGGTGGGGTTCGGGCCGGGATCAAAATTTTGAGAAGTCATTTCTTTCGACTTTCCCATTTTATAAGTCACCGATGTCTATACATTGTCCGCCCGTGCGTAGTACAACAGAAAAACAGAAGGGGTCGCATACTAAACGATGGCATTTGTGGCATGCATGACGAAGCACCAAGCGAATCTTCATTAATATCAGAACTGTGTTAGCGATGACGAATCAGCGTTAAACTTCGGCTGTCTGTAAACTGTACTTGGTACTGTAGACTGTAAACAATAAGCTCGCTGCTACAAACTATCTAAATTCATTTTTCTCAGGGTCATTTGGCTTGTGAGGGCCTGGAAATAGGCCATTTAACTTAAATAGTTGTTGGGGTGTAATGTCGGTTGAAAAAATACATGAGAGAAATAAATAATCCTCTCAGTTATTTAATGTTCAACAATGTGTCTTGTTTCGAGTCGAGGAAACCAGACCAGTCAAACACATGTTTAAGTACGACAACCCTTCGCGCCAGGGGTCTGGTAAGATTTACAGGACTAAAGTAGTTGATTCGGAGAAGATTCCAGAAAGTATATGTAATAGTCTTAGTAAAAACTAGATAGGCCAACTAAGGTAGATTTCTGTCCCCATACAAAATCAAAGTAATGGACAAAGGGTTTTTTTCATCTGCCTTACTGGCATAAATATTAGATGGGCAAATTATGATAATAAAATAGCAGGGATTCTTTACAGCATCATGTGATGCACATAAAGTCATGTTTTGCAAACCCCATGGTCCGTTAGGTAACTTCAAATAGGGGTACGGTTTAAAGTAGGGAAGATTTTTACTGGTAGAGATTTCAAATTATACCGCCCACATTTGAGAAGTCTTATTTTCTGTGAGGGAAAATAGGACTTCTGGGTTAGCGCTCCTTTGGTGAAGATCTAGCCACAGTGTAATAATAATGTCTTTCAGTTTTAATGTCTATAATAATTTCGGTACTTTCTCGATTATAACGTAAACTCGTGTCTTGTAATGGGCCTGTTCAGCATTTTTTTATTTCATAAATCGAAAGTGCAAGTCTAAATTACTAGATCTGCAAAAAATTAGAATCTTATTCGCACGTTTAGTATCTTAAAAACTATTACAAATCTCCATCTCGCGAAAATGGCGCGTGGCCAGGCGCTACGTCACTATATGCATAGACTCAGTGATCTCAATAGACTTGATGCTCCTTACTTGTTATAATTATAAGTGTTTTCAGAGTATTGTTTGTTTTGTTTACTACTTGACAGTAGGGGAGTACAATTTGGTGAAATGTCAAATAATTACAATTTTCTATCGCTCCTGCCGGGACGAATTTTCGATTTTGACCATGCAATTTACGATTAGAATTGATCGCCGACCTTCTCCTTTCCTTAGAGACATAGAACGAACTTTCACTCGACGTATTTATTTAGTTACCAGCGTTTAAAAATTCCATGTTTTTCGACTTCTCAAGTTAAATTAGAAAGCCATTTTTCTTACGTCACTTACGTATAGTGACGTCACATATGAGCGCTCGGTTTTTGCAACTATTACCAATTTCAACTCCTTATATCTCGAGAACGGAAAAAGTTAATAATACGAAATTTTAAGTGTATAATGAGAATATCGAGTACTATATGAAAAAGTATAAAAACCATACAAAAAGAATATCATGGAACAAGCCCATTATCCTAAGAGTATTCGGCCTGCGATTAGTCTAAATATTTGATATTGATGCGGATCGCTTCATTTTCTTATAATATAAATAATTGCTGTTTGTTTACTTATTTAATCGTTCAATGTTTGTGTGTATCATTATCATTTGTTTTCATTTTCTGTAAATATATTGGTTTAAGTGTTTTGAAAAATCATTTGTTTTATTGCTTGTTACGTAGATGAGTTCACTATAAATTCAGTAAAGTTTAATTGTGAATTATCCTGTTTGGGATGTACAGAAGAATGGACAACCACCTAGAAAGGTAAGCACAGTTTCGATTTTGATTGATGTACTATAATATCGACGGAGTCTGCAAAAGTAATTGAGACACTGCATATCCCACCAATGGTAATGTCGAATTTAATTCATGTAACCAAGGGAAAACAACCCCAGTTATTACAAATGAAATAAATAATAGATCTGTCATCTGCTCTTGAAACTTCCTTCTGACATTTCCTTTCCTCCTCATGACCCTTAGGCAGTTCTATGCTAGCTAGCACACGCGCTGCTATGTCGCTTGACCTTGAAAAGATCATGATAGTCGTTTGTATAGCACCTCTCATTTATTAGCTGCCATTGTTTTAATGGACTCACGCCGGTTGACGCAACATCCTGAGAAAGCAGAGATAAAAGGCTGCCGAGCTACAAGAGCGCGACTGGGGATTAAAAATCAAGTCATTCATGACCATAATGTTACAGAAATCGAACCGCCAGCGCAAAAAAAAGAAAACGTAGTATTATTTTCCATTCTCGAACGTTCTCCGATCACGAGGAAAAAATAATTTTCATAATCTCTCCATAATCGAGCGAGATACGAGCGATTGAACATTCAAAAATATTTGAGAACGCTCGTTCACGCGTGCGTAAGTTCGAGGAGAGCGAGAGAGCGGCTGAACTGACTTTCCCGCCCGTTTTCGTTCTATTTCTCCTTTTGTAACTCGCGCGGGTGGACAATGTATGGACATCGGGGAATTATAAAATGGAGAAGTCGAAAGAAAAGACTTTTCTCAAAATCTTCATCCCGGCCCAACCCCCCCACGCCTCTCCACTCCCGCTATGCAGCAGAAACTTTGCCGGCCTGTATTTTTTCCAGGACCGAGTGTGATTTTCCAAAGAAATTAATAACTCCCGAACCGAAGGTCTGATTTTGATTTTAAAAAAATGCGATCTCCCTTTCTAATCATCCGATCGCGATGTTAGTAGTTGGAAATTGAAGTTACATAAAAGTGCTATCAACTGATGAAAAAATTATTTCCCCGACCTCCCTTCATGCCGAAAAAGACGTGCAAAAAAATCTACATTTTTTATTTTGCGCACCAGGCCTTTATTTGCAAAAAAATCTGCCAGTGCTATATTTTAGCAAATAAAAAAATACGAAAATTGGTTTCTGCCAGATTACCGTAGCTCAATTAATAACGGAGTTATCAGCGTTTTAATAATTTTCCTAATTGTCCATCGCCACCACCGTCCGGCCTCATTAAGTGTTCATCAATACCATTCTATTCAGAAAAAGTTGAGACCCCAACTCCATACCTTCTCGAGAAATTATTAATGTCATTTTTCGTTTTTTCGCAACTTCAATCGCGATATCTCACAAACTAATTATGCGATCGGGTTCGGGTTAGAAAAAGCTTACATGTCTTGTCAAGTTCTTCATTGTTGATAAGTATGCTTATTTTGTGGCACTAATACCTGCGGAGATGCGTCGGAAAGCAGGCTTTCCGACGTGGGTCCATTAAAACAATGGCAGGTAATAAATGAGAAGTGCTATACAAAAGACTATCATGATCTCTTCAAGGTCAAGCGACGTTGCAGTGCATGTGCTAGTATAGAACTGCCTAAGGATCATGAGGAGGAAAGGAAATGTCAGAAGGAAGTTTCGGGAGCAGATGATAGATTTATTATTTATTTCATTTGTAATAACTGGGGTTGTTTTCCCTTAGTTACATGAATTAAATTAGACATTACCATTGGTAGGATACGGAGTGTCTCAATTATTTTTGCAGACTCCGTCGATATTATAGTACATCAATCAAAATCTGTGCTTACCTTTCTAGGTGGTTATCCTTTTTTCTGTACATCCCAAACAGGATACTTCACAATTAAACTTAGTGAATTTATAGTGAACGCATCTACGTAACAAGCAATAAAACACATGATTTTTCAAAACATTTAAACCAATATGTCTACGGAGAAAATGAAAACAAATGATAATGAGAAACACAAACATTGAACGATTAAATAAGTAAACAAACAACATTTAATTATATTATAAGCAAATGAAGCGGTCCGCAACAATTTCAAATCTTTAGACTAATCGCGGGCCGAACACTTCTAGGATAATTACAAGACATGAATTTACGTTATATTCGAGAAAGTACCGAAATTATTATAAACTTTGAAACTGAAAGAATTTATTATCACCCTGTGACTAGATCTTCGCCAAAAGAGCGCTAACCCAGAAGTCCTATTTTCCCTCATAGAAAATAAGACTTCTCAAATGTGGGCGGTATACCCTGAAATATCTACCAGTAAAAATCTTCCCTCCAATACCCCAATTTGAAATTACCTAACGAACCATGGGTTTTACGGAACATAACTTAATGTGCATCACATGATGCTGTAAAGAATCCCTGCTATTTTATTATCGTACTTTGCCCTATCTAACATTTATGCCAGTAAGGCAGATGAGAATACACATTTGTCCATTACCTTGCTTTTGTAAGGGGACAGAAATCTACCTTAGTTGGCCTATCTAGTTTTTGCTAAGACTATTACATTTATTTTCTGGAATCCTCTCCGAATCAACTGCTTTAATCCTGTAAATCTAACTAGACCCCCGGCGCGAAGGGTTGTCGTACTTAAACATGTGTTTCCTCGAATTGAAACAAGACAAATTACTGAACAATTATTGAAAATAATTGAGTGGATTGTTTATTTACTTCATGTATCTTTTCAACCGACATAACACCCCAACAGCTATTTAAATTAAAGGGCCTATTTCTGGGCCCTCACAAACCGAACGACACTACAGTACCAAGTACACTTTACATACAGACGAAGTTTAACGCTGTTTCGCCATCGCTATCTTCATGTAGCCGTATGCAATCTATCAGATCTTCGCTGCACAGTTCTGATATTAATGATTCTCTTGGTGCTTCGTCATGCATGCGAGAAATGCCATCGTTTATTATGTGCCCGCTCCCTTCTGTTTTCCTTTTGTACTATGCACGGGCGGACAATGTATGGACATCGGCGACTAATAAAATAGGAAGATCGAAAGAAAAGACTTCTCAAAATTTTGATCCGGGCCCGAACAACCCCCCCCACCCTCTCCGTTCTATCGCCATACAGCAAAAACTTTGCCGGCCTGTATCTCCCTTCCTAGTCATCCGATCACCACCATGCCGCAAGGAAATTGAAGATAAAAAGATGCTATCAACTGGTGAAAAAATTATTTCCCCCTACCCTTCCTTCATGCCCAAAAAGACTTGTAAAAATCGGCCATTTTTTATTTTGCGCGCCAGGCGTTTATTTGGAAACAAAAAAATTTCTGCCACTGCTATCTTTTACCAAATAAAAAAATGCGTAAATTGGTCGCGGCAAGATTGCCATAGTTCCATTGATAACAGAGTTATCAGCGTTTTAATCATTTTGGTTTCTCCTCCATATCTCCCCTCCTAATTGTTCCACCAACCCCACCCTCCATCCTCATCATGTATTCCTCAATATCCTTCTATTCAGATAAAATTGAGACCCCAATTGCACTGCCTCTCGAGAAATAATCAATTTAATTTTTCTCAATTGTCTCAATTGCTATATCTCGCGAACTAAATATGGGTAAGTTGGTAAGTACGATTTTTTCGTGGGAACAACACCTAAGGAGATACGTCGGAGAAACTGCTTTCCCATGCCTTTAATGGGCCGTTTCCTCCACCACCCGCCGACCCCGCCCTCTAAAAACTTGTCGGAATGATAGAGGGGACCTAACTTTATAAGTTGGAAAAAAAGTTTTGTTCATTCGGAGCAGTCACTTTTCGACCGTGTTTTTTCTCCAGATCTGCCCGAGTAATTCTCACATCAATATTTTCCTAATGAAAATTACGAGTCTTGGTGAGCGGAGACGAAGCTGAAAGTATCGTCCTTGTTCACCACGAACTGTGCCGACAATTATATAAAAGCGGTAGGATGATAGCTAAATGACAGACACAGTCAGTTGGTCACAGTGGGTTTGATTTACACCACAACCAGAATGACCTCAGAAATCTCCTGGTATATCATAGATATATCTGAGTGTAGGATGGGGTAAGGAGGTAATTCAAGCTTAATAGCCAAAAATTTCCATTTTATATATTTATAATTAGTTTTAATTTATAAATATCATATTTGGACTTACACTACGGCATTAACACGTTATTCCACCTTTTTCGATAAAAAATATCAACATGCGTTAAATGTTGTCCTGGCCAAATTAAAATCTGAATATTTTTCTGAAGACTAGCGAAAGTTTTCCAGCTCCTTGCTCCTCCTGCTACAGCTGGAAAATCTTCGCAAACAGGAATCGACTCTTCAAAGGCCTCTTTATCTAATGAAGATGCACAAAGCGAATATGCGAGCGACTGCTAATAGTGGAGCAGATCTAGGTTTGGGAAAATGAGTGCTATGCTCCGAATAGAAAAACTTATTGTCAGCTTATAAAGTTAGGTCTCCTCCGTCATTCCAACAAAATTTTACAGAGGCGTGTCGGCGAGGGGTGAAGGAAATGGCCCATTAAAAGTATAGAGTTGTGTAAAAGGGAATTGCTGAATACTGAATGAGACCGGAGAATGGGGGGTAGTGGGACAATCAGGATGGGAGATATGGGGGGAAACCAATAGTTTTAAAACGCTGATATCTCCCTTGTTAATGGAGCGGGGTGAGGGGTTCGGACCAGAATGAAAATTTTGAGAAAAGTCTACTGTTTCGACTTTTCCATTTTATAAGTCCCCGATGTCCATAGATTGTCCGCCTGACCGAGTGACGAACGGAAAACAGAACGAAGAGGGATGGACGAGTCAGAGGGCGAAGCTTACTCTCTCCAGCTCTCTCGCTCTCCTCGAACTCACACATGCGTGAAAGAGTGTTCGCGAATGGCACGCTTCTCAAAATTTTCATCCCGGCCCGAGCCCCCCCCCCACTTTCTCTCTTCTTCCACTATACAGCAAAAACTTTTTAACGGCCTGTATCTCCATTCCTAATCATCCGATCGAAGTCTTGCCGGGAAGAAGTTGAAGATAAAAAATATGCTACAATTGATGAAATAATTATTTCCGCACCTACTTCCTTGATGACGAAATATACGTGCAAAAAATTGACCATTTTGATTTTGCGTGCCATGCGTTTATTTGCAAAAAAAATCTGCCACTGGCATCTCTTAGCAAATAAAGAAATACGTAAATTGGTCCCAGCCAGATTGCTTTATTAATAAGGGAGTTATCAGCGTCTTAATAATTCTGGTTTCACCCCATATCTCCCCTCCTAAGTGTCTCACCACCTCCACCCTTTGACCTTATCAAGTGTTTATCAATACCCCTTTATTCAGAAAAAAATGAGGCCCCAACTCCTCTCCCTCTCGAGAAATAATTAATTTAATTTCTCGTTTTTCGCAAGTTCAAATCGCGATGTCTCGCGAACTAATTATGCGATCGGGTTCGGGTTAGAGCGAGATTACGTACTTTATCAAGCTCTTCATTTTTGAAAAGTATGATTTTTTGTGGGACAACACCTGCAAAGATATGTCGGAAAAACTGTTTTTCCATACTTTTAATGGGCCGTTTCCCCCACCCCCTGCCGACTCGATCCTGTAAAATTTGGTGATGAATGATGGAGGGCACCTAATTTTTTAAGTTTGCAAATATAATTTTTTGAACCGGAGCAGTCACTTTTCGACTCCAGATCTGCCCCACTATAATTTACTGTTATTTTGGTTTTCTGTAATTGAAACTACTAACCATTAACTAATTTATTTTTTTAATTTTAAAAATATTTTACAATAAATTATTACATATCATCACTTGATTTATTTTTGTCTGACATATTTCTTTCATTCCCTCAACTTTCTAATTATTCTTTTGAAGAAATGTCATCTGAAAAATTGCATAATATTTGGGTAATATTCTTTTTATTTTGGTAAAATCCTCTTTCTCCCTCACAACTCTAGCACACCTCTCGGAAAGGTTATATTTTTAAAGTACCTTTCGAACAAAGGACCATATTGTAACATATTTTGATACATAAATATTAAAACATGTTATTCCGGTGCGGACGGCAGCCGATTTTTGTTGGAGAGCATAGGCCGTGGGTTAGGATTGTGTGTGGACACTCATGAGGGCGCCACCGGCTGTATGTTACGTAATAAGATTTAAATAATTTTGCCAGCTCGGAACAAAATTAAGTCACTAGCAACCATGCGATGGAATTCTCAAAACATATCTGTGATATCAAAACTCTACTTTACTCTATTAAATCTCAAAATTTAAGCAAATATCAGGAGTACCAGTGCAAATAATAAGAACATGTAGACATTAGACATTTATTACAACACACGTGAGATATACAGCAATAAAAAGAATAAAAAACTTTACCTAATTGTGGTTTATGCGTATTAAAAATATTCTGTGCCGTTGATAAAAAACTTGATTTGAATTCAAGCTCAAATCTTTGACTGAGACTTTCTTGCAACTACGAGTTTACCAATATACAACAACTATGAGTTATAACTTACAACCACGGATTAAAGATTTACCATGAATTAAATATTATGTGTGACATAATAGTAGGTGAATTAACATCTCACGGTTCCATGGGTGTTTTACAGTAAAACTCTTAAATATATTATCATTCTATACACATAACTTAGAGCTTGATTTATAGTTGCAAGATTGTGTTATTACTTACTTCAACATATGAACTAAAACCACTGAATTAAACTATAATATTTTCTTTAAAATATTTGACTAAAATGAACAAAAAACCTGGTTAAGGCCTTGGCATTTCCTGTGACGACTGCAGTGTGACTTGTCACCATTTCTCTCGACGTTGGCTGCAACTGCAGTTCCGTGTTGCATCAAATTGCTACCTGAATCTCCGGGAGATTGTTGCGAACGACTCTGCCAGTCCTAACTTCTCAAAGTGTCAGCGGAACCCACACAAAACCAAACATCTGAGTAATGGACTTCCTCCTATTACTCCTCTAAATGCTGGGCCCCCTTACACAACCAAAATTACAGCACCAAACCTGTGCTCATCCCAATTGTAAGCCTCTCCAAACATAACTTATTTTCAAAGGGCCAGTCCCTCCAAACATATACTTGTACCAAACACTCTGTAATAATTACAATAAATAAGAACTAAATAAAACACCAAACTAAGTAAAATAAAAAGCCTACCTCTTATAGAGAGTATTACATAACCTCCGAAACACGTGGCGATCAGATTTATGGCAACCGACAAAACTCCTTCTTGGGAATTCACAAAATCTTCACAGCAAGGCGGTGAGGATCATTGGGTACATCAATCAAATCCCTTTTCAGTGCAAACGATGTAAAACCCAAAAATTCCACACAAAATCGGAACCGCCGCTGTTCACTCGTGGCTGTCTCAAAGATGAATCCTCGACGGAAATCCGCTTGACAGTTCACCATGTTCTCAGTGTTGCCAACTTGAGCATCTAGAGAACTCTTTCTCTAGCCAATAAAAATGCGCTAACAAAAAGGGCTTGTAATTTAAAGACTGAATTACACCATTGTGTAATGTCCCAACAACAAGAATATGTGAGTAACACCTCCGACTCAAAAATAATACATAAAAGAAAACACGCTTTCTTTCCTTGTTGAGAATTTCAGATATGCAACCAGCTATGCCCTTTGAAGTACGAGTGGTTGCCTATCAAACAAATGAACTAATGGATTAATTTACTGTATTGAAACTGAAATTATTAATGTAGATTTTTCAAATGCTACAATATGTTTTCAGTTTATCTTTACAATTTAGAATTCTTTCATATTAACAGTTTTTTCACCCTCTTTCTAGCAAACCCTCCTCGGAAAAATTAAACTTTGTCAATATTTTTCCCAAAAAAGGCCACATATTATCAATTGATCTGCAAAATTCCGGAATATTTACCTACAATTTTTTGTATTAATTTTGTTTGCATATTTTTTAACATATGTACATACCGCTCGTCCATTGCCAAAGTTACAGAAATATGGCCACTTTTTCAAAATTTTGCCCCACTGTGCGACTTTGTGGCGCGCTAGAATGCAAACTACTTTTCGAAACCAAAAATAAAAAAGCTAAATTGTATAAGTTCTTTCCTGCCCTATATTATAATGCCCATCAATTCTAGTGAATTACTGATATCGAGGAAAATGCGAAAAACGGTGTGCTGAGCTCTCCCTTTAAACTTTCTCTTGCAATATATAAGAAATTATCAGTCATACAAAAGAAATTAATACAGCATAAATCATAGGAAATTTTGCAATCTTTTAAACGCCGTACCTACTTGTTTTTTACGTGGTATCAACAGAAGTCGAGATATTTGAAAATTCGGTTATTAACCCTTCTCTAAAGATGGCAGCGAATCCCGATTGCACAACGCACACTCGCCGATGACCGCTCATCAATCCTCAAAATCTCACTGATATCGGGTAACTGTTGACCTCTTCGGATATACTAATTGAACATCTTCGAAAATTACATATTTGCTTTATTGGCATTACTTTAACCCAAACTACATACGACCGATGTACTGTACCATATCTCTGGGGCACCCTATGTATTGTGTCGTATATATAACATTAATTTGTATGGGGTCTTACCCAATCTTGCCTCAATTCCATTGAACTTACAATTTAATATCTGCTATTTTAATATCACTGACATTCATTTTAGTCTAATAAATGAAGAGGGTGTAGAGGACATGGTCAAGAACAGAATTCATGGCTTCAGAGCGAGGTGAGCGAAGTGCGGAGGGTACGCCGAAGGTCACTTTTTTTCGTCTCTCGCGTATATCTTGAAAACAGCATCGTAGAGAAAAAGTTATTCTATGCAGAATGAAAGATAACGAAATTCCCTGCAAAATTGTTACTATTTCTTTCCAATTCCCTCTAGCTTTCGGGATATTCGCTAGCAAATATCGCAAATTTTCGAGAAACACTTTCTTACATCACGCTTTTCGACAAACTTTGCCTATTAGCATTTCAGCCCTCAGTTTTACAGCAGAGTTATTATTTGTTACTTTATCTTCAAATAATCAAAATGGAAATTTCAAATTTTTGGGCAAACTTCGAGATTCCGAAAGAAAGCCGTACCCTTTCTCTATTATTAAGAGTTACTACATCTTTGCATATAAGCTGTGTATTATACGGGGTTGACTATTAATAATAGGCCATGGTGCAGGGGTAAATTCTTTGGCCCTAAATATGAGGGCACAACTAGATATGCTCTAGTAAAATGTTGCTGTGGGAAAAGATACAAGGAGTCAAAATTCAAATTATTTTTTCATGGTTTTGCAATAACTCAACGGTCTCTTGACTTATCTTCGCCAAATTTAATAGATAAACTTCTTTAATTCCAAGAAATAATAATTTATGTATCACGTTAGATCATGGAGGGCGCCGCAGGACATGTATCTGATGATGAATTTTTTAAATATTTTTTTTGGACGAAACGTTGTGGTACTTTTGACCAGAAAATCTGTTGACGGCATCATTTCCACGTATAAAAGGTACCCTTGGTAGAACTTGATAACTCCAACAGTTTTAGAGGAAATTGCCGTTAAACATTTGAAAAATTTTTTGAAAGACGAATTCAAAGTAGAAGAATGCCAGCTATCGATTGGCAATGATGGCATTCCAGTATAATTTAAAATCTCAAAAATATTGAAGGTATTTTGGCATAAAAAGAAAAATTAGATCCTTTAACCGATTTTCCGCATGTTAGGCATCGTTTCGTGACATGCGCAATAATTGCACACGTTAGTGCTCTTTGGACTGGTCCGGTATAAAAATATGATGGCCTGTATGAGCTATTGGACATTGAAAAAACGAGTTTTCTTCGAATAAATCGCTTTTTGCAAAAAAATTGTAATATTTTGCAAATCTGTAAAACGCTCTTATTCGACTTATCTTGGACTATTCTTTCACCGAGTTTCGTTAAAAAATATCTTTTTTTCACGGAAATACAGGTATTTCAAAATATTACGATTTTTAGCGTTTTTTTTGCAATAACTAATTAAATTTGCAATTTTTTGAGACCGGACTGGGCCAACTCGATTCGTATTAAAAAGTTACAAAACTTTGCTCTTCTGTTTTTTGTGCAACGCCAAGTTTTTCTTTTGACATAAAAAACTGTTTTTCGCAATTTTTGGTCGCCATTTTGAAGAGGACGCATGTTCGTTTGTTTTGAAAGTAATTTATTAAATTTTATGGAAAATTTCCGATTTTTTAGATACCTTCGTTTACTGTTAATAATTATTGTAGGTAAAATCCCTGACTTACTGGACTATATTGCCATAAAACTAACGGCTGAGGCGCTAAACGGTAAAAAGTTTTTTGAAAATTAACAATTTTCTCTCCCAGATATCTTGAAAGTTAGTGGGAATAAAAGAAAATGAATGGTATTAATTTTGCAGAAAGCCTTCATTTTGAATATAATAACTTTTTCACTACGATGCAGTGTATTCGAGATATAAGCGAAAAGCCGATAAAAATGGCCTCTTCCCCCTTGCATCTAGCTCATTTTGTAGGTTCGGGAACTTTTAGAATGTTTACTTTCTAACTCCACCAAATACAGCCCTGAAGTAAAGAATTATGTTCCCGTCCGTGTACTTTACACCTCTCTTTTGAGCGTTTATTGAATGGATTATTTACATAATAAATTAATATATTTTTTCTAGTCAAGATTTGCTTACCATGACAAATATATAGATCATCGAACTAATTGGTACGTTCCCATAAGTTTCACCGCACAGGGGAAGGATTATTATGGATTTCATCATACCAATCCAGATATGTGGCTGACTCCTAGAGATCCGTATATTAAATTTGTATATCCAACATTGAGCAGATGGATAATTTTGAACAATCAACAGACAGGTAAAGTATCACCAAATAATATAATTAATTTAAATGATTTAGTGAAATTAGGCTATGTATTTGCGATTAGAAGAAAATATCAAACAATACTATCAAAGCAAAGAATCTCAACTTACACATGTCAGAAAAAGGATTTCATATAAGCATGGAGTCTGTAGATACATTATCGGTAGCCTTCTGAATGAAAATCTATAAATTCTACACCGAAAAACCGGTACCTAAGGAATCACTACTGCCACCTCCAGATTTCCCATCAATGTTTCTTTTAACGAAAACATCTTAATACTATATTTACACTATGCTAAGTGGAAATAATTGCTCATAGAATTCCAATAAAATAATATTTGAAATCGTCGACCCCGAGGTGGTAATGACAGTGGCTGACGTCCAAAATTTGTTGAGAACTATTATTCTCATACACACACTAAAACACAATGTTATTTTGAAAAATCCCTCTACTAATGG
Organism: Stenurella melanura; assembly: GCA_963583905.1. Classification (NCBI taxonomy): domain Eukaryota; kingdom Metazoa; phylum Arthropoda; class Insecta; order Coleoptera; family Cerambycidae; genus Stenurella; species Stenurella melanura. The sequence goes on from OY757317.1 coordinate 46,236,238, forward strand.
GGGGGGGGGGGGAATGGTAGAGGTAGTGGTTGAGGTGACTAAAAGCCTTAACTTCCAGTATCTACACCATATCCCAATTTTCTGCACTCTTACAAGCTGGCTTCACGTACTTACCTCGGTATATCACCAATCCTTCAACGAAATAGCTCAAAATATAATTTAGTTCCAGATCTCGTTACAATATGTAGATAAACCAAATTTTAAGTTAATATCTAAATTTTATTTTGTAAAATCTTTTAACAATGGAGTGGGCTGATGTTCGGGCATCCTATGTCATAAAAAATCTTGAGGCCGTGGCCTCTATAGGTGCGCCACTTAAAACTCCTCAGACTTGTAACTTTATAATTTTTTAAAGTGACGACCATGTGGGCACATCATATTGTATACAGGGTGATTCACGTAGGCCATTCATTAGAAGTTTTTCAATTTGCAGTTGGATTAGAAACTTGAAATTTGGTATGCAGCCATAATAGATCATGCCCGTTCTATCTAAAATATTTTCAGTCCTCCAACTATACAGGGTGTGCCAAAAATTGGTACCAACTTTCTTATTTTAAATGAAAACCTATATTTTTCTTTACACGGTTCGATTGGTCTTCTAATTCTGAGTTTAGAGAACCTAACTTATGTTAACTTATCTATTACAGTTTTTGACATATGTCCAATTTTTTGAAAAAAATTGCCGCTGTAGTAGTTTACGAACAAATTTGTATCTCGCAAACCTTTCAAAATTATGAAACCAAATTTGTGAAGCAGTTAGCTGGAAGTCCAGGCTAACTTTTGATGTCCCATCGGTGGTCCCATTTTGTACCATATGGGCGCAGTCGATTTTCAAATGTCGCAATCAAAAATTGTCAAAAAGTTCATTTTTTCAAATGGCACCTACTATTTTTTTCACACCATTCGAAAGAAAATTGAATTTTAGGGTGAGTTACTTAAGCATTCCCTATACCTAACTTCACCCCATATCGAGTTATTCAATAAATATCAAGAAATACCTTATCTTGCCGAGAGATTCCTTACTTCATCAAGTATGCCATGGAAACAAAAGACAGCTGTAATAATTTTTAAAGAAAAACATGGATTCTTATTTAATTACACACAACACCAACAAATTATTATTTACGAACAAGAACAATGTTGACGAAATTCTGTCAGTGAAAACGGTACACACATTGAGCATTTGTATTGAAATAATTATTTTGTTAATCTGTTTATTTGTTGTTATTTTGTTGTTATTATTTATTATTGCCATACGATTTTTGAATAAAAATTAAAATGAAATGATTGTTTCCAAAGCCTACTACCCTTGAGAGAAAAAAACTATGTTTTTTTCAAAAAATGCCTATAACTCAAAAACGACTGTAGACAGACATACACAATGTTGATAAAAGTGGCCATAAAATTCAATTTTGCATTGATTTCTGGCGTCAGAAATGGTAGGCGCAAAGATGTGCTACGCAATCTGTTGAAAGTAGAATAATAGAATATTTCAACAAAAATATGGTGGTAACATTGAACATTTACGTCAGAATTTCGTCAACATTGTTCTTGTTCGTTAATAATAATTTGTTGGTGTTGTGTGTAATTAAATAAGAATCCATATTTTTCTTTAAAAATTATTACAACTGTCTTTTGTTTCCATGGCATACTTGATGAAGTAAGGAATCTCTCGGCAAGATAAGGTATTTCTTGATTTTTATTGAACAACTCGATATGGGGTGAAGTTAGGTATATGGAATGCTTAAGTAACTCACCCTAAAATTCAATTTTCTTTCGAATGGCGTGAAAAAAAATAGTAGGTGCCATTTGAAAAAATGGACTTTTTGACAATTTTTGATTGCGACATTTGAAAATCGACTGCGCCCATATGGTACAAAATGGGACCACCGATGGGACATCAAAAGTTAGCCTGGACTTCCAGCTAACTGCTTCACAAATTTGGTTTCATAATTTTGAAAGGTTTGCGAGATACAAATTTGTTCGTAAACTACTACAGCGGCAATTTTTTAAAAAAAATTGGACATATGTCAAAAACTGTAATAGATAAGTTAATATAACTTAAATTCTCTAAACTCAGAATTAGAAGACCAATCGAACCATGTAAAGAAAAACATAGGTTTCCATTTAAAATAAGAAAGTTGGTACCAATTTTTGGCACACCCTGTATAGTTGGAGGACTGAAAATATTTTAGATAGAACGGGCATGATCGATTATGGCTGCATACCAAATTTCAAGTTTCTAATCCAACTGCAAGTTGAAAAACTTCTAATGAATGTCCTACGTGAATCACCCTGTATATATTTTAAGGCCTAAAAACATGCGTGCAAAGTGATGGAAGAATTGTTAAGGGAGGTTCCTTAAATATTTTTTTACTTCACTCTGTACATAAACTGTATTAATATTTTCTTATAAAGGCTTTAATTGTCTTCAATTCAAATCAATCATCTTAGGTAGTATTAATAAGCAATTATACATATTTTAACTTAGCCATAGAAGTTTTGATATATCATATTGAAACAAAAATCACAGCAGTGTCAATCTGTGAGTTGTGACACAGTTAATATTAACTGCTCGTCACTCGAGCAAAAAATTACCATGGTTCTGTATACAACTGTAAAAAAATCGGTAAAGGTATTTACACAGAACTCCCCTCTTTATTTGTGCGTGAGTCAGTCATTGAAAATAATAATCGGAATATATTTGTCATTATTATTACAAAGAAGACCTGGTAAGGTTTCGTCAAAAAAATATACAGAGTACTGATCCAACAGCAAAAGTTCAATACTAAATAACAGGTGCCAAATATGGAAGGCTTGCGCAAATTCCTTTACAAATGACCACCATGAATTATTTCTTGGGATGACCACCCTGTATATTTTTCAATAAAAGTATAATAGCATATGTCAAATATTATTCCCATCTGACACATTTTTAACTTCACATTCACGTAGTGGAGTGGTTAAAAATTTTCATTTTTTTTTTTATTTTTTCAAAATCTTTTTTTTCTGAAATAGGTTTAGATAGTCACGAAACGTGGAAATATTAAATTTGATCAAAGACAAAATTTTTACCATCTGTTTCACTAGTAAGAAATTTTTCAAAAATGAGAAAGAAATTTTCAAATAAAAAAAATGTTTCCATCTATCTAGTGGTACTTAATTTTTTTTTCCAAAACGGAAAAAAAATTATGCAATTTTTTTTTTCCGAAATAGGCTTGGAATGTCATGAAACGTGGAAATTTTAAATTTGAGCAAAAAAAAAATTTGTCATCTATTTAATAGTAATTATTGAAATAGATTAGATTTTTTCAAAATGATTTTAAAATTTGTTTGAATAGGTTTAGAGTGCCATGGAAACGTGGAAATTTTAAATTTGAACAAAAAAAGAAAATTTAATTTTTTTCGAAATTTTTCAAAAATGGTTAAAAAAATTTCTAAATTTTTTTCTTCTGAAATAGGTTTACAATGTCTTGAAACGTGTAAATTTTAAATTTAGAGAAAAAAAAGAACTCCATTTATTCTAGTGGTAAATTTTTCTTTTCAAGATGGTAAAAAAATGTTACAATTTTTTTTATTCCGAAATAGGTGGAATGTCATGAAGCGTGGAAATTTAAAATTTGAGAAAAATTTTTTTTCGTCTAATCTATAGGAAGTACTTAGTGATAAATGGATAAAGGTTTTTCAAAATTTTTTAAAAATTTTTCAGAAAAACTTTTAAATTTGTTTTAATACGTTTAGAATAATGCCATGGAAACGTGGATATATTAAATTTGAATAAAGAAAATTAAATCCATCTATTTTATTGCTAAAAAGTTTTTCAAAAATATTGGCAAAAAAATTTTCAATTTTCTTCATCTATTTTAGTGGTAAAAATTTGTTCAAAAATGTTGTTGAAAAAAATTTTCAAATTTTTACTTTCCTCGCATACCGAAGGGAAGTATTGCATTCGAGAAAAATCGCCCTTTGACATTTTTTCGGATTCTGACGTTTCAGATCACGCAGATTACGAAAATATAGGTTTTTCAATTCCGTCAGTCTGTCTGTCTGTCTGTTAGTGCATTAACTAAAAAACTACTTTACGGAGAGCAGTCAAATTTGGTAGGTAGTTGACCCTACTGGCAGCGAAGAAATGGTAAAATTTTCACTGAAAAATATACAGGGTGGAGCGTCTAAATGGAATAAATAGGGTCTGTCTGTCTGTCTGTCTGTTGAAGCATTAACTAAAAAACAACTTGGCGGAGAGCAGTCAAATTTGGGAGGTAGTTGACCCTATTGACAGCGAAGAAATGGTAAAATTTTCACTGGAAAATATACAGGGTGGACCGTCTAAACGGAATAAATATTGAAAAAAAAATTTTTTCACTCAAATTTAAAATTTCCACGTTTCATGACGCGCTAATCCTACTTCGGGAAAAAAAAAATTGAAAACTTTTTTCACCAACATTTAAAAAAAATTTTTTACTACTAAAATAGATGAAAAAAAAAATTTTTCTTTCTTCAAATTTAAAATTTCCACGTTTCATGGCATTCTAAGCCTGATTCAAATTTTTTTAAAATTTTTTACCACTAAAATAGATGGAATTTTTTTTTATTTCTTCAAATTTTAAATTTTCACGTTTCCTAGCGTTCTAAATCTATTTAAAAGAAAAATTGGATTTTTTTTTTCCACTATTTTTAAAAAAATTTACCACTAAGATAGAATTTTTTTCTTTGTTCAGATTTAAACTATCCACGTTTCCATGGCATTCTAAAACTATTCAAACAAATTTTAAAATATTTTTGAAAAATTAAAAAAAAATCGGTAAAGGTATTTACACAGAACTTCCCTCGTTATTTGTGCATGGCAGTCACTTTAAAAAATTAATAATTACGAAATGACATTGAGAATAATAATCGGAATATAGTTATTGCTATTATTACAAAGAAAACTTGATAAGTATTGGTCAATAAAATATACAGATTGCTCATCCAACAGCAAAAGCTCAATACTAAATAGCAGGTGCCACATATGGCAGGCTTGCTTTACAAATCCACCATGACTGAAATATTTCTTGGGATGACCACCCTGTATATTTTTCAATAAAAGTATAATAGGTGCATATGCCAGATATTATTGCCATCTGTCACATTTTCAATCCAACATTCACGTAATGGAGTGGAAGTATAGTGGTGGTTAAAACATTTAATTTTTTTTAAAATTTTTCAAGATGTTGGTAAAATAATTTTTAAAATTTTTTCTTCTGAAATAGGTTTAAAATGTCAAACGTAGAAATTTTAAATTTGAGCAAAAAGGAAAGTTTCCTTCTATTCTATAGTAGTGCTAAAAAAAGTTTAAAAGTTAAAAATCATGTATTTTTTAAAGTAGGTTTAGAATGCTATGAAACGTAAAAATTTTAAATTTGAGCAAATAAAAAAAAAAAACGATCTATTTTAGTAGTAAAAACTTTTTGAAAAATGTTGGTGAAAAAAAGTTTCAACATTTTTTTTCTGAAATAACTAGGTTTAGAATGTCATGAAACGTGGAACTTTTAAATTTGAGCATTCTAGTGTTAAATTTTGTCCAAACTGGTAACAAAATGTTGCAATTTTTTTTTCCGAAATTGGTTTGGAATATCATGAAACGTGGAAATTTTAAATTGAGCAAAAAAAAAATTTTCGTCTGTTCTATAGTAGTGATACATAAATGGATTAAAAATGTTTTCAATTTTTTTAAAAATTCTTCAAAAACATTTTTAAATTTGTTTGAATAGTTTTAGAATGTCATGGAAACGTGGATAGTTAAAATCTGAAGAAAGAAAAAAAATTCTATCTTAGTTTTAAAATTTTTTAAAAATAGTAAGAAAAATTTCTAATTTTTCTTCTAAATAGATTTAGAACGCTATGAAACGTTTAAATTTGAAATTTGAAGAAATAAAAAAAAATCTATCTATTTTAGTGGTAAACAAATTTTCAAAAATGGTAAAAAAATATTTCAATTTTTTTTTAATCAGGTTTAGAATGCCATGAAACGTGGAAATTTTAAATTTGAAGAAGGAAAAAAAATTATTTCATTTTAGTAGTAAAAATTTTTTCAAAAATATTGGTGAAAAAAATTTTCAAATTTTTTTTTTTGAAATAGGTTAAGCGTGTCATGAAACGTAGAAATTTTAAATTTGAGGAAAAAAAAAAGGTTTCTTCTTGGTAAAAATTTTTTCAAAAATGTTTGAAAAAAATTTTCAAATTTTTTTACCAACATTTTTGAAAAATTTCAAAAAAATGAAATGTTGGATTGAAAATGTGACAGATGGCAATAATATCTGGCATATGCACCTATTACACATTTATTGAAAAATGTACAGGGTGGTCATCCCAAGAAATAATTAAGTCATGGTGGACATTTGTAAAGGTATTTGCGCAAGCCTGCCATATGTGGCACCTGCTATTTAGTATTGAACGTTTGCTGTTAGATGAGCAATCTGTACATTTCTTTGACCAAAACTTATCAAGTTTTCTTTGTAATAATAGCAATAATTATATTCCGATTATTATTCTCAATGTCATTTCGTAATTGTTAATTTTTTAGAGTGACCGCAATGCACAAATAACGAGGGAAGTTCCTTTACAGATTTTTTTTCTGAAATAGTTTTAGCGTGTCATGAAACGTGAGAATTTTAAATTTGAGCAAAAAAAATGTTTTTCACTATTTGTTTCGTTTAGACGGTCCACTCTGTATATTTTCCAGTGAAAGTGTAACCATTTCTTCGCTGACAGTAGGGTCAACTACCTACCAAATTTGGCTACTCTCCGTCAAGTAGTTTTTTAGTTAATGCACCAACAGTCAGACAGACTCTGACAGACTGACTGACGGAATTGAAAAACCTATATTTTCGTAATCTACGTGATCTGAAACGTCAGAATCCGAAAAAATCTCGGAGGGGTGATTTTTTCTCGAATACAATACTTCCCTTCGGTATGCGAGAGAAGTAAAACTAAGTATTTGCTGATTATGGCGAATTCAAACATAATGCCAGAAAAGCATGAAAAGTGTATTCCCAGAGGTTTCTTGATAGACGATGTTCTGATCATGAAATAATTACATTATTAGTTGGTAATCTTAAAACATATGATATAGTAAGGGGCCAAAGCCTTAAACATTGAGATGACCCATTCCAACAAAGTAAATGGTTTTTGAGAACGAATTCAGAAAGAGGGTCTTTAGGGGCACCAGATATGTCTTGTTGGACTTTTGTTGACGATATTGTATATGAATGAAATATGACCCAAAGATTAACAAAGTTTTTGCAAAAAAAAATAGCTAGATATCTTACATAGTTTTCGACTTACAGATTTTTAAATTCGACCTTAATAATGTCTTGTTATGATAACACGCAACGTGACAGCTATGGCAGGGTCGTTCTGTGCAACTGTAGATAAACATTATATTAGTCTAGTACCTATTTTGGTTAAGGTATTATATTATTGTTGTTCACTGATTGTTTGAAAATTATTTTGGTGTTATAAATAGGTGGTATTAAGTTATTGTGCAATTTGTTATACAGGGTGGGGAAATAGTGCGTCGGATCTCGATATCTCGAGTTCTACGATAGATAGAAATTTTTAAAGAAATTCAAATAAACTAGATAAAAAAGTCTATAACTGGAAATTATTTTCGAAGATACATGCCAAGACGAAATTACAGGACCAAGTGCCTTCTTTTTAAATGGAATGCTAAGTATATCAGTACATTTTTGAAGCCTATTTCTAGGCCCTGATCAGACTTATTTATAATTGGCTTGGAGGGGCTTTTTATCATACTTTAGTAATTATTTTAAATACTGTGTTTACCAGGAATATATTTTTTTAAATAAACCAGGGCAGATAATAAAAACCTATAAAATCACCAAAATTTCTATACTATCGGTCCCGCGAGGAATCTGAAGATGCTAAGATAGGTCGATAAGCTTTTAGGAACGATTTTTATTTATCTAAATGCACATTTTGACACCTATGTCAAAGCAATTTAACAATAAATAATTTTTCGTTCCACCCTAGTGGTCATCCCAAGAAATAATTCAGTCATGGTGGACATTTGTAAAGGTATTTGCGCAACCCTTCCATATTTGGCACCTGTCATTTAGTATTGAACTTTTGTTGTTGCATGAGCACTCTGCATATTTTTTTGACCAAAACTCATCATGTTTTCTTTGTAATAATAGTGATAACTATATTCCGATTATTAGTCTCGGTGTCATTTCATAATTATTAATTTTTTAGAGTGACCGCAATGCACAAGTAAAGAGGGAAGTTCTGTGGAAACGCCTTTACCGATTTTTTTTCTTTGTTCAAATTTAAAATTTCCACGTTTTATGGCATTCTAAACCTATTTCAAGAAAAAAAAAATTTACCAACATTTTTGAAAAATTTTAACCATTAAAATAGATGGAAATTTTTTTCTTTGTCCAAATCTAAAATTTCCACGTTTCATAGCGTTCTAAACCTATTAAAGAAACAAAAATTTTAGAATTTTTTTTACCAGTTCTGAAAAAAATTTACCATTAAATTAGATGGAATTTTTTTTTCTTTGTTCAGATTTAAAATTTCCACGTTTCCATGGAATTCTAAGCCTATTCAAGCAAATTAAAAATGTTTTTGAAAAAATCAACTATATTCCGATTATTATTTTCAATGTCATCTCGTAATAATTAATTTTTTAGAGTGACCGTCATGCACAAATAGAGAGGAAAGTTCTATGTAAATACCTTTACCGATTTTTATTATAGATACAGGAACAAATTTTGTACTATTACTGAGTGTTTATAGTTTCAAAGTATACAGCATATATTTTTACTAAATTTTCATGCGAGAGACGATTTATTTTGACAGTAAATATCCAAATTGGAACATTTTTCTTACAAATGTTTTATCCTACTAGGATCTTTTAGAAAAAATTCCCTTATATTAGCAATAAGTTTGTCAACATTTGTGAAACAATCTCGAACTTTTTTGAATACGCGATGTAACGCATGCGCTAAACAAGTAACATGTAATACTTGAGGATATTTCCTTTTAATTTTTTTTGTAGCACTTAACATATACGACACTGAATCACTAAAAACAACAACTTTCTTTAAATTTTGTTCAGCCAAGTCTTGCTAAAGCCATCTTAAAGTGTTTTCGAAGAAATTAAACAATGACTCGCCATTAACTGTTTTTAAAGCCTTGGAAGCTACTATAAATGGCACTTGCCAGGATCATCAACATGTAATTTTGTAACTAATTAATTAGCAATATTATTTCCTAAGAAATCTGCCGTTATGTCTATTGTAACCCAAAAACCAGTTATTTTGAAGATCACTCCGAGTAACTTCCAGTTTTTCTTCATATAGTTCTCTGTGAATTTTCTTACGAAGCAGGCTTTAACTTGGAACATGTTACCTCACGCAATATTAGTTTAGAGAATGTGTAAAATGAACGTTATTTAGCACACTCCATGGAAGATTTAAATATATTAACAAAAGAGCCAAATCGAAATAAAACTCGTCCTTTTAAACTATTTTTTCCTTTTACTTCCCTCGCATACCGAAGGGAAGTATTGTATTCGAGAAAAAATCACCCTCCGAGATTTTTTCGGATTCTGACGTTTCAGAACACGTAGATTACGAAAATATAGGTTTTTCAATTCCGTCAGTCTGTCTGTCTGTCTGTCTGTTGGTGCATTTACTAAAAAACTACTTGAAGGATAGCAGTCAAATTTGGTAGATGTTGACGCTACTGTCAGCGAAGACATGGTAGAAATTTCACTGGAAAATATGCAGGGTGGACCGTCTAAACGGAATAAATAGTGAAAAAAAATTTTTTTTGCTCAAATTTAAAATTTACACGTTTCATGACGCGCTAAACCTATTTCAGAAAAAAAAAAAAAATTGAAAATTTTTTTTGCAACATTTTTGAAAAAATTTTCACCAAGATGAAAAACATTTTTTTTGCTCAAATTTAAAATTTCCACGTTTCATGACGCGCTAAACCTATTTCAGAAAAAAAAATTTTTGAAAATTTTTTTTGCAACATTTTCGAAAAAATTTTTACCAAGATGAAAAATTTTTTTTTTGCTCAAATTTAAAATTTCCACGTTTCATTACGCGCTAAACCTATTTCAGAAAAAAAAAAAGAAAATTTTTTTCACCATTTTTGAAAAAATTTTTACCACTAAAATATGAGATTTTTTTTCTTTCTTCAAATTTAAAATTTTCATGTTTCATGGCATTCTAAACGTATTTAAAAAAAAAAAATTTTTTGAAAATTTTTTTTACCAACCTTTTTGAAAAAATTTTTACCATCAAAATAGGTGGAATTTTTTTTTTGTTCAAATTTAAAATTTCCACGTTTCCATGGCATTTTAAACGTATTAAAACAAATTTAAAAAATTTTCCGAAAAATTTTCTTGAAAAAATGTATGTATTCATCACTAAGTAGGTACTTACTATAGAATAGAAGAAAATATTTTGTTTGCTCAAATTTAAAATTTCCACGCTTCATGACATTCCAAACCTATTTCGGAAGAAAAAAAATTGTAACATTTTTTTACCATTTTGGAAACAAAATTACCACTAGAATAGATGGAAAATTTTTTTTTGCTCAAATTTAAAATATACACGTTTCATGACATTTTAAACCTATTTCAGAAGAAAAAATTTTGAAAATTTTTTAACCAAGATTTTGGAAAAATTTCAAAAAAATTATTTTTTTTTTTTTGTTCAAATTTAAAATTTCAACGTTTCCATAGCATTCTAAACCTATTCAAACAAATAGAAAAAATTGATAAAATCTATATCACTACTTACTATAGAATAGATGAATTTTTTTTTTACCACTTTGGAAAAAAAATTACCATTAGAATAGACGGAAATATTTGTTTTTGTTGAAATTTAAAATTTTCACGTTTCATGACATTCTAAATCTATTTCAGAAAAAAAAAATTTGAAAATATTTATCACATATTTTTGAAAAATTTTTAACCACAAACAGATGGAAATTTTTTTTCTTTGCTCAAATTTAAAATTTCCATGTTTCATGACATTCTGAACCTATTGCAGAAGAAAAAGGAGTGAACATTTTTAACCAACAGTTTTGAAAAATTTCAAAAAAAAAATTAAATTTTTAACCACCACTATACTTCCTCTTCACTGCGTGAATGCGGAGCCGTCTAATGGCAATGCTATTTGACATATGCTATTATACTTTTATTGGAAAATATACAGGGTGGTCATCCCAAGAAATAATTTATGGGAGACCTGTTATTTAATATTGAACTTTTGCTGTTGGATGAGCACTATTTTTTTACCAAAAGTTATCAGGATTTCTTTGTAATAATTACAATAACTATATTTCCATGATTATTCTCAATGTCATTTCGTATTTAATATTTTTTTAGTGATCGCCATGCACAAATAACGAGGGAAGTTCTGTGTAAATACCTTTACCGATTTTTGAAAATTTGTTTACCACTAAAATAGATGGAATTTTTTTTTATTTCTTCAAATATCAAATTTCCACGTTTCGTAGCGTTCTAAATCTACTTAATAGAAAAATTAGAAATTTTTCTTACTATTTTTAAAAAATATTACCACTAAGATAGAATTTTTTTTCTTTGTTCAGATTTTAACTATCCACGTTTCCATGACATTCTAAAACTATTCAAACAAATTTAAAAATGTTTTTGAAAAATTAAAAAAAAAATTGAAAACATTTTTAATCCATTTATGTATCACTACTATAGAACAGACGAAAAATTTTTTTTTGCTCAAATTTAAAATTTTCACGTTTCATGATATTCCAAACCAATTTCGGAAAAAAAAATTTGCAACATTTTGTTACCAGTTTGGAAAAAAAATTGACACTAGAATGCTCAAATTTAAATGACATTCTAAACCTAGGTATTTCAGAAAAAAATGTTTGAAAATTTTTTTCACCAACATTTTTCAGAAAGTTTTTACCACTAAAATAGATCTAATTTTTTTTTATTTGCTCAAATTTAAAATTTTCACGTTTTATAGCATTCTAAACCTATTTTAAAAAATACATAATTTTTAATTCTTAAACTTTTTTAGCACTATTATGGAATAGAAGGAAACTTCCCTTTTTGCTCAAATTTAAAATTTCTATGTTTGACATTTTAAACCTATTTCAGAAGAAAAAATTTTGAAAATTATTTTACCAATATCTTTTAAAAAAATTTTAAAAAAATGAAATTTTGTAACCACCACTATACTTCCACTCCATTACGTGAATGTTGGATTGAAAATGTGACAGATGGCAATAATATCTGGCATATGCACCTATTATACTTTTATTGAAAAATGTACAGGGTGGTCATCCCAAGAAATGATTCAGTGATGGTAGACATTTGTAAAGGTATTTGCGCAAGCCTGCCATATGCGGCACTTGCTATTTAGTATTGAACTTTTGTTGTTGGATGAGCAATCTGTATATTTTTTTGACCAAAACTATATTCCGATTATTATTCTCAATGTCATTTCGTAATTATTAGTTTTTCAGAGTGACTGCCATGCACAAATAACGAGGGAAGTTCTGTGTAAATACCTTTACCGATTTTTTTGTACTACACTCATGTGTGTAGCTATTTACATGTTTTAAAACAACATTCTTCTGTGTACACCTTATTGTGACATTGTCGACGTCGTCGGCGTTCGTGTGTGTGTTTAGGGGATGATGCGGAAGAAGAAGAGTTAGAAGGGTAAGGGCTAATCGTCCCTTACACTTCTCAGTGATAGATCACAAATTTATAAAAGGGTGCCAATGATCCAATGATATCGAACGCCTCCTTGACGGCTTCTCAGGGGTGAGTTCTTTGTCACTACCGAAGTGGGAGTACTAGTGTTGGAGGACCGTTCCCCCGTCCAACCACTAGATATGAATGTCGATTAATTATTGAAGTGGATAATCGATTTTTCTAATGACCCCCCTTTGATACGCCCCGGACTGGTGCCGAAAATAAAAGGCGGAATTCGTGTCAACTAGGGGTATATTACAATAAAACATAAGATAAAAGAACAAGCATCAGAACAATATTAAACTGGTTACAATGGGGAGGCTATCCAATTGTGCATAGATGCCCAATGACCAATAAGTGGTTAAAAATGTACCTTAAAACTACTTAAAATGAGGAACAGACATTTGTTTCCCCAGAGAGGGCGCTGTCTAAGACGTAGAATTAGCTAAATGCAAAAAAATGGAGAAAAGACAAAACAAAAACAAAATTATTAAAGTGGGGAACATACATTTGTTTCCCTAGAGAGGGCGCTATCTAAAACATAGAATTAGCTAAATGCAAAATAAATGGAGAAAAGACAAAAAAAACAAAATTATTAAAATGGGGAACATACATTTGTTTCCCCAGAGAGGGCGCTATCTAAAACGTAGAATTAGCTAAATAAAAAAAATTGAGACAAGGCAAAACAAAAACAAAATTATTAAAAAAAAAATAAAAAAATTTATATATAAATTAATGTAATGATGTACTCGTAGATGACGATCTCCAGGTGTGAGTGATTAACCCGATGCCTGTGTTACCCTTCGTTTTATCCACATAAGTCACAGGTAAAAAAAATATATTTAGCGGATTCTGATAATTAAATCGCGTACTTAGTTGAATAGGTCCGGAATTGTTGCACATCCGGTATGTAGTTCAGTGAACACAATTAATATGGAAATTATTGAAAGGAATTGAACTGAAAATCAAGGCTGTTGACCATTGAGTCCGGTAACTTATAAGGCAGTAAATTACACCAAACAATTTGGGCCCCGAATGGGCCAGTCCGGACCCGTACTTTTTATCAGATGTACGGGTTCCACTCAGACCTGTAATCTAATTGTTTCCTATCATTACTATTTTGCAATAATCTTAACCAGTATCATTAGTGTGAAATTGGAAAAGAATAATTATTAAGAATTTAATGTGTAGAGTACTGAATGAATAAAACTTCACTTCACCGATTCACTACCACTTTATTTGGTCAACTAGCTACGACTGACTGCCTTATCACAGTGCAAGCGTTAAGCCTGGCTTAGTCATGATGCCGCATCAGTTATGTAAGGACAATAATAAATCTAATATTCCTATTTAATAAATTGCATATACTACATCCCTTCCTTTTTATAAATATTTCAGTATAATATAAATCAAGCTAACCTACGCCAATGCAATCTGATTTAAAATAATATCATTAAATAACTTATACTGTAGTTATACATATTTATTCATTATTGCACAATAATTGGTTTACCTAGATCAATATTATAAAACTAATAATATATATACACACCTATACATATACAGACATACATACATAGCATAAGGGTACTTAGTACATTATTAATCCATATTATTTTTCTTATAATTACTATGCTTGTTACTTTCGGTAAAATCATTTGCAATTATCCATTCCTCGCCTATTTCCTTGAAGTGTATTACATTTCTCCCATATTCGCGTTATGTACTATTGTATTTAACTTGAACATCGCCACTATTCTTTGACACCACGAAGTGGAGCGTAGGATCGTAATCTGGAGGTACCCTATTTCCTTTAATCATATTTTAACAGAAACCTTGTCTCCTATTTGTATGCTCTCTTGCTCCTCTTTTCCTGTCGCTATACTGTTTCCCTTTCTCTTTCTATTTTTCTTTGTTTTCGGTCTCGTCGTCATTAATATATTGGCTTGAAATGGGTAACTGAGGATTTTGTCCCTAAATAGTTCTGAAGGAGTTTCCTTGTAGTAGAATCAAACCTGCGACCATCGACAATGAAATGGTGTTTTGAGAGAGAGAGAGAGAGAGAGAGAGAGAGAGAGAGAGAGAGAGAGAGAGAGAGAGAGAGATACAGATCACCTAAACCCAATTAAATGTCCCCTCGGTACCCTACGCGTGTATTCGTTTTCCTTCGCGCTGCTAATCATTCAAATGGGAACTTAGCTTCATTGTCATTGGTTTGTTCAAAACTGCCACGTAGCGCGACCGACTTTTTGTTGTAGTTGCACCAGTCGTCTTTAAACCAGTCCGGATCGCAAAGTAAGTAGGACATTTTATTTTACTCTTGTCGAGAATCGGATCATAAGTTTAAAGCTGAACCAACCCTGGTTCATCGCTATACCCACGTGAAGGGCCAGCTATTCAAGGTCGCCAAATTCGCGACGTCGAGATAAAAAACCGTTTTTTGTAGTGTCTCCTCTTTTAATATCCTTCTCTGTGAGAGAATGAGGCATGCTATTTTGTACATTATCAGGTAATCGATTAACCCTCGTATGCCATCGTTTCTTTGTTGCTTGACTGATCTTCGATGTTTTGAGTATGTGTTTGTTATCTCTTTCTACTTCTCCACATGTAATTAAATATACTGACCGTTAAGACACTGGTGAGATGTTGTTTAAAGCAAAGTCTGGAAACATAATTAATCTTCGGAAATCCAAGTCAGCGAAGATTATGCAAAATTGCTATAAAAATATAAGACTAGACACAACATAGTTTTCTTATTAGGTTCACCCCCTGCAACTTGCAAGACTACATTTTAGGCCTTTGTTCTCACTCTTGACTGAATCCTCATGACCGAAGAGGGCTACGCAGACATCAGTTTAGTCTGCATGGCCGTAGAGGACTATGTAGATGCTAGTGTTAGAATGAAAATTGTTAAATAAGTAATTAGACAAATTCATTTTAGGATCTTAATTTGCTAGCACAACCAGAATTCAGGTTATCAAAATAATGCAAAGATACCATTAATATGTTTACAGGTAGTCCTTCTTTTTAGTTCTCATAGACAGTTTTTTTCTGCTGTTTGCAAAATCAGCTAATGTACAATGTTTCATTTGAACGACCATTAACATTTAAATTTTCAGGTATGCACACGAGATATTGCATCAGCCTGTAGACGCATACTACATAGATACATACATATACACTATATATAGGCAATATGTGACGGTGCTACATATAACAGGTTCATGCAGTCCTGATAATTTTATCTTGTATAGAGTTTGATCTTCTAGAACTTCCTCATTCTGTTGAATATTTAAAATATAGGTGATTGCTAAACTGAACTAAATCAAGCTTCTTCGAACAAAATTCAACCTAATGTAGGACGACCACCCTGTACATTCTTTTTTTTTTTTAACCAAAGCTACAGAAGGTTGCCTTCTGGGCATTTATGCCAACTACGTGTCAAATGTTACCGTCTTCCGTATTTCCACTTTTTTACAAGTATACCACGTTTTTTCCGTGGCAATAGTCGTCAGCTACCTACTAAATATTACCTTGCTCAATTAAATCTTCCAATTTTCTTACAAGTAAGTCAATTAAATTTTGAATTATATCTCTCAATTTCCCCCTCATGATTACATAAATACATGTAGTGACCTATTTGAAAAATAAGTGTATTAATTATGTGGAAAATCTAAAGATATTGGTTTTTAATTTAGCGAATATAAAACAACGTAAAACCCGATTGTAATTTAATATTGATGTTATATAATTATAATGAATAACATTCTAATAATAATTTCTATTATAAACTTATCTGTCATTATCTAAGCCCGGATCAGAGCCCTTAGATATTCCTTTAACGGAGTTTAATATTGACCTTACAGGTCTTTCATAAATTCATTCGACATGTCAAAGCTCTTTGGATGCAAGCGATGATTTCAATGTTTATACTGCCCCTGAAAGCCGCTGGCATGGATGCATTCTTGGTGCATTAGATAGCTAAGAACTTGTTTGGGCCATCTACTTGTAGTCCAAGCAATTGCTACCTTGCAGTTTTTACAATAGTTGACTTTTCTTTCAAGGCGAATATGTTGTATACTTCCTACAGAAAATGTTATACAGTATAGGTCAGATATAAGTTAAAAATAAGGATATCATAAGCGGTTGAATTTTAGTCTTGATATTGGAAGTTTTCAGTTCAGCGAGTATTTTGGATTTCTGTCAAGCTAAGCTACTGTGATGTTATTTATGTTAAATTTTTATAAGTCTGCAATCTGTGTCTAGAGGTCACAGCTGACAGAATAACAATTTTAAGTTAAGACTTGAATAGGCTTAGAGATTTGGAGAATATCATTTTTCTAGGTACAAAAGTACTGGGTTTGTAACCCGATATTTCGTTTTCCGGTTATATTATAGTTCTTCATAATAGACTTCAAGCACCTCTATAAGGATGTGTTAAAGTTTAGCGCTCAGGCTGGCGCAGATTTGCAAAAGTGTACTGATGCAAGAGGGCTCCTGCGTCAATTGCATTTTATGAATGCAATTATTACATCTAATTTTTAGTATAAACATTATGTCTCACAACATTATAGTAGTGTCATTTCTTTAAGCGATTCTGTGTTCATAATTTAAATTTAATAACCGTTTACATTTATTTAATTATTTTATTATTATTATTACTGTCATTATTATTTAATGATTTTTTCAAAGCCTGTTTTTTAGATACAACTAAGCGAATCTTCTATAACAAATTCAACAAAATGTTTTTTAATTAAATGTGTTTATATTTATCTGCTATCTTTCTGAAGATTAGTGTTAGTTAGTTAGTTAATTAGATACAGTGTTTCCATTTTAGCACTACTCTGAATCTGATTTTACTTAAGAATCTAGTTTCAAAATCTAAGCATTCTCGTTCAGCGCGTCAGCGCTCAGTTTTGCTGATAACGGTATCAATGCTAGATTGATTTAAACTTTGACTAAGTTCTATTCTACGTAGGCGTATGGCCAATACGCCTACGTCAGTTTTCTGTACGTACGGACTAATTAGGTTATCTCCTATTTAATGTCGACAGAGGCTGGTTCGCCTTCACATTCAGTTAGTTGTATGGCTATTTTGCCATTGAGGTATGGGTCCAGGTGCCCTGCGGATAACTTTCCGTCATTACCTCCTGAGAATATGCATTAACGAGGCACATAAAGGTCAATACCCCATCAGTTTGAACTGGTTTATCCTTGCTCTCCTTTACATTTCCTCTGATGTACTTTTAATTATATTAATATTATTCAAATAATTAACCTGATAACCCAATAATTTTATCAAGCTTTGTTTAGCTATAGGAAAATATATTACTTTTTGCTTTTAATTATTAAGTTATAAGGTTTTTCTTGTGGATATCATAACTACAAGCAATCATTATGTAATGTTTATAAATGAAGGAGCCCTAGGACTCATTTCGTTTTATGTGAATAATTCCACCAAAGTAATGTCCTTTTGCTTCTTGCAAAATAATTTACTAATTGCGAATAAATGCTATTATTAATATATGTACACATACAATATGTATAGACCCATGTAATCGTATGTACACGCATGTACTTGCACATCTCTACATGCACAATGCACATGTATGTAATTTTTGTTTACTTTGTTTATTAAATTTGAATATAACTTACATTTTTACTAAATAATATTTTTATTTATAACTACGATATCTCTTTTTGGATTGCTAAGGGTTGATGAGGGGTTTTTCCCCATTCTTGGAATTCGTGTGCTCCAAACATCCCAGTTCAACACTGTGTGATTCACTTGTTTTTACAACGATCACGGGTTAATATCGCCTGCATGTCTTTGCCATCGTAATATCTTTATGCTCTATTCTCAATTTGCAATATGTGCATAATTATACTTTTGTACACTTTTTAAGGTATCCAATTTATCCTCGTCGCCACTTGTAGAGTACTGAATGAATAAAACTTCACTTCACCGATTCACTACCACTTTATTTGGTCAACTAGCTACGACTGACTGCCTTATCACAGTGCAAGCGTTAAGCCTGGCTTAGTCATGATGCCGCATCAGTTATGTAAGGACAATAATAAATCTAATATTCCTATTTAATAAATTGCATATACTACATAATGTATGATAACTGATCGTGTAAAAAATAATCTAGTGATATAAATCGAACCTAACTATCTGACAATTGTAATGTATCTTATAATCTTAACCCTATATAGCGTATTTGTCGTTGAGGATAAAATGAATAAAGAATCTTTCAATGTTCGGTTAAGTTATGAACCTGCATGAAAGATAAAGAGATTATTAATTTACAAAGCCTTGGATGGCTAGACATAGAAGCTAAATTATTTTCTTTCAACGACAAGGTACAAGTAAAAATTTAAAAACGATTTGTAAACCAGATGAGGTTAAGATAATTGATAATTATTTATTATCTAAAATGCTAAATGCTAGTGCAGAATGAAATAAGCGACTGATTAATTTGCTTGTAAAGGAAAAGAGAATTGTTAACTAAATATTAAAACAATACGTCGACGGCCTAGCTGCTGACCGTCGTTAATGAAAAAACAGATAATCTCACCACTTTCCCGCGATGAATTTAATCCTAGAAATTGATCACTTCACTTTAGTTTATACATACGAGTCGATTATTGATTTAATTATTTAAAAATATTTTAGTACGAAAGATTATAACCCCTTATTTACCTATCGACAGGAAGGGCTTTATAATAGCAACAATAAAATCTATGAACACAATGAATTATAACCACATTAGCGTCGCTTGGAAAATGCTTGTAAATGACGCCAAATGTAAAATTGAATTTAAATTAATTTCGGCAGGGCCGAAGACAATGTAACTTAACTTGATTGATATAATAAAATAACGCGGCTTTGAAAATTTACAGGTTGATTTTAAAATTTGGAAATAATGGCCTAAATGAAATTTTCACCAGAAAAACTTTGCGCACGGCGACGGTTAGCAAAAGCGTCTGTTTTGCTATCGAGAAATTGACGAACTCCTGTCAAAACTGGCTTAAGTTGAATATATAAGCTAGGTATCGTTGCCGAGGCGTCTGGACTTCAAGAGGGTCTAACGGTTTTTTTTGCTTGCATTCGTTTTGTCACGTAGGCCCTTTTTATATGATGCTAAAATGCATAATGCAATACGATGATGATTTCTCGATAATCCCTGGTCGGATCGAGATGAAACTACCCTCGTTGGATAGTGGGTAATCGATTCTATGTTTTGTATGATTTTGGTGGCTCTTCTGTAATTGACCTGGCCGTGATTAATTATTTTATTGAATGCTTTTTTCGCGGTCGATTTCAGGGGTTTTTCCTGAAGTACGGCCGCGAATGCATTCTACCTGTATGCAACGCCGTGCATGTTTGCAAGGACATCGTGAGATTTCTTTAGAACCCACATATGTGCGATAGGGCCGCGGTTTTAGTTAGTAATTGTAATAACCCCTTCAGTTACCTCTTTCAGACGCTCTAAAGACAATACCTAGCTAGCTATCGAATTACGGTTTGAACGTAATTCTAGATCAAGGCTGTATGAATGTTGGTGCAAAATTTCGTTTATTTGTGATTGTGTTTTATAATTATTTTGACGAATTCTTTTAAATGATGTCTGGCTTTGCCATTCTGTGACAGAGAAATTTTACAGGCCTGTGCGTAGGCAACCTTACTAGCGTCTCGGGGTTAAGTTAGTTAGTTGGATTGCCTATATTACGAAAACGTAGGGACTTGATGGAGCTTTACAAAAGGCCCGTCAACAACATCACAAATATAACAAATTATTTTTTCGCCATCAAAATGTAGTTCTTTATTACGCTTAACTCATTTTTCGACAATATTATACACAATTATAAACTATAATTAGGTCCTGTGCCAGCCACGTCCATTTAATTTAAAGGCGAGTAAGTACTAAATAACGTTTGGCGTATCGGCCACGTATAGCATTGTTTACGCGCTCTGTTTCTTTAACGTAAATAGCGTTTTTTGTATAAATAAATTATATAGTTTATATTACACGAAAAAAAAATCAAAATTTATGTATTTTCAGTGAACTACACATCTGTGCTTATTTCAATAAATCTTTGTAACGACGTACCTTAAAATTAAACTCAAATTCCGATCACTGTAAATAACTGACATTTAAATCACGCAAATTTTGACATCTCAAATCAATAACGAAATAACGCTTTGACTAATAGAACAATGCATTCGATAACACCCTGTTTTGTAAACAGAGCGCGAGCATTGTATGACTAACATAACTTCAAATATTACATTTTTGTAAGTTTATAGGTACTAATGTTTTCACTTGCATTTCTAAATTGATACCTGTGTAACATTAATGAACTCTCTCGAACAGGATGCATATAATTTTTTTAAATCGTGAATTTTTTAAGATATTTATAGATTGAAAATGCAACCTATAATTAACGGTGTATTTTTAATATAAATAAATCCTGAACTCAATAGTCGTTGATTAAGAAAGCACGAGAGCGATCTTATGCTTCACATTTCCTATGTTCAAAATTTTTTTTTTCACGGAACAAATCGAAAGGATGCAAGTTGATATATCGTTGAATTTAGAATTTTTAGAATAACTGCTTTTGAATAATTTGTTTACAAATTGTAAGTAATTATAAAATAAACGATTTGTTGCGCCAAAACGGCACAAAACGTAATCCGATCTCAACCAAAACCTTTTCACCAAAGAAATCCTCATGCAAAGTTTCATTCAAATCTGTTTAGTAGTGTCGCCGCTATCATTCACACACACAGGTATTTTTTAAAACCACTTTTTTCGGTTCCTGGGACCTCAAAACGTGAAGAATTGATGTTATCTCAATTTTCGATTTTGGACCAATTTTAGTAACCCCCACAAAAAATTATTTCTTGGGAGGTTAATAGACTAAAATTTTCAAGAAAAATATCATTTCAATTTCTACTGATTTTATTCAGGTGTTTCTTGTACACCATTTTATTGCGAACAATTTTCTCTACTCATATTTTAAATTTCTCTTCTTTGGAGAGGTGTTAGAACGCTGTAAATGCATCAAAAAGGGCATTGCACAATGCTAAAAAAAATTGAGTACATACCTGGGATAATTCCAAACTCTTTTTCTCTTTTGCATCGCCAGATTACTAAAAAATTACAATTTCAGAAAAAAAGGTTTCGAACAAAAGTAGTCTATTTTTAGTGAGATAATCCGAATTTGTAATAAAATATAGGGGTTCCCTTTTAAAAAACCGAATTTGACCTTGAATGACCTTAACCCTTTCACCCAAAGGTAAAGTGACATCCGTCAAACTACCGCCAACAAATTCTACAATTCTTGTTTGAAACATTTTTTCGTAGCGTGCTTATTACTCGAGATATTTGACAGTTACAGGTTAAAAAATCACCGGGGTGACTAAAAATAAACTACTTTTGCTTGAAATATTTTTTTCTGAAATTGTCATTTTTTTAGTAATCTGGCGAGGAAAAATCAAAATGTTAGAACTTTGCGATTTCTTTCCTCGAAAATGAAGAGATTTGGACAAAAATTACAATAAGCAAAAAAAGTTTGGGATCATCCGAAGTATATACTCAATTTTTTTCAGAAACGTTCAATGCCCTTTTTGATGCACTTGATTTGCAGCTTCCTAACACTTCTTCTAAGTAGAGATATAAAAAATGGCTAGAGAAAATTGTTCGCAATAAAATGATGTACAAGAAACATCTGATGTGTATTTTCAATAAAATCAATAGAAAAAACTCGGTAAAGGTATTTACACAGAACTTCCCTCGTTGTTTGTGCATGGCGGTCACTTTAAAAAATTAATAATTACGAAATGACATTGAGAATAATAATCGGAATATAGTTATTGCTATTATTACAAAGAAAACTTGATAAGTTTTGGTCAAAAAAATATACAGATAGCTCATCCAACAGCAAAAGTTCAATACTAAATAGCAGGTGCCACATAATATGGCAGGCTTGCGCAAATACCTTTACAAATGTCCACCATGACCGAATTATTTCTTGGGATGACCACCTCGTACATTTTTCAATAAAAGTATAATAGGTGCATATGCCAGATATTATTGCGATCTGTCACATTTTCAATCCAACATTCACGTAATGGAGTGGAAGTATAGTGGTGGTTAAAAAATTTCATTTTTTAAAATTTTTCAAAAATGTTGGTAAAAAAATTTCAAAATTTTTTCTTCTAAAATAGGTTTAAAATGTAGAAATATTAGAGAAACGTAGAAATTTTAAATTAGAGCAAAAAGGAAAGTTTCCTTCTATTCTATAGTAGTGGTAAAAAAAGTTTAAAATTCAAAAATTACATATTTTTTTAAAATAGGTTTAGAATGCTATGAAACGTGAAAATTTTAAATTTGAACAAATTAAAAAAAAAATTCGATCTGGTTTAGTGGTAAAAATTTTTTGAAAAATGTTGGTGAAAAAAATTTTCAATTTTTTTTTTCTGAAATAAATTTAGAATGTCATGAAATGTGAAACTTTTAAATTTGAGCAAAAAAGAGTTTCCATCTATTCTAGTGTTAAATTTTTTTCCAAACGTAACAAAATTTTTTTTTGCGAAATTGGTTTGGAATGTCATGAAACGTGGAAATTTTAAATTTGAGCAAAAAAACTTTTTCGTCTATTCTATAGTAGTGATAAATAGATTAAAAATGTTTTCAATTTTTTCTTTAATTTTTCAAAACCGTTTTTAAATTTGTTAGAATAGTTTTAGAATGCCATGGAAACATGGATAGTTTAAATCTGAACAAAGAAAAAACAATTCTTGGTGGTAAAACTTTTTAAAAATAGTAAAAAAAAATTCTAATTTTTCTTTTAAATAGATTTAGGATGCTATGAAACGTGGTAATTTTAAATTTGAAGAAATAAAAAAAAAAAATTCCATCTATTTTAGTGGTCAAAAATTTTTTTTTTTTAATCAGGCTTAGAATGCCATGAAACGTAGAAATTTTAAATTTGGAGAAAGAAAAAAAATGTTTCATCTATTTTAGTACTTAGTAGGTAAAAAATTTTTCAAAAATGTTGGTAGCAAAAATATCAATTTTTTTTTTTTTTAGAATTAGGCTTAGAATGCCATGAAACATGGACATTTTAGATTTGAAGAAAAAAAAAATTTCAACTATTTTAGTAGTAAAAAATGTTTCAAAAATGTTGGTGAAAAAAATTTTCCAAAAATTTTTTTCCCCGAAATAGGATTAACGTGTCATGAAACGTGGAAATTTGAAATTTGAGCGAAAAAAAAATGTTTTCACTATTTATTCCGTTTAGACGGTCCACCCTGTATATTTTCCAGTGAAAATTCTACCATTTCTTCGTTGTCAGTAGGGTCAACTACCTAGCAAATTTGACTGCTCCCCGTCAAGTAGTTTCTTAGTTAATGCACCAACAGACAGACAGACAGACAGACAGACAGACAGACAGACAGACAGACGGACAAGACTGACAGACAGATAGACTGACGGAATTGAAAAACCTATATTTTCGTAATCTCCGTGATCTGAAACGTCAGAATCCGAAAAATTCTCTGAGGGTGATTTTTTCTCGAATACAATACTTCCCTTCGGTATGCGAGGGAAGTAAAAACTATAACTCTTAAATGATATTTTCTTGAAAATTTTAGTCTATTTTTAACTATAACTTTTTCATTTTCAATTTCACGGTAAGAAGTATCAAGCCCAAGGTTATAGAGAATTCAATTCTCTACAAAAAAAGTATTAATTTTATTTTTTTTGTGAGACTTACGGCCCCAAGATATCGCGGAAAAACTGTTTACTACTCCTTTTTCAAAAAGGCGGCAAAATGGGGCAGGGGGGCAGGGATTTCAACCCCGAAAATCGAGTTTTATACTTACACTGACCCCCCTCTAAACATCAAAAGAAAAAATCTTGTCCTACACAAAACGCAAGGTTCGGCCAAAATTGTGTAACATTTCAATAGACTATTAGTCCTAAATTTTTACGAACATTCCCTAAAACTAACTTAAATATGCAAAAAAACAAATTGTCCCTTTCAACGTATATTTTCACATTTCGGTTAAGCGCTTGGGAAAAAAAACAACTCGGTTTTTTTTTGCACAACCCTAATTTATTTAGTTGAATCAAATAGATATGAAAATGCCTAAGAGTTAAGTTTCTATGTATATAATTCTATTCAACATTTGTTTCTGTTTTCACAGGTTACTATAGAGTGGATTATGACTCTACATTAATGGAGAAAATTAGGCTAGGTCTGGTATCAAACAATTTTGATGGAATTCCTGAAATTACCAGGGCCAATATAGTGGACGACCAATTTAACTTTGCTAGAGCTGATATGAAAACATATACGGACGTTCTTAATTTAGTGACATTTTTGAGAAACGATAGTTCGTATCTTCCCTGGAAAGCGGCTATGGAAGGATACGGACTGTTATTAAGAAGATTCGGATATACCTCCAAAATTGGAAAAAGGATTGCGGTAAATACAGTTTCAATTAAAATTTAAAACCGTTATGTCAAAAATTGCCTTCAAAGATGGTTATAGAATTAAAAACTGCTGTCAAAGCTTATGCCACCTCTCTTTCTTTTCTAATCTTGTAGTTAGTTCTTGAGTCATCTTAATCATGGTTTTTACCACAAGGCACAACACTTACATAATTGAGGCCTATTTTCGAACTGATATGCAAGTTAGTAAGTAAACATTTATTTCTAGTACAGACACATGGTGTCAAGATATATTCAAACTTGAAACTAATTCTATAGCGACTTGGAAATATCTTTCTTGCGGATTCTTAAACTTTAGGGTATCAAGTTTAAACATTAAAAATCGGTAATGGAATTTACAGAGCTTTCCTCTTTATTTGTGCATGGCGGTCACTCAAAAAAAATTTTAATTACCAAATGACATTGTATAGAATATTGAGAATAATAATCGGAATATAGTTATCACTATTATTAGGTACAAAGAAAACCTGATAACTTTTGGATCAAAAAAATATACAGAGTGCTCATCCAACAGCAAAAAATTCAATAGTAAATAACCAGTGCCAAATATGGAAGGCTTGCGCAAATACCTTTACAAATGTCCACCATAGTTGAATTATTTCTTGGGATGACCACCCTGTACATTTTTCAATAAATGTGTAATAGGTGCATATGCCAAATAGTATTGCCATCTGTCACATTTTCAATTCCACATTCACGTAGTGAAGTGGAAGTATAGTAGTGGTTAAAAAATTTCTTTATTTTTGAAATTTTTCAAAAACGTTGGTAAAAAAAAATTTAAAATTATTTTCTTCTGAAATAGGCTCAGAATGTCATGAAACGTGGAAATTTTAAATCTGAGAAAAAGGAATGTTCCTTCTATCTATAGTAGTGGTAAATCATTGCAAATTTTTTCAAAAAAAAATTATTATTTTTTAAATAGATTTAGAATGCCATGAAAGGTGTAAATTTTAAATTTGAGCAAAACAAAATTTTTTCCGTCTATTCTAGTGGTAAAACTTTTTTCCAAAATGGTAAAGAGAATGTTCAATTTTTACTTCCCTCGCATAACGAAGGGAAGTATTGTATTCGAGAAAAAATCACCCTCCGAGATTTTTTCGGATTCTGACGTTTCAGAATACGTAGATTACGAAAATATAGGTTTTTCAATTCCGTCAGTCTGTCTGTCTGTCTGTTGGTGCATTTACTAAAAAACTACTTGACGGAGAGCAGTCAAATTTGATAGGTAGTTGACGCTACTGTCAGCGAAGAAATGGTAGAAATTTCACTGGAAAATATACAGGGTGGACCGTCTAAACGGAATAAATAGTGAAAAAAAATTTTTTTTGCTCAAATTTAAAATTTCCACGTTTCATGACGCGCTAAACCTATTTCAGAAAAAAAAAATTGAATTTTTTTTTCATTTTTGA
The DNA here is from genome assembly GCA_963583905.1 of Stenurella melanura. Lineage (NCBI taxonomy): Eukaryota > Metazoa > Arthropoda > Insecta > Coleoptera > Cerambycidae > Stenurella > Stenurella melanura. Next base: position 46,262,946 of record OY757317.1, read on the forward strand.
CAAAATTTTTGCCAAGATGAAAAAAATTTTTTTTTGCTCAAATTTAAAATTTCTACGTTTCATGACACGCTTAACCTATTTCAGGAAAAAAAAATTTCAAAATTTTTTTCACCAATATTTTTGAAAAAATTTTACTACTAAAATGAAATAATTTTTTTTTCTTTCTTCAAAATTTGACATTTTTCTTACTATTTTTAAAAAATTTTACCACTAAGATAGAATTTTTTTTTCTTTGTTAAGATTTTAACTACCTATCCACGTTTCGATGACATTCTAAAACTATTCAAACAAATTTAAAAATGTTTTTGAAGAATTTTTTAAAAAATTTGAAAACATTTTTAATCCATTTATGTATCACTACTATAGAACAGACGAAAAAATTTGTTTTGCTCAAATTTAAAATTTCCACGTTTCATGATATTCCAAACCAATTTCGGAAAAAAAAAATTGCAACATTTTGTTACCAGTTTGGAAAAAAATTTAACACTAGAATGCTCAAATTTAAATGACATTCTAAACCTAGGTATTTCAGAAAAAATTTTTGAAAATTTTTTTCACCATTTTTCAAAAAGTTTTTACCGCTAAAATAGATCGATTTTTTTTTATTTGCTCAAATTTAAAATTTTCAAGTTTCATAGCATTCTAACCTATTTTAAAAAATATATAATTTTTAATTTTTCAACTTTTTTTAGCACTACTATAGAATAGAAGGAAACTTTCCTTTTTGCTCAAATTTAAAATTTCTACGTTTGACATTTTAAACCTATTTCAGAAAAAAGAATTCTGAAAATTATTTTACCAACATCTTTTGAAAAATAAAAAAAAAAAATGAAATTTTTTAACCACCACTATACTTCCACTCCATTACGTGAATGTTGGTTTGAAAATGTGACAGAAGGCAATAATATCTGGCATTTGCACTTATTATACTTTTATTGAAAAATGTACAGGGTGGTCATCCCAAGAAATAATTCAATCATGGTGGACAGTTGTAAAGGTATTTGCGCAAGCCTGCCATATTATGTGGCACCTGCTATTTAGTATCGAACTTTTGCTGTTGGATGAGCAATCTATATATTTTTTTGACCAAAACTTATCAAGTTTTCTTTGTAACAATAGCAATAACTCTATTCTGATTATTATTCTCAATGTCATTTCGTAATTATTAATTTTTTAGAGTGACTGCCTGCACAAATAACGAGGGAAGTTGTGTGTAAATACCTTTACCGATTTTTTTTTTCTAAAATAGGTTCAGAATGTCATGAAACGTGGAAATTTTAAATTTGAGCAAAAATATGTTTTTCATTTTATAGTAGTGGTAAAAAAAGATTACAAATTCTTTCAAAACATTTTTTTTTTAAATGGGTTTAGAATGCGACGAAACGTAAAAATTTGAAACTTGGGCAAAAAAAAAATTCCATCTATTCTAGTGGTAAAAAATCGATAAAGGTATTTACACAGAACTTCCCTCTTTATTTGTGCATGGCGGTCACTCTAAAATATTAATAATTATGAAATGACATTGAAAATAATAATCGGAACATAGTTATCACTATTATTATAAAGAAAACCTGATAAGTTTTGATCAAGAAAATATAGAGTGCTCATCCAACAGCAAAAGTTCAATACTAAATCACAGGTGCCAAATATGTAGGCTTGCGTAAATGTCTTTATAAATGTCCACCATGACTGAATTATTTCTTGGGATGACCACCCTGTACATTTTTCAATAAAAGTATAATAGGCAAAGAGTTTAATAAATAGAGAAAACAAGCCGTCGATTTGCCGGGAGTCGCGATTTGGTTGCCTTGGAGACGGTAGGCTCTTCGTCCTTGTCGCATATCTCGTACCCTCTCTCTCCACTCTGTTTTACAAAGCAACACAGCCTTACCCGGTGCTCTTTGATTTCACAAATACCGACAATTTTGAATCATTGTTTTGAATAGCGTTCTGCTTTATTTACAATTACACGTGTTTTCTCAAATTTTTCTTCTGTTTATAACGTTTAATCTGTTTATAACGTTTAATTTGTATATTAATTAATTTTTTTCTTATGACAATGGTTTTATAGAAAAGCTAAGTCACCCATAAGTCCCATACTGTCATTATATTGCAGTTGTCACCTCCCCTCATGTACTGTGCGACAAAGAGAGAACGAACTGTGTGAGAAGGATGAGAAGCCTACAGCCTACCACTGCTTATACATTACGCTTATGGAGCTTGTCTCCTCTATTTGTTAAACTCTTTCATAATAGGTGCATATGCTAAATATTATTGCCATCTGTCACATATTCAATTCCACATTCACGTAGTGGAGTGGAAGTATAACGGTGGTTAAAAAATTTCATTTTTTTTTAAATTTTTCAAAAATGTTGGCAAAAAAATATTCAAAATTTTTTTTCTTCTGAAATGGGAATGGCATGAAACGTGGAAATTTTAAATCTGAGCAAAATGGAAAGTTACCTTCTATTCTATAGAGTAGTGGTAAATATTTTATTTTTTTTAATGGGTTTAGAATGCCATGAAACGTGAAAATTTTAAACTTGAGCAAAAAAAATTATTCGTCTATTCTATAGTAAGCAGTGAGTGATAAATTAAAAATTATGTCAAAAAAATTTCAAAATTTTTCAAAAATTTTTTTAAAATTGATTGAATAGGTTTAGAATGCCATGGAAACGCGGAAATGTTAAATTTGAGCAAAAAAGAAAGTTTCCTTTTATTCTACAGTAGTGGTAAAAAAAGATCTATTTTAGTCGTAAAAAATTTTTAAAGTGTTAGTGAAAAAAATTATCAATTTTTTTTTCTCAAATAGATTTAGAATGAAAATTTTAAATTTGAGCAAAAAGAAATTTTCATCTATTCCATAGTAGTGATAAGATAAATAGATTAAAAAATGTTTCAAAATAATTTTCAAATTTTACAAAAAAAAAATTAAATTTGTTTGAATAGGTTTAGAATGCTACGGAAACGTGGAAATTTTAAATTCGAACAAGGAAAAAAAATGTCTGTCTATTTTAGTGGTAAACAATTTTTCAAAAACGTTGGTAAAAAAAAATCAAAAAAACTTCTCTTTTGAAATACGTTTAGAATGCCATGAAACGTGGAAATTTTAAATTTGAACAAAGAGAAAACATTTTTTCATCTATTAGTAGTAAAAATTTTTAAAAAATGTTGGTGAAAAAAATTATCTAAATTTTTTTTCATTATTTATTCCCATTAGACAGTCCACCCTGTATATTATTGAGTGAGAGTTTAACCATTTCTTCTGACAGTAGCGTCAACTACCTATCAAATTTGACTGCTCTCCGTCAAGTAATTTTTTAGTTAATGCACCAACAGTCAGACAGACCGACGGAATTGAAAAACCTATATTTTCGTAATCTACGTGATCTGAAACGTTAAAATCCGAAAAAATCTCGGAGGGTGATTTTTTCTCGAATACAATACTTCCCTTCGGTATGCGAGGGAAGTAAAACTACTTGACGGGGAGCAGTCAAATCTGGTAGGTAGTTGACGCTACTGTCAGCGAAGAAATGGTTAAACTTTCGCTGGAAAATATACAGGGTGGACCGTCTAAATGGAATAAATAAAGAAAAAATATGTTTTTTGCTAAAATTTTAAATTTCCACGTTTCATGGCACTCTAACCTATTTACAAAAAAATCGGTAAAGGTATTTACACAGAACTTCCCTCTTTATTTGTGCCATGGTCATTCTAAAAAAAAACAATAATTACTAAATGACATTGAAAATAATAATCGGAATAGAGTTATCACTATTATTAAAAAGAAAACCTGATAAGTTTTGGTCAAAAAAACATACAGAGTGCTCATCCAACAACAAAAGTTCAATATTAAATAACAGGTGCCACATATGGAAGGCTTGCGCAAATACCTTTACAGATGTCCGCCATGACTGAATTATTTCTTCGGATGACCACCCTGTACATTTTTCAATAAATGTATAATAGGTGCATGTGCCAAATATTATTGCCATCTCCAACATTTTCAATTCCACATTCATGTAGTTTAGTGGAAGTATAGTGGTGGTTAAAAAATTTCATTTTTTTTACATTTTTCAAAAGGGTTGGCAAAAAGTTTTCGAATTTTTTTCTTTCTGAAATAGGTTTAGAATGTCATGAAAAGTGAAAATTTTAAATTTGAGCAAAATAATTTTTTTCCATCTATTCTAGTGGTAATTTTTCTTTGCAAAATGGTAAAATGTTGCATTTTTTCCGCAATAGGTTTGGAATATCATGAAACATGGAAATTTTAAATTTGAGCAAAAACAAAGTTTCATCTATTCTATAGTAAGTGCTCATCCAACAGCAAAAGTTCAATAGGTACTAAATAATAGCTGCCAAATATGGAAGGCTTGCGCCATGCCTTTACAAATGTCCACCATGACTGAATTGTTTCTTGGAATGCCATTATTCAATAAAAGTATAATTGGTGCATATGCCAAATATTATTGCCATCTGTCACATTTTCAATCCCACATTCACGTAATGGAGTGGAAGTATAGTGGTGGTTAAAAACTATATGTATTTTTTTTTCTGAAATAGGTTTAGAATGTCACGAAACGTGGAAATTTTAAATTTGAACAAAAAACAATTTTTTTCGTCTATTCTAGTGTTAAATTTTTTTCCAAAATGGTGAAAACATGTTGCAAATTTTTTTTTCCGAAATAGGTTTGGAATGTCATGAAACGAGGAAATTTTAAATTTGAGCAAAAAAAATATTTCGTCTATTCTATAGTAGTGATAAATAGATTACCTAAACACGTTTTCAAAATTTTTTAAAAATTTTTCAAAAATCTTTTTAAATTTGTTTGAATCATTTTAGAATGCCATGGAAACATGGAAAGTTTAAATCTGAACAAAGAAAAAAAATTTCCATCTATTTTAGTGGTAAAATTTTTTCAAAATTTTTTAAAAAAATTCAATTTTTTTTAAATATAGATTTAGAATGTCATGAAACGTGGAAATTTTAAATTTGGAGAAAGAAAAAAAAAATTCCATCTGCTTTAGTGGTAAAATATTTTCAAAAATTTAAAAAAAAATTCCCCCTTTTTTTTCAGAAATAGGTTTAGCGTGTCATGAAACGTGGAAATTTTATTTATTCCGTTTAGACGGTTCACCCTATATATTTTCCAGTGAAAGTTTAACCATTTCTTCGCTGACAGTAGGGTCAACTACCTACCAAATTTGACTGCCCTCCGTTAAGTAGTTTTTTAGTTAATGCACCAATTGTCTGTTGGCGGACGGACGGACGGACGGACGGACGCACGGACGTATGTTTATTTCTTTTTACATGTATTTATTATTATAATGAACTGCATAAGAACTTATACTTGAGCTTAAAGTTATACTACTATTTTTCTGTCAAATCTGTCAACATTCTATTATATCACACACTGGATATCACAATTCTCCTCCACTTAATTATTCAATAATTGAATTGAACATAAGAGAGATAATGATATTTTGTCTAACAAGAATTAAGTTCTGGACATTTAGATTTAATCTCTATCTATAAATTTAATTTGGTGACTGGTCTTCTGTCTCGTTGAGATCTTCTTAATGTTGGTACTTCCACTGGGTTTTCTCTATTTTCTGTTTGTAGTGATGTGTATGTATTTACTTTTTCTGGGCTGGTTGTTTGGGAACGTTCATTTCTTCCTGGATTGTTCTGGCTATTACTTGTTAATGCTTGGGTACTTCTTTCTAGACTGTTCAGGTTATCACTTGTTAATGCTTGGGTATCTTTTCTTGGTTCACTTGTGATATGTGCTCTGACTGGAAAACTGGTCTTTTGACTTGAGGTTCTCTAATATCTTCTTGATATTTTCCCACTTCCGAAGCTCTCAATTGGTCTATATGTCTTTTCAACGCATACCCATGGTCAAGCTCAACTAAATACCCACTCTCCACAGGGTAGATGAAGAGTAATTGCGTGCTTGAACTCTATCTCTTGGTTGAAATTGTCTGATTTTAATTTCTGGTTTCATCTTAGTGTGGTAGTTTATTACTGGCTTAATTAATTGAAGTCGAGTTCTCAATTCTCTGTTCAAATGTAATTTTGCAGGTGTATTTCCATTGTTCAGAGGTGTAGTTCTATATTTGAAAAGGAATTGATTGAGTTTAGCTCTTAATGTTCCTGGTTCATCCAACATAGTTTTTAATTTGGTCTTCAATGTCTCTACCATTCTTTCCGCAAGCCCATTTGTCGCTGGGTGGCCAGGTGCACAAAATCGTTCTTGAATTCCTCTATTTGTACAATAACTTGCAAATTCGTTTGACTTGAATATTGTAGCATTTTCCGTGACCAGGAAGTGTGGTAGTCCATTTCTTGAAAATATTTCGTCCAAGAAGTCAATTGTTCCCTGAGAGGTTGGAGCAGCTGGAGTCATTTTATTTCCACCCATTTAGTTTTAGCATCGACCACAACGAAAAAATTATGACCTTTAAATGGCCCTGCATAATCGCGATGAATTCTCTGCCATACCTCCTCTGGTTCTTGCCATACGTGAAGTGGAGCTTTCACTGGGTCTTTCTTAAACTCAGCACAAGGCTGACAGCTTCGCACAACACTCTCAATATCAGCATCTATTCCTGGCCAGTAACATATTGTTCTGGCCTAACTTTTCATTTTTACGATGCCTACATGTGATGAATGCAATTCTTTTAAGATAGCTGGTTGAATTTGTTTTGGGATAACTACACGAGTACCTCTCATGATTATTCCTGCATGTAAAGTGTATTCTGGATTTTTTATTACTCCATTTAGTAATTTATTTTTTAATGTGCTTAATTCTGGATATTTATTTGTTTCCTGGCGAATAATTTCAGATATGACTGGTGATGTGTCAGCAATTGTATTTACTGTGATCTCATTTACAAGAAAGGAATCCTCAACATCTAATGCTACAGGGTAAAGGGAGGGAATATAAAAAAATAAATAGATTTATTTAAATTTATGATTCTATTATCATTAGTCAATAATCGATGGATGAGTAGGCTTGATGGGTGCCTCTCCGGTACTTGTAGCAAATATTTATTATAGTGTGCAGTTCGGTAAAAAAAAGTAGGAAATACACACTTGCTAGCTCGTTGGGGGGGGGGGGGGGGGCGGTTAAGACAGCTAGGTGGTAAACACACAAACAATAAATAATTAATGGCTTGAAGTGCGAAATAGTATATTATACCAAAAGAATTCTGTATAAGTACATATAATTTGTCAAATTTACCAAATATCAATAAATACTTAATACCTAAAAATTGGGGAAATATATATACCTATACTACTTAAATACTATCAGCGGTGAACTTAATTTAAAAGAGATATTATGTATGTACCTACTTATATATATAGCAAAGGTGAGTAGCAGGCAATATATACATATTTCGAAGGAGAACGGTTAAAAAAAAGTAATCGTAGGGCACTTATCTGGGTGAGCAGTGGAGAGTTGCCAATATCCTGCACTGTAGGGTGTTTCCGCCGGGTGGATGCTGAACAGCAACGCTCAGAATTGGACACTAACCGGAACCATACAAATACTGCTTGGACAGTAGAATAGATGCCAACTTTGAAAACCGGTTTTTTATCAATCACCGGAAGTTAATTATCTTATCTATGAATAATGTGTCATGACGCAAGTCTTTGTGTCTTATCACCTCATAACATCCTGTGTCACGAGGGGCTCAACCAAGCCTCCACCAAGTGTCACGACCGCTGGTCTATGACTGTTATAATAAGGGGGCCACTTGGCCTGCGAGAGGTTTTCCTAGTGGGAAATGATCAGACACAAAATAAATTATAAATAATATTTATTAATTAAACAATAAAAATGTTTGCAGTCAAACAACAAAGTCAAAAATGGGAATATAAAATAAACAGTAAATAATATTTCCTTACCAAAGGCACATGTTGGGAGAGATGGGTCCCCAGGTGGACTCCCAGAATGGACTCCCACTGCCCGTTCATTCTGGGCTATTTATATGATTGATAAATGCTTGATCGACATATTCCCTACATACGTAAAGCGCTCGGAAACTAATGACCTGATGTTATTAATTAGTAACTGTAATCTGATACTCTACGTCCTTTAATATGTTATGAATGCTTTAATACTTTACATTTTATAGATTAGAAAATAAATGATATTGAATTTAGTTTATTTATTATGGATTTAAATTTGGAAATTCTTTAATTTAGATTTTCCATTTTTGTATTTATTTATAGGGAATATACTAATAAGATATTTTGCCAAATTTGCATAGAAAAGTAGTTATTAATTTTGATATGTGACACATCTCTCCCCACCAGGCAGAACTGGGCTCCAGTTCTAAAAAATTGAATCACAAGTAGTTGAGTTAATGAATAGAAGAAAAAAAAACAACAAATTAATAATAAAAAAATAATATGCATAAGTAAACAGTAACAAAAATAAAATACAATGTATAATAAGATAATATTTTATTGCGATGGGGTACCGTCAATAAAGTTTTTTGTTTAACCTTAGCTGTTCTAATTTTAACTTTATGGTCGCTACCTCTCGCTAAAGATTATAATAAAATATTAATTAGAATAACTAAAAATTATGTTAATGTCCAAATTCATTTTTCATAGAGTTTATTTATACCACATATAAAGTTCGAGGGCACACATTGTTCGTAGCACTAAGTCCGGTACTGTATCTTCATTCAATGTTACACTATAGTTTATTTTCATCTTTCGCGTTGGTAGTCCTGCACAACTAGGCACTGTCAGTCTGTCAAATCGGAGATAACTTTTAACGTCTTTGAACTTGCTGTGATGCTGAGTTGACAAAAGTGAACTGCTAAATTGGTTTGTGGGTACGGGAATTATCTATCCATTGGAACTGTGTAGTGACCATCAATGTTCGGTGATTGGGAATCCAGAATCCATGAACGTGTTTGCCAAGGGTGACCAGGGAACTCCTTACAGCTCGGGCGAACATCTCATTGATAGTAAGGTAAGTGTCCATGCTGGTTTACTAAACCTCGTGTTAAACATGTAGAGCATTATTCCCTTTGTTGTAGGGGACGTTTTAATGATGACCTGGTAAGATGTTTTCCATCAACAAGTGGATTTTGGTTAGCTACCTGTAGCCTTCATCCTTATTAATTTGATTACACTTCATGTCAGTCTTAGGACCTGGGGAAGTTGGCAAGAATAACCTAAAAGTGTTTATAGGTTTGGAAATATAGCCAAGAAGTATGTCCTACCATGTTAGATACTGACAGAAGGAGGAATTAGTGCTAGAAAGCCTTAGCTGTGTGAGATGCTGCGAACTCTGGTATGGTTAGTTCTGGACTCCCGGGGTAGGTTTCTATCAGTTGGTCGCTATGTATTACTGGATTTCTCTGTGCCTGGTCCATGGTGTGCCCGGTATTTTGTGTGCCCCAGTGTGGTTGTCATGAAACAAGAAAATTACAGGTAAGTTCTTCGTTCAATATATTTTTTAAAAAAACAAATAATAATGAAAAAAATTCCCATTTGAGCCATGGTTTTAAACTAACCTAGCCATATCTAAACTAACTTACATCGTATATCGATTTGTTATTAATTCTACACATAACTGTTTCTCACAAGCAAGCAAAATGACAAATTTTTTAACTTTTTTTAATTCTGTAGCTTATTATTTTAGGCTTCTCAGAAAAAAACTCTATATCGTCTCTTAAATAAAAGAATCACCTAGCCATATTCTTAATAGAATACATTTATTATTTCAAGGAAATTTAACCTTTTAACTACCATTACTATTATCCTTTGGACTTCTTTTTCCCACATAAGAGAAAAAAAATATATATATTAAAACTATTGTGTCGTTTACGTTATTACAGAAAATAAATATTTAGCCATTATTAAATATTATTTTTCACAATTTTCATCAATTATTTACCTTCAAACTTTTATGGTTATTTTTCTTGGCGTAGTGTCAATTTATGTACCCATATAGCCATCTATTTGAGTGTGAAAGAACAACTAATAACTTTTCACACATTTGTGCCTTTGACCCATATATGCCATTTATATTTTCATTTGAGTACTTTACTGAACCTTTGCCCTTGGCAAGTTTACTTCTATCATTTAACTAATTAATAATCCAATTTATAAAGGAACATTTTCTTTATTTAAGCCTGATACTTGCAACCTTGTTCCAGTACCAATTGCAGTGATATTTATTTAATATTTCTGCATAACATTAACTTAAATAACCCAACAAAATAATCCTGGGAACAAGATTCCAAGATTTTGAGTGCGCACTCTCATTTTGGCTTGGGTCCCTTTTTATTTATTACAATTACACCCATTACATAGAGTGTGTACTCATCAAAATTGACATACAAAATGTTTTATTAAGTACCATTCATACTGTCGACATATATTTTAATTATTATCTGGGCACAGTGCATGTCTATAATGACATATCTTGTTTATTATTCGTTTATTATATAAAAAACAATTAAACTATCATTCATCACCTCGGTAAATATTTTTAATTATTCTATTTGCACAGTGCATATATATTTTGTATATTCTTTACTCTTCATTTGTCATATACAAAAAACAATTAATACGTTCACCTGGTGAGAGATTCGATATACTTGACTCGACCTCTAACAGGTATCGATTATTAGGGTTATCTTGGCTTTGAGATGCACCAAGATTTCTTGGCGCAGGTAATGGCTTTTCACAATTGTTTTCCCTTTTAGGTTCTGTACTATTACGACACTTTTGGATGAGATATTTTATTAGAAGACCAAAAATAAACAACGTCAATGCTAAGCATATTATGCTGAAAAATACGTCATGCTGAATTGGAGTATTGTTCTCACCATTGGCTGGATTAATTATACCTGAGAGAAGTGCTATGTTACGCCTGCCAAAAATTATATATCCTACAGCTATTGAGAGTATGGAGTTCCATATTAGGAAAATGGTGTCGCTGTGGAGACCGTAAGTATCTGAGTATGAAAATCTGCTATATTCTCCCACACTATCAATAATTTCTTGTATATTTTCATTAGTTGATGTAAGATTTAAGTGGGGGACCGTAAGTGTCCAATTTGGATTTAAGCACTCGGAAAAATTCTTAAATTGGGGTGTATTGTCTTGAAGCTTGGGGTTGAGTAGGAACGACTTTAAATTTGACCAGGCTGCTGGTATTATATGTGTAAAAGTAGCTTCATAAGGTAGTAATTCGGCACAGGGGTATCTTTTTGTTATTATTTCCTCATTTTCCATGATAAGTTTACAGTTGCAGGGTAGATTAATTTTTATAGCACCAGGTGATTTATAGGTTTGATCTGGGAATGTGAGTTTACGATGGGGACATAGAATTTTGGTAATATTTTTTGGATGAGTTACAACATAGGTTTCCTCCCCTATTTCTGAAATAGTTGTCGTTACTGATTTATGACAACTCATAGGGCAATGATGATTAATTTCTTCGACCGTGGCACCATTATACAATTTCTTTGCACAGGCTGGGCCTTGTAATGTGTCGGCTGAAAAACGAGGTAGAAAGCACAATTTGTCGTGAAAAGGTTTACAGTGATGTAAACCTGTGCCTGAAATTTGACGTATTTGACTGTCAGAATTTTGAAGATTTTTTGAAACTGCCAGAAATATGGGATCATGATTTATGATGCAAGTTTGATTTAGCCATGCAAATGGTGTGGTTACTAGTTCAAATAATTCCCAAAATTGATTTGTTTGTGCAATGGGTATTTTGATATTGACTATTATTTTATTCTTTATAAACGAGCAGTCGCAAAGTGGGAGGTGATAAAATTTTGAAATTTCTGATATTGGTATTGCTAAGCTTTTATTAGATTGTTGTAACTCATTTTCTAAGTTTGTTAGGTCATGGGACAGTATGGTGGGATTAAGGATGGCTATAGGTATTTGATGTTGTCTGCATGAAGTTAAGATTCCCTGTTTTTTCACAGCCCTAGTAACTTGTATAATATGTTTAAGATTTTGAAATTGGTTATTTAATAGAGATAATATTAAATTTGATTGTTCATCTTCATGAAATGAGACCGTATTTTTAAAATCATTTAGAAATGTTTCTAATTTATGAATCCTACTTTCTGTAGTGTTGAAAGCCTTACCTATAGCACTTTCATACTCTTTAAATTTTTTAGATTCTTCTGAAATTAATGTAATAGATTTTGAAAGACCTTTATTTAATTTAAAAATTTGTTCCCTTAAAATGTCTTCCCTTGCTGTGAAAGCATCAAGTTTGTGTTGAGTCGCAACCCCACAACACCAAGACAAACCTTCCCCTAAAAAATCTAATGATCTTTTGTTACGAAAAAAGCTTTTTTGTGAGGCAGCAAAATTTTGAAGATAATTAACATTCCAGCTTGTCTCTAGAGATGCAATCTCCAATTCATAAGCATTTTTTAATAAGTCCAAATTTTGTAAGATAACACATTCGGCTTTCCTACTTGTACTATTGAGACAACTTCCTTTAAGTTTCACATTTTCATCTTCCTCTTTTTCATACCAGCTCGCTTCATAGGTTAAAGGGATGGTGGCCTCATAACTCACTGTTGATGGTAGGGCTTTCCAAAATGCCCCTGCCGTTACCTCCAAATTCTGAGATAGGGTGCTGGTAGCTAATAGCTTAATCAACAAAATCAACCTGTACAAAAAACATATGTTATCAAAAAATTCTCATATTTATTATAAGCATGCCCCAAGGGGAAAAAGAAAAAAAAAAAAAATAGAAATAGCGTTAGGTATGCATCCCTATGTCTATGCACAAATTTGCATTTTTGCTTGTGAAAAACTTGAACTCTTAACTTAACTAGTAAAAAAGAAATAAGAATCTATACTACATATACTATGTATTACATAAAAATACTACCAAAATACAATTACTAATATAAAACTACACTACAATTACTTATTTGCTCTCATGGTATGCCTCCTCATGTTTTTGTGAGCCCTACTTCCGGGGTCCAAGGGTCATTGTACGGGAGGATGCGACTCACATGAACTATCTCTTTTTTTGACTTCTTAGTTGGTCCTTTTTGGATTAGATAATCCACTTCACCTATCCTTTTTACAACACGGTATGGACCAAACCATCTCAGTAGTAACTTTTCTGACTTACCCACTTTTCTTACAGGTGTAAACACCTTTACTTGGTCGCCCTTGCTGAATTCTAGATGACGATGTTTTTCATCGTATCTAATTTTATCACTTGCTTGTTTTTTCTTTATATTGTCGACTGCCATGCTTCTTACCGCTAGGGCTTTTTCTCTTATTTTATGTGCGTCCTGTGAGTTGCCTGTTTCCATGAGGTTAGCCTCGGTGGGTAAAACTGGTTCTCTACCATAGAGTAACATAAACGGAGAATATTTTGTTGTGTCTTGACGAGCCGAGTTATAAGCAAAGGTTACATGTGGTAAATATTCATCCCAATCTGTTTGTTTTGTATTGGTGTATTTTGAAAGCATATCGCCTAAGGTTTTATTTAATCTTTCTGTTAAGCCATTACAAGATGGGTGATAAGCAGTTGTATATTGATTAGTTGTACCCATGCAGTTTAGAAGTTCCTGAACAAGTTGCGAACGGAAAGTTTGTCCTCGGTCACTAAGAATGTGCCTCGGAGCCCCGTGGCGTGTGATAACCTTTTCCAGTATGAATTTGGCTACTGGAAGAGCTTTACCTGATGACAGTGCTTCCGTCTCCGCCCAACGTGTGGCATAATCCGTTGCTACGACTATCACAGTTTTTCCATTCTTGTTTCTTCTGAAAGGTCCCAGAATGTCAATTCCTACTTTTTCAAAAGGAGTCCCAACAGGTATAGGTTGTAGCAAACCTACTGGTTTTCTGTTCTGTTGCCCTTTTCTCGCCTGACAGTCCGTGCAACCTTTAACGAATTTTTCTACATCTTTCTGTAAATTAGTCCAGTAGTACCTATCCTTTATTCTATGTAGAGTCTTTGCAATACCTAAATGCCCCGATAATGGTTCTGAATGATGTGAAAAGAGTATCTCTCCGACAAGTGATTTGGGGATCACTAGCAGGTTTTCTAACCCATCCGGCAAAGTATTTATTTTGTATAGAACCCCATCCTTTAGCCTAAAATTCTTTGATCTTCTTATTACCCCCATCGGGATTGACTTATTGGATTTATCTTGTATGGCCTCGATGAGTTGCTTTATTTCAGGATCTGAATGTTGTTCTTTTGCGATATCAGATGGTAAAAGTAAAAAAGTGGGAACGTCTTCTATGTCATAGCTATCGTCCTCTGCTTTTAAGACAGGGTTACGAGACAGACAATCTGCATCTCTGTGCGCTACGCCATTTTTATGTACAATAGTGTAGTCGTATTCTGCTAATTTTAATGACCACCTCGCAAGTCGTCCTGAGGGGTCTTTTAGCGATCTAATCCAACATAAAGCGTGATGATCGCTTACTATTTTAACTGGTCTGCCATATATAAGATGGCGCAGGTAGCCCAATGACCAAATGGCACTTAGTGCTTCAAGTTCCGTGATTGTGTAGTTTTTTTCTGCTTTTGATAGACTTCTGCTTATGTAGGCAATGGGATGTGCTTGTTGGTTATCGTCTTCTTGCAGCAGAATTCCGCCTATTCCTGTTGTGCTAGCATCAACCCTTAACTCGCAGCCTTTATTAGGGTTAAAATGCTGCAACACTGGTGCTGTAACTAATTTCTTTTTGAGTGTTTCAAATGCTTCCTTTTGGGCCTTTTCCCAAACGAAGTCCCCTTTATTAGTCGCTATATGCAGTGGTCTAGCTATGATAGAAAAATTTTGTATAAATTTTCTATAGTAGTTGCATAGACCAAGGAAACTTTGTACGTTTCTTATTGTTCGAGGTTCTGGAAATTCCTTAATGGCCCGGAGTTTGTCTTCATCTGGTTCTAGCCCTTTTTTGCTTACCACATGCCCTAGAATTTTAACTTTAGGTTTTATGTAGACACATTTACTGGGCTTAAGTGTTAATCCTGCCTCGCGTAATCGTTGGAAGACTTTATGTAATTTTTCTAGGTGTTCATTTAAAGTTTTTGAAAAAATTATAATGTCGTCTAGGTAAATTAATATATCTTTCCACTTCATTCCTTGGAAGACCTTATCGGCCAGTTCCTGGAATGTAGCAGGTGCATTGCACAAGCCAAAACTTAGGACATTGAATTCGTAGAGCCCATGGCCCTGTGCTATGAAGGCGGTATATTGTTTTGAGTCTTCTTCTATCCTTACCTGCCAGTAGCCACTAAACATGTCTAATGTCGTGAAATACTGTGCATCGCCCAGGTATGTAAGGATATCATCAATGTTTGGGATTGGATACACAGATTTTTTAGTAACATTATTTAACTTACGGTAGTCGACACAAAATCTGGTATTGCCGTCTCTCTTTTTAACCAGAACTACCGGGCTTGACCAGGGAGAGTGTGATGGCCTTATTACTCCACTTTCGAGCATTTCCTTGATCTGGTTATCTATTATTTCTCGTTCCTTCTGTGATACTCTATAAGGACGGCACTTGATTGGCTCATTGCTACCTACATCAATTTTATGTTCTGTTAGATTTGTCAACCCCATGTGTTTTGTTGATTTTGTAAATACATCTGAAAATTGATCTAATAGTTTTGTTAATTCTTGTTTAAAAATTCCATCGTCAATGTGTGATAGATCGTGATCCTCTATGGTTACTTGTTCATTTGAAGTTTCTGAAAACAGAGTTAAGGCAGTGGTTAACCTGTCCGCCGCATTATCCCCAAAAAATCCTACTGTCGAATTTTGAAAAATTTTTTGTGTGTTGTGTCCGATATTTACTATTTTGAGTGTGATCTCGTCCTTCGAAATATGTGGGGGTTCCAAGCTTAAAAGATGACGTGGAATAAAAAACTCCTCTTTCTCTCTGAAAACCATATCTTGTAGTATCTCGCTATTTTTCTCTGAAGTTTCTAGATGTATATTATATTCTATATTTGGCTCCAACCTATAGTCTTCCTTCAAAGTTACCTTGATACTTGTTCGTGGAATATCCACAATGTTAAATTGTTCCACGTTATTATTTTTAATTCTCCTCGTTTCTCGGTCATCTTCATGAACAGTTAATATTTTGCTTTCTTTTTTATTTAATTCGTTATGTGGTGGATTGCATACCAGGATATCTATTTCCATGTTACTAAAGATACACAGAATCATGTTTTTTACCGTTTTCCAGTTTAGTCCATCTAGGCCGCAACCTAATCGTGGTATTGCTAATTTCTTAACGTTTCTTTCTTGTAACTGAAATTTCATTTTTTGTAAACAATCCCATAATGTCTCCAGGGTAGGTTTATTCCAAAACAAGTTTTTTGTGATTAGATGATATATATTCCTTCCATGATGCTCAGTTAGTCTCACTTCCCCTACTGTCAGGGTTTGATTGCTCAGTTGTCTCTTTACATGGAATTTTTCTTCCATCGTTTTAGCAATACCTTTTCCCATTTTTATATCTGCTGAAACACAGTGAGCTAGGGGGTAGTCTTTTGGTGTATTAAAAATGTCCATCGTTTTTTCCTGTATGTTTACTTGTAAGATTTCCCTTTCATAGTCGGTCTTACCCATTATGAAACTGTGGAAATCTTTCTCCCTAATACTTACACCTTGATTTCTTGTGGGTTGCAGTACCTGTTTTTCTTGAGTTACCTCGTTACATTTTGTCGCTCTGGCTTCTTCTTTTGTTTTAAAATTTTGTCCATTAGAGCGTACAATATCTTTAATCGGTTGAGCAACTTTCTTATTTCCATTCCTCGTCACTGTACCGTGAATTTCCACTGTTTTGCTTGCGTTTGATGTTGGGATATTCTGTTTTTTATAGTAATTAGTTAAGTTTGTTAATATATTCTTTTGGCATTCCTCATGGTATGCCTTTTTATAACTGAAATATCTTTCAGGCTTCTTTTTCATTTTATACATATAGGGCGTCCTTGTGACATTAACCATGTTTGAATCCGTATTTATGGTTTCCTCCTGTTTTGACAGGGAAACCATTATGGTTTGACTGTTAGTATTAAAATAAATTTTCCTGGAGTTTAAGTCTATAACTGATTTAAATTTATTTAGAAATTCCATTCCTAATATAAGTGGAACTGGCGAAGTCTCGATGACAGTTGCTGTACATATAGTAGTTAAGTTTCCTACCGTAAGGGTAAAATTGGCTTCTCCTAAAGTCGGTATTCTGTATCCTCCAGCTACCAAAAGACATTTTGAATGGTTCCTTTTGGGCGAGTAATGCTTTAGCAACCCTTTTGTTATTATATTTTCCTCGGCTCCTGTGTCCAGGATTGCGTTTGTCTTATGATTATTTATAATTACACTAATTGCTAAAATGTTATTTCTATTTCCTGTGCCCCCTTTTTGTGCCAAGACGACGCCGGGGCTTAATTGCGCCGTCCAGTTCCGTTTGGGTATTGGTTCTGATTTTCTCGGCATGTCCCAGCTGAATGTCCAATTCGATTACATATGTAACACTTTGGTCTCCCATCATGGTGTCTTGTGTTCGGAATATATTGATTATTATTATTTCTCTGAAGTTGGTTAGTTTGTCTACCATAATCCTGTCTTCTTTCGTTGAATCTTGCATGGTTTATAATCGGCCTTTGCATACCTGTGAAGTTTTGTCTAGTTTGAGAATACTGCTGGGGTTGGTTTTGGGTGTTTGGATTGTTAAATCTATTGACATTTCGCCCTTGGAAGTTTCTTGCTGGTTGCCTGTAGTTATTACTGGCATGGAACTGGTTTGGTGACATAAATGATTGTCTTCTATTTGGAGAGTTCCCTTGTCCATTTGATACATTCCCATTGCAGTTGCAGTGGCAGCTAGTTGGGTTGGCAGGGGTTGTGTTTTGGTCATTGAAAGAGATTTCTGTAATATTTGGCAGGGAGATGTCTTCTAATTTTCTTATAATTTTCTTAAATTTATTCCAGTCCATATTGTCTTCTAGAAGCAGTCGGTAGTATTGGTAGAATTTATGGTTAATGCCATTTTCGAAAAATTTCCTAAAGTTTTCTACGTTAAAGGAATCGTCATATTCTCCGAATAAGTCTTGTAACTCATAGTAATATGATGTAATAGATTCCTGCGGTTGTTGTTTCCTATCAAAGAGGCGTTTCTCCAAGAGCCTCTTTGTGTCGTCGCCTGCAAATTCTTTTTGGAAATCATTTTTGATTTCTGCCCATGACTTTGCTCCATTATCTTCCGACCTTTTGTAACGTTGAAACCATAAATCTGCCGCCCCCTCTAGGAATGATTCCATGTATGAAATTTTGCAGGCGTCATCCCACCTATTTGCTGCGGCTGTTCTTTCATAAGACTTTATGAAAGATGTTGCATTGTTTTTGCATGGGTTAAACGTTGGAGGACATAAGAATTTTGGTGTTGCTGGTGTTGCTGGTGTTCTTGGGTTTATCAAGCTATTTGATAATGTTGCGTCCGCCATTGTTCTTGTTTGTCCCGCTACGTTTACCTTTTGTACCCCCGGTGGAATGTATGAAGAGATGTCTTCTGTATTTGCAAGAAGGTCACCGACTTGTGGAGCGTTTTCTGCCTCTTCCTCCAACTCCTCGGACTCTGAATTTGATGCTACTCCTGAATTATCCTTGTTAGGGGTGAAGTTCCTCTTCTTTGGCTCTGGGTAGACAAACTCTTCTTTTTGATTTCTGGGTACTGGTGTGGGTGATCTTGATACTTTAGGTGACCGAGCAAAGGGATCTCCAACGTTGAATAATTCCGTGCTACGATGTGGGGGGTTAAATGGGGTTTCCTCTTCTTGCTTCTCAGTTGCCGCTAGCTTAAGAGTTGCTCTTGTTGCAATTTTTCTCTCCCTACTCATACTACCATTGTTTTAATTAAATCTAGATATATTCTCATCGATAAAAATATAAAAACACGTATTAATTACTCATTTGTGCATATACACAAGAATGCATTAATAATAATAATGATAATAAAGTATTTATTGCCACCCTTTTATTCAACTAATTTTACCCTTATTTTCTATGTATTCTATTTAATGTAAAATTTAATATATATCCTATTAGTCGTCGTCATCTCCAAATAACCTTTTAAATTTTTCAGCAATTCTTTTGTTAAACTCGATGTCCAAGGTAGGCGTTTTTGGGCGTGTGGTGGTTGGGGATGGATAACTAAAAAAACTAGCCTTGTGTTTTGATAGCGGGCTACTTGGCCCCAAAGCACGAGGTGTTAATGGCCGACCTGACTTGTTATACTGCACCTCTATAGGGCTTAGGGTGCATAAAGCTAGGTCTCTCTTTTCTTGGCGTTCTTTCTTGCCTGGCTTATTTTTACGTGGCATTTGAGAGAAACAAAAATAATAATATTTTAGATAAAATATTCTTGTAGGGATTAAAAAGAATAACAATATTAATAATATTTGCTGAACGTTTGAATTCTTTAAAAAAAAAAATAACGAAGTTTGAGGAATTATTCAACGGGCTTGGCCAAGGTAAACTCTTATACTCTTCAAGCCAGATAGACGGGCTATAAAAAGCGTACAAGAGGGGAGTGTTTCAGGACCTTGTATCTGTTCCAAGCCAGATAAACGGGCTATAAAGAACACATAGAAAGGCCAAAACGAGGGGAATATGTGACGTGTTTCTTATATTCTCCAAGCCAGATATACGGGCTATAAAGAGCGTATAAAAGGGAATGTTAAAGTCTTGTATATATTCCAAGCCAGATATACGGGCTATAAAGAATACATAGGCAGACTAAACGGAGGAATTGGGGTGAAAAGGATTTATTATACCTTAAATTGATCTAAAAATAGTCCTGAAATAAAAAAAATAAAAAAATAATAGTTTTTTAAACTTATACAATATATTTTTCTGTTTCAGGTAATACCTCGCTAAAATAAAAGTAAAATAAAAATGCAGAGTTAATTATGGAGAATTAACCCAACAGAATCGAAGCAGGGCAGCCTCCACCAAGTGTCACGACCGCTGGTCTATGACTGTTATAATAAGGGGGCCACTTGGCCTGCGAGAGGTTTTCCTAGTGGGAAATGATCAGACACAAAATAAATTATAAATAATATTTATTAATTAAACAATAAAAATGTTTGCAGTCAAACAACAAAGTCAAAAATGGGAATATAAAATAAACAGTAAATAATATTTCCTTACCAAAGGCACATGTTGGGAGAGATGGGTCCCCAGGTGGACTCCCAGAATGGACTCCCACTGCCCGTTCATTCTGGGCTATTTATATGATTGATAAATGCTTGATCGACATATTCCCTACATACGTAAAGCGCTCGGAAACTAATGACCTGATGTTATTAATTAGTAACTGTAATCTGATACTCTACGTCCTTTAATATGTTATGAATGCTTTAATACTTTACATTTTATAGATTAGAAAATAAATGATATTGAATTTAGTTTATTTATTATGGATTTAAATTTGGAAATTCTTTAATTTAGATTTTCCATTTTTGTATTTATTTATAGGGAATATACTAATAAGATATTTTGCCAAATTTGCATAGAAAAGTAGTTATTAATTTTGATATGTGACACCTGCATATCTTAATAATATCTTATTACGTCATTATCAATTTCCTGGGTAAAAAAAATAATATTAAATAGTGGAAGTAAAAGTTTCTTACAATGCAATTAAGATCCGTGTGTCACCGGAATGTCATAGACTGCAGGATGATTTTCTACATATTTTAACTTATATATAAAACACAATATATTTTGTATTTTACTTCATGCGTTTGTTAAATACTGGTTAATAATATGTGATGTATAGAACGTACGCGGGTCCGACAGATTTAAAAATTTCACGATGTAGCGTTGGATGCTGAAATGAGCATATTTAATTAATATCTAGAGCAGTTCAAAGAACAATATGATATAACCATACCTAAATGCTGCGAATATCTGAATGGTAAAATTACCACCAATAAATTTTTGTTAATCACCAGGGGATAATTATCTTTTCTATGAATAATGTGTCATGACGCAAGTCTTTGTGTCTTATCACCTCATTATCAGTAAATTTTCTGCATGCTGTGCTTAATATATGATTACAGTGGTACTATGTCTTATCACCTCATTATTAGGTTAATTTCCTACATATTTTAACAAATAATGCTACAAAAAGTGGGAAGTAAAAATTTCTATGTCCTTAAGAAGTATAAAATCAGTGCAGTTTTAGAGTCGTACAGTATTCTATAAATCTTTTAAAATACAGCTACATAAGTATATTTTAAGCAAAAGCAATATTACGTAGTGTCTGATTTTATTAGATTGATTTTCTACATATTTAACCTAGTTAATAATACGTAATGTATAGATCGTATTCAAATGCCTACAGTAAAAAGAAGAGACGTGATGTACAGGGTGCGAGAAAAAGTAAACCATATTTAAGAGTGGTCGTTAGTGATTATAAAAGTAGAGCTATACCAGAGTTAAAAATGAGGTTAGAGAAACACTGCAAAAACTTGGAAGAGTTGAAAGAACTCATACACTTTTACGAGAATATACAGAGCAGTTTCTCAAATGAAATGTACATGGGTGATAGTGGATGCATGGAAAAAGTTTCAGAAATATTTCAACACCTGACCTGGTTTGATTCACCGCATAAGATCCTACAGCTTTATTAAAGTTACATGTGTTTATTATATTATAGTAAATAAGAGAAAAGGAAATATATGAATGTATTCTTGTTATATATTTTAAATATCACTCACATGCATCTTTGAAAATGAATGTATTAACTATTTACGAATAAAAATGGCGATCTAGATATGTATTTTTATTAACGAAGAAATAATCTCAGGCAAATTTTAACACCTAAAATGGCCTGCCCATGTTAGGAGCTCTATTATGCAACTAATACATATTTTAATGAAAGCATTTTCTACAATACCAAACTGAAAAACATGTATTAAAACTTTCCAATGTGGACCCGTTTGACATCGTAACTAAAAATAATAACCAGTGAAAATTTAGCATGAATATATTAAAGTATGAGTTTCTTTTAACACGTTGAATACACTTAAATTCTAAAAAGCAAATTACTTAGGTATACTGCTTCTATGATTTAAGAAAAAAATAAATATGTTTCTTGAGTGCATTTTCGCCATTTCAGGACATACATAAATTTAAAACATTCCTAAATGATATAGGGACTGATATCATTGAGAAGGGTGCCAACGATACTTTAAACGATAAGTTTATTTTAAACCTTTTTTAGAAACAAAAACAAGCAATATAAAAAATGTTAGCTGTATCTATACAGGCTTGTTATTTAACTTTAATAATTTTATTTGTAAATCTATACCTAAGGCTTATATCACATATGTTAGAAACAAACCAGTTGTATGTATGTGTGCAATTATGTATTCTCAAGAAATGAAATGAAAATGATCTATGAATTTACCTGTGTGTTTATTATATTATAGCAAATAAGAGAAAATGGCCGTTTGATGTTAAACACTACGGTGTAAATATTACAGCTAAAAATAATAATAATCATTTAAATTCTAACATAGAAATTGTATCAAGCGATTTGGAAAGCCTACGTTTGGCTGCTGTACTTAATCTGAACTCTATTTGCTTCAACCAAGAAGTGCGAATTCTACAAGAACTCATATTCTCATGAGGAAAGAATAATTATTTGTCATAAATATTTGTATAATATTTTAAAGAAACGTGGTAAAATATGTATTCAAACGCCTACAGTAAAAAGAGTTGTGGCGTGCAGCGTGCGAGAAAAAGTAAACCATATTTAAAAACAACCGCTAGTGATCATAGAAGTAGAGCTATATACCAGAGTTAAAAAATGAGGCTAGAGAAACACTGCAAAACTTGGAAGAGTTGAAAGAACTCATACACTTTTACGAGAATATACAGAGCATGTCCTCCAGCTTCTCAAATAAAATATAGTTCGGAAATTAGTGGGTGTATGAAAAAAGTTTCAGAAATATTTCAATACGTTGGCTTGATAAAACATTAAGCATCTCACGTGTCCTACTATAGGCTTTTTACGAAGTAGGCATTCAGAGGTTAGCTGTATGTCACACATTGAGATAGGTGGCACTAACCATTTATGCTTCAAGCAGAATACAAAGAATATTTTGCACCGGTATAATGAATACTTTTCATGAAGAAGAAGAAGAAGAGCCATCAACGTGTAAGATCTACTTCCTTTATTACTATAGGGCAAATGTGTAACAGCTTTCTTGATGGTGTCGCCAAACTTTTGTGAAATGATATTTTTAGGAGCCCGGTATATAATAATGTATATGTGCAAATATGTATTCGCTAAAAATAAAAAATATTTTTTTAAAATATATGTTTATTATATTATAGCAAATAAGAAAAATAGTCCCAACACTGTGCGGTCAAATGCCAAATTTTATTTAGAATATGTTAGTATTTAATTACATTTAAATGCATAAGACGCGACATCACTTTAAACAAGCTATTTTGTAAAATAAATAAAAACACATGGGCCCTGCAATGTGCCGCCCAACTATTGACTTGGTAAGTAAAATAATGAAACCACAAAATATCAAAAACACAACAGGTGAAATTAGAGAATAATAAAATTAAAATTGTAAAAGTGACATGCTGAAAACATATTTTTAAATAAAACACACACACGCACACTAAGTCTTAGTTTAATTACATATAAAAATGAACAGATTTTGTAGAACTTTCTTTAAGAACGATTTCAAATAAATGAAAAACAATAGTAATGGATTAAGCATTACTACATAATTGAATGTAAAAATTAAATGTTTCAATTCGTAAGACCAAAAAATGAGTTTTAATAATTATTAAGCTTTAGTTTGTTCTTTATTTTTGAAAAACTTTTTAACTATCTACATCAAAACAAATATGCAAGAAGAAGAAAAATCACATCTAACTTAATTATGTTCTTTCTTCTTTGCATGTCGTATACATTTTATTTATTTAATTATCATAATTTCAGTTAATCGATTGTAAATCAAAACACATTTCAGATTTAACTGCCGATAGATTATATTTAAAATATCTGTTCATGAAAACAAAATTCGAACACACTAAAAAAAATGCATTGGGAAACGATCAAGATAATATTTTAAAGCTTTATCTAAAAGTTTTAAGTTTTATACCTAAAAGTTTTATCAATGAGATTATTTCTAACACGCAAAGGTCTAAAATTTAAAAAAATCTATGCAAAGTCACTGCCGTTTCATGAATAGAATTTAACTGTATTCAATGGATTATAAAAGTACTCATATATTCAGGTCAAAATTTAATTAATTGTTATTTTTAGTTAGTTACGATGTAAAATTCAAGATTCGTTAATAAAAATGGCTTCATAGTAGAAACTTTTAGTAGGCTATGTGTAAATATTACAAAAAACACTACTTGACTTTTTACTTAATGGTTTTCTAAGTTGATTAGTTATGATGCAAGCAGAAAATTACTTTCTCAAAAAACAATAACTGAAAAAATCACCCAATAAATGTTTGTACTTTCTTTTTTATTCTTATTATAGTGCATACACCCAAAAAATTATACTTCATCTACAAACATTATTTGTTAATCAAAACCGATTACAATAGACAGTATTTGATTTTTAATTGTTGATTTTTCTAAACTTAGTTGGTTGTGATACAAGCAAAACAAAAAATACTTTATTGTTATAAAACGATAGTTGAAAAACATAGTTGAAAAACAAATTTGATTAACAAATAATGTTTGTAAATGAAATGTAATTTCTGAGTTTAGAAGTATAATAATAAAAATTAAAAAGAAGAAGGAACAAAAGTTTATTGTGGATTAGTTTTTCAATTATAGTTTCATGATAAAGTATTTTTTGTCTGCACCATAACTAGTCAACTTAGAAACACATTAATTAAAAAGCCAAGTACTGTTTAAACTTTTTATAATCGAATTTTGATTAACAAATAATAATGCAAATGAAATATAATTTTTGAGAATAACAGTATGATAAAATAAAAAACGAAAAAAATTTCTTGTGTATTTGATTTAAGATAGGTTTTTTTTCAGTTATCGTTTCATAATAAAGTAATTTCTGTTTGCACGATAACTAAACAAGCTTAGGAAACCATTAATGAAAACGTTTTAGTGTTAAATTAGAACTGATTGAACTTTTTTTTGTGATCGGAAAAATGTATTGTGTGTTTGATTTGAGATAGATTTTTCAATTATTGTTTCATGATAAAGTAATTTTTTGTTTGCATCATGCCCAATCAAACTTAGAAAATCCAAATCCAAATGCTGTTTGAAGTTTTTGTAATCGAATTTGGTTAACAAATAATATTTGTAAATGAAATATAATTTATGAGTGTAGAAGTATATTACTAAAAATTAAAAAGAACTAACAAAAATTTATTGTGGATTAGTTTTTCCAATTATAGTTTCATGATAAAGTATTTTTTGTCTGCGACATAACTAGTCAACTTAAAAAAACATTAATTAAGAAGCCAAGTACAGTTTGAACTTTTTTATAATCGAATTTTGATTAACAAATATTATTTGCAAATGAAATATAATTTTTGAGTATTACAGTATGATAAAATAGAAACGAACAAAAATTTCTTGGGTATTTGATTTAAGATAGGAAAATAGTGTTTGAAGATTTTTTGTAATCGAGTTTGATTAACGAATAATATTTGTAAACGAAATATAACTGTTGCGCATAGAAGTATAATAATAAAATAAAAAAGGAACACAAATTTATTGTGTTTGATTTGAGATAGATTTTTTCAGTTATTGTTTCATAATGAAGTATTTTTTGTTGCACCGTAACTAGTCAACTTAGAAAACCATCGATTAAAACAGCCAAGTACTGTTTGAACTTTTTGTAATCGAATTTTGTTTAACAAATAATAATTGTAAATAAAATTTAATTTTGAGTATAGCAGTGTGATAAAATAAAAATGAGCAAAAATTTCTTGTGTATTTGATTTAAGATAGATTTTTTTCAGTTATCGTTTCATAATAAAGTAATTTTGTTTGCACTATAACTAGTCAAGCTTAGGAAAACATTTATTAAAACATTTAATGTTGAATCTGAATTGACTGATCGAATTTTGATTAACAAATAATATTTGTAAATGAAATATAATTTTTGAGTATCTTGAGTAAAACATAAAAACAGAGAACAAAAATTTGTTTTTGTTGAAATATGAAGGTCGCAAAACCATTTTTTATGAATTAATAAAGTTCGTATCTGTATGAAAAATAAAGTCACAACAGCATAAGTAGCATTTTCCAAACAATATCGTAGGATGATTCTCAATGTGGTTTTATAACAGTTAATGACAATAAAGGTACCTAGTAAATAAATTTGCAGATTTTAGTTGAATTTGAACATCGAACAGAAATTTTCTGTAGTCTGTGTAATATAATTACATGAAATAGCTACCTAGATATGATTTTTTATTAACGAAGAAACATTCTTTTTTCAGAAGTCGCAGAAAAATAACGGCAGTTTTTAAAATTTTCGTTTCTGATTAAGATGAAATTTCATTATTCGTTTGTATTTATATTCACAGTATTGGGTAAATACGAATAGTGTTAGAAGTGTGTCTAAGTGTATGCATTATAATAATAAAGACGGAACAAAAATTTATTGAGAAAAGTTTGTTCAATTATTGTTTGATGATAAAGTAATTTTACGTTTGTAAAAAAGTTATGCTTTTATTATTTAAAAAAATATTAAGTAAGTGTCGTTCATAGTTTATCAAAAAGAAGAGAACAAAAATTTATTGTGTATTTGATTTAAGATATGTTTTTCAACTATCGTTTTATAACAATAAAGTATTTTTTGTTTTGCTTGTATCACAACCAACTAAGTTTAGAAAAATCAACAATTAAAAATCAAATACTGTCTATTGTAATCGGTTTTGATTAACAAATAATGTTTGTAGATGAAGTATAATTTTTTGGGTGTATGCACTATAATAAGAATAAAAAAGAAAGTACAAACATTTATTGGGAGATTTTTTCAGTTATTGTTTCTTGAGAAAGTAATTTTCTGCTTGCATAATAACTAATCAACTTAGAAAACCATTAAGTAAAAAGTCAAGTAGTGTTTTTTGTAACATTTACACATAGCCTACTAAAAGTTTTTACTATGAAGCCATTTTTATTAACGAATCTTGAATTTTACATCGTACCTAACTAAAAATAACAATTAATTAAATTTTGACCTGAATATATGAGTACTTTTATAATCCATTGAATACAGTTAAATTCTATTCATGAAACGGCAGTGATTTTGCATAGATTTTTTTAAATTTTAGACCTTTGCGTGTTAGAAATAATCTCATTGATAAAACTTTTAGGTATAAAACTTAAAACTTTTAGATAAAGCTTTAAAATATTATCTTGATCGTTTCCCAATGTATTTTTTTTAGTGTGTTCGAATTTTGTTTTCATGAACAGATATTTTAAATATAATCTATCAGCAGTTAAATCTGAAATGTGTTTTGATTTACAATCGATTAACTGAAATTATGATAATTAAATAAATAAAATGTATACGACATGCAAAGAAGAAACAACATAATAAAGTTAGATGTGATTTTTCTTCTTCTTGCATATTTGTTTTGATGTAGATAGTTAAAAAGTTTTTCAAAAATAAAGAACAAACTAAAGCTTAATAATTATTAAAACTCATTTTTTGGTCTTACGAATTGAAACATTTAATTTTTACATTCAATTATGTAGCAATGCTTAATCCATTACTATTGTTTTTTATTTATTTGAAATCGTTCTTAAAGAAAGTTCTACAAAAATGGTTCATTTTTATCTGTAATTAAACTAAGACTTAGTGTGCGTGTGCGTGTTTTATTTAAAAATATGTTTTCAGCATGTGACATGCTTTTACAATTTTAATTTTATGATTCTCTAATTTCACCTGTTGTGTTTTTGATATTTTGTGGTTTCATTATTTTACTTACCAAGTCAATAGTTGTGCGGCACATTGCAGGGCCCATGTGTTTTTATTTATTTTACAAAATAGCTTGTTTAAAGTGATGTCGCGTCTTATGCATTTAAATGTAATTAAATACTAATATATTCTAAATAAAATTTGGCGTTTGACCGCACAGTGTTGGGACTATTTTTCTTATTTGCTATAATATAATAAACATATATTTTAAAAAAATATTTTTTATTTTTAGCGAATACATATTTGCACATATACATTATTATATACCGGGCTCCTAAAAATATCATTTCACAAAAGTTTGGCGACACCATCAAGAAAGCTGTTACACATTTGCCCTATAGTAATAAAGGAAGTAGATCTTACACGTTGATGGCTCTTCTTCTTCTTCTTCATGAAAAGTATTTATTATACCGGTGCAAAATATTCTTTGTATTCTGCTTGGAGCATAAATGGTTAGTGCCACCTATCTCAATGTGTGACATACAGCTAACCTCTGAATGCCTACTTCGTAAAAAGCCTATAGTAGGACACGTGAGATGCTTAATGTTTTATCAAGCCAACGTATTGAAATATTTCTGAAACTTTTTTCATACACCCACTAATTCCCCAGGTATATTTTATTTGAGAAGCTGGAGGACATGATCTGTATATTCTCGTAAAAGTGTATGAGTTCTTTCAACTCTTCCAAGTTTTGCAGTGTTTCTCTGGCCCCATTTTTTAACTCTGGTATATAGCTCTACTTCTATGATCACTAGCGGTTGTTTTTAAATATGGTTTACTTTTTCTCGCACGCTGTACGCCATAACTCTTTTTACTGTAGGCGTTTGAATACATATTTTACCACGTTTCTTTAAAATATTATACAAATATTTATGACAAATAATTATTCTTTCCTCATGAGAATATGAGTTCTTGTAGAATTCGCACTTCTTGGTTGAAGCAAATAGAGTTCAGATTAAGTACAGCAGCCAAACGTAGGCTTTCCAAATCGCTTGATACAATTTCTATGTTAGATTTTAAATGATTATTATTAATTTTAGCTGTAATATTTACACCGTAGTGTTTAACATCAAAGCGGCCATTTTCTCTTATTTGCTATAATATAATAAACACACACGTAAATTCATAGATCATTTTCATTTCATTTCTTGAGAATACATAATTGCACACATACATACAAGTGGTTTGTTTCTAACAT
Source organism: Stenurella melanura (assembly GCA_963583905.1). Taxonomy (NCBI): domain Eukaryota; kingdom Metazoa; phylum Arthropoda; class Insecta; order Coleoptera; family Cerambycidae; genus Stenurella; species Stenurella melanura. Next base: position 46,292,153 of record OY757317.1, read on the forward strand.
ATGTGATATAAGCCTTAGGTATAGATTTACAAATAAAATTATTAAAGTTAAATAACAAGCCTGTATAGATACAGATAACATTTTTTATATTGCTTGTTTTTGTTTCTAAAAAAGGTTTAAAATAAACTTATCGTTTAAAGTATCGCTGGCACCCTTCTCAATGATATCAGTCCCTATATCATTTAGGAATGTTTTAAATCTATGTATGTCCTGAAATGGCGATAAAGACTCTTGTTGTTGTAGACTATTATTTTAAAATGCTCTCAAGAAACATATTTATTTTCTTCTTAAATCATAGAAGCAGTATACCTAAGTAATTTGCTTTTTAGAATTTAAATGTATTCAACGTGTTAAAAGAAACTCTTCTTTAATATATTCATGCTAAATTTTCACTGGTTATTATTTTTAGTTACGATGTCAAACGGGTCCACATTGGAAAGTTTTAATACATGTTTTTCAGTTTGGTATTGTAGAAAATGCTTTCATTAAAATATGTATTAGTTGTATAATAGAGCTCCTAACATGGGCAGGCCATTTTAGGTGTTAAAATTTGCCTGAGATTATTTCTTCGTTAATAAAAATACATATCTAGATCGCCATTTTTATTCGTAAATAGTTAATACATTCATTTTCAAAGATACATGTGAGTGATATTTAAAATATATAACAAGGATACATTCATATATTTCCTTTTCTCTTATTTACTATAATATAATAAACACATGTAACTTTAATAAAGCTGTAGGATCTTATGCGGTGAATCAAACCAGGTCAGGTGTTGAAATATTTCTGAAACTTTTCCATGCATCCACTAATCACCCACGTACATTTTATTTGAGAAACTGCTCTGTATATTCTCGTAAAAGTGTATGAGTTCTTTCAACTCTTCCAAGTTTTTGCAGTGTTTCTCTAACCTCATTTTTAACTCTGGTATAGCTCTACTTTTATAATCACTAACGACCACTCTTAAATATGGTTTACTTTTTATCGCACCCTGTACATCACGTCTCTTCTTTTTACTGTAGGCATTTGAATACGATCTATACATTACGTATTATTAACTAGGTTAAATATATAGAAAATCAGTCTAATAAAATCAGACACTACGTAATATTGCTTTTGCTTAAAATATACTTATGTAGCTGTATTTTAAAAGATTTATAGAATACTGTACGGCTCTAAAACTGCACTGATTTTATACTTCTTAAGGACATAGAAATTTTTACTTCCCACTTTTTGTAGCATTATTTGTTAAAATATGTAGGAAATTAACCTAATAATGAGGTGATAAGACATAGTACCACTGTAATCATATATTAAGCACAACATGCAGAAAATTTACTGATAATGAGGTGATAAGACACAAAGACTTGCGTCATGACACATTATTCATAGATAAGATAATTAACTTCCGGTGCTTGATAAAAAACCGGTTTTCAAAGTTGGCATCTATTCTACTTTGGACCATGGACAAGCAATGCCCCACTTAGGCCACAAGGGATGATGAGAAATAATATAAAATGGAATGGAACGCAATAAAATGCCATGAAACCAAATCCAATAAAATAAAATCCAAGGAAATAAAATATAAAAATATAAAATAATTATACAAAGAAAACTGTAAAACTCATGTGGATGTGGTGTGGCTTTAATGTAGCCTCCAAGCAGGACAACACTGGAGTATTTTCCCAAATCTGTAAGGATTTAATTTGGTCAATGGATTTAATTTGGTCAATGAAGAGCACGTGTACCAGGAGACAAAAAAAATAGCTTACCCCAAAATTAACGAATAAATCCCAACGGAGTAGTGTGACAAATAACGAACTACCATAAAATCGTCACAGAACTGTATTGCGACCAGAATTAATCCTAACACTTAAAAAGTTAGCGAATCTTACAAAAGACACAACTGGTTGCAATAACTACTCGATTAATAATGACTCTCCCGGAAAATTATAAAAACCAAACATTTAAAGAAAAACCACCAAAAAGGAGGAAATGGACGTACCACGTTAATCGTTGACCAGCCAAATTTAAGGAAAGTATATAAGTGAAAGAAATCCTACTGCATAAAAATAGTACCACAAAATGTGACAAATATAGGTTTCCTATAAAGTTGAAGACCAACTAAACGAAATATTATTTAATATAAACAAATTCAAATTATATTAGAAAAATTATCCCAACCACGTAAATCATGGTAACATCTGTCCAAGTTCATGATCAGGGTCACGGCTGGAGAGACGCAGGGCCGAATCTGCCAATCATGACGAGCCTACTAATTTTAAACCATTTAATAGTTCATGTTTCCTATGACACTATGACAATTGTACAACCGGGATGCTCATGCAATAGATTATATTAATATCTGATGAGGCAAATAAGAAATATCGTATAATTAACAGGTGATAATAAATTTGTGGGTTAATGCGGTCCTGTTACCTTACTTGCGAGAAAAGAAATATAAGGAACCAAACCTCAGATTACACGGTGGAACAATGATTTTCTAATAATAAAATATTGCATATGCATTATAATTGATATACATTAAAAAGCTAATATTTTCGAAAAGAACGATGAAATAATATGAATTTATATTATTTCAGGCTTTGCACAATTTTCAAGTGTAACACTAATAATTTGACATCTAGTGTCAAAGGTTTTCTCGAGAAATAATCTGCATTAGCATGATCTTTTGAGGCCCTGTGTTTTATGTCATAATCAAAATTTGCAATAAATTGTGCATATCTGAGAAGTCTGTGTGCTGACATTACTGGAAGACTTTTGTTTGGGTGAAAAATGCGTTCTAGTGGCTTATTATCTATTTGTAATATACATTTTCTCCCGAATAAGTAGTGATAAAATTTTTTGAATGCCCAGTACACTGCTGTGGCTTCTCTATCTAACTGACTGTAGTTAGCTTCGCTTTTTGTCAATGATCCGGACGCGTAGTAAACTGGGCGTTCTTCTCCGTTTATAACGTGAGACAATACTGCAGCCAGCCCGTATGGGCTTGCATCTGTAGCTAGGATGAGCGGTAAATCTGGTTTATATGGTGTCAATATCTTTTCACTAGCTATTTCTAATTTTATATTCTGGAAGGCCCTTGCGCAAGCTGCAGTCCACTTAAATTTTACAATTTGCTTTAGTTACTGGTTTAATGGGTACAATTTTGTTGACACATCTGGAATAAACCTGGCATAATATAAAGCTAGACCCAAGAAGGATCTTACCTCATCTATGTTAGATGGTTGAGTAGCTTTCATTATGGCTTATATCTTGTCTGCATTCTTCACTAATTTGGTGTCCTAAGTATTTAAAATGGGTTGCAAAGAATTTGCACTTAATCTTGTTAACATGTAAATTATATTTTCGCAATCTTTCAAGGCAGTTAATGAGCCTAACTTGACATTCCTCCATCGTACTCCCTTAGATAAGAATGTCATCAAAGTATGCCACCGTGCCTTCCATACCTTCCATAATTTGGTCAATCACCTTGTGAAATAAATTTGGTAGGGTAACGTGGTCCATAATGGGATGCCAATTTTCAATAATTCATAAAATCCGCATAAAACCTTTTTAATGGAAGCAATTGTGGATGTGTTTTGAATAATATATCAGGTTTCATCTGAAGTGTTCAAAGCAGATATTTAAATATTTATTAACAAGGTAGAACAAAAATACCACTATGCACCACCTTTCCCACTATGCCCCACCCGGTGGTGCATAGTGGGAAATGCTATGGTCCATAGTGGGATTATTGATAACAATCGAAGAAAAAAGCAATTTTATTAACTGATGTTATATATTTCAAATGGAACAAACGTTAGGGTCGTACAAAACGAAAATAGAAGAAACCCGTTTCAACATATTGTGCCAAATCTTGTTATATCAACGGGACAGGAAAACTGACTCGCTGCTCTTTTCATACTTCCGTAAATATATGGAGTGGGTAGTTTCAACACAATTTCTTCCACGCAAAGTATATCTTCGTCTATATCGTCAGGAAACACAAATTTATCAGACGAAAGTCTTCTTAAAAACAGTATAATATAATTATCACTGACTGTTTGCTTTACTTGACCAATAAAGTGCCGTGTGTGTTTTCCGTTGGTAGGTATATTTAGCAACAAGAAAATCATCGACTCGAATGGTGCTGTCTTCAAAATCTTGGACGTCACTTTCAATATCTGTAGAATTGCAACAGTTTTCTTTAAAGAGATTTTATTTTCAATAATATCGTTTACAGAAGTCTTCATGGTTTTCTCATAATTTGCGTAGTATAACTTACTCTTCTGAAGTACAGCCTTTGGTGCGATTAGGAATGTCTTGGCATGTTTTAATCTGAAATCGCATTAAAAAAATTATAATTTAGTCACAGTTAAATGCGTTCCACTATGGACCATCAGATGTCGTCCCTCTATGGACCACTATGAATCCTGGGACTAAACCGATGATTATATCACAGAGGTAGGATTAGAGTTTACCATTTTAATCACAATATTACATCAAGTAGTTTCTTAGGTTATGGTATGAATTTTAGACCAAAGTTTCAACATAGAGAAAAATTATAATAAAAAAAATATTCCATCTGAGAAACAAATTTACACTATCAACTTTCGTCAATGTGGATTTTATTTTTGTGGATATATAAACAAGCAACTTATGTTATATCTTCTTACACTAGGTTTCAACCTTGACACATACACATGGATATATCTCTTCGGCGTTGGCAAAATATTCAGCTATGACTGATTTCCCACTATGAACCGCGTTCCACTATGAACCACTTTACCCTACTGTTTTGATTCCCATAAAAAGTCTTTTGGCCAGATATGTACCCCAGGGTGTAGCAATGGTTGCTAATTTTTTACTTTCTTTGTCGAGCATCAGGTGTAGATAGGCTTTATGCAAATCTAAAACACAGAAATATTTACCCTTATCAAGTTTATTAAATATATCCTCTATTCGTGGTATTGGATATCTTGTTTCATGTAATTGCGAACTTAATGTGACCTTATAGTCAGCACATATTCTTATAGATTTATCTGGTTTTGGCACAATGACAAGGGGTGTACCCCATTCTGCAAGTTCTGTCTTTTCTAAAATACCTTGTGATGTTAGGTTATCTATTTCAGTCTTTGTTTTCTCTTGTAATGCATATGGCATTTCAAGGGTTTCATAAAAATTGGTTTGGCATTTTCCTGTAACAATAATTGGCACTCTATCTCAGGTACGAGCCCCACAGAAGACTCAAATACGTCGGCAAATTGTTTAAAAATATGTTCTGTGATCTCATCTGTATCAAAAATTTTGTTTACCTTTTTTTCTATGACTGGTGTCGTTCCTATGTTTAACTTATGCATCCATTCTCTCCACAAGATAGGTGAACAATCTCTTTGTATAATGTACATTTTCCCAGTGGTATGAATGTTATTATAATTGACAGGAACGCATGCCATTCCCAGTGGTTTAAATACTTCTTTTGTGTAAGTCCGGAACTGTATCTGTGTGGGTTGTAGCTCATATGTCTTATTTAATTTTCTGTAATCCTTTATGGACATAATTGTTATTTGGCTACCTGTATCGAGTTCAAATTCCTATGTTTCTTTCCATATTCTTACATTTACTTTAATTGGCTGGCTTCCACTGGTCGTAACTTGTTTCAGTTCATAAATTTCAGAAACTTCAACATCTTCATTTATCATATTCACATGTTTATTTTTTATTTTACTAGTTAAGCATACTCTCGCGATATGGCCTTTGTTTAAACAACTGGTGCATTTTAATCTATCCTGTATAAGACATTGATTTGAAGTATGATTCTCTTTTCCACAATGTAAACATTTGTTTAATAAATCATTTTCTTCAAGTATTCTTCTATTTCTTTCAAAATTATTAACTTTATATCTAGAATTTCGTTTTTTGTTATACTGGCCTCCGCCACTGGATTGATTCTGGATTGAGTTTACATAAGGGTTTGAGTTTACCTGAGCATTGGAATTAATTTTATTGTCGTTTTTTGCTGCTTCAATTGCAAGGGCTATCTCAATTGTTTTTTCTAATGCAATAGCATCTGCACTTTGTAAAATTTTCTCTCTTATTTCTATGTCTTGTACACCTCTTACGAATTGTGCTTGCAAAATCGAGTTAACTGGTTTTTTACACTGGTCGTTCTGGCATATCCATGCTGCTGTAATTGATAACTTTTTCAATTCTGCGATATACTGAGCTATTGACTCTTCGGGTTGTTGCATTCTAGATAAAAATTTATGTCTTTCTGTAAGGACATTAGATAACGGGCATACATGGTTTTCTAAGAGTTTGGTTAAAACGTCATACTGCTTACTGGACGGTAGATCAGGGGCTGTGAGACTGGAAAGTAACTGGTAATATTTTGCACCAAGGGCATTTATAAGTATTTTACGTTTAGTGTCTTTTATGTCAGCAGACTCACCGCGTAAAGTTTTTAAATCAAAAAAGTTTTCTAATCGCTCTTTATACGATTTAAATGATTCCTTTTCATCATTGAATGTCTCAAACGATATTGCAGCATTGGACAATTCAGGTTGATTCTGGACAAGGTTATTTTGCTGAGGCGCATTTCGTAGTAACTGCTCCAGAGCTGACTGACCCTGTAAGGTATCCATGATCACTCTATTCTGCTCCTGAGAAGCCTGAGCTACAGTGACATCTCCAGCCATGATGCAATATGTCGCAATTAATGTAAATGAGCTGATAGCGTAAGTTATTTTACCTTTCTCTCGTCGCCACTTCTGTTGTGTATTTTGCTAGTAAACACAAATAATGAAATAGTATGTTTATTTCTTATTACATGTATTTATTATTATAATGAACTGCATAAGAACTTATACTTGAGCTTAAAGTTATATTGCTATTTTTCTGTCAAAACTGTCAACATTCTATTATATCACACACTGGATATCACACCATAATTCGGACCCTTGTCTATTAAATGTTAGGCAAGTAAAAGATCCCCACTCTTCGATAGAGAAGAGGTTCGGCAAAACTTCCAGGTTGGGGGTAGCTTGTCTCCTGGCGTCGGTGACTGGTCTTAGTAGCGGAAATAGACCGACGTTAAATAAGTGATTAAAAAAAACACCTGATAAGTTTTGGTTAAAAAAATATACAGAGTACTCATCCAACAGCAAAAGTTCAATACTAAATAACAGGTGCCAAATATGGAAGGCTTGGGCAAATACCTTTATAAATGTCCACCATGACTGAATTATTTCTTGGGAGGACCACCACCACCCTGTACATTTTTCAATAATAGTGTAATAGGTGCATATGCCTAATATTATTGCCATCTGTCACATTTTCAATTCCACATATACGTAGTGGAGTGGAAGTATAGTGGTGGTTAAAAAATTTCATTTTTTTTCCGAAATAGGTTTGGAATGTCATGAAACGTGGAAATTTTAAATTTGAGCAAAAACAAATTTTTTTCATCTATTATACACCCGGTGATAAGTAGATTAAAATTTTTTGCAAAAAAATTTTTAATCAAAATAATTTTTAAATTTGTTTGGATAGATTTAGACAGGAGGCCAACTACCTACCAAATTTGACTGCTCTCCTTCAAGTAGTTTTTTAGTAAATGCACCAACAGACAGACAGACAGACAGACAGACAGACAGACAGACAGACAAACAGACAGACAGACAGACAGACTGATGGAATTGAAAACATTTTCGTAATATTCGTGATCTGAAACGTCAGAATCCGAAAAAATCTCGGAGGGTGATTTTTTCTAGAACACAATACTTCCCTTCGGTATGCGAGGGAAGTAAAAATCGGTAAAGATATTTACACAGAACTTCCCTCTTTATTTATACTGGACGGTCACTCTAAAAAATTATTAATTACGAAACCACATATGAGAATAATAATCGAAAGATATTATTACAAAGAAAACCTGATAACTTTTGGTCAAAAAGTTGGCAAAAAAATTTTCAAAATATTTTTCTTCTGGAATAGACTTTGAATGTCATGACCGGTAAACATCCGACAGCAAAAATTCAATACCAAATAGCCGGTGCCAAATATGGAAGGCTTGCGCAAATACCTTTACAAATGTCCACCATGGTTGAATGATTTCTTGGGATGACCATCCTGTACATTTTTCAATAAAACTATAATAGATGCAAATGCCAATTATTGCCATCTGTCACATTTTCAATTCTACATTCACGTAGTGGAGTGGAAGTACAGTAGTGGTTAAAAAATTTCATTTTTTTTGAAATTTTTCAAAAATGTTAAAGATTTTCAAATTTTTTTTCTGAAATAGGCTCAGAATGCCATGAAACCTGGAAATTTTAAATTTGAGAAAAAAAAAATCCATATATTTTAGTGGTACAATTTTCAAAAATGGTGAAAAAAATTTTCAAAATTTCTTTTTCTGAAATAGGTTTAGAATGTCATGAAACGTGAAAATTTAAAATTCGAGCAAAAAAAATGTTTGCATCTATTCTAGTGGTCATTTTTTTTCCAAAATAGTAAAAGAATGTTGCAATTTTTTTTCCCGAAATTTGTTTGAAATGTGGAAACGTGGAAATTTTAAATGTGAGCAAAACATAATTTTTCATCTATTCTATAGTAAGTAGTGATAAATAGATTAAGAAATGTTTCAATGAAATTTTTAAATTTTTCAAAAATTTTTTAAAATTTGTTTGAAGAGGTTCAGAATGCCATGGAAACGTGGAAATTTTAAATTTGAAAAAAAAATCCATCTATTTTAGTGGTACAATTATTTCAAAAATGGTAAAAAGAAATCTGTATTTTTTTAAATAGGTGTAGAACGCTATGAAACGTGGAAATTTTAAATCTGAACAAAGAAAAAAAAAATTTCCGTCAATTTTGGTGGTAAAAATTTTTTCAAAAATGTTGGTAAAAAATCGGTACAGGTATTTACACAGAACTTCCCTCGTTATTTGTGCATGGCGGTCACACTAAAAAATTATTAATTACGAAATGACATTGAGGATAATAATCGGAATATAGTTATTGCTATTATTACAAAGAAAACCTGAAACTTTTGATAAAAAAAATATACAGAGTGCTCATCCAACAGCAAAAGTTCAATACTAAACAAATAACAGGTGTCAAATATGGAAGGCTTGCGCAAATAGCTTTCCAAATGTCCACCATGACCGAATTATTTCTTGGGATGTTCACCCTGTACATTTTTCAATAAAAGTATAATGCATATTCCAGATATTATTGCCATCTGTCACATTTTCAATCCCACATTTACGTAATGGAGTGGAAGTATAGTGGTGGTTAAAAAATTTCATTTTTTTTTGAAAATTTTCAAATTTTTTTCTTTTGAAATAGGTTTAGAATGTCTCGAAGCGTAGAAATTTTTAATTTGAGCAAAAAGATAAGTTTCCTTATATTCTATAGTAGTGGTAAAAAAAGTTTACAAATTTAAAAATTACGTATTTTTTTAAATAGGTTTGGAATGCCATGAAACGTGAATATTTTAAATTTGAGTAAATAAAAAAAAAAATCCATTTTAGTGGTTAAAAATTTTAATTTTTTTTCCGAAATAGGTTTGGAATGTCATGAAACGTGGATATTTTAAATTTGAGCAAATAAAAATGTTTCGTCTATTCTATAGTAGTGATAAATAGATTAAAAATATTCTCAAAAATTTAAAAACATTTTTAAATTTGCTTATATAATTTTAGAATGCCATGGAAACGTGGACATTTTAAATCTGAACAAAGAAAAAAATTTCCATCTATTTTAGTGGTAAAATTTTTTCAAAAATGGTTAAAAAATTTACAATTTTTTTTTTCAAATAAATTTTGAACTCTATGAAACGTGGAAATTTTAAATTTGAAGAAAGAAAAAAAAATTACATCTATTTTAGTAGTAAAAATTTTTTCAAATATGTTGGTAACATTTTTTTTTTAAATGGGTATAGAATGCCATGAAACGTAGAAATTTTAAATTTGAACGAAGAAAACAAAATTTTCATCTATTTTAGTGGTAAAAAATTTTTCAAAAATGTTGGTGAAAAAATTTTCAAAATTTTTACTTCCCTCGAATACCGAAGGGAAGTATTGTATTCGAGAAAAAATCACCCTCCGAGATTTTTTCGGATTCTGACGTTTCAGATCACGATTACCAAAATGTAGGTTTTCAATTCCGTCTGTCTGTCTGTCTGTCTGTCTGCCTGCCTGTCTGTTGGTGCATTAACTAAAAAACTACTTGACAGCGAGCAGTCAAATTTGGTAGGTAGTTGACCCTACTATCAGCGAAGAAATGGTAAAACTTTCACTGGAAGATATACAGGGTGGACCGTCTAAACGGAATAAATAGTGAAAAAAAATTTTTTTTGCTCAAATTTAAAATTTCTACGTTTCATGGCATGCTGAACCTATTTCAAAAAAAAAAAATTTGAAAATTTTTTTTACCAACATTTTTGAAAAAATTTTTACCATTAAAACAGATGGAAATTTTTTCTGTTTCTCCAAATTTAAAATTGCCACGTTTCAGAGGGTTCTAAATCTATTTTTAAAAGTATTAATTTTTTTTTACCATTTTTGAAAAAATTTTACCACTAAAACAGATGCAAATTTTTCTTTCTTTGTTCAGATTTAAAATTTCCACGTTTCCATGGCATTTTAAAATTATTCAAACAAATTTAAAAATGTTTTTGAAAATTTTTTTAAAAATTTTGAAAACATTTTTAATCTATTTATCACTACTATAGAATAGACGAAATTTTCTTTTGCTCAAGTTTAAAATTTCCACGTTTCATGGCATTCCAAACCTATTTCGGAAAAAAAAATTGCAACATTCTTTTTACCATTTTGGGAAAAAATTTAACTAGAATAGATGGAAAAAAATGTTTTTGCTCAAATTTAAAATTTTCACGTTTCATGACATTCTAAACCTATCTCAGAAAAAAACGTTTTGAAAATTTGTTTCACCAACATTTTTCAAAATTTTTTACCACTAAAATAGTTGGAAATTTTTTTTTTATTTGCTCAAATTTAAAATTTTCACGTTTTATGGCATTCTAAACCTATTAAAAAAAAATCGGTAAAAGTATTTACACAGAACTTCCCTCGTTCATGGCAGTCTCTCTAAAAAAATAATAATTACGAAATGACATTGAGAATAATAATCGGAGTATAGTTATTGCTATTATTACAAAGAAAACTTGATAAGTTTTGGTCAAAAAAATATACAGATTGCTCATCCAACAGCAAAAGTTCAATACTAAATAGCAGGTGCCACATATGGCAGGCTTGCGCAAATACCTTTACAAATGTCCACAATGACTGAATTATTTCTTGGGATGACCACCCAGTACATTTTTCAATAAAAGTATAATAGGTGCATATGCCAGATGTTATTGCCATCTGTCACATTTTCAATCCAACATTCACGTAATGGAGTGGAAGTATAGTGGTGGTTAAAAAATTTCATTTTTTTAAAATTTTTCAAAAGATGGTAAAATAATTTTCAAATTTTTTGCTTCTGAAATAGGTTTAAAATGTCAAAGGTAGAAATTTTAAATTAGAGCACAAAGGAAAGTTTCCTTCTGTTCTATAGTAGTGCAAAAAAAAGTTTAAAAATTAAAAATGATGTATTTTTAAAATAGGTTTAGAATGCTATGAAACGTGAAAATTTTAAATTTGAGCAAATAAAAAAAATTCGATCTATTTTAGTGGTAAAAACTTTTTGAAAAATGTTGGTGAAAAAAATTTCAAAATTTTTTTTGTGAAATACCTAGGTTTAGAATGTCATTTAAATTTGAGCATTCTGGTGTTAAATTTTTTTCCAAACTGGTAACAAAATGTTGCAAATTTTTTTTTCCGAAATTGGTTTGGAAACATGGAAATTTTAAATTTGAGCAAAACAAATTTTTTCGTCTGTTCTATAGTAGTGATACATAAATGGATTAAAAATGTTTTCAAATTTTTTAAAAAATTCTTCAAAAACATTTTTAAATTTGTTTGAATAGTTTTAGAATGTCATGGAAACGTGGATAGTTAAAATCTGAACGAAGAAAGAAAAATTCTATCTTAGTGATAAAATTTCAAAAAACTTTTTTTTTTAATCAGGCTTAGAATGCCATGAAACGTGAAAATTTTAAATTTGAAGAAAGAAAAAAAAAATTCATTTTAGTAGTAAATTTTTTTTCAAAAATATTGGTGAAAAAAATTTTTTTTCCTGAAATAGGTTAAGCGTGTCATGAAACGTAGAAATTTTAAATTTGAGCAAAAACAAATTTTTTTCATCTTGGTAAAATTTTTTTCAAAAATGTTTGAAAAAAATTTTCAAAAATTTTTTTTTCCTGAAATAGGTTTAGCGCGTCATGAAACGTGGAAATTTTAAATTTGAGCAAAAAAAAATTTTTTTCACTATTTATTCCGTTTAGACGGTCCACCCTGTATATTTTTCAGGGAAAATTCTACCAGTTCTTCGCTGACAGTAGGGTTAACTACCTACCAAATTTGACTGCTCTCCGTCAAGTAGTTTTTTTAGTAAATACACCAACAGACAGACAGACAGACAGACAGACAGACAGACCGACAGACAGACAGACAGACTGACGGAATTGAAAAACCTATATTTTCGGAATCTACGTGTTCTGAAACGTCAGAATCCGAAAAAATCTCGGAGGGTGATTTTTTCTCGAATACAATACTTCCCTTCGGTATGCGAGGGAAGTAATACATAATCTTAAAATTTGTAAACTTTTTTTACCGCTACTATAGAATAGAGGGAAACTTGCCTTTTTGCTCAAATTTAAAATTTCTACGTTTCATGACATTCTAAACCTATTTCAGAAGAAAAAATTTTGAATTTTTTTTTTCCAAGTTTCGAAAAAAAAAATGAAATTTTTTAACCACCACTATACTTTCACTTCATTACGTGAATGTGGGTTTGAAAATGTGACAGATGGCAATAATATATGACATATGCACCTATTATACCTTTATTTAAAAATGTACAGGGTGTTCATCCCAAGAAATAATTCAGTCATGGAGGACATATGTAAAGGTATTTGCGCAAGCCTTCCATATTTGGCACCTGTTACTTAGTATTGAACTTTTGCTGTTGGATGAGCACTCTGTATATTTTTTTGACCAAAAGTTATCAGGTTTTCTTTGTAATAATAGCAATAACTATATTCCGATTATTATTCTCAATGTCATTTCTTAATTAATAATTTTTTAGAGTAACTGCCATGCAAAAATAACGAGGGAAGTTCTGTGTAAATACCGTTACCGATTTTTTTTTTTTTTTGAAATAGATAGCGTGTCATGAAACGTGGAAATTTTAAATTTGAGCAAAAAGGTTTTTTTTTCACTATTTATTCCGTTTAGACTGTTCACCCTGTAGATTTTCCAATGAAAGTTTAACCATTTTCTAGTAGGATCAACTACCTACCAAATTTAACTGCTCTCTGTCAAGTAGTTTTTTAGTTAATGCAGCAACAGACAGACTGACAGACAGACAGACTGACGGAATTGAAAAACCTACATTTTCGTAATATTCGTGATCTGAAATGTCAGAATCCGAAAAAATCTCGGAAGGTGATTTTTTATAGAACACAATACTTTTCCCTTCGGTATGCGAGGGAAGTAAAAATCGGTAAAGATATTTACACAGAACTTCCCTCTTTATTTATACTGGACGGTCACTCTAAAAAATTATTAATTACGAAACCACATATGAGAATAATAATCGAATACTTCCCTTCGGTATGCAAGGGAAGTAAAAGAAATTTGAATTTTTTTCTTTACTTCCCTCGCATACCGAAGGGAAGTAAGTATTGTATTGTCTGTTAACTAAAAAACTGCTTGGCGGAGAGCAGTCAAATTTGGTAGGTAGTTGTCGCTACTGTCAGCGAAGAAATGGTTAAACTTTCACTGGAAAATATACAGGGTGGACCGTCCTAGGGGAATAAATAATGAAAAAAAATTTTTTACTCAAATTTTAAATTTCCACGTTTCGTGACACGCTAAACCAATTTCAGAAAAAAAAAATTGAAAGTTTTTTTCACCATTTTTGAACATTTGTACTAAAATAGGTGAAATTTTTTTATTTTCAAATTTAAAATTTCCACGTTTCATAGCATTCTAAACTTGTTTAAAAAAAATATGTTTACCAACATTTTTGAAAAATTTTTTATCGTTAAAATAGATGGAATTTTTTTTTCTTTGTTCGAATTAAAAATATCCACGTTTCATAGCGTTCTAAACCTATTAAAAGAAAAAATTTTTGATTTTTTTTTCACCATTTTTGATAAAATTTTACCACTAAAATAGATGGATACTTTTTTCTTTGTTCAGATTTAAAATTTCTACGTTTCCATGGCATTCTAAACCTATTCAAACAAATTTAAAAATGTTTTTGAAAAATCATAAAAAAAAATTAGAAAAATATATCATTATATTTCAGGCCTTGTTCTCCATAACTACAGTTTACATTGTAGTACCACTACTTTGCTAGTTGTCACCCATATTGTTTAAAGCTATCGAAAATATTACCTAGGTAACCACCCCTTCATATTTTCCCTTCATTACACATCTTTGTGCGCGATGTTCACCACGCGTTATAATCTATTAGTTTCATTTATAACAAAAATTGAGAAAAAGTAGATATCGAAGAGATGAAAGTGATCACGTGACGGCGATAATGATTTGTTGAAGAAAATAAAGAAACTGGAACGGAAGGAAGATTGATGTAATAATTCATTTTGAAGTAATGTCAGTCTGGATGTCAAAAACTTAAATATATGGTTGATAATTCTATTTCACATTCGCCAATGTGTACTGTATGGTCGAACTTATACAAAATATAAGACAGCGCAAAAAATACTTTACACATATTAACATGCAGTTTATGGTTGAACTTATTCTTGAAGTAAGTCAGTACCAAAAATAAGCTGTGTGAAAAATTCGGTCATGTTGACTTGGCAATACTAACAATTTAATTAGATGAAGGAACATTTCTGATATTGGGTGAATGTTTTAGTACAGCAGTAAATAAGCTTGCGCTGCACCCAGAAGTATCTACATGAAGGAAACGTGGAATTTTAAACAAGTAGGCAATTGCAGTTTAGAGCCTTCAAAGTTAAGTCATAATCGTAATTAATAATAATAATAATAACACGTTCTTATTATCTCCCATCTAAAAATACAATTATTTATTGATTTTATAAAAAAAAAGATAACTTCTCAGTGTACTAGGATCAGTATTAGCAGTATTGGGTACAGCCCTATTATTGGGCTTAGTGTAGAACAAGGAGGAGGGGTTGATGAGATGTTAGAGACTGGACAACTTAATGATAAAATAATAATAATAACATTTAAGAAAAATAGGGAAAGTTTCCCATGATATCTATTCTGTAAGCCTTCCAATAAAATACAAAAAAAAATAAAAAATTGGAAGCAAGAAATAAAATTTAAAAAAAAAGGAAAGTTTCCCGTGATATCTATTCTGTATGCCTTCCAATAAAATTAAAAAAAAAAAAGAAATTGGAAGCAAGAAATAAAATTAAAAAAAAAAATTGGAAGCAAGAAATAAAATAAAACCAAAAATAGGGAAAGTTTCCCATGATATCTAATCTTTAAGCCTTCGACATAAAATTAAAAAAAAAAACGAAGCAAGAATTCGCCAATGTGTATTGTAATGTATGGTTGAGCTTATACAAGATATAAGACAGGGCCGAAAAATACTTTACACGTATATAAAACAGTTTACGGTTGAACTTATTCTTGAAGTAAGTCAGTACCAAAAATAAACTGTTTAAAAAATACGGTCATGTTGGCTTGGCAGATGAACTTGGTCGAGGCTTGAACTCAAGATTATGCAGTAATCTCACTAAGTACCATATTACATCATTTATTAAACCGAATGCACCCCTGTCAGCTGTTTTGGGAGACATAAGCAGATTATCTACAGGATTCACAAAAAATGATACTATTGTTATAATTGCGGGAAAAAACGATTTTATGAACAATGAATTTCCATCTTTTAAAATCATATGTGACAATCTAAAGAAATGCAGTCAAACAAACATTATCTTTTCATCTGTGCCATTCTCAAGGAACAACAATAAAAATAAATATATTCATAAGTTCAATATTAAGCTACATGACTTTATCACGAAAATTAATCGTGTAATGGAAGGAAATGTTAAATATTACGAAATCAACGACCATGGATATAATATAAATAACCGTAAAATTTCTAAGGACCTGACAAATCTAATTGATAAAAATAATTTCTTACATAAAACCTTACTATTCATTGAAGTGTTAGTGATCATATGGTAAATATACTGGCATATACAAACGATAATGTGAGTGAGACATGTATCCCACCGAATAAAAGTTTAACGAGTGCAAGTCCAAATTCAAGTGAAATAATTGACTGTGATCTATTGGAAAATAGCATGACAAGTACCAATACTTTTTTATACCCAAGACTCTCCCAAGTCAGTGTGCTAAATTAAACACCACACTTGAGAACGTTGAAATGTCAACCAATAATAGTGCCCCTGAGTGCAATATATCATCACATGCAAAGGTGAGTCTGTTTCATATCAATATACAGTGCTTATCAAATAAAGTTCCTCAATTAACCTTATTTTTGAATGAATTCAAATATGATGTGGTTTGCTTAACAGAACACTGGATGAATGAAGAATCCTTGAAGCATATAAATTTAGGGGATTACTTTTTAGCGAACTCTTTTAGCAGGTCAATTAATATACATGGGGGTGTTACGATATTTCTAAAAAACCACATTGAATGCATACTCTTAAACTTAAATGAATTTAATAGTGAATTAAATTCGGAATTTTGTGGGGTAAAGTTAACAAAAACTAAATTGTTAATTTTTACACTTTACAGATCCTGTTCTGGTGATCCTAATATATTTTTCAACAATTTGGAAAATTTATTACTTAAATATTGTACTGGTGGGTTTAACATTGTTCTTGTGGGTGATTTTAATATAAACTTTCATAAGGAAAGCTCGCTTTTGACTAACTTAGTATCACTCGTTGATTCCTTTGGACTTGACATAGTGATCAAGGAAAACACAAGAATTACTGCACAGTCATCCAGCTGTATAGATAATATTATGACAAATTTAAAAAATAATGATTATGAAGCTGGTGTAATTGAACCATGCCTCTCGGACCACTTAGGTCAGTTTATCACTGTTAAAACTGCTGCTAATTCTCCTAGAGAAGTGTTCAGGAGACGTATTACAAACAGCGGTATTGTCAAATTGCGTGCTTCTCTTTTAGGCCTTAACTGGAATATTTTCTCTAATAATGACTATACCATAGACTTTCTGTCAAATTTTCTAGTCAACAATTATAAAAACCTGATTCAACAGCATTTTCCAGTTAAAAAATGTGCTCGTCACAATAGCAAACCATTAGTACCTTGGTTCAACGAGCCCTTACGTAAAATGCGTGATACTCTAGCTAGCGTCAAAACAATCTGTAATGTGACTAGAAATCCTATTCACTGTCAAATATACAAAGATTTACTTAAAAACAACAGGCATGAAATAAATAAAGCAAAGAAAACAGCTTACGACCATCATCTTGCAAATTCTGACAACAAATCTAGAGACGCCTGGAAACTAATAAATTACGAACGGAACAATAACCATTCATCAAAAGTTCAAATAGATTCGACTTTGTCACAGGACGACTTTAATAATTATTTCAGCACTGCCGCAGATAATATTCTTACATCCCTTCCAAATAGTGATATAAGCGTCAATGATATAATGAGAAGGGTCCCTGTTATCGCTCGCTCTTTTTTTCTTAGGCCAGTTACTACATATGAGGTACTCGATACAGTAAATGCGTTGAAAAATTCCCCTAGTACCGACGCCGACGTCTACGATCTGAATAGTAAAATAATTAAAAATACTATTGATATAATTTTAGGTCCTCTTACATTATTAATCAATAGGTGCTTCACTGAAGCAGTTTTCCCTGATGCATTTAAAATAACTAAAGTGATTCCGGTGTTTAAAAAGGGTGATATGGGAACTCTAGACAACTACCGTCCGATCTCGATTATTCCCATCTTCGGTAAGCTATTCGAAATTCTTTTAAAGTGTGCGCTGTCTGAGCACCTTGTGCATAACTCCATAATTTCTGCTAGCCAATTCGGTTTTCGTCCCAAGCTATCCACAACACAGGCGATACAGAAGGTAGTGGACCACATAGTTCGGGGGCTTGAGGAGGGAGAACACACAGGAATCGCTTTGTGCGATCTCTCCAAAGCATTCGATTGTGTACCCCATGATCTGC
This sequence comes from Stenurella melanura, assembly GCA_963583905.1. Lineage (NCBI taxonomy): Eukaryota > Metazoa > Arthropoda > Insecta > Coleoptera > Cerambycidae > Stenurella > Stenurella melanura. The sequence continues at coordinate 46,310,490 of OY757317.1, forward strand.
TACTACAAAAATTAACGCATTATGGTATAAGAGGTTTGCCGCTATCTCTGTTTGCGTCTTACTTAAGAAATAGGAAACAATATGTGAGTGTTAATAATATAAACTCCGATTTAAGTGAAGTGAAACACGGCGTGCCTCAGGGATCCGTCTTGGGACCAATCCTTTTTATATTATTTATAAACGATATCTGCCATTTTCTAGAACCTTTTAAATGTGTCCTATTTGCAGATGACACAACTCTAATGACCTCAAATAAAAATTGTATGGATCTTATGAATAACTTAGATCAAATTGAAAAAATTGCTGACAAATGGTTTATCACAAATAAACTGAAACTTAACAGCGATAAATCACAAAAAATGGTCATATCGGCAAATCGCAGTATCACTGAGGGTAAGAGAGTGAAATTATTAGGTGTTGTTATAGATGACAATTTAAATTGGTATGGTCATGTTGACTATCTGGGAAAATCTCTCCCAAGTATAATATTTCTACTACGCCAATTGAGGTTGATATTAGGTATAAACACACTACTATCAACATATTTTGCGCTGTTTCATTCCCGTATTACTTATGTAGTAATTTTATGGGGGAATTCAAGTCATGCCTTAAAAATTTTTCAACTCCAAAAGAGAGCACTCAGAGTAATTGCTGGAATCAATAATACTAGTGAACACTGTCAGCCATTGTTTCTAAAATTTGGTATAATGCCTTTACCATCAGTGTATATATACTTTTCCATTATTGAAATACATAAAAACATTAGTAGTTTTAACACTCAATCTGACTCTCACAGTTATAGTACAAGATCTGCAGATTTATTAAGGACCACCCGTTTCAGGCTGAAAAAATCTGAAAATAATTCCCTAAATTTTAATCTGTATAACAAACTACCATCTGAAGTAAAATCATTAAATCTAGATCTCTTCAAAAAAACTGTTAAAAAAATTATATTGAAACACTGTTTTTATTCGGTTGACGATTATCTGAGGGCATCACCCCTATAAAAACCTAACCATCAAGCAATAATATTTAGTGATTAAATAATCACATTAAATGCACTTATATTGATGTGGAACAGAATTACTTCGTATTTTTCTTTGTATACACATAATTGTCTGCATCTTATATACATTTGTTTGTAGGTATGTATGTACCATATATGTAATGTTTTCGTCTTGATAATGTACAGTGTACTATGCTATACTGTTTGTTTTACTAGTCAATGTATTATGTAGATTTGTTATTTATTATTTGTATGTATAGAACTACGACTGATTGCTGGTTGATATAGTTGGAATTTATTAACCATAAGATAGATTCTCTCTTTTTTTTTTGTTGACTTGCTACAAATGTACATAATTGTATATCATGTGGTTAAATAAATGCTATCTATCTATCTATCTAAAGAAGAAGTTTTGTGCATGTATGCAAAACCGTTATATTAAGTTTTTTCAACGTCAAATACTCCCAAAACCATTAATTCTGTATCAGAAACTGTAGAGAGAAAATTATTAACTTCAAAATGTTAAGGTCAGGTACCATGCTAAACTTTTAAGATGGAAGATATTAGAACTTCGATGAAACTTCTAATCAGAGTTGAACGAAAAAGTTGAAAACTATCAAGGTTTAGTTTTTGAGAAGTTCAAGGGATATAAATTTACATATTTGCCATTTGAGCTATACATAAGCCCTTCTGTACTTATAAGAAAGCCTGTTGTGAGCCTGCTTACGATAAATAGCTTTTATTTGATCAATACATTTAGATGATGTATTGTTGTTTGGAAAAAATTTCAAAGAATATTTTAAAAACATTAAAATGACTAGAATTTCTTAATTCCTTAGATTCCTGTTAAACTATAATAGAGCTGTTTTAGCTCAAGTTCTGGATGCAAATATTAAGGTTTTATATTTGACCCTAATATGTTAATGTTGTGGCTCCTAAAAAAAAGAGAAGTAAATTAATTAATTTGCTATAAATTTTTGGACCAAAATTTTTGAGATGACACAATCAGGCACGTCGAGAGGTGGGGGGCTGTTCCCCCCCCCCCCCCGGGCCCGGTGATTTTTGAGAGGGCTCGGCGGTTCTGAAGGAGCCCGGGTTCTATCCGAAGTTGGAGATTGTATGTGCACTAGGTAAAACGAGAAAGATATACTTTTAAATTATTAGTGTGATGTAAATAATAACGAGGAGTTCCAGATAACTTGTATTGTTTATAATGAGGGAAATATGAAATTGTTAGGGAACGGAATATCTTTTCCCGCTCTCCAAAATTTCTACCGTGATAAGGAATAGTACTCCCCCTCTCTTCAAAATTTCCTTCCCGATAAATATTAAATTTTAAAGAATATTTACCCCTCGCTCTTCAAAATTTCGATCGAGATAAATATTCAATCCTAAGGAATACTTTCCCTCTTTCGTCGAAATTTATACTGAACATTGGTGGGAGTCGTATGTTACTAACCCCCGGGTCCCGATTTTCTCTCGACGGCCCTGGACACAGTCAGTAGGCTCACTGGTGCAATTATGATGATACTATAACAATTTCAGATATATACCGGATATAGATGGTTAGAGAAATTATCAATTTACTACTACTACTACTTTAAAATTTTTATATGTGTATTGATACTACAACAGCAGTGTTGTACATATTAATAGATTACTGCCCATCAAGTTCCATTGTTAAATAACTTAATCTGATGTTATTGTTGTTAAATATTGTTAAATATTTCCCAAAACATAGGGCAATGGAGCGAATCAAAAGATATTTGGCTATTCGTATCGTATACTTTGTCAAAATTAATTTTGTAACAGATAAAAAGTTAAGGATTAGAAATACTGAAACAGAGTGGGCATTATCTAAAGATTTTTAATGTTATCAGTAATAATTTTGGACAACCCCAGATGGTTATTCGCCTCAGGAATTAACACTAAATGTAAGAATTTATTATTTAATAATAATAATAATAATAATAATAATAATAATAATAATAATAATAATAATACATTTATTATTCACCATATATATATACCAACAATACATAACATTACAAGTAGTTTACATTGTAATATGGCAAATAAAAGGCAGTCTGTTAGGTTAAATAACCAATTCTTCCACAGCTGCCTGAACCGTAGATAAACACACAAATACACTTTTTTTTACCCATTTACCCATTTTTGAACATTAACCTTATAAGTAAATAATTTCTTAAAATATACAACATTTACACTCTATTACTTAACTATTGCCTATCAAACAAATAACATTTTATTCGATTTTTGAAAACACCATGTGAAGGTACAAAACTCGGCACATCCAGGATTTCGCCAAAGGTTGCTACATTATATGAAAAAGACCTCTTATAAATTTCTTTTTTATGAGAAGGTATTGTCAGCATATTTTTGCGGCGTAAATTTAAATTATGTACGTCAGTCCTAAAAGTAATCTTTCGGTACAAATATTCGGTAGATTTATACTTGAGTATTTTATAGAAAAAGCACACCAAGTGATGTTTACGGCGGTTATACATGCTCAGCCATTCGGCCTCCTTCAACTTATGAGATATACGTTGTGGTCTTCTTATACCGTAAATAAGTCGTAGACATGAATTTTGCGTTTTCTTTTAATATCGGAGCTATCAAGACATGGTCCATAAACAACATCACAATGATTAAAATGGGAAAGTACAAGGGAATCACACAGTTTTATTTTTAATTTGGGACTAAGAAAGTGTCTTTGGCTATATATAAATTTTAACGAAGTATAGGCCTTTTTTAATTTTTCAGTTACGTGCTCCTTAAAACGAAGTTTGTAATCAATAAGTAAACCTAAATTCTTACAGATATTACTAAAAGGTATGATATCATTACCTAAGCAGATATTCATGATATTAGACATTTCTTTGATTTTCAGAGCCAAAAAGAATAGCACAAGATTTATTAGAATTAATTTTTAAGAGATGACTATTAGACTGCAGAAGGAGTTTGTCTAAATCCGTGTTTATTTTATTATTTGCATTAACTAAATCATCAAATTTAAAGGATAAGTATAATTGACTGTCATCTGCATAAAAGTGGTATTTGCAGTAAGATAAATGAGCATGAAAGTTGCTTGTATAGATAGTATACATCAAAGGTCCAAGGATACTTCCCTGAGGTATTCCTTGCTGTAGTTCAGCCAGATCGGATATCTTATCGTCAATTTTAACTTGTTGAAATCTTCCTGATAAATAAGATGATAAAAAAGTACAAGAACTCTTGTCAAAGCCTACAAAGTGTAGAATAGATATCGGAATTTTATGGTTCAACGTATCAAAGGCTTTAGAATAATCTAAAAGCACTAATACACACAATTCATCGTTGTCAAGTGATTTTAAGATATCGTCCGTTATTTCCGCTAAAGCCGTTGAATAACTATACCCAGATCTGAATCCTGATTGGTACGTTGGCAATAAATCATACTTATTTAGATGATCTCTTATTTGCATTTCCATATTTTTTTCTAATATCTTAGACATTGTAGGCAGAATACTTATGCTACGCAAATGAGACAATTGACTTGGTTGACTTACCTTTGATAATGGTAGAACATAAGCATGCTTCCAGGCTTTTGGAAAATAACTGCTTCTAATGCACTCATTTATAATATGCGTTAAATAAACAACTATATGAGGGCAACAAAGCAAGATTAAGTTTATATTTATATTGTCAGTACCAAAGGCCTTCGTTTTTATATTCTGTAGAATTTTTAAGACTGTATCCTCTGTTGCATGTAAAAAGGAAAATAAGTTATCAATACCCTCTTTAATATTATTGGAGTAGTAGTTATTATTTGTGGTATAAACACCTTACTGCCTTAGTAGGATGCATTCACTAATCATAAGGCAAAGTAATTTGTCTTATTCTAATACATTTCCACTTTTTTCAATGATTCTTACAGTTATCAGAAAAATTATGAATGACGGAACGATTGATATTTTAGTTGTACCGTATTGGCCAACCCAACCTTGATATCATCCAACCTTGATATCATGACATCATGACATCATTATTTATTAACAGACTAATATATTTCCAACCGTCTAATAATAATAATAACGAAAAATTCTTTATTCACTTGGCTACACATTTTTATAGATGTGATAGATCAATTTTGAACACATGTCATGTTAGAAAATAGGAAACAGCAAAGCATAAAACTAATTTCGTCTTGTCAACAATAATAGTATACCATGTATAAGAAAGAAACTCTTTCGATAATAGAGGGAAAATAAACAGAAGGCTTTCATAATAATAAAAAAAAAGGAGCAAAAGGTACAAGATACAATAAATATTTTAATTTTGTCTTTAGCGAAGTCAACGTTGCTAAATCACAATGGCGCTGTATAATAGTGAATAGTGTTTTGTCATGAATTTCATCCCGATATTTATGGCGCAGCAATGAATGCTATATTGAAATTTTTTGCTCAAAATTGTAATGGAGTATCTCACAGTTTTTTTGAATACATTAAATTCAGCGATTTCTCTAATTCCTTTGTAGAGGATGTAGTGAATAACCTTGTGGTTAAACGGTTTTTTAAAGGCGTCTTTAGATTACGGCCACCAAGGCCCAAGTATTTTAAAATTGAAATACTAACGTCGCTTTAGAATTTTTATGAAAACAATGTTCTTTCGAGACACTAAAATTTAAAAAGTTAACAAAGAAACTTATAAAGTTACCTGCTTTAGTAACTGTTCATAGAGTACCGACCTTTACGTTAATTGAAGGTTAAAATATTAAAATTTTTGAGAAGAGGCCTGACATTAGAATTTCAGATATTAAGACATCATTATCTGGCCAGAAGCAACCTATAAGAGACAGGGCTGGATCTAATAAAAGATCTTTATTTTTTTGTGATATTTTACACCATAAAAATTAAGTACAGCAAGAGACGATATTCACCAAATGGTATAGTTTAATTAACATATGCAAAACTAAATATAGTAGTTAGTTTTTCATAATTTATTTACTAGACAAGGTTGTATCGGTGCACCTTAAGTAATATAGGAATTTTTTTTACTAAACTATAATTAAATGAAACAAAATTGCAATAAAATGCGTTAAACATCTACAATGTAAACTGTAGTTATGGAGAACAAGGCCTGAAATATAATTGTACGATTAAACGAACTTGCCTTAGTGAAGTTTGATCGTAATTATATGAGGGCCTTGTTCGACACAATTACAGTTCCCCCCCCCCCCCTTGATTCTATCCCAATGCAAAATATTGCAATTGAGCCTTTAAACATAATGAAGGGAAAATATGAAGGGGTGGTAACCTAGGTAATATTTTCGATAGCTTTAAATAATGTGGGTGACATCTAGCAAAGTAGTGGTACTACAATGTAAACTGTAATTATGTCGGACAAGGCCCTCATATAATTACGATCAAATTTCACTAAGGTAAGTTCGTTTAATCGTACAATTTATCATTACTATAGAATAGATGAAAAATTTTTTTTGCTCAAATTTAAAGTTTCCACGTTTCATGACATTCCAAACCTATTTAGGAAAAAAAAATTGCGACATTTCTTTACCGTTTTGGACGGAATTGAAAAACCTATATTTTCGTAATCTACGTGATCTGAAACGTCAGAATCCCAAAAAATCTCGGAGGGTGATTTTTTCTCGAATACAATACTTCCCTTCGGTATGCGAGGGAAGTAAAAATGTCACATTTTTTTCTTCTGAAATAGGTTTAGAATGTCATGAAACGTGGAAATTTTAAAATAGAGCAAAAGGGAATGTTTCCTTCTATTCTATAATAGTGGAAATTTTTTTAATAGGTTTGGAATGCTAGGAAACGTGAAAATTTTTACTTGAGCAAAGAGAAAAAAATTTCCATCTATTTTAGTGGTAAAAAAATGGTAAAAGTATTTACACAGAACTTCTCTCGTTATTTGTGCATGGTAGTCACTCTAAAAAATTAATAATTACGAAATGACATTGAAAATAATAATCGGAATATAGTTATTGCTATTATTACAAAGAAAACTTGATAAGTTTTGGTCAAAAAAATATACAGATTGCTCATCCAACAGCAAAAGTTCAATACTAAATAGCAGGTGCCACATATGGCAGGCTTGCGTAAATACCTTTACAAATGTCCACCGTGACTGAATTATTTCTTGGGATGACCACCCTGTACATTTTTCAATAAAAGTATAATAGGTGCATATGCCAGATATTATTGCCATCTGTCACATTTACAATCCAACATTCACGTAATGGAGTGGAAGTATAGTGGTGGTTAAATAATTTCATTTTTTTTTTTTAATTTTTCAAAAGATGTTGGGAAAATAATTTTTAAATTTTTTTCTTCTGAAATAGGTTTAAAATGTCAAACGTAGAAATTTTAAATTTGAGCAAAAAGGAAAGTTTCCTTCTATTCTATAGTAGTGCTAAAAAAGTTTAAAAATTAAAAATGATATATTTTTTAAAATAGATTTAGAATGCTATGAAACGTGAAAATTTTAAATTTGAGCAAATAAAAAAAATTCGATCTGTTTTAGTGGTGAAAACTTTTTGAAAATTGTTGGTGAAAAAAATGTTCAAACATTTTTTTTCTGAAATACCTAGGTTTAGAATGTCATGAAACGCGAAACTTTTAAATTTAGCATTCTAGTGTTAAATTTTTTTCCAAACTGGTAACAAAATGTTGCCAGTTTTTTTCCGAAATTGGTTTGGAATATCATGAAACCTGGAAATTTTAAATTTGAAGAAATAAAAAAAAATTCCATCTATTTTAGCAGTAAACAAATTTTCAAAAATGGTAAAAAAAATTTGGAAATTTTCTTTTTTTTGAATTAGGCTTAGAATGCCATGAAACGTGGAAATTTCAAATTTGAAGAAAGAAAAAAAAATCATTTTAGTAGTTAAAAATTTTTCAAAAATATTGGTGAAAAAAATTTTCAATTTTTTTTTTTCCGAAATAGGTTTAGGGCGTCATGAAACGTGGAAATTTTAAATTTGAGCAAAAAATAATTTTTTTCACTATTTATTCTGTTTTAGAGGGTCCACCCTGTTTATTTTCCAGTGAAATTTCTACCATTTATTCGCTGACAGTAGCGTCAACTACCTACCAAATTTGACTGCTCTCCGTCAAGTGGTTTTTTAGTAAATGCACCAACAGACAGACAGACAGACAGACAGACAGACAGACAGACAGACAGACAGACAGACAGACAGACTGACGGATTTGAAAAACCTATATTTTGGTAATCTACGTATTCTGAAACGTCAGAATCCGAAAAAATCTCGAAGGGTGATTTTTTCTCGAATACAATACTTCCCTTCGGTATGCGAGGGAAGTAAAACTAAGAAATTTTTTTCACCAACATTGTTGAAAAATTTACCACTAAAATTCATGAAAAACATTTTTTTCTTTGTTCAAATTTAAATTTTCACGTTTCATGGTATTCTAAACCTATTTCAAATTCAAAATGTTTTTGAAATTTTTTGTTACAAACATTTTTGAAAAATTTTTTACCACTAAAATAGATGAAAAATTTTTCTTTCTTCAAATTTAAAATTTCCACGTATCATAGCGTTTTAAGCCTATTAAAAATACGGATTTTTTATTTACCATTTTTGAAAAAAATTTGCCACTTAAATAGATGGAAAATTTTTTTTCTTTGTTCAAATTTAAAATTCCCACGTTTCTATGGCACTAAACCTATTTCAACAAAAACAAATTTAAAAATTTTTTTGAAAAATTTAAAAAAAATTTGGAATTTATTTTATCTGTTTGTCACTATTATAGAATAGATGAAACATTTGTTTTGCTCAAATTTAAAATTTCCCGCTTCATGACATTCTAAACCTATTTCAGAAAAAAAAAATTGAAAATTCGTTTCACCAACATTTTTGGACAAATCTTTACCACTAAAATAGATGGAAAAATTTTTTTCTTTGCTCAAATTTAAAGTTTTTACAGTTCGTGGCATTCTAAACCTATTTAAAAAAAAATCCATCAGTCTGCCGGTCTGCCTGTCTGTCTGTTGGTGCATTAACTAAAAACTACTTGACGGTGAACAGTCAAATTTGGTAGGTAGCTGACGCTACTGTCAGCGAACAAAGGGTTAAACTTTCACTGGAAAATATGTGGACTGTCTAAAGGGACTAAATAATGAGAAAAAATATTAATTACTTCGAAAAATTTTTTACCACTAAAATAGATGGAATTTTTTTTCTTTGTTCAAATTTAAACTGTCCACATTTCATGGCATTCTAAACCTATTGGAAAAATTATATTTTGAAAATTTTTTTGAAGTTTTGAATTTTTTTTTCCAGCATTTTTGAAAAAATTTTTTACCACTAAAATTGATGGAAAGAGAATTCTCCTTGTTCAAATTTAAAATTTTCACATTTCATGACATTCCAAACCTATTTAAAAAAAAAATTGAAAAAAATAAAATAAAATTCCCACCACTATACAGTAGATGATGGAAAGAAGTTATCAGGTTTTCTCTGTAATAATAGGGCTAACTACATGGCGAATATAGCTCTGATGTCATCTCTCAATCAATAATTTTTTAGAGTGACCGTGTTGTATGAATAAAGAGGGAAGTTCTGACTAAATACATTTGCCGATTTTTTTTTTAATAGGTTTAGAACGCTATGAAAAGTGGAAATTTTTCATTTTAACAAAGAAAAACAATTTTTTCATCATTTTAGTGGTAAAATTTTTTTCAAAAATGTTGATAAAAAAAATTCCAACATTTTTTTTTTTAATAGTTTTAGAATGCTATGAAATGCGGAAATTTTAAATTTGAACAAAGAAAAACAAATTTTCATCTATTTTAGTGGTAAAATTTTTTCAAAAATGGTAAAAAAAGTCCTGATTTTTTTTTAAATAGGTTTAGAACGCTATGAAACGTGGAAATTTTTAATTTGAACAAAGAAAAACAATTTTTCCATCTATTTTAGTGGTAAACAAAAAATTCAAAAATTTATTTTGAAATGGTTTTAGAATATCAATAATGATGAAAAAAAATTCCATTTTTATTTTTCTGAAATAGGTTTAGCGTGTCATGAAACATGAAAATTTTGAATTTGAACAAAAAAAAATTTCTGTCATTATTTATTCCCTTTAGGCGGTCGACTCTGTATATTTTCCTGTGAAAGTTTAACCGTTTCTTCACTGACAGTAGCGTCAACTACCTACCAAATTTCACTGCTCTCCGTCAAGTAGTTTTTTAGTTAATGCACCAACAGACAGACAGACAGACAGACAAACAGACACATAGACAGACTGACGGAATTCAAAAACCTATATTTTCGTAATCTACGTGATCTGAATCGTCAAAATCCGAAATAATGTCGAATGGTGAATTTTCCTCGAATACAATGCTTCCTTTCGGTACATATGCGAGGGAAGTAAAAATGAATTCTTTTAACAATTACTATCCTTGCACTCCACTACATGAATGTGGAACTGAAAATGTGGCAGATGGCAATAATATTTGACTTATGCACCTATTATAGTTTTATTTAAAAATGTATAGGGTGGTCATCCCAAGAAATAATTCAACAACCATGTTGGACATTTTTAAAGGTATTTGCGCAAGCCTTTCTTCCATATTTGTCACATATTATTTAATATTGAATTTTTGCTGTCGGATGACCACTCTGTATATTTTTTTGCCCAAAAGTTATCAGGTTTTCTTTGTAATAATAGTGACAACTATTATTATTTTTTTGCTCAAATTTAAAATTTCCACGTTTCATGACATTCCACAGCTATTTCAGAAAGAAAAATTTTTTCTACCAACATTTTTGAAAAATTTTTAATCACTAAAATGGATGAAAAATTTTTTTTCTTTGTTCGAAAAAAAAATTAGAAAATTTAAAAAAATATATTTTTAATATTTTTCTATCGCTGCTATAGAATAGATGAAATTTTTTTTGTTCATATTTAAAATTTCCAGGTTTCATGAAATTCTTAACCTATTTCGGAAAAAACAAATTTTGAACATTTTTTTTACCATTTTGGAAAAAATTTACCATTTTGGAAAAAAATTAACTACTAGAATAGATATAAAAAAACATGTTTGCTCAAATTTAAAATTTTCACGTTTCATGGCATTCTAAACCTATAAAAAAATGAAACAAATTGTAGTCTTTTTACCACTACTATAAAATAGATGAAAAAATATTTTTGCCAAGATTTAAAATTTCCACTTTTCATGACATTTTAAACCAATTTCTGAAAAAAAAAATTAGAACATTCTTTTTACCATTCTGGGAAAAAAATGTATCACTAGAATAGATGGAAAAATAATATGCTTTGCTCAAATTTAAAATTTTCACGTTTTATGGCATTCTAAATAAGTATATTAAAAAAAAACTAATTTTTTTTTAAAATAATTTGTAATGTTCTTTTACCACTACTATAGAATAGAAGGATACATTCCTTTTTGCTCAAATTTAAAATTTTCACATTTCATGACATTCTACGCCCATTTCAGAAGAAAAAAGTTTGAAAATTTGTTTGCCAACATTGAAAAATTTAAAAAAAAAATGAAATTTTTTAACCACTGCTATACTTCCACTGCACTACGTGAATGTGGAATTGAAAATGTGACAGATGGCAATAATATATGGCATATGCACCTATTATACTTTTATTGTAAAACGTAGTGTGGGCATCACAAGAAAAAATTCAACCATGGTGGACATTTGTAAAGGTATTTGCGCAGGCCTTCCATATTTGGCACCCATTATTTAGTATTGTTTTGCTGTTGGATGAGCACTCAGTATATTTTTTTGACCAAAAGTTATCAGGTCTTCTTTGTAATAAAAGTGATAACTATATTCCGATTATTATTCTCAATAGCATTTCGCAATTAATTATTTTTTAGAGTGACCGCCATGCACAAATAAAGAGGGAAGTTCTGTGTAAACACCTTTACCGATCTTTTTTCTGAGTGCGCACACTGCAACGCTCAATGAGAAAAATCTCGCCAACTGTATCAATGCAATCCTTTCACCTACAACTACAGTCAAACCGAAGAACCTAGTTACGATGAAATACTTTTCACAGGCCCGCAGTATAAATTGCCGGCCATTAAGGCCCATATTAGAAGAGACAAGTTTGCTTGTTTTGACGAATACTATCATCAAATCACTTCGGTTAGTGACACTAGCTCCTAGAATAAAAGCACACTTTTGGATATATTAAATTACCATAGGAGTAAAGGACGTAACACAGCTGTTAATATGAGAGCGTGTTCTTAGTCAATTCTGAAGTCTATAGACACTAGAAAAAGGGAGCGAGCGTAGACACGTCTGCATATACTCGTATTTCGATACGCAATTGCTAAACAGGGTTTTTCTATATTTTCCCTGTATATTCCCTTACCCACGTTTCCACAAAAATTTTGCAATATATTATTTTAATTCGGAGGAAATAATTTAAACAAATAGACATAGATTTACAGAAATGTCTTATCGCGGCAAAAATAAATTACAACAGGCGTACACTGAAATCTCTAGCCATAACAGCGGCGGCTGACACATTTTATTTGTTTATAACAATTTAAATGGTCTAGCAATAAACAATGTACACTATTATTTAGATTAAGTGCTTGAAATGTTAAATAGCTAAAGAGAATAAAAATATTAAAATGGAAATGGATACGCAAATGCAACAACGTCGGGCGCGGTTAGTACTTGGATGGGTAAGCCTCTCCAGGGAAACACAGCGTTCTCGCTCCATCTTCTAACGGCTTGTATGCAGCACATACGTAGAAGGTATTTAACTTTAGGCGGGGGTTACATAGCGGATATACCATCCTTCGGATGGGATGTAAAGCAGTCGGTCCCTTGTCTATTAAATGTTAGGCAAAATTTCCAGGTTGGGGGTAGCTCGTCTCCTGGCGTCGGTGATTGGCCTTGATAGCGGAAATAGACCGACGTTAAGTGCTTAAAAAAAAAGACACTAGGAAATTTTAGTTTTTTTCATTTCGCTCTAGAATCAAAAGATCTTTTAGAAAATAGAATAAAGAAATATGCTAAACGAAACCATTAAAAACAGGTGCACATTATTAGAGAGATATTGCAGTCAGTGATACCGCACGACGTTCGCTAATTACGTTACGTTATTGAGGCAAATAACACTGCTTTGATTAAGACTTATTGCATTGTAGTTCCATTCGTGCGTAACTAGGTTATGTAAAACGTCACTTTTTATGTCAAATAGTCGACAAATTTAGAAATATATTATTCCTGTTGTAAAATATTAAAATTATGAAAGGTAAATTTTAAGTAAGTTAATTTTAAAATCAAACTAGTCTTATTTTCTAAAAAGGGGGCTCCAATTTACTCAAAAAGACCTTTCAAACAAATTTTTTTGGAGTCGATTGTAGACAAAACAAAGATGAATTTTTGTATGATATGATTTATATGATATAATATTTACATATATTTATATTGCTGTGTATCCACACTGTGGAACACTACCCAAGTATCGTGTTTGAAATCATAAATAAAATTCACAAATTTGTATGTATTTTAGAAAATAATCATAACAGTTTTACTTTAACGGATCATACAGAAGCAGGAATATCTGTGGTTTATTTAATTGATTCAAGTTCACTTATTCTCAGCGAGTAGGATGCAGAGAATGAAACTTGATATTGAATACGAACAAAATATTTAAATAAACATAAATGAGGTTATTTTAGTTTAACAAGGTTATTCTAAATAGTATATAATAAAACATGTACTTATAGAGAATCACAATCTCATTTAAAATGATTTAGAATGAAATTGGAAAACAAAAAAGTAAATTTTATAAAATCTGACATGCATGTCAAAACTTAGGGCTGAAAATCATAAATTGTGTAGAAACACTGTAAATCTACATAAAATGAATATTGAATGAAAGACTATTAACAGTAGTTGCAGTGCAGCGTAATTATTTTAGAAATAGTAAGTCCATATATTACAAAACACTGAATGACATTTTAAGTTTTCAGATATTTTCAAATGTCATTGCAGAAAGGTGTTTTGTAAATGATATTTCACATCATGCAGAAAGAAAGGACTAATAGTATGATGTTAAATGTTTGTTGGCGTATCAATTTCTTGTTTTAGTTTATAATATCAGTATTCTGTCATTATGAAAAACTGCAGTACGTTTTTAGCTACTAGCATTTTGTGTTTATCATTGCTATTCATCTAAATGTATGAATTAGTATTTATTTGAGATTGGAATTGTTAATTGTAGTTATAAGTAGATTTTAAGAAAGTGTATGTAATATGTCAATATATTTCGAGTAATTACAATTATTCACTTAATCCTGAAAAGTAGAATAAGAAACTTATCAGGAAAATTAAAGAATTAAAAACAGTTTTCAATTAATATAAAGAACAAACAAAACTGAATAGTTTAAATTTTAAATTAAAATTAAATTTTGAAATATTAGATCAAAATAGAAAAAAACAATTGAAATATTGGAAATTAACCCATTCAAACGACTAAAAATAATAAATCAGTTGATCATACACCGCTGAACAGCGAGCTGCGAAAAATATTCATCCACGAAATAATTAATAAATTGAAAATAGAAGAAAAGTGGTGAATAAGTTGAAGGTTAGGATATTACAATCCAGATATATTGATATCAAGAATAAATTGTAAAAGTTGATTAAATATAAGAAGTGAGTATACTTTGAAAGTATTACGAAGTAGATTATCCGGAAAGCAGATTTACAAGAGGGAAGTATTTGTTAATCCAGTTAGCAAATTTATATGGTGAAGAAATTTCAAACGTCAACCAAGTGATAGAAATACTTCAAGGAAATCTTGAAAATAAATTGGAGGTTAGAAACAAACGTCAATCCAGTAAAGAAGAAGAAGAAGAAGAAGCCTTGAGAGGTTAAAAAGTCAGTCAAGTGACATAATATTTCAAGGATCATAATAACCAGTTAGAGGTTATAATATAACATTACTCGAGTCGAAAGAAAGACAAGGTAAAGCTTTACAATATCCCAAATCCATGGTACATATTTATTTTAAATAAAGGCCATATTTATAATTTTAGTTAAGTTAGATTTTGTTATTTAAATTTGTTAATTACATTCCAAGTTCAAATTTGTTAATAAAATAATACTTTGTTCGTTCAATATTGAGTTTGATTTATTTAGATTGTTATCTTGATCGATGAGCATTTATTGAACCGACTTCGTTGGACCTTGAGTAAGAGTCATTCTATAGATTGTAGATAGTCATGCTAATGGTGTTCTATAGTCTATAATATTAACAGCTTTTAAGAAACTGTTTGGCGCCCAGTAAACTCATTTCAATTTACTTTTAAGAAGTAATTTCGAACGTATAAAAAATAAAATAGATAGCAGAATATAGAACAATATATAATAATAATAATAATAATAATAATAATAATAATAATAATAATAATAAATTGACTTTATTAAACGGCGGAGTTCAGCTGCGCTGCTCTTACACTCAACCACAACCACATTTAGGCTTATAATGGAGATTCCTCCATGTTGGAAGCAGGTATATTGGCTGGTAATATAGAATACACAAATACAGATCGGATGATTCTGGTTGTTCCCGATTTTCACCGAAGTGAGGATAACGTCGTTCATACGACGCTCGCTAAACGTACGGAAATTACGTCAGGCGCTAAGTTATTACCGCATGTCTTAACCCAGATTAAATATGCGCATGCTTAGATGTCAAATAACGCGATCCTGTAATAGCGGATGCCGTTATGTGACAATGCAATATCTCTCTATTGTAGCTAATGTCACTATGAGGCGCAACTTGCAGAATTTTGACAAAATTATTACAAACGGATAACATATGCAAAGCAGCAGTTTTTAATTCCATGACCATCTGTGATCAAGATAATTTTTTATATCACGGTACTTACGTTATAATTGTTTTTATTGTCGTACTTTTCGTTGTATTTTTGCAATTGAAAAATATGTCTTAAAATTGCATGCCTCATTCGAAAAGTAATAATTAATAAAGTCGGTTCAAGAAAAGTGAAAAGTAGACAAGGGCTTGCGGTTTCATGAGTTTCGAAAATCCTATGACTTGGTTTGGTTGATATTTATTTTCTGCAATATGCGATTTAGGTTCGATAAATATTTCCCCCGCGATAATTTATTTACTTATATGTTGCAATATTTCACCTTTAATAAGTTAAATTAAAAATTGTATATACCGGGTGATTCAGTTTGGTAATCGCGTCCCTGCATCTTTTTTATTTCAACAAAAACCTACAAGCCAAAAATATTTGTAAATCGCTAGTCAAGCTCTATCGAATCATCTCTATCATCACATATGCCAAAGTAACGATAGTCAACTTTTTATTTCAATTATTACCTTTTTCTCCGATCGTTTAGTCGCGTCATTTTGGCATTTTACCTCTAATAAAAAAGTTACAGTGTCAATTGATTTCATTTATGTTGCAAAGAGATCAAGAAGACAATATGCCATAGAATTAGACAAAAATAGTTATTCTGGGGTTTTTGGGGTCGCTGATCATCAGTCTGAACTTCAAATTGGGGAAATTCAAAATAGCGAACCGGAAATCGGGCCATTTTCCATAAGAAATGATAGTGGATATCTTGGCCTTGAAAATCTGTGCTCGGGGGTTTTCCAGGTTGCTAATTACGAATCAGAGATCTAATTTACAAAATTCAAAATGGCGGGCAGGAATAGCAGTCCATTTCTCCGGAAAACTCGTATTATTTTCTACCTTGGGCTGAAAGTGGAAACTCTGGGGTTTTCGTTATCGCTGATAACGAATCTGATGTCCAATTAGGAAGAATTCAATATGGCAGACCGGATGTAGTAAATACTCGTATTTTTGATACTTTCTGACCAAAAAAGTTAAATTCGGGGTTTTCCGGAGAGATTAACTGTTCTTCCGGTCTGCTATTTTGAATTTCGTAAATTGGACTTCTGATTCGTGACCAGCGACCTCAAATACCACCGATTACTCATTTTAAGCTCAAAAACGAAAAAAACACGAGTTTTTCTTATTAAATTGACTTTACTACCGGTCCGCCATTTTGAATTTACCAAATCAGACCTCGGATTCGTGATCAGCGACCTCGAAAACCCCCGAACACAGATTTTTAAGGCCAAGATTTCTATTCTCATTCCTTATGGAAAATGGCCCGATTTCCGGTCCGCCATTTTGAATTTCCCAACTTGTACTTCAGATTGGTGATCAGCGACTCCAAAACCCCCGCGAGTAATTATTTTTGTTTAATTTTATGGCATATTGTGTATGATAACAAATTTTTCAATTATCGGGAAAAAAATCGGTAAAGGTTTTTATACAGAACTTCTCTCTTTATTTGTGCATGGCGGTCACTCTAAAAACTTATTAATTACGAAATAACATTGAGAATAATAATCAGAATAGAGTTATTACTATTATTACAAAGAAAACCTGATTACTTCATCCTCATCCAACAGCAAACATTCAATACTAAATAACAGGTGCCAAATGTGGAAGGCTTGCGCAAATACTTTTACAAATGTCCACCACGGTTGAATTATTTCTTGGAATGACCACCATGTACATTTTTCAACAAAGGTGCATATGGCAAATAATATTGCCATCTGTCTCATTTTCAATTCCACATTCACGTAATGGAGTGAAAGTATTAGTAGTGGTTTAAAAGTTTAATTTTACTTCCCTGGCATACCGAAGGAAAGTATTGTATTCGAGAAATAATCACCCTCCGAGATTTTTTCGGATTTTGACATTTCAGATCACGTAGATTACGAAAATATAGGTTTTTCAATTCCGTCAGTGTGTCTGTCTGTCTGTCTGTCTGTCTGTCTGTCTGTCTGTCTGTCTGTTGGTGCATTAACTAAAAAACTGCTTGACAGAGAGCAGTCAAATTTGGTAGGTAGTTGACGCTACTGTCAGCGAAGAAATGGTTAAGCTTTCACTGAAAAATATACAGGGTGGACCGTCTAAAGGGAATAAATAAGGAAAACATTTTTTCTTTGCACAAATTTAAAATTTTCACGTTTCATGACACGCTAAACCTAGTTCAGAAAAAAAAAATTGGAATATTTTTTACCAATATTTTTGAAAAATTTTTTACCACTAAAATAGATGGAATATTTTTTTCTTCGTTCAAATTTAAAATTTCCACGTTCCATTGCGTTCTAAACCTATTTAAAAAAACAATTTTAGAACATTTTCTTACCGTTTTTAAAAATGTTTTACCACTAAAATGGATGGAAAATTTATTTTTCTTTCTTCAAATTTAAAATTTCCACGTTTCTATGGCATTTTAAATCTATTCAAACAAATTCAATTTTATTTTTAATTTTTATTTATTTATCACTACTTACTATAGAATAGATGAAAAATTCGTTTTTGCTCTAATTTAAAATTTCCACGTTTCATGACATTCCAAACCTATTTCGGAAAAAAAAATTTGCAACATTTTTTTACCATTTTGGAAAAAAAAATTACCACTAGAATAGATGGAAAAATTTTATTTTGCCCAAATTTAAAATTTTTACGTTTCATGACATTCTAAACCTATTTCAGAAAAAAAGTTTTGAAAATAGTTATTCTTTGCTCAAATTTAAAATTTTTACGTTTCATGGCATTCTAAACCTATTTCAAAAAAAAAAAAAATGCCACTACTATAGAATAGAAGGAAACTTTCCTTTTTGCTCAAATTTAAAATATCCACGTTTCATGGCATTCTAAACCTTTTTTAAAAATGAATTATTGTTTGTTTGCTTACAATTGTATTGAAACATATTCTTTATAGGATTTTGTAAACAGAAGAAAAAATAAGTATCTACAACTAAAAAAAAACTTTGTGCAAAAATATTAAGGAAATCTTTGCATCTTTCTATAACCTGAATTCTGGTTAAATTAAAATCCTGAAATGAATTTGTCTAATTTCTTAATTGAGAATTCTCATTCTAACACTAGCATCCACACAGTTACCTACGACCATGCAGGTTAAACTAGTATCTGCTGTTTGCAAAATCCAGAATGCGTTTCAATTCTAAACCTATTTCAGAAGAAAAAAAATTTGAAAACTTTTTTACCAACATTTCTGAAAAATTTCAAAAAGAAGTGAAATTTTTTAGCCACGTGAATGTGGAATTGAAAATGAGACAGATGGCAATAATATTTGGCATATGCACCTATCATACTTTTATTGAAAAATGTACAGGGTAGTCATCCCAAGAAATAATTGGTGGTCATGGTGGACATTTTAAAAGTATTTGCGCAAGCCTTCCATATTTGGCACCTCTTATTTAGTATTGAACTTTTACTGTTGGATGAGCACTCTGTATATATTTTTGACCAAAACTTATCAGGTTTTCTTTGTAATAATAGTGATAACTATATTCCGATTATTATTTTCAATGTTGTTTCGTAATTATTAATTTTTTAATTTTTTAGAGTGACCGCCATGCACAAATAAAGAGGGAAGTTCTGTGTAAATACCTTTACCGTTTCTTTTTTTGAAATTATTCAAAAATGTTGGAAAAAAAATGTTCAAATTTTTTTCTTCTGAAATTGGCTTAGAATATGACATTCGTGAAACGTGGAAATTTTAAATTTGAGCAAGGAAATGTTTCCTTCTATTCTATAGCAGTGGTAAAAGAACATTACAATTTATTTTAAAAACAATCATTTTTTGTAAATAGATTTAGACTGCCATAAAACGTGGAAATTATAAATTTGTGTAAAAAATGTTGTTTGTCCATCTATTCTGGTGGTAATTTTTTTTTCCAAATGGTAAAAAAACGTTCAATTTTTTTTTTTTCTGAAATAGGTTTAGAATGTCATGAAACGTGGAAATTTTAAATTTGAGCAAAAAAAATGTTTTCATCTATTTTATAGTAGTGGTAAAAAAGTCGGTAAAGGTATTTACACAGAAATTCTCTCTTTATTTATATAGGGCGGCCACTCTAAAAAATTATTAATTACGAAACCACAAAGAATACTAATAGGAAGGTATTATTACAAAGAAAACCTGATAACTTTTATTCAAAAAAATATACAAAGTGGTCATCCGATGGCAAAAATTCAATATTAAGTAAAAGGTGCCGTTTATCCTATTTGAGGAGAAACTACACCGATTTTAAAAATTCCCTCTGCGTTGTGATCCTTGAACCCTCGGATCATTCATCACCACTAACATCTTTGTGGAGGGATAAAATGGGGGAGTTATGGAAGTTATAAGCCCCAAAAATGCCCCGAAAATTAAGCCTTGAAAAGGAAATTTAAAAAGGAAAATTTCGACCTAAAAATCTCCTCTCAGGGATTTTCGAGGTCGCTGATCACGAATCTGGGATTGGGAAATTCAAAGTGACGGATCGGAAATCAGGCCATTCTCCAGTACAAATTAGAATGAATATTATGGCCTTGAAAATCTGTACTCGCGGGCTTTCGAGGTCGCTGATTACGAATCCGAGGTCTAATTTGGTAAATACAAAATGGTGGACCGGAAATGGAGTGAATTTTTCAGGAAAAAGTCGAAGTCTTGTCGTTTTTGGGCAAAAAATGAATACTTGGGGTTTATGAGGTAGCTGATCACAAATACGAGGTCCAATTTAGGGAATTCTCAAAATGGTGGACAGAACGTACAGTCAATACCTCGGGAGAAACAGGTACTGTTTTCGTTTTTGGGCTGAGAATGAGTACTAGGAGGTTTTGAGGTCACTGATAACGAATCTGATGTCCAGTTAGGGGAAATTCAAAATGGCGGGACGGAGGTAGAGTTATCATTTACGGATTGCTAAGTATTATTTTCTCTTTTGGGCTGAAAATGGGTAGTCGGGGGTTTTCGAGGTTGCTGATTGCGAATCTGTGTGTAAATTAAAAATATGCATACTGCGAGGCGGTCTAAATAACAATTTCTAAATTACGTCGAAACTGTAAATACCGTTATTTTTTTCAGAATTACGCATATATTATATAGTATCCATATTTGATAATAGTTGATTTGACAATTCCAAAAAATATGTTTTTACATTCAATAAATACCACAACAAAAAATTTGAAAATCTTACACAAGTTATCCTTGTTTATGGGAGAAGACTAATTAAAACAAATCAATATTTTTATAAAAAATAATATTTATTGTATTTGTATAAAAAAGAAGTTTTGAATTTCCCCTAACTGGACATCGGATTCATTATCAGCGACAACGAAAACCCCCGGGTCCCCACTTTCAGCCCAAAAAAAAAATCCTGAGAAATTGGCTCTACTTCCGGTCCACCATTTTGAGTTTCCCCAAATTGAACAACGTTATCAGCGGCCTAAAAACCCCCGAGTACTCATTTTCAGCCAAAAAACGAAAAAATTTCGAGCTCTTCCTGAGAAATTGACTGTACTTCCTGTCTGTCATTTTGAATATCCTAAATTGAATCTTGGATTCGTGACCAACGACCTCATAAACCGACGAATACTCATTTTCAGCCCAATTAATGCCCAATTAATGCCAAAAAATGCCAGTCTTTTTCTGAGAAATTGACTTTACTTCCGGTGCGCCATTTTGAATTTACAAAATAGACCTCGGATTTGTACTCAGCGACTTCGAAAACCCACCAGTAGAGATTTTCAAGGCCAACATATCCATTCTTATTTCATCTGGAAAATGGATCATTTCAGGCCCGCTTTTTTTAATTTCACTCAGATTTCGTGATCAGCGACCTCGATCAGGCTGAAAGGGCACCGCATTTTTTTGTAGTAAAAATGAGTTTCGGTCGATTGTTCTGAAACTTGGGGAAAATGTTCTCCTGGGCCCCCTGATTAAAATTCTCTCTGACCACTAGTTCGACCGAATTCGATTCTTTGATCTAAAGGCGATTGAAACTGTGAACATCAGCGAAAGTCTGCTTAAATGTTCCATAAAAATTCTGAAAATATTCAGGCTCATTTTTTGGAGAAAAGTAACCATCTTTTGTCTCTTGGTGTATTTCTTTTCAAAGTGCTTCCTTCAATTACAAACAAAAAAATATATTTTTTTCTATAATTTTTCCTTCCCTCGCATATCAAAGGGAAGGAAGTATGTATTGTATTCGAGAAAAGAATCACCCTCCGAGATTTTTTCCGATTTTGATGTTTCAGATCCTGTAGATTTCGAATATATAGGTTTTTCAATTCCGTCAGTCTGTCTTTCTGTCTGTCTGTCTGTCTGTTGGTGCGTTAACTATAAAACTACTTGACGGAGAGCAGTCAAATTTGGTAGGTAGTTGACGCTACCGCCAGCGAAGAAATGGTTAAACTTTCACCGGAAAATATACAGGGTGGACCGTCTAAAAAGAATAAATAATGAAAACAATTTTTTTCTAAAATTTAAAATTTCCACGTTTCGTGACACGCTAAACCTTTTTCAGAGAAAAAAAACATTTAAATTTTTTTCACCAACAACATTTTTTAACACTAAAATAGATGAAATTTTTTTTTCTTCGTTCAAATTTAAAATTTCCACGTTTCATGACATTCCAAACCTATTTCGGAAAAAAAAATTGCAACATTTTTTTACCATTTTGGAAAAAGATGTACTACTAGAATAGATGGAAAAAATTGTTTTTGCTCAAATTTAAAATTTTCACGTTTCATGACATTCTACAACTATTTCAGAATTTTTTTTTACCATTTTTTAAAAAATATTACCACTAAAATAGATAGAATTTTTTTTTCTTTGTTCAAATTTAAAATTTCAACGTTTCATGACATTCCAAACCTATTTTTTTTTCCTTCTTCAATTCTTTGGGAATTTCACTGCCACATGTATGTTTTCTTTCTAAGCGGTGCTAGGGGAATCTACAAAATATATCACAATTAACCAGTATGTTACTGGTAAAAAACCTCTACGCCCGTGACGTTTACGTCAAAGGATCAGTTAAAGGTTGGTTTTGATAAATAAACAACACAAATAAGTATAAAAACTTAAAATTAAATATTTCGCCGACGTTTCGGAAATCTAATCTGTTTCCGAAACGTCGGCGAAATATTTAATTTCAAGTTACTTATTTGTGTTGTTTATTTATCAAAACCAACCTTTAACTGATCCTTTGACGTAAACGTCACGGGCGTAGAGGTCTTTTACCAGTAACATACTGGTTAATTGTGATATATTTTGTAGATTCCCCTAGCACCGCTTAGAAAGAAAACATACATGTGGCAGTGAAATTCCTAAAGAATTGAAGAAGGAAAAAAAAATAAGATAATGCCACAAATAACATTTAGACAATATTCCAAACCTATTTCGGAAAAAAAGTTTGCAACATTTTTTTACCATTTTGGTGAAAATTTACCACTAGAATAGATGGAAAACATTTTTTTCTGCTCAAATTTAAAATTTTCCCGTTTTATGACATTCTACACCTATTTCAGAAAAAATAATTAAAAATTTTTATGAACTATTTTTGAAAAAATATTTACCACTTAAATAGACGAAAAAAATGTTTTCTTTGTTCCAATTGAAAATTTCCACGTTTCATGGCATTATAAACCTATTTAAAAAAAATGTGAAAATTTTTTTGAAATTTTTTTTACCAAATTTAGAATTTCCACATTTCATTCTAAACCTATTTAAAAAAAAAAATAATTTGAATTTTTTTTTAACATTTAAAAAAAATTATTACCACTAAAGTAGATGGAAACAATTTTTTTCTTTCTTCAAATTTAAAATTTCCACGTTTCGTGGCATTCTAAATCCATTTCAGAATAAAATTTGAAAATTTTTTTGAAACAATTTTTAATCTTTGTCAATCACTACTATATAGAATAGATGAAAACATTTCTTGCTCATATTTAAAATTTCCAAGTTTCATGACATTCTTAACCTATTTCGGAAAAAAAAATATTAATTTTTGTTACCATTTTTGAAAAAAAATTTACCACTAAAATGGACGGAAACTTTTTTCTTTGTTCAAATTTAGAATTTCCACGTTTCATGGCATTCCAAATCTATTTAATTACCATTTTTGAGAAAATTTTTACCACTAAAATAGATGGAATTTTTTTTTTCTCTGTTCAAAGAATTTCCACGTTTCATGGCATTCTAAAAATACCTCAAAAAAAATTTTGAAAATTTTGTTGAAAAAATGTTTAATCTTTTTCTATCACTACTATAGAATAGAATTTTGAAATTTTTTTCACCAACATTTTCAAAAAATTTCAATAATGAAATTTTTTAACCACTACTAATACTTCCACTCCACTACGTGAATGTGGAATTGAAAATGTGACAGATGGAAATAATATTTGGCATATGCAACTATTATACTTTTATTGAAAAATGTACAGGGTGGTCATCCCAAGAAATAATTCAACCGTGGTAGACAATTGTAAAGGTTTAAAAATGAATTATTATTTGTTTGCTTATAATTGTATTGAAACATTCTTTATAGGATTTTGCAAACAGCAGAAAAATTAACTATCTATAAAAGAAAAACTTTGTGTAGAAATATTAATGAAATCTTTGCATTTTTTCGATAACCTGAATTCTGGTTATGCTAGCAAATTAAAATCCTAAAATGAATTTGTCTAATTTCTTATTTGACAATTCTCATTCTAACACTAGCATCCACACAGTCCCCTACGGCCATGCAGATTAAACTAGCATCCACATAACCCCCTACGATTATGAAGATTCAGTCAAAAATGAGAACAAAGACCTAAAATGAATTTATTTATCTACCTTGTCTTAAAAAATTTTTCATTCCAATGGATTACATTTTCATGAAATCTATCATTCTGTTTCCTGGAAATGCTTAGCCTTTGAAACGTTTTTCGCCCTTATTCTGGAGCTCATCAGACAGACATAAAGCCATTCATAAAGATGTTTCATGCAAAACCAAGACAATTTCTATGAATAAGTGTGAAACAACTATATTTGACATTGACTGATAAAAACAACCTCACCTATCTATTAAAATAATAATTCATTTTTAAACATGCATAGAGTATATAGGCTCCAATACTAGTTAGCTAATAGATAGGTGAGGTTGTTTTTATCAGTCAATGTCAAATATAGTTGTTTCACACTTATTCATAGAAATTGTCTTGGTTTTGCATGAAACATCTTTATGAATGGCTTTATGTCTTTCTGATGAGCTCCAGAATAAGGGCGAAAAACGTTTCAAAGGCTAAGCATTTCCAGGAAACAGAATGATAGATTTCATGAAAATGTAATCCATTGGAATGAAAATTTTTTTAAGACAAGGTAGATAAATAAATTCATTTTAGGTCTTTGTTCTCATTTTTGACTGAATCTTCATAATCGTAGGGGGTTATGTGGATGCTAGTTTAATCTGCATGGCCGTAGGGGACTGTGTGGATGCTAGTGCTAGAATGAGAATTGTCAAATAAGAAATTAGACAAATTCATTTTAGGATTTTAATTTGCTAGCATAACCAGAATTCAGGTTATCGAAAAAATGCAAAGATTTCATTAATATTTCTACACAAAGTTTTTCTTTTATAGATAGTTAATTTTTCTGCTGTTTGCAAAATCCTATAAAGAATGTTTCAATACAATTATAAGCAAACAAATAATAATTCATTTTTAAACATGCATAGAGTATATAGGCTCCAATATTAGTTAGCTAATAGATAGGTGAGGTTGTTTTTATCAGTCAATGTCAAATATAGTTGTTTCACACTTATTCATAGAAATTGTCTTGGTTTTGCATGAAACATCTTTATGAATGGCTTTATGTCTTTCTGATGAGCTCCAGAATAAGGGCGAAAAACGTTTCCAGGAAACAGAATGATAGATTTCATGAAAATGTAATCCATTGGAATGAAAAATTTTTTAAGACAAGGTAGATAAATAAATTCATTTTAGGTCTTTGTTCTCATTTTTGACTGAATCTTCATAATCGTAGGGGGTTATGTGGATGCTAGTTTAATCTGCATGGCCGTAGGGGACTGTGTGGATGCTAGTGTTAGAATGAGAATTGTCAAATAAGAAATTAGACAAATTCATTTTAGGATTTTAATTTGCTAGCATAACCAGAATTCAGGTTATCGAAAAAATGCAAAGATTTTATTAATATTTCTACACAAAGTTTTTCTTTTATAGATAGTTAATTTTTCTGCTGTTTGCAAAATCCTATAAAGAATGTTTCAATACAATTGTAAAGGTATTTGCGCAAGCCTTCCATATTAGGCACCTGTTATTTAGTATTGTATTTTTGCTGTTGAATGAGCACTTTATTTTTTGAGCAAAAGTTATCATGTTTTCTTTGTAATAATAGTGATAACTATATTCCGATTATTATTCTGAATGTCATTTCGTAATTAATAAGTTTTTAGAGTGACCGCCACGCACAAATAAAGAGGGAAGTTCTGTGTAAATACCGTTACCGATTTTTTTAAGTCATACATTTCTTAAATCTGAAGTTTTGGCCAATTTTTATTTTTTAACCTCTGTATAACTATTGACGATTTCATACCGTAATTGCAAGTTTTGATATACTATCCTCCTTAGCCAAAATGGCATAGTTCAAAAATTCCTAATCAAATTGGACGTACTACAAAGTTTCCTTGTTAAACTAACTTATTTCAATAATAATCATTACATCATTATGCCTGCACCTATATTTTAACACACTATATTTTAAAACCACGTATTTATAACATAACACATAAATAATTATCTAATTTTCAGACAATTGGTGATCTACTGATCAACAGTAATATAATACCTTAATCAAATTAGTATATCCACAATTGCACACACCGAACCCTGCCGTAGCTGTCACGTTGCGCGTTTTATCATAACAAGAAATTATTACGATCGAATTTAAAAATCTCTAACTCGAAAACTGTATAAGATATCCAGCAAACATTTTTTTGCAAAAGCTTTCTTGATCTTTCGACCATATTTCATTCGCACATAATATATAAGAAAATTAAACATTTAATGTAGTTGTCCGCACGTCGAAATTTCAAACACACAAATTTCCTTCCTGTGATTTAAGATTTATTTAGAGAAAAACCGTAAGTGATTTTGAAATTCCACTAGTACAATATGCGCCCATGTCAGTAGTATGTAAAGTAAAAAAATCAGATCAATATCACATGTAGTTAATTTTCTAGCGAGAGGTATACGTTTAAAAACACGAATTCTTGAAATAACATTCCGCCATCTTTTTTTCTTGTGTAGAAGTTGTGCAATCCCCAAAAAAATCCATCAAGCCTTTTCTGATGCTCATTAGGACCCTCTTTCGACATGCGAGCTCGAAACTTATTTACCTTGTTGGAATGGGCCATTTAAATTTTTAATGCTTTGGACCCCTTACTATATTTTGGCTCGTGGTACACAGAATATTTCTTTTGTGTGTGGCTGTGTTATTTATAAATTGATATAGGAACGTAAGTTTTCATAATTGTTTTATTCTATGCGTTACTAAATAAAATCGCAAATTTCAAAATAATATGAGGGTATTTTATTTATTTTCAGACCGATGTGTGGTGGAAGATGTTGGGAAGGTTGTACCCCTCAATGACATCAACGAATGGTGGCTTAATAGTGAACTGCGAAGCTAATTCACTCAAGCTACAGTTAACACTCGATTGGTTATGTAAATTGGGTAAAGAAGCATGTATTCAAGAAGTTCTCAAATATTTCAACGAATGGAAATATCATAGTGTACGGTAGGATAATTTTTGTAAACATCAGTAGCAGTACTATAGATTTTATTAAATAAAATGTTGTTAGATACGGTCCGGAGGCGAAACACGTTTCTATTTTTAATTTTCAGAGGGTTTAAGTGAAAAGCTACATTATAGAATCTGTTGCCTCCCTGAAAAATAAGACTACATTTAGCTGAAATTTTGTTCCTTGTACAACAAGAAAGTACTTCTTCTAGTACATTTTCCAAATAATAAAATTCTCTAAGATAAAAATTGATTAATAGGCCGATCGTCGTAAAGTCAAAATCATCGATTTTGGTCAGAAATTTAAAACAGCAATTTTATTGACTATTCTAATAGGAAAAATTACGCTGAACACGATGGTGACATTAACAAATTTATAAAACAGGCTATATTGTTAGAAACAATGGCTCTTAGTGAAATTTCTCATTTCTTGACGTTCTTTGAATTTTCAAAGAAAATGGAGTGTCGTCCAAAAATATAAGAAATGAATATTTTATCAACACACGTCGTTTGCGACTTGTGACCTTTTATCTCTGATCGTTCAATTGTTATAAAGAAATTAAGGGTCCTAAATTAACTTTTTTTTTTCTGTTCAACAAAAGGTCATGCAGATATTTTGTTGTGATCAAAATGTTGCGTTTTGTTCATAGAATTTACGGCTTTTTACTTCCCTCGCATACCGAAGGGAAGTATTGTATTCGAGAAAAAATCACCCTCCGAGATTTTTACGGATTCTGACGTTTCAGATCACGGAGATTACGAAAATATAGGTTTTTCAATTCCGTCAGTCTGTCTGTCTGTCTGTCTGTCTGTCTGTCGGTTTGTCTGTCTGTCTGTCTGTCGGTGCATTTACTAAAAAACTACTTGACGGAGAGCAGTAAAATTTGGCAGGTAGTTGACGCTACTGTCAACGCAGAAATGCTAGAAATTTCACTGGAAAATATACAGGGCGGACCGTCTAAACGGAATAAATAGTGAAAAAAAATTTTTTTCGCTCAAATTTAAAATTTACACGTTTCATGACGCGCTAATCCTATTTCGGAAAAAAAAATTGAAAATTTTTTTCACCATTTTTGAAAAAATTTTTACAAAGATAAAAAAAAATTTTTTTGTTCGAATTTAAAATTTCCACGTTTCATGACACGCTAAACCTGTTCCTAAAAAAAAAATTTGGAAAATTTTTTTCACCATTTTTGAAAAATTTTTTTTACCAAGATGAAAAAATTTTTTGTTGCTCAAATATAAAATTTCTACGTTTCATGGTATTCTAAAACAAAAAAAAAAAAATTAATTTTTTTTTACCATTTTTGAAAAAAAATTTTCTACTAAAATGATATTTTTTTTTCTTCAAATTTAAAATTTCCACGTTTCATGGCATTCTAAGCCTGATTCAGAAAAAAAAAATAATTTTTTTTTTTTACCAACATTTTTGAAATTTTTTTTACCACTAAAATAGATGGATTTTTTTTTATTTCTTCAAATTTTAAATTTCCACGTTTCATAGCGTTCTAAATCTATTTAAAAGAAAAATTAGAAATTTTGTTTACTATTTTTAAAAAATTTTACCACTAAGATAGAATTTTTTTTTCTTTGTTCAGATTTAAACTATCCACGTTTCCATGGCATTCTAAAACTATTCAAACAAATTTAAAAATGTTTTTGAAAAAATTTTAAAAAAATTTGAAAACATTTTTAATCTATTTATCACTACTAAAAAAATTGGTTTGCTCAAATTTAAAATTTCCACGTTTCATGACATTCCAAACCAATTTCGGAAAAAAAATTTTTGCAACATTTTGTTACCAGTTTGGAAAAAAAAATTAACACTAGAATAGATGGAAACTTTTTTTACTCAAATTTAAAAGTTTCACGTTTCACGACAAGCTAAACCTATTTAAAAAAAATATATTTTTAAATCTTAAACTTCTTTTACCACTAGTATAGAATAGATGGAAACTTTCCTTTTTGCTCAAATTTAAAATTTTTATGTTTTGCATTTTAAACCTATTTCAGAAGAAAAATTTTTAATTTTTTTTAACATTTTTGAAAAATTAAAATAAAAATTAAATTTTTTAACCACCACTATACTTCCACTCCATTACGCGAATGTTGGATTGATGTGACGGATGGCAATAATATCTGACATATACACCTATTATACTTTTATTGAAAAATGTACAGGGTGGTCATCCCAAGAAATAATTCAGTCATGGTGGACATTTGTAAAGGTATTTGCGCAAGCCTGCCGTATGTGGCACCCGTTATTTATTATTGAGCTTTTGCTGTTGGATGAGCATCTGTATATTTTTTTGACCAAAACTTATCAAGTTTTCTTTGTAATAATAGCAATAACTATATTCCGATTATTATTCTCAATGTCATTTCGTAATTATTAATTTTTTAGAGTGACCGCCATGCACAAATAACGAGGGAAGTTCTGCGTAACCTTTACCTTTACCGATTTTTTTTCTGTGTCAATATCTCGCGTATTTTGCAATTGTTTAACAAATAAGCTAATTTGGTTTATTAAGGATTTGCGACTTTCCATGTCATTTTTTGCACTCTCCACCTCTGGAAAGTGATAAATATTGATAAAAACTACCCAATTAGCATTTTCATATTCCTACGATATACTATACATATTCCAAAATAAAATTAGTATATTGCATAAATATTTGAAACTAATTCAAAATAAGTTGTATACTGGTTGTTTTGTCACAGGTTTTCACATTTTATACATACTCCTGCAATATTCGTATGTATGTTGCTGACACGTTGTAAACATATTCTGAAATGTACATTCATTCTACAATATAGTTACAATATACACAAATCTTTTCCGTACATACATGCAACATTATCCATGTATACTTTCAATATACAATGTATATTGCACAACAACAATGGTATATTGAATAAATATTTAATACTGATTCAAAATAAGTTGTATACTGGTTGTTTTGTCACAGGTTTTCACATACTATACATATTTCTGCAATATACACACACATGTTGGTGACACATTATAAACATATTCTGAAATAAATATTTATTTTACAATATAGTTATAATATACACAAATGTGTTCCCTACATATAGGCAATATTATCCATGTATACTTTCAATATTGCAAAGCAACATTGGTATATTGAATAAATGTTTAATACTTATTCAAAATAGATTATACAGGGTGTCCCAATAAAAACTCCCATGCTGGATATCTTCTAAATGAATAGAGATATTTTAATTCTGTAAAAGTCAGTATGCAGTACATAAAGAGTGCTTCAGTATTAAATATAAATCATTTTTCAATATATATCTGACACTGAGCAAGAAATATTTCGACGGGAGGAACTTTGAAATGTGGTTTGTGTAAAGGGAAATGCATTTCTAAGTAAATTTTGTTAAAAAAATCGCAAATCCAACTGTTTTTGAGATATTTGTGTCCAAACGTTGCCATTTGCTCCTGTTAAATAATTATCTCCGAAACATTTCACTATTTAAGTGATTTTAAAACAATATCATATTTAAGGCAAATAAATGTTTCAGAGATTACAACTATTCAATAGGAACAAATGGCAATACTTGGACACATCTCGAAAACCTCTAGATTTGCTTTTTTTCTTAAGAACAAAATCTACTTAGAAAATGTATTTCCATTCCACAGAAACCAGATTTTAAAGTTTCTCCTAAAGAAATAAGATTTATTTAGAGCCCAGCGCCATCTACATATTGATATATTAAAAAACCATTCATTTATATTCAAAACTGAAGCACTATTTATGTGCTACAAACTGGCTTTTACAGAATTAAAATGTCTCTATTTGTTTAGAAGATATCCGTTCTGAGACTTTTTACTGGCACATCCTGTATACTAATGGTTGTTCTCATCCCACAGCATATCATACACATACGTCTTGTAGATCTGCATGTATGCTGAAAAAATATTGTAAAGATATTTCGAAATATATATTTATTGCTTCTCACAATGTACACTGCATGGAAAATTTGTTTTTACCATAACTTTTCAATTAAATTCAAACATGTTTTATTGATAAAATTTTGTTGAATGGAGTACACAAATGCTAAATAAACTTACCAATAAGACTGCATTTGCCATAACAATACTTTACAAAGGCCCAAGAATAGCATATGCAAAAAAATACTTTTACGTTAATAATAAGATCTGTTAGAAACCATTTTAAAATGCATCAAACATTTATCACTCTGAAAACTTCAGCATTAAAAGTCATATTTAACATGTTATTTACGAAAGTCTGATAATCATATTACGTTGCCTTAAAGTTTTATCTAATTCAAATCATGTTTTAAATTGTTCAGAGCAAAAGATGACTTTATTCTATTAACTACTTTACATTGTCGTAACAATTATGTATCTTAAATTATAAAATAGGAAGAGTTATAATTAAAACAGTTGTGTTACTTTAAATATATTTTTATTTTTTATTACAAAATGAATTGCAATAATAAATAACAATTGTGCCAAGAATTGAAATCGACATTTTTTAAACAAAAAAATGTGCTTTGCTACTTATGAACTGATTGATATTTTTTTAACAAAAAAATGTTCTTTGCAACTTATAAACTGTCATATTTTACTATAAGGAATATTTTGCCAGTAAGTAAAAAATTGTAAAAACTGGAGGGCTTACATTTTCAAAACCAGTGTCCAGGTGTTGCCGATGGTGCTACTTGTAATTGCGAAACTCCACTTGGCATTCTTAACACATCACCTGTGATTGCTCCTATTGGCTGAATACTTTCTATTGGCTTTTCCAACTTTTGGGAGAAGGTATTTTTTTCCTGAGTAGAGGAGGTGGGGATACACGAGCTAGTTCCAACTATAAAAGAAAAAACAGTTAATTATATTTGAATAAGTATTTCACTTTAAAAACTGGCCTTGATGAAGTTAATAAATATAAAAACATCTTACAGAAAAAAATAAAAATATTCAAAAATAAGTTAAACAAATTGATATTGTCATAAAACAAAACATAGGTAGGTATAGGTATTTTTTTGGAATTCGGAAATGTTTGTGTTTGTGATTTTAAATGCCTACCAGAGTTATTAGAAGAACAACATATTCTCTTTCAACTTCTAGTAAGGACAACACTCTTTCAGTTTGGGACGGCTTCCAATACGTTCTTCGATATCACTATGTTCATCTGACGATAGTAATCTTTTCGGAGGACTAATATGCTATTTGTATATATAGTCCCTTGATTTGTTTCTGTTCACTCTGTACATCAGATGTGATTTCTGATCTTTTCCATTTACCTAATTGCAGTTTTTTATAATCCTCTGAAATAGATATAAAGCAAATTAATATGAATAAATATAACAACTGGTATGTTGTAATCAAAACCAATGGTTGTGATTTAAATAAACAAAAGCACCTTAATATTGAAATAGATCGAACCTACCTTCTTAAAAATAAGATTTATACACCCCGTAAAGTGTCCAAGTTTCATCTGGGATTTCTCCTGCTTTTCAATGATTTGTCAAATTGGTTCCGTTTGAATGGTGACCACCAAACTTCCTTTTCGCAGAGTGTTACCATTCCGAATTAGACTACCTCCGTTTCTTTTCAAGAAATTGGTGCCTACAAACGCCGTCATTATTATAACAACTAATAAAGTATGCTAGAATTATAATATAGGTAAGTACAAAGGGATACATTAAACTTTAGTATCTGAATATCAAATATCTGCAAATGACAACAAGGTGTGCCATCCTTAAAACTATGTGGTAGGTAGTTGTATTGTGTACAATTGTAAAATACTTACTGCAATACAATTAATGTACCTACACTTGGACTAATAATTAATAATCACGGGAAAACAAAACACAAACAAATTGAAATCGACATTTGACAGCTTGTGGCCTGTGGTGGCAAATAACCTCGAGTATGCACACTAATCTAAGGACCGTGGCGCGCATTTAAAAAATTCGACAAGGGGATGATTGTAACGACATGGAAAGCGGAAATCTAAATATAACGATAAAATGTAATTAAATAATCATTTCTCAAGTACGAACTACGTGCTTAAGAAATGGCGATAGTTATTAATTAATTATATACAGTAGGAAAATTGAAAAAGGGATGGATATGTTATCATTTTTATTATTCATTATTATTTAATATACGATCACAAGTCCAAAGTCTGGATTCAAAATTTAAATCATATTTCATATCTACAATTTTAACCAACGATTTAAAATTTATAAAACGTATGCCATTCACCACAGGGGATCATTATAAATGTACTTAAACCAAACCTAGATAGAGAAATATCTATTTGTTTTTGTTATGAGGTAGATAGGTACTATACCGACACTGCACAAGGCAATATTTCAACAATACTGCCGTAGAATTAATATTTAACTTACCATATTTTTTTATGTAATATATCCCAAATGCATGCAGCATTATCAAAATCAATCAGAAACCGCATAAATCTTGTTGGTACTTTGCAAAATGTAACATTGCTGTGCAATATTACTAGGGCTATATTGTTTCAAATGTCGGTTGCAATGTTGCTAAAACTGCTTTGTCGGTGGCTATACGTAATTTACGTGTGCCAACGATTGGCTCAAAATGTTTACACCCCATTCTAAAATTCAATTTGGGTTTTATTGCATACAGCTGTAGTGTACATGTGTTCAACTTTTGAATGTCATTTTTTAAATATTAAAAATACAAACATGAATTTCATGTTGCAGAAATGTTCCACTGGTACATTATCAGGGTATATATGATGGTACACATATATTGTTCGGACAACACAACTGTGCATTTTTTGTTTTGTCTCCGTAACTAAGTTTTAATTTTTTTCCATAGCAACAATAATTATTATTGATAACATATAATTCAAAATATTTCTGCATAATAAAATAAATAATTCAATATATATCAAAAACCGTTTGTCAAAGACATTAATAGTGCTTCATTAAGAATAAAGAAACCTACAATCCCGCTTGTGAACTACCACTGGACACTGTAGGAGATTGTTGGGCCCAACGAAGAAGAACAGCATCAGTAAAACGCTTCAGTTCCACAAAAGGTAGTTTATTTTCTTTAATTCTGTTTGCCACTTAATCAATTTATTTTTTTGTCAGTGCATAAGCTGACTGGTCCTTTGCCGAGATTTTAAATTCCCGCGTAATATACATTTTGGTTCTTCGATGCCGATGTTTTAAAAGATAACAGAACCAGTTTTACCTCTTGTCCATTTTCAAATAATTTTCATAAATTACTTCAAAACTGACATTTCTCGAATAAATTTAATTTGACACTAGCACACTAGTTGTATTTTTCTGAACCTGCCGCTAACATACTTATTTTCTTATTGAGAAATAATTTCTATTTGTGAGTACTGATTAATAAAATCAACTTGCAATTTTGTTTATAGTTAATAATATATTGACGAGCCTATCAATTCTTACAAAAGGAAATTTGAGGACTTCGTAAGAGAATGTAATATAGTAAATAAAAAATTGACCGCTGTGTCAGAATATTCATCTAATGTCATGACAGATACTTCAACACACTCTATGTTTTATGTAAAATTTAAAAGATCTAACCTCATTTACGAGGATTTTCAGGAACAGCGTAAATCGCTAAAATTAAGTCAACTTTCTACTGAAAATTTGGACCAACTGAATTCAATGGTAGAAGAAATAGATGATTTGTACGATAACATTCAAACTGTTAATATACAATTAACCAATATGAAGTCAGTTGTTAATGCAAATCAAAAAATTAATGTTGAAAATCATCAAAATAATGTTCGTCTACCAGAAATTCCCATACCTAAATTTTCAGGGAATCCTATTGATTGGACTTCATTT
This sequence comes from Stenurella melanura, assembly GCA_963583905.1. Taxonomy (NCBI): domain Eukaryota; kingdom Metazoa; phylum Arthropoda; class Insecta; order Coleoptera; family Cerambycidae; genus Stenurella; species Stenurella melanura. The sequence continues at coordinate 46,346,064 of OY757317.1, forward strand.
CATGACCTATTTATATCATTAATACATAGTAGTACAAAACTGTCAGACATAGATAAATTCCAATAGTTAATAAGTGCCCTGTCTGATGAACCTCTAAAACTAGTTAAGCAATTGCCATTCAAATCTGATAATTATCATACTGCATTTAAATCTCTAGAAACAAGATATGACGACAAACGCTTACTTATTTCGACATACTGGGGAAATATTCTCAATTCACCGAAAGCTAAAGCGGATTCCGTAAGTTCTCTTCGTACTCTCTTGAATATATTTTCAGAAAATATTTCCGCGCTTAACAAATATAATGTTGACTTGTGGAATTTTACTTTATTTAATTGGTTAATGCAGAAGATTGATCCCAGTACTAGAAAACATTTTGAAATGCGTTATAGCGATACGGAAATGCCCACATATGAGCAGTTAAGCAAATTCTTGACCGATCAATGTAAAGCTTTGGAATCTAGTACTATGACATCACATCTTTGTTCTAATGCTTCTCAGCATTCAAGTCCTAATACTGAAAGATTTGGTCGATCATTTTCTCAAAAACAATATACGCAGTCTTCCATAAAATCCAAACAACAATCCCTTGTGGTGGACACATCTTCTCAAAACAATGTTGGTTCAGCAACGGTTGTTACAAAGTCTCATGAAACACCTTGCTTTGTTTGCAAGACTAATCATTCTATTTTTAACACACCTCAAGTTGTTGCTAGTGCTCTTGCCCCAGTTACAGTTCTTTTGTCTACTGCTTTGGTATCTATCTGTGATGCTAAAGGTAACTTTCAAACATGTCGTGCTCTTATTGACAATGGCAGTCAAATTTCAATAATTACTGAAAGATGTCTAAACAGACTTAATTTACCGCTCACTCAATGTTCTCTTCCTATTCAAGGGATTGGTTGCACTTCTTCACCCGCTTGTACTGGCATGACTATGTGTCAAGTAACTCCGCTGTTTAGAGACCATCCCAGTTTCATTATACAGGCAATGGTCTTGCCAGTTATCTGCAACGATATTCCGTCTAGACACATTACCACTCAAGGTTATAATCATTTAGATAACCTGCCACTCGCTGATCCTGATTATAGGAAACCTAGTGAAATAGACATATTGCTTGGCGCTGATGTCTACTCACAAATAATACAACCCGCTATTAAATATGGTCGTCCTGGCGAACCAATCGCAATGAAAACCATCTTTGGTTGGATTTTATCTGGAAAAATTAATCTTTCTACGCCCGCTGTTGTAAACTCATTTCATGTGTCGTTTGATTCGCAACTTGATTCTACATTAAAAAGGTTTTGGGAACTTGAAAGCTTACCTGAAAAAATATTTAATTCCCCAGAGAATATTAAATGCGAACAACATTTTATTCATTCTCATACTCGTGACATATCATGTAGATATACCGTTTCGTTACCTTTTCGTGAAGAGATTCCTACTTTAGGTGAGTCATTTACCACTGCAATGCATCGTTTTTTGTCCTTGGAAAATCGCTTAAATAAAACTTCTGCATTAAAATTAGCATATTCAAATTTTATGCAGGATTATCTTGATTCTGGACACATATCTCTTGTGAGTAGTAAAAGTGTTTCTAATCACACAGACTCATGTTATTATATCCCACACCATTGCGTACTAAAACCCGAAAGCTCTACCACGAAATTACGAGTCGTCTTTGATGCCTCAGCGAAGTCTACTAATAATGTTTCTCTAAATGAAACATTATTAACAGGCCCTAAATTACAGCAAGACATAGTTTCATTACTTCTACGCTTTCGTATACATTCTACTGTACTTATTGCAGACATAAAACAAATGTATAGGCAAATTGCAGTGACACCTGATCACAGATCCTATCAACGCATATTGTGGCGCTTTTCTCAAAACACTCCTGTTCTAGAATTTGAACTAAACACCGTTACATATGGAGTATCATGTGCTCCGTATCTTGCTATTCGCACTCTTTTACAACTTGCTTCAGATGAAAAACATAACTTTCCCTATGCTGCAAAAGTATTACTTAGCGATATTTATGTGGATGACGTAGTCACGGGCTGTTCATCTGCTAAAGAAGCTATTGCTTTGCAATCTCAACTTCGAAGTCTTCTTGAAAGTGGTGGATTTGATTTAAGGAAATGGTCTAGCAATGATCCTATTGTCTTAGAATCTATACCGCCATCATTACGGCAAACTAATTGTCAGTCATTTGACACTGCTGATTCTTTTCAAAAGATATTGGGCTTAAACTGGAATCCAAATTATGATTGCCTAACGTACAAAATAGAAACTATCGAACGTTGTTGTACCAAAAGATCAATACTTTCTGAAGTTGCACGCATATTTGATCCACTTGGGTTGTTAGCTCCGCTTACTCTCTTTGCCAAACACTTGATCCAGGTTCTCTGGACACAAGGTTTGTCCTGGGATGAGGTACCTTCCGCTGAGATTTGTTCCCGTTGGTCACAATACAAGCGTGAAGTACCATGTCTCGCTCAACTTCAGTTACCTCGCCGCATTATAACTGACAATTATCAATCATGTGACCTACATGGTTTCTGTGATGCTTCTATGACTGGTTATGCATGCGTGGTATATTTTAGAGTAACACAAAATGATAACTCTGTACGCATTTTTTTGGTATGCGCTAAATCCAGGGTTTCTCCGCTTAAGCGCATCACGATTCCGCGCCTTGAGTTATGTGCTGCACTGTTACTTTCGGACTTCATTTTGTGCGTGAAACCTATGTCAACATTGCTTTTAATAAAATTTACGCTTGGTCCGATTCCACTGTGGTATTAACCTGGATTAAATCTTCTCCGCATCAATGGAAGACGTTCATTGCAAATCGTGTCACACAAATTCAGAAAAAAATATCCCCAGAAAATTGGTATCATATTGATGGTATCGATAATCCTGCTGATTGCGCCTCGCGTGGCCTTCTTCCCTGTGACCTTTTGAAATGTTCCGCATGGTAGGCGGGTCCCAAGTGGCTAAGTTCTTCTCCTGAACTTTGGCCTAATAGTTCCTCTTCTACTTCATCTTCCGAGGTAGATTTAGAAGCCAATACAATCTCTCTTATTGTCATTGAACAACATGATTTCATAATGAATCTATTATTGCATTTCTCTTCTCTGCGAAAGGCTCAAGGAAGTGTAGCTTATTTAGTTCGATTCACCCGCTACTTAAAGGACAAGATCAATTTTGTTCAAGGTCCTTTGGTAAATTTGGAGCTACATAACGCACTACTTATCATTATAAAACATATACATATACATATACAAACTAGTTTTTGTTAATGAAATAAAAAACAAATTTCTTCAAATAGCCCTTGTGCTAAGCCTATACGCAAACTTGCCCCTTTCTTAGATCAAGATGGTATTCTCAGGGTGGGCGGAAGGCTCCGCCACTCCCAGGAATCCTTTGAGCGAAAACATCCCATTTTGTTACCACGAGATCACCGATTAACTACGCTTCTTATTAATCATTATCATAATAAGTATCTGCATCCTGGTGCGACCGCTCTTCAGGCTTTATTAGCTGAACAATTCTGGATTTTGTCGGCCAGACGCGCAATTAATCACTGCATTTCCCATTGCTATCGCTGTTCACGACATAATCCAAAATCCTATACACCTCTTATGAGTGATTTGCCCACTCCTAGGGTCTCCGAAGTTAAACCGTTCCTTCACACTGGGGTAGATTTCGCTGGACCGTTTAGTATTACTTTTGGCAGACGCAGGGGTGGTAAAACTCAAAAGGCTTATCTATGTTTATTTGTATGTCTCGCCACTAAGGCTCTTCATCTTGAACTTGTTTCAGATCTCACGTCTGAGTCATTTATAGCAGCATTACGGCGCTTTGTTGCACGTCGAGGTCAATGCTCCCATCTATATAGTGACAATGGAACTAATTTCGTTGGCGCTAATCGTCAATTGATTGAGTTGACACAAAATGCCTCTGGAGTCATGCAAATCAAGTGGCACTTCAATCCCCCTTCTTCTCCTCACTTTGGTGGTTTGTGGGAGGCAGGGGTAAAGTCAGTCAAATATCACATTTCTCGAGTTGTTGGTGATCAAGTGCTGACCTACGAGGAACTTAATACTGTTTTTCACCAAATCGAAGCGGTTTTAAATTCACGACCAATATGTCAGCTCAGTAGTGATCCAAATGATCTTCAGGCATTAACGCCAGGTCATTTTTTAACGTTATCCTCACTGACAGCTCCTCCTGACGAGAAATTAATCTCCGTACCCATAAATCGTTTGTCGCGATGGCAATTGTTGCAACAAATTCAGCAAGGTTTTTGGAAGCGCTGGCATAACGAGTACCTTCATACTCTTCAGCAACGATCCAAATGGACAAATTCTACGAAACCTCCCGATATTGGTACTATTGTGGTAATTAAACAGGACAACGTTCCTCCGCTAACTTGGCACCTTGGTCGTATTGTCGAATTGCATTCTGGTCCTGATGGGCAGATCCGTATTGCTACTGTAGTAAAATTATGTCCCTTATCAACTCCTCAGTAATTTTATTTTATTGTTAACTTAGCTTTAGTTTCATAATTTAAATATATTTCATGTACTCATAAATAAAGTTTCACGCTGGAATAGCAAACTTTTTATTGCAAATGCTTCGTCATTTGGATGGGCGGTATGTTCGGACAACACAACTGTGCATTTTTTGTTTTGTCTCCGTAACTAAGTTTTAATTTTTTTCCATAGCAACAATAATTATTATTGATAATATATAATTCAAAATATTTTTGCATAATAAAATAAGTAATTCAATATATATCAAAAACCGTTTGTCAAAGACATTAATAGTGCTTCATTAAGAATAAAGAAACCTACAATCCCGCTTGTGAACTACCACTGGACACTGTAGGAGATTGTTGGGCCCAACGAAGAAGAACAGCATCAGTAAAACGTTCCACAAAAGGTAGTTTATTTTCTTTAATTCTGTTTGCCACTTAATCAATTTATTTTTTTGTCAGTGCATAAGCTGACTGGTCCTTTGCCGAGATTATAAATTCCCGCGTAATATACATATATTATCCAATAAATGTTTATGTGATATTTGTTAAAGATTTCAAAATTAATATAGCTTTTTGTATATATCTACAGTATACAAAAATATTATGTTGTAAAAATATTCCATTTGTAAATTGTAAAGAGATTGAAGTAAGTACGTAGCATAAATATTGCCTATTGTATATCTATATAATATTTGACACATCAGTAAATTTTTGAGAAGATTCGTACAATATTGTCTGTATACCGCAGAATCAACATTATTTCATGTATATTGTAGGGATATATAGGAATATCGTACAACGTACTGGTAATATCTTTCCTATATTGATATAAGTACGTCGCGAAACGTATATTACGGCTATATGTAAAAGAAGTTCTGAATATTGTTTGAATGAAGACAATGAGTTTTGAATGTTCATTTCATATCGCGTGCTATGTGGGTACCATCGCCATGTGGTCTTGCTTCCTTTTTCTTTTTCTTTACTCCCGCCCAAAAAAATTGCTCAGTAAACAAATAAAATATCTCAGCCCAGGAACGTCGCATCGAATAAAATTATCGGTAAATGAAAGATAATAAAATAAGGAAAATTTTGAGCTTAGACAGACCTTGAACCGTTAACTCGAACCGGAGAAATTTCGCGCTTACGACTGTCAATTGTTTATTAATAATTTTTTTTGAAAAGTTTTGTGACAACATAAAAGTATTATATTAAACTATCTAGTTTTCAATTGTCACAAAAATTTGTTGTTTTTTTCATAAATTTTTTGCTTTTATAGCAGTCAGCACCGAACCACTGAAGCGAGCGGACGTGTTCTACTAGCGGCAGTAAAGTGAAGTGGCTAGTTAGTTGCGTAGTAGTGAAGTGGCAGCCCCACACCGAGGTCAAGGAGAGAAGAGGAGTTTTATATGCCTTTTTCAAGACAGTAAAACAAAGAGATAAATAAAAGTCTCCCATATTGGAGACGCATATTTATTTATTTTTTAAATGTACTTTTCTCCTATTAATAAATTTTAGGTATTTCCTTTCAGAAAAACATGTCGAACAATACTGTGCAGGACAGTATTATGGAGGACGACTCTTTGCGAATCCGAAGCTCTAGGAGCACCACGCCGTTTTCAGAAATGGACAGCCAAAACGAGATAAAAAGGCTAAGAGCAGAAAACAACAGCATCCGCCCCTAGGGCACCTCCCCCCAGAGCAGCGCCCCCCAGGGCTTCACTCCTCAGATTCTTCTCGCACCCCAGGCCTTCGCCACCCAGGCCTCCGCCACCTAGGACTCCACCCCGCAGGGCTCCTCCACCGCCAAGGACAAGTGGAAATGCAAGAAATCCGCAATGCAAGTGGACACGGATGAAGACGAGCCCAAGCAGCGTCCCCGGAGCAAAGCGAAGCCACAGCAGCAGTCAAGAAAGAAAGATACCACCAGCCATCCTCAGGAAGAAGGAGACATGGACTTCTGTTAGTCAAAGACTGCGAGAAGCAGGTATCAAATACCTAAAAGCCAAGGTAGTCGGAGAAGGCATTTCCATAGAACCCCAAACAGCGGATGACTACTGCAAGATGACGAGGCTCTTCACGGTGAAGAAGAGAGAACACCATACCTACGCTCTACCTGAAGAAAAGTCACCCAGGGTTGTAACCAGAGGCATGCCCTCTAGAGTAACGAATGAAGACGTCAAAGATGACCTCAAGGAGCAGGGACTGACACCCATAGCAGTCCAGAGGATGACCTCTAGGAGAACAAAACGGGAGATACCCCTTGTTCTTGCACAAGTTCCCCTGGACCAGGAGAGAATCCTGGAAGTCAACAGATGCCGCTCCCTCCGCGTCAGGGTAGAGAGGCAGAGAGCCGTTCAGACAGTCACCCAGTGCCACCACTGCCAGCGCTTTGGCCATGCACAGGGTAGGTGCACTGCACAGCCACAGTGCGTGAAGTGCGGAGAGGCCCACCACTCTGCGGAATGCCAGAAGAACAAGGAGAGCCCCGTCAAGTGCGCAAACTGCCAAGGGGCCCATCCAGCCAGTTACAGAGGATAGCCCAGCTTCCCTAAGAAACCAGCAGGTCCTCAGAAGACAAACCAGGGATGCAGTGCGAAGACGGCCACGGCAGAGACCAGTGAGGTCACCGCCGGATAGAGCTACGCAGATGCGGCGAACGCCAAGTGCAAAGCCGCACCTGTAAACAAGGCCAAAACAGAGCCAAAGAAGGAGGTCAAACTCTCGAATTATGTCGTGGCCAACAATTTCACAGCTGCGCTAACACAGATGCAGCAGATGTGCTCAGCAATGAGCGCATTCCTCGCTCAGATGCCAAAAATGCTCCAAGAGTAGATGGCTACTACGCTGGTGAAGCCGAAAATCTTACAGATCGCCTCATGGAACGTGAACGGCCTCCGACGGAGGAAGCTAGAAATAGAAGAAATCTTGGAGAGGTACAACATCAACGTGATGGCCCTGCAAGAGGACAAACTTCGCCAGGATAATACCGAACTTCGGATCCCAGGCTGCGAAGTCTATAGAGAACAACGTAGCAAACGCAGGAGGAGTTGCTCTGCTCGTCAAGAGGACCATAGAACACCGCCTCATCGATACGCCGGACCTGGAGAACGTGGAAGCCATCGCCATAGTAGTTTCAACGGAACGAAACGGCCCACCAAAAATGTTTCCTGTTACCACACAACTCAACGTCCGCTCCTACATCATGACCTGGAGGCCCTCATAATACGGGGTACCCAGACGGTGGCTATAGGAGACTTCAACGCCAAATCACCAGTGTGGAATAGCAGACTCACCAACACCCGTGGACGGGTGATGCTGTGATTCCTAGAAGACTTCGAAGGAGAAGTACAGGTGGAAGAAGTCCGGAAGAACCGACGTTTGACAACGGAAGACATAGGCCTGACGTGCTGGATATAGCCTTGCTCAACGAGATGACTTTCACCACAGAACTTCAAACTCAAGCTGAAGGTTCCTCGGATCATAACTCCATCTTCCTAAAGCTATAAGATGGTGTCTCTGAAGAGGAAACTTTCACTAAGAGAAGAACTAACTGGGAACAGTTCCGAGCAATTTTGCAAAGGAACATTGCACACGTTCCCAGACTCGATAGTGAGGAAGAAGTAGAAGAGGCTATGACAGCCTCTTCTACTTCTCCTTGGAAAACGACATCCAGGCAGCGCTAACGGAAAGCACGACGGAAACTGTAACGAGAAGAGTTGCAATGCCGATGGGAGAACTCCCTGAAGACAATTCAGCTCATTCGTGACAGAAGGAGGGTTAAGAAACTGGTACAGAGGACAAGACTCCCAAAACACCGAGGGGAATACAATCAGCTAACTCGAAGAGTTAAAGAAGCTCTGCAAGAACACAGGCAGAACAGATGGCAGCGTCACCTGGAGTCGCTGGATCCTCAGGAGAAAAGCATATGGACCACCCAGAAGGCTCTGCGTGCCAATCGAAAACCAGTCCCGCCAATCCACAGAGAGAACGGTATTGTCCAAACTCGTCAGGAAAGAGCCAAGGCTTTTACCGACAGGTTTAACTGCAGTGTAGAGAAAACCAGATTGACGACGAGAGCGAGGACTGGGAGCACGACATAATACGTGGAGTCAGTAGGCTGCGACTCATACCGGATCCTAAGACTACGTTATTTCCGCTCCCAGTGGAAGAAATCTGACGTCATCATGATTCCGAAGCCAGGTAAGAACAACCTTCCCTTCTAGTTACAGGCCCATCAGTGTTCTACCGGCGATGAGTAAAGTAGCAAAGAGGATCATCCTGAAAAGACTTAAAACCCTGACCGATGAGCTGCAAATCATCCCAGATGAGCAGTTCGCCTACAGAACCGAGCGCTCCACCGAGCTCCAAGTGCGTCGTCTAACGGAACACATCACGAAGGGTTTCAACCATCGACAAGTCACAGGAGCGATTTTCCTCGACGTCGCTAAAGCCCTTGAGAGGGTTTGGCATGATGGTCTTGTGGCGAAGATGCTGTCGATGGGTTATCCCGTCGGCATCGTCAAGCTAGTGAGATTTTACCTTGTAATGAGGTAAGATTTGGCACGGATATTGTATTCCCAATTCATTATTTATTTTAGCAGAAGATACAGAATATTAGTATTATATATTATAGTTTAAATGAAAGGCTCAAATTGTTATTTTATTTTATTATTTTGGGAATAAGCATACAATCCACTAGGTGGAGCAAGTGCCCCACCGCCGACTGGTTTGGTTCCTTGTAGTGATGGGCGATATATAGCGAACTGTGATTTAATCACTGATATTAAAAAATCACAAGTAACGACTGTGAATAAAGTTGGAAGAAAAGCGTGACGTGATCACGACTTTCCATATATCAATATATTTTTGACGATATAAAAATCTTGTTTGCGACCTTAGGTATAACACGTAAAGCAAACGATTCCGTGACCTAACGATATTAGGTAGGTACGCATTTCACAACATAGACTAATCTTGCGCGTCTCATACTATATAGATATTTATATACTTATCTTTTAATATCTTTTATTCTCTAGCAATTAAAGGCAGGGCCGTGGTGGAACATTTCTGTTACAAGAACACCTACTAAAACCAAGCGTTAAAATATTTTTTTGATTAAATATTCTAGCAATTTTATTGCAAATATTGAACATCCACGTCTCGGCATGGCATATAATAAAAATATGGAATTCGACAATTTTGTATTATTTTTGATTTTTAAAATTGTGAAATGCTTAGCTTCAAAACATGTTTTAGATAATTGTGTTTTTGTTGGAGAGAAATAACCACAACTTCTTCATCGAAGACACATCGACTAACCATAGTAGAATAAATCATCTTTTCTCAAAGGGTTTGCAATTTTATAATCAACTGCGAAGATGAGTATCCTATAGGTATATATAGAATGTGCAACAATTAATAAAAAGTACAGTAAGTTGGCGAAGAGTATAATGGTTATAGCTTGTATAGTACGTTAGAAGTGCTGTCTTATGCCGTTGACCAAAATTGTAAGAAAGAAGTAGGTAGGTAACAAATTTTTGATAAATATTTGAATAGGAGAAATATTTGGACTTTATTAAATAAAATGTTTCCCATTAAATAATAGCAAATAAGAATAACTATATAAGTAAACATTATATTCATTATTTAATTTGTACATTTTTATTAAAATCCGAGGCTTCTATTAAAAAGGTTGCAGCACTATTATAAACAATAACCCAGCAAAAATTAAAATCCCTGATTGATAACTAGCAACCTAAAACCTAAATAGTTTATTGATGCTTCCGAAATGTTTACATATTTGTATAACTTTACAAAAATATGCTATTACGAAGTTCAAATAAGCGTCCCATTTAAAACTTTAGTGTTTTGGCTTTAGAACAATATGCATGTACATTGTACATATATGTAAATATCATACGTATTATATATCTACGGCTGCACAGATTACCAAAGTAGCGAAGTCACCAATTCACCAAAATTAACAATTTTTCCTATTCGCAATCAATCAATCAAAATATATTTATTTAACATTAAAATATACATTGTCTCCCCGGACCGCGATCCGGGGCCAACCAGATAACCACGGCACATGACGCCGTGGCGGACGCGAGGTTGGGCGGGTCGTGGCCGGTTCGGCTTAATAAAATTGATAATAAAATTAAAACTCCTGCCACTTTTAGCGGCTTAAAATTAATATTAAAATTACCATTGTTTTATAAAACATTAAAATAATTAAAATTAAAAATATTTAAAATTATCATTTGCACTTCACTGAATTTTGATTTGTTGATGCGGGAAAAAATTCAACGAAAAAACCCGTTCGAGATAATTGGCTTTCCAGCGGTCTGCCTGCCGCTAGGAGAAGTTTATTATTTTTAGAGATTTAGATTTCTTAAATTTTTCGGCCTAAATGGAATTTATAACAAAAAATGACAAAAGAACAAAAAAGACAAAAAGACAAAAACGAAAACAAGTGAAAAGAGAGGAGAGAGGTAGAACAGAAAAGATTTGAAAGATACAGTTTAGGGTTGAAGAAAGTTATGGTTAATAGGAGTTTGGCTAGAGAGGTTGCCGGAAGATAGGCAACGCCTGGTATGGTAGGGGGTGTTTTATCTGGAATGGGGCATTATGCATTCTGATTTGGATTATGTTGCGTGTTAGCGGATTGTCGCCCAGGCGAAAGGACTAAAATTTTTGTGATATTTCCCGGACGTAATCCGCTAGTGGCGTTATGTCGTTGCAACGATCATACAAATCTCTGAGGGAGGTGTACCTGCTCGAGTCTGAAATGAGGCGCTTAAATTTGTGTTCTAAGACTTTAAGTTTTCTCATTGTCGTGGCCGGGATGCTGCACCACACCGGCGCCGCGTATGTGATGGCCGGCCTGATCACCGCCGTGTACAATAATTTTTTATTGTGTCTGTTGAGTCCGCTACCCCTTGCCATGAGTGGATACATACTCATGGCCGTGAAGTAGACCTTACGTATCGTCTCGTTAATGTGTGTATTAAACATCAGTCGTTTGTCCAAGTTAACCCCCAGATACTTCACGCACCTTTTGATTGGAATTAGCTGACCCTGGATCGAAATTGGCGTTAATATGCGGTTCTCTGTGAACCGGCGCGTAAAGAATATGGCCTCCGACTTCGCGACGTTGACCCGGATCTTCCACTTGTCGTAATACGCCGTGGCGCGGGCCATGTGCGCCTTGAGCAGCATGTTCGCCGCTTGTGCGTTATGCGAGTGCGCATACATGGCCGTGTCGTCGGCGTACTTGGCAAGCTTAGTATTCGGGAACTCCGGGAAGTCGGATACATACAGATTGTACAACTTTGGTGACAGGCACGACCCCTGGGGGACGCCCGCGCGAATGTCCCGCCGTGTTGAGAGTTTATTGTTCACCCTGACCTGTAGCGACCTGTCCGTCAGGAAAGAGTGAATCAGTTTGGTTATGTGTACTGGAAAGTTCAGTGCGCACAGTTTGTGTATAAGACCCGGGATCCAGACGGTATCGAACGCCTTCTCGACATCGAGGGCACCATGACGGTGCTCTTCCCGAGGTTGTATTGCACCTTGACGTCGTTCACGATCCTGACGACCTGATGCGTCGTGCTCCTGCCCTTTCTGAAGCCGAACTGGCACTCGTCGTCGATGAGAAGCTCATCCTGAGCAGCGTCTAGTCTGATCAGGATGACCTTCTCCACCAACTTGGAGATCGTCGACAGTAACGAGATGGGTCGATAACGACGAGCTTCGCGTTCTTGTTCGGCTTCAGGATGGCGCACTTCCACTGGCTCGGCCAGTGTTGCAACCGCAGGATCGCATTAACGATATACGTCAATTGCACAATGCCTTTCCTCGGGAGATGTTTGAGAAGTTTGTATTCGATAGCGTCCTTCCCCGGGGCTTTGTAGTTTGGTAAGGTCCTGAAAATTCCAGCCATTTCCGAGGGCTTGGTCATGACTTTTTGAAATTCTCGTCTAGTCAATGGAATGTCATGACCAATTAACTCGTTCACGTCATTTTCTATGCGGTCCTGTTCAACGTTGTTGGGTACGTCCATGTTATGTATTGTCTGAAAATACAATGCTATGTCATTCGCTTTTTGCGCGTCCGTCAAAGTCGTCCGTCCGTTTGCGTTGGTCAAGGCGGGTAGTGGCTCCCGCGTATTTTTCATAGCTCTCGCCAGCTTCCACAGCGAGTTGTTTTGAGGATTCAGCGCTTCCAGCCTATCCCGCCATATCCGGTTTTTTGCGGTGCTGATGGCGGTCCTGATCTGCCGTTGCAGCCTGATCATCTCGGCCTTGGCGTCGGCATCGCCATTTCGCTGCCAAAGCCGTCTCTGTCTGTTCTTTTCCCTTATGTCTTGTGCGACCGCAGCGTCGAGTCGGTCTTTGTAGGGGTTTACAGTTATGGTTGTTGCAACACTCCGCTTGGCGTGCTGCAGCGTCCTCGTAAACTCGTCCACTACATTTTCCAGTTCGGCGGCTGTAGCGATTTCGTTTACTAGTGTCAGGTTTGTGTTAATGTGTGCCTTATAGAGATGCCAGTTGGCATCCCTATAGGAGGTGAATTTGCGTGTTATGTCTTCCCTCGACATATTATCCAATTCCAGAAGTATTGGATTATGGTCCGATGTGAGCTCCTCCAGCGCCACCGGCTGCGTGGAGTTTCTCACACCCTTGTTGACCACTATGTCAAGGGTGGAGGGTGTTGTACCGTTGTCTGGAAAATGCGTGGGGCCGTCCGAATACTGCACGACGACATTATGATTACTCACGTAATCAAACAGAGTGTTGCCGTTCGTGTTGTTGCGTTGGCAGTTCCATGCGTTATGCCGTGCGTTAAAGTCGCCTATGACCAGGCAGCGCGGGCTTGCGTTGAGTAAATTCTCGAGACAACCCGCTGTGAAGCCGTTCGTGGGCTTATTATACACGGCCACGATGCTCATGCCGCCATCTAGCATCACACACACGTTCTCCACGGAGGTATTCCGTATAGAACGATGCGTGTGGGCTATGTTTGACTTTATGAGCACGGCCACGCCGCCTCCCCTGTTAATGTCATCCCTATCTTTTCTGATGGTCGAGTACCCTCGGACGCGGAGCGTGTCCCGTCTGTTGAGTTTTGTTTCGTTCAGAAGCATAATGTCGATTTTATGCCTCGTTAAATAATTGATTAAAAAAGAAATTTTGTTACCAATACCATTAGCGTTCCAGGAAGAGAGTTTATGCCTAAAAGGCATCGGCAGGTAGGCCCTTGAAGAAACCCACCACCACCTGGAACTTAGCCAGGGAGGTGGTGCACCTCTCGAGCTCATCATTGAGCTCCTTCATCCGCATCAATAGCATGTCGAGATTTACTAAGGACGATAGCCGCTCCGTTTGTTCCCTTAGCTGGCGGAGCTGATCCATTCCTGAATCTAGGCTGTTGTTGGTTGGTCGGCTCCACTGGCTTGGTCCTGTCGGGGGCGGCGTCGTCCTCTCCATTCTGGTTGGGGGTGGGGACGGTGGGGATCTGGAAGTCTGTGTTCTTCGTGCTTCCCACGCGTTGGTTGCCGGCGGTGGAGCCGCCACATATCTAGTCTGAGGCGGTGGAGGAACTCTTTTATTTTTTAGGTCAATGGCTTCCATCTTCCTTCTGTATACCTTACGACTGAGTTAGCGGGATGGTCTTCCCCGCAGTTGATGCACTTAGGTCAATGGCTTCCATCTTCCTTCTGTATACCTTACGACTGAGTTAGCGGGATGGTCTTCCCCGCAGTTGATGCACTTCGCCGGTAGGTCGCGCGATTTGGTGCATATCTTGGTTAGATGTCCACCGGCGCACTTGAGACAGTTGGGGGTAGCTCTGCAGTTTGAGGCTGCATGTCCACATTGCTGGCACCGGTGACATTGAATGATGCCTTTTGTATTAATCTGCCGTTCCCATCTGACGGCAGCATTGTCCAAGCACGCGACCTTATTTTGGATCTCTTTTAAGGTTAGTGCACTATTAGTTATCAGCATATAGGCGGGGTGTCTCGTGCCGTTTAAGGTATACAGATTTCTCTCTATCTTATGGGTGCCTATGAGTTCGTCTATGAGGTCTTCCTTCTTAACTTCGTGATATATACCCCTGAGCACGAAGGCATGGCTCATATCGTCTCTAGGGGTACACGTATGATATTGTACATTTGCCTCAGCTAGATATTCATTCATCATGACCCAATCTTGTTTATTTTGCAGCTGCAGCGTCGTGTTGTCCGTGTGCCTCCACATGTGCTCACTCCTCAGTTTGTTTTTTAAAAATATGTTTATATTTTTGTGGTTAGCCAACCTCCCATGAATTATTATGGGAGGTGGCTTTCTAGTTGATGGGTGTTGGGGCGCGGTGTAGACACTCTTCTGCTCAAGTTCTGCAGGCTGGGGTGGCGGTTCCACGTCCATGTCTTGGACCATTCGTACGGGTCTCTCATGTCTGTTTGCTATCTTGACTGGTGCAGGAGGTGTTAACAGTGGTGGTGATAGCTTGTGTCCTTTGGTTCCCGGATGGGTAAAGCCCGGGTTGCCGTCCTCCTTTATCGCCACTTTTTTAGGGCGAAGGGCGAAAAGTTGTCTGTTATCTTCTTTGGTTGTGTTTGTGTTTTTAATCTTCGCCGGCACCTCTTTTATGCTAGAAATGCTGGCGTCGGAGCCGCTGTCTGCGACTGTTTTTGCTGCCCTTCTCTTCAGTCTTCTACTGACCAGCTTGCTATCTAAGCTGACGCAGGACTGGTCAGTATCATTTCCGGAGACATTATGGGTTCCTGAGAGCGGCGGCCAATCCGTCAGAACGTGGATGGCAGCTACTCTACCCTCTTCTAATTTTTTTAATCACTCATCCATGGTCCTCGACCGGTTTCAACCAACCGGTCGGGGTGACTATTTAGATTGGTACCTTCTTTGGAGTTGTGGAACGTAGCACAGAAATTTTAATTTTAGGTTATGTATACCGAAAGTGTTCTTAGGTTAGACTTTAAAAAATTTGTATGATGGTAAAATTGTCAATTTAATTTTAATTAATTAAAATGTCACTGTCACTAAAAGTTTTTAAATTACCTTTTTGGGTTTTTCGAGGGCCAGCTTCCGCTTCCCTTATTCGGTGCACTTGCTGGTGCACTAAACAACCACTTTCGCACTATTACAACTTTTAAAAACTGCCTTTTTTACAAATATTGCTCTCAGCTATAATTTACGACCACTCGTGTCGCTGCGCTGCCTTCCTATTCGCCGCATTATGAAAAGTCGTGATCACATCACGGTTTAAATTCACAGATATCAGAAATTCACAGTCACGATTCACGTTGTGATTGAAAAATCACGTTATCGCCCAACACTAGTTCCTTGTAATCGGTCACTTGGCCAAACCAACGGAATACTCATTGCGAAACCTCCAGGTGGAGCTAGTGCCCCACTACCAACCAGCTTTGATTCCCTTTATCCGATCTCTTAGCAAAGCCAGCGAATTATTGAATGAGCAAAATGCATAATTTTTTTAAACATCACAGATGAATAGATCACTAAAAAACATTATATTTCCAGTATTTTTTTTATGTTCTAATTAAAGGTTAAAAAAATTGTTTACCGCAGCTATCAATTTAACTGCGTTTAAATGGAGAAGTTTCCGCGCTACTTGTGTGCAACGTCAGCGGACACATCGCACCGACCGAAAACGTATTGTGATTGCGAATGCGTACACATTATTTATGTTGTGTTATGGAAAATACAAAGAAAAGTAGCTATAAATATTGTATTGTGCCTAAATCTACAAATATTACAATAAAAGCTCCAGAAAAGTTATTTTTTAATGTGCCTAGACGCGATAAAGTTAAGAAGAAATGGTGCAGAGCTATGAGACGAGACGACCGAAATGCAGAATTATCGTCATCCTCAAGATTATATTGCTGAGGATCATTTTGATGTAAATTTACCCATTAAAACTAATTATTTTATAATAATATTATGAAAATATGTACCTAACCCTAATATTAGTGTGATAATTTGTTTACATATCACGGTGAATTTGGTCACTTTCCTATTTATAGGATTACAAAAGTTTACTAACTTCTGTTAATAGGAACCTTGAATTAAAATGCATAAATATATAAGAACGGTGGGAATAATGTAACTTCTCGACGTTCTACATATTACCTATCCAGTTATACAGGGTGTAATTAGTTTCATGTCATTAAAAAAAACTGGTAATAGGTACCGACTAGACAAACAGAAAACCTATATAACCTTTTTCTCTAGGGGCACTTTGAAAAAAAACTGACCTGGGTTTACATTTATAATGCTATGGTAGGAAAGATTTGAGAACCACTGTTTTTCAGGGTCAATGGATGTCATAGTTCCGAATATTAGAAATAATAAAAAACTTTAATACCCGACTTGTGTTCCCGTCGGTGGAAGTGCGGCACTTTGATGGGATTATTTGTATCGAACTTTTTATACCACTAATTATGAAAATGTAAATAATTCCTTCTCTTTCGGCACAACGCAAGCATAGCATGGCCGCAGGGGTTTAAATAGGATTTGCTTACATGTGTTTTTTAATTTGGAACAAAGCTATTGTAGCTTTTATTGTCGTTTATAAGAATTCATAAAATTTAAAAGTGGCTTATTAACATTTGTAACATTGTTTTAATAACTTAAAAAATTTGTAATTGTTTTATGAAATTGGAAAACGAACAGTTAGACGTCCGAGATACGATAACAGAAAATAAGTAAGTTAGGAAAAAAATTATTTTAGCGAATTGAGCGCATAATTTTTCCCAATCAGGTATCGAAAACTAAAAATCAAGTCTTTGGTCTCTATGAAAATCAATGTAAATAATAATAAACAGATAAAAACAAGACAACGAATACTAATAATAATAATCATACCTTTAATGCCCAATAGGTAACACCCAATAACTGAACAATTCTTTTGAATTTTTTCGAAATGACCTCCACATCCACGTATACACATTTCGGTACGTCGAACCAATAACATACTTACTCCGTTCAACACATTTGGTAAATTAGGATCATTTTTTATGGTTTCTATGCACATTAAAATACGTCGTTGCAATTGTTCTAAAGCTCTTCCGCACCAGCTGCATTTCCATCACTTTCTCTATGTACCAAGTCCATATCCGCGAGTTCTGGATAAGTGTAATATCTCCCATAATGTTCAAAATCTGCGTTTTAAAACACCATACTAAACTGTGAATTAACGTTATCAATAAAGAAAACAAAAAGAAAAACTTGGTCCAAAATCCAAAAAGTAACACATAAAGCACGAACGTGAAGTAGTGTCTTACGTAACCAAGTACTAACGACTAAGTCAATAAAATAAATCTTAACATAAGTGGCACAAAATTCAAAAAGGAAAGCAACCGACAAAACCAAGGGACGGGTACGTCGCGTCATGCGTATTCTTTACCAAGTAAGGACAAAACTGAAATTATTACTTGAGAATATTACAAGGAAAGATAGCACGCCTAATAGGATAATTGGCCGCGAAGAAGCAAAAAACATGACGATGTCCTCTGTCGGTCGCTTTTAACTGCTTTGTCGGCATACTTATTTGCAGGAATGTCAGAGTATCTCGTGCGACAAGACGCGAGGCAATAAAACCTACCCCAATATGCCAGCAGTTCTCAAACTAAGTTATTAAGTATATTGGAAATTTTTGTTTATTTTTTTCTCCAAAACTATGAGCTTTAGACCCCATGTTATATAAGGTTTTTTTGTTTGTCTTGTCGTTCCCTACCACCAGTTTTTTCAATGACATGAAACTAATTACACCCTGTATATTTATATATGTTATATTAAAAATTAACAGTACGACACTGAGTTATAAGTAAGCTTCTCAGTAGTGTCAAATTACATAAGTTGATAACGACTTCTCTTGGTAATTGCTTATCTTACGTATCAAGTTTCATCTATTGTCTTGTATCCGTTCTCATAGTTTATGCCAAATTGCACATTTGCATTTCCTTTGTTCTCCGTCTAGCTGACACTGCTTTCCTAATGTTATAAATATGACCAGCAGACGCTTTTGTATTCAGTATTATACTCACCTTTACATTAAAACTTTTAAATCTACAATAACATTTTTTATTCAGAGTCATCGATGACTCTCTGTAACTAAATAAATATTTTTTAAAAACTCAATATCAAAGTATCAAATATAACAGTGGCGCAGTCGCAACGGATCTAGTGAAACGCACAAGTTCGGGAGCCTAACTTCTGGGAAACGTGTCCAAAGGAACAAGGAGAACATCTGGAATTGGTGCCTAACCTGTGGAAAAGAACCGAAAGAACAAGGAGACCTTCCTAGCTGTGACGGTGGATCCCAATCCTTAAACTAGAAAATAATCTACGAATGAAGACAATAACGTAAGTCATTTTAAGAATCATCTCGTTTTCTATTATTTTTCATAATCATAAAAGTGCTATATACACTCAACGAGCAAAATACAGCTCTCTTACCAAATATAATTCTACGCAACAACCTTAATTTAATTTTAATTAGCATAAGAAACGTATTATACTGCTAATACGTCACCGTGTATTATACAGTTAATACACAAACTGCCTAAATACATTTTTTTTTATTAAAACTAATTTCCTTTTCTAAAAAGGTAATTTTTTAAAAAATAATTTCAAGTTAACATTTAATTAATTTTTTTTTGTAATCTCTAAATAAAAGCAACAATGCCAGAAACATCGCAAACTACACAAACAATACAAAGTGCAAGGATAGAGCAAATTGAGCCTTACAAGCTCTCTGAAATTTTTTCTATTATACCAGAATTCGATGGTAATGCTATTAATTTACAAACATTTCTAAATTCTTGCATTTATGCACAAGGCATGGCGATTAACGACCAGAAAATATTGTCAACCCTACATATTAAAAATAAATTGCGCGGCAGAGCTGCCGAATTAATAAACTCACGCAACCCTGCCACATGGGCGGAAATAAGAGTCTTGCTCGAAACTCATTTCGGAGACTCTCGCGACTTGACATCTTTAATTCAGGATTTGCAGCGTATTCACCAAATGCCAGGTGAATCTGCACTAACTTTTGTTGCGCGTCTACAGACGCATAATGCAAAAATGCACGCCGCCATACAAAAGCAACGTTTATCCGGTGAACAGAAACAATCTCAGTCAGAATTAATTGAAACGATGACATTAAACACCTTGTTAGCGGGCCTTGAAACAAAATTAGGGCAAATAGTACGTGCTGGAGATCCAACAAGTATGTTACAAGCAATTAATAGGATTAGAAGAGAATTGCAACTCTCTTATTTTGAATCCCAAAAATGTTCCAAAAATAATAATAATAATGTGTGCCAGTGCCTCCTCAACAAAAACGACCAAACGTAAATTTTCAACAAAAATTTTGTTCATTTTGCAAACGAAACGGACATGTAATAAATGAATGTCGCACAAGGCAACAACAATTTATGCCATCAACTTCACAAAATTTTCAAAGACCAAACTTTCAAAATAATCAAGGTTTTCAAAATTTTGCACAACAAACTAGTCAATTAAATCCTAGAACATTTCCACAAAATAATCAGGTTAGCCAATCACACCAAAACAGGCCCTCAGCAATTAGACCAAATCCTAATTTTATTCAACAAAGACCATCAGCAATACAACCAAACCCGAATTTTAACCGTTTCAATCAACAAAAGACTCATCATTTAAATTATGAACCTTATGATGACCAATACAATTTTAACCAGTATGAAGATTATTCTGCTGAATACCAAAATGTAAATGAAATGTACGATAATTTTAATTCAGGAGATTGTCAAAATTTCCCTGAAAATACAACTAATTTGCCAGAACAATACGAGAATTATACTGCTAATTCTCAGATGCCGCAAGAGAATTATACTGCTAATTCTCACTTGCCGCAGGAGGATTATACTGCTAATCCTCAGGATTTTTGCAAAAGTCCGGAGTATCTCATGGATACTCCAACACAAGAAACGAATTACGAATTGGACCAAATTTCCCACCAAATTCAAAATATGAACCTCAACAATTTCGACCCGTTTCTGAACTTCCCAGAACAGAAGTTCATGTAGAAACACTTTCACACGCTTTATTGACTGTAAATTGGAATAATCTTTATTATATCAAAGACATCACAAATAAATTTAAAATTCTTATAGATTCTGGTGCAGGAATTTCGATTTTTAAACCAAAAACGGCAGAAAATTACAAAAGAAGATTTTCTGAAAATATTATTATACAAGGCATAACTACTGAACAAAAAATTAACATCAACGAATTTGTTCTTATACCGTTTACCGACAATAATCCACACAAAGTTTACATTCATAATTTGGATATAGAATTTGACGGACTATTAGGCGCAGACTTTTTAGAACACTACGAATGTATGGTAGATATTAAAAATAAGCGACTAATTACGAATTTCAAAACCGTACCGATATTTAAAGCTACGGGTGACGAAAAAACACAAAATTTACCTTTGCAACCAATACAAACTCAAATCAAATTCGGAATCAAATTCCATGCAACGTGAAAAATCAAAATTTAATTTCAATCGAACCAGGCATGGAAAAAATATTTAAATTAAAATGTAATTTACGAAATACTGAGGCTATACTGTTAGCCCAGGAAAATGAAAAAGTCCGCTTACCAAACGCTATTGTGAAAATCGACGACAACGGAGAATTTTTAAAATCTATTATAAACGCTAATAGGTATTAGGCCCAGCGACATTTTTTTTATTTATGACCACACCGTTGAAACTTTTTGTATCTGTTATTTGGATGGAGTCGGACAAATTTGGGACTTGGCACATTATGGTAGTGGGGCGTTTGTCTGTTAAGCTGTCACGAAGTAGTCAATTTTATGCCTTTAAAAAATTTATAACCACATTGGTAATTTTATTTTAATCAATAGTTTTTATCATATAACTAGCGAAAAAAAAATTGTCGGACAAAAATAATGGGTCACTTGACGCGTCGGACACGCTAAACACGTCAAGTTTATGTAGAAAAAAAATGTATTACCACACGGCTGATTTTAACAGAATCTACCATAAAAAATTGTTGCAATAATGTTGTAACCTTGTCGGACAATTTTTATGGGGCATATGCGCAGTCGGATACGTCAACTTCCTGCAAAACTTTTATTTACAACCATAGATGTCATTTTGATTTTGTACTGTTTCTTTGGATCGGTTGTCCGACAAAAATAATGGGGCTCTTTGATACAATTAAAAAAAAGGACTTTTTTAAATTTTCGGCTATGTATTCTATACATATTATTATGCAAACGTTTATTAATGTATGTATTGTATATACAGTGTGTAATAGTTTCATGTCATTAAAAAAAACTGGTAATAGGGACCGACTAGACAAACAAAAAACCTGTACGACTTTTTTCTCTAGGGACACTTTGACAAAACTGACCTGGGTTTACATTTGTAATGTTAAGGTAGGAAACTTTTTGGGAACCACTGTTTTTCAGGGTCAGTGGATCAATAGTTCCGAATATTAGAAATAATAAAAAACAGTTAAACCCGACTTGTGTTCCCGCCGGTAGAAGTGCGGCATTTTCATGGAATTATTTATAGCGAACTTTTTATACCACTAATTATGAAAGTGTAAATAATTCCTTTTCTTTCGGCACAACGCAAGCATAGCATGGCCGCAGAGGTTTAAATAGGATTTGTTTACATGTGTTTTTTAATTTGGAACAAAGTTATTGTAGCTTTTATTGTCGTTTATAAGAATTTATAAAATTTAAAAGTGGTTCATTAACATTTGTAACATTGTGCTAAAAGCTTAAAATTATTTTATGAAATTGGAAAATGAACAGTTAGACGTCCGAGATACGATAACAGAAAATAGTTGTGTATTTTAAGTTAGGAAAAAATCTGATTTTGTTAACGGATTGAGCGCATAATTTTTCCCAATCAGGTATCGAAAACTAAAAATCGAGTCTTTGGTCTCTATGAAAATCAATGTAAACATTAATAAACAGATGAAAATAAGACTGAGAATAATAATAATAATAATAATAATAATAATAATAATAATAATAATAATAATAATAATAATAATAATAATAATAATAATAATAATAATAATAATAATAATAATAATAATAATAATAATAATAAAAATACCGCATTAAATATAAATCCTAGTGTCGTGAGGGATATTAAAAAATCAGTGATCTTGAACACCTGTAGCATCGTCCGCAAGTTTCTCGGGTAGATATGACTGACTTATTGCACATCTTGCCGTCAGGCCGATGTGCATGAGATAAAGTACCGCTCAGTGCGAGAGAAAGGAAAGATAATAATAAAAATAATAATAATAATCATACCTTGTTCGAAACCAAAAATTGTTCGAAATGACCTCCATCTCCACGTATACACATTTCGGCACGTCGAACTAAGGACATACGCACTCCGTTCAATATATTTGGTAAATTAGGATCATTTTTTATGGTTGCTATGCACATTAAAATACGTTGTTCCAATTGTTCTAAAGTGTCAATTGGATCACGGTAAACCAGAGATTTAAAATGCCCCAAAAATAAAAGTCCATCGGGAGATCTAGCAGGCCATGGTACTGGTCCGCCACGTCGAATCCATCTTTGAGGAAACTTTCTGCTCAAAAAATTTCGAACAGACAAACTAAAATGGACTGGCGCGCCATCGTGCAAATACCACATTCTTATGCACGTAGCCAAGGGTACATCTTCCAGCAAATTTGGCAATGTTTGTTGCGAAAAATTTAAGTATACATCACCATTTAATCGAGCGGGTAATTGTATAGGTCCAATTATTTCATTACCGCAAATTCCTGCCCACAAATTAACGCCGAACTGTCGTTGAAAATGCGCCCTTCTCATTACACGTGGATTTTCGTCTGCCCAATGGTGCATATTTTTAAATTTAAACACTCCATTTCTGGTAAAACACGACTCATCGGAGAAACACAGAACGTTTAAAAAATCCTCATTTGCCGCGTGTTTTCTTAAAATCCACCTACAAAGTTACATTCGCTATGCAAAATCTTGAGGTTCTAGTGCTTGGACACGTTGATAGTGATAGGGATGTAAGTTCATATCTCTCAATGTCCTCCATACCACAAAATGGGATACTTCCACATGGTTAGCGATATCGCGGGTGCTTAAAGTTGGATCCTCTTCTACAAGTTCCAAAATTTGAACCTCTGCGTCAATTACCCTTTCTTTAGGTTGTGGACCTCGTTCTCCTCCATGTCCATCGAGACGACCTGTTTCTCGAAGACGCTGGTCAATACCAACAAATGTACGAGCACAAGGATGACGTCGATTGGGGAACCTTAAACGATAAAGCTCTTCCGCACCAGCTGCATTTCCACCACTTTCTCCATACACCAAGTGCATATCCGCGAGCTCTGGATAAGTGTAATCTTCCATAATGTTTGGTTATTTATTTATTTTTTAACCAATAAAAAACTTTTATTATTATTATTATTATTATTATTTATGTATATAATTTCAATAATATTATTTGATTTTCTGAACAATATTTATTTAATAATAATATTTTATGTATTATTTCATAACATATATATAAAATAATAAGCATTAACTCACCTTTATAGTTTAAGAACGTCGATAGCCTATAAGAATTAAATTTTTTTGTACGTTTGCCCTAATATTTTTGTCAGACAATTGCATTTTTTATTTAAGAAAATAATTACTTGTAACCTCCTACTTTTGTCGGAAAAATGGTTGTAAAAATAAGGGATGCAAAAACCCTGTACAGTTTGCGAATATCGATTACTTACCTATAAAAATTTAGTTTTTTTGTCCGACTGGCGATTTGCCCCAATATTTTTGTCGGACACTTAGATATTTTGATTTAGATTATAATTACTTATAGCTTCCTTTTTTTGTCGGAAAAAGGGTTGTAAATAAAAGTTTTGCAGGAAATTAACGACTTTGGCGCATCCGACTGCGCATATGCCCCATAAAAATTGTCCGACAAGGTTACCACATTATTGCAACAATTTTTTATGGTAAATTCTGTTAAAATCAGCCGTGTGGTAATAATTTTTTTTTCTACATAAACTTGACGTGTTTAGCGTGTCCGACGCGTCAAGTGACCCATTATTTTTGTCCGACAATTTTTTTTTCGCTAGTTATATGATAAAAACTATTGATTAAAATAAAATTACCAATGTGGTTATAAATTTTTTTTTTTGCATAAAATTGACTACTTCGTGGCAGCTTAACAGACAAACGCCCCACTACCATAATGTGCCAAGTCCCAAATTTGTCCGACTCCATCCAAATAACAGATACAAAAAGTTTCAACGGTGTGGTCATAAATAAAAAAAATGTCGCTGGGCCTAATACCTATAACGCCATCCCCAAAATAATCGATTTCTCGAATCTTAAACTGGAACCAGTACAAAAATTTAGATCAATTTTTAATTTAAACTCTCAGAATCCGGACAGTCCTCAACATACAGACAGAAATTTCGAAATTAGGAATCAACTACGATTAGAACATTTGAACGAAGAAGAAGCCGAATTAATAACAGAACTTTGTCTAAATTTTTCTGACATATTTTATTTAGAAGGCGACAATTTAAGTTTCACTAATGAGATTAAACACTCTATTGATACGAACGATTCTAAACCGGTTTTTACAAAATCTTATCGCCATCCTCATATCCACAAAGAGGAAGTTAAAACTCAAGTCTCCAAAATGCTAGACCAAGGTATAATCAGACCATCAATTTCACCCTGGTCATCCCCGGTTTGGGTTGTACCTAAAAAACTTGACGCCTCCGGTAAACAAAAATGGCGAGTTGTAGTAGACTACAGAAAACTTAACGAACTGACTATTGACGATAAATATCCGCTTCCAAATATTTCGGTCCTTCTTGATCAATTAGGCAAGTGCCAATATTTTACCACGTTAGATCTTGCCTCCGGATTCCATCAAATAGAAATCGACGCGAAAGATATTCAAAAAACTGCTTTCACAGTAGAAAATGGTCATTTTGAATTTGTACGAATGCCATTTGGACTGAAAAATGCTCCATCAACATTTCAAAGAGTGATGGACAACATTTTGTTAGGTATCCAAAATGAACGGTGTCTCGTTTACCTGGATGACATTATTATTTATTCGCCTACCATTCATGACCACATTTCGCGATTAACAGAAGTATTTAAACGTTTACAAAAAGCCAATCTCAAAATTCAACCGGACAAATGCGAATTTTTACGCAAGTTGCATATTTAGGCCATCTTATTACTAAGGACGGTGTAAAACCAAATCCCGCTAAAGTCAACGCGATTCTAAATTTTCCTCAACCAAGAAACCCTAAGGAAATAAAATCATTCCTAGGCTTAGCTGGATATTACCGACGTTTTATCCCTAACTTTTCAAAGATATCTAAACCTTTAACAAATTTATTACAAAAAGACATACTTTTTGACTTTGACAATGATTGCTTAAACTCCTTCGAAAATTTGAAACGAGCGTTAACAACAACTCCGATTCTTATTTATCCAAATTTTGACGACGTTTTCATCCTAACTACTGATGCTAGCGCATTTGCCATTGGTTCCGTGATCTCGCAAGGAAATATAGGCAAGGATTTACCAATAGCTTATGCATCTCGAACTTTATGCGCGGCGGAGACTAAGTATTCAACGATAGAGCCCGAGCTATTAGCTATAGTATGGTCAGTAAAACACTTTAGGCCATATCTATTCGGCAGAAAGTTCAAGTTAGTAACCGATCATCGACCACTTACCTGGCTATTTTCGATAAAAGACCCAGGAAGCAGACTTGCACGTTGGCGACATAAATTAGAAGAATACGACTATGAAATCATTTACAAACCCGGCAAAACCAATAAAAACGCGGACGCGCTATCGCGAGTTAAAATCAATCACTTTTCGGAATGTTCCAAATTTTACTCAAAAATTCTAGCCGCGAACGAGGACGACGAATCAGAAGATGACGAACCAAACAATGACGAAAACCCGAAGAATAACGACAAAATCACTAAAGAACAAATCTCTCAAGAATTTGATATCTTTTGTAACTTGTATAAGACAAAATCCTTAATAGATTATTCTAAAATTCAAATTTCAAACAGGCAACTTCTAGACAAGGAACACAAAAATATTATAACATTTTTTCAACAAAATAAATTAGAAGATTTGCATCACAAAATCATTGAGGACATGTTCGAAGAACACCCCGAATTTTATAATAACACTATTAACATTGTCTCAAGCAAATCGGTCAGGCATAGAAAATATTTTATTGTCCCTTTACCTTTTGATGTAGATTCAATAAACGAACATTTATTCATGGTATTGTACAACAGACAAAACATTTTGGATCTTTCTAAAACATACTATGTAGAAAATAATCTAGATCTTCCCATACTCGAAATGTTATCATTTATTTTTGCAGAGAAGGATTTGAAAATAGTAATCTGTCAAAATATTGTTAAAACCCCCGATGAAGACGAAATTACAATCATTTTGGATCAAAACCATTCAGGCAAAAATAACTTACACCGTGGTATTAACGAAACTATTAGAAGGATTCGAGTAAAGTACAATTGGCGAGGCTTAACTAAAGACGTTGAAAACTTCATAAAAAATTGCGAAACATGTGAAAAAACCAAAGTCTGTCGTAAAAATCTTAGTAATCCTTTAGTAATCACCGAGACTCCAAAAACGCCATTAGAAAGAATTAATGTCGACCTATTCGAATTTCCCACGCGAAATTACGCTGTTACAATCCGCGACGAATTAACAAAATTTACTCGAGCCTATGTGTTCCGGATAAATCCGCGAAATCAGTTGTAAATACCTTATTGCTTTACTTTCAATACTACGGTACCCCGTTGAGAATTCATTGTGATTACGGCGGTGAATTTGACAATAAATTATTAAAAGACCTTTGTACGCTCTATGACATAAAACTGACATACTCAAGCTTAGGACATCCCCAATCCAACGGATCTCTCGAGCAATTTCACGCTACATTAGCCGAAATGATAGGAGTCCACAAAACTGAAAATCCGAATGAACATCCATTCACAATATTACCATATGCAATTATTTGCTATAACAATTCGGTTAACAAAACACACGGCTTCACTCCGTACGAACTCATTTTCGGACATACGTCTATTAGACCACCCGAAACTTTATACAACCAAAAGGAATTAATAACGAAATATGTAAGAGATTTAAACAACAGAATATCTCATTATTATAAAATCGCCCACAGTAGAACGCAATCTCAAAAGGAGAAAGCGAAAGTTCGCTTTGACAGAAATGTTCCAAAAAATCGACCTGAATACAAAGTTGGCGATAAAGTATATGTGAAAGATTCTCAAATTAAAAACAAACTTCAAAATAAATTTAACGGTCCTTTTAAAGTCATAGAAATTTTCCAAAATTCTGCTACTTTACTAAATCTTGAAACAAATCAAGAAACTAAAGTAAATTTCGATAGAATGAAACCATATACTGAAAATTAAATTTATTTTCAGGTTTATCCTGCTGTTCGGATCAGCACTCGCACAATACAAAATAATACCAATAAATAATACTGTTGGTGTATTTTATCACAAAGACACGGACATCGTGGTGACAAACGAAAAATGGACATTACTGGTACATAAAACATATCATCCCTTAAACTAGCCTTCGATAAGAACCAACGAATTTTAGATACGATTTTGAATACTCTTGACGGTGCTCATCAAAAAATGATCACTTTCAGAAGCGAAGTCAAAACAGATCTTAACCTTCTAACACAAATTTCTAAAACTATAGAGTCTAAATTTGATGAAGTATTCCTAGACACGAAGAGATATAAACGCGGAATATTAAATGGTATCGGCACAATTTTCAAATCAATAACTGGAAATCTACACGCTGAAGATGGCGAATATTACGCTAATTGCATTAATAAATTAAATGACGACGAACATCAGTTAGAAAATTTAATAAAAAACCAAATTTCAGTCACAACATCGGTAATCAAAAATTTCAATTCAGCCATTCAAAAATTACAAATTGACGAAGAAACATTTAATAAAGACATGCCAGAAATCGATCGCACAATCGAAACCATGACGCGAAACATCGAAGCTGTAGAAACAAAATTAATATTCTTACATATTTGTGAACAATTAATGGCGAGCTATTTGTATATTGAAGATAACTTGAACGATATTCTAAATTCAATAACATTTGCTCGATTGGGAATCATTCATTCATCAATCATAACTCCCGATCATTTAGTAACAGCATTACAAGAAATTTCACAGAGTTTGCGAAGAAACAATTTGCCTCTTCCAATCAAATTATCGGCAGTTGCTCAATATTGAATTAAAAGCATTTCAAATAGATTCCAACTTAATATTTGTTTTAAAGATACCGCTCGTTGAACCTCAAAACTATAATACCTACCGTTTATACCCTATCCCTATATTTGATAATGGAACTGGTCTTCATCATATTCTATTTCTCAAAAATTTATCGCGAGAGATGATGATTCTTTAATGTACATACCAATAACGAATTTAAAAGAATGCAAACCCTTATATTTTGGAACTAAGCTACGCTCGAACCTGTTTGCATACCCTATTGACCAGAATGCCATTTGTGAAGCTAGGATCCTGAAACAACCAATGAAACTTCCCGAAAATTGCCAAACCTCCTTCATTATCAGTCAAGGGTACAATGTTCAAGAACTCGAAGAGAACACGTGGCTCATAA
The DNA here is from genome assembly GCA_963583905.1 of Stenurella melanura. Lineage (NCBI taxonomy): Eukaryota > Metazoa > Arthropoda > Insecta > Coleoptera > Cerambycidae > Stenurella > Stenurella melanura. The sequence continues at coordinate 46,375,446 of OY757317.1, forward strand.
TTAATTCCGAACCACTCCATATTACTATTAGAAGAATTACTATTAGAAGAGAGAACCAGCAACGGAGCTGATCAATAAAAATTCAATTATCAAACTACAACCTGGGTGTTACGCCTTCGCATGTATCACATCACACACATCATAATGGAACTGGTCTTCATCATATTCTATTTCTCAAAAATTTATCGCGAGAGATGATGATTCTTTAATGTACATACCAATAACGAATTTAAAAGAATGCAAACCCTTATATTTTGGAACTAAGCTACGCTCGAACCTGTTTGCATACCCTATTGACCAGAATGCCATTTGTGAAGCTAGGATCCTGAAACAACCAATGAAACTTCCCGAAAATTGCCAAACCTCCTTCATTATCAGTCAAGGGTACAATGTTCAAGAACTCGAAGAGAACACGTGGCTCATAATTAATTCCGAACCACTCCATATTACTATTAGAAGAATTACTATTAGAAGAGAGAACCAGCAACGGAGCTGATCAATAAAAATTCAATTATCAAACTACAACCTGGGTGTTACGCCTTCGCATGTATCACCAGAATACAAGCCAGTGCCAAGGACCTCTCCGAAATTAAAGACAACTCCCATCCTGTACAAATTCCTTTTGAATGTTGTAACCAGTTGCCGACAAAATTCAACTACCTAAATTAAAACCATTGAAACTCAATAATTTAAATATCGAAGATTTGGATATTGCCAAAAACAAATTGGAGCAATATTCTAAGGATCTGGACGATCTCATCAACGAACCTTTCGTGACCAAGCATATGTCCTGGTTCACGTATTTCACCATCACCTTCATCATTTCCATAATTCTACTTTACGTGCTTTGTAAATGTAGAAGGAAGAGACGTCTACTGAAAATTGAACCCTCTACAGGCGATTCTACTTCACCTCCTCCAGGACGAAGCAAGAAGTTCATGGAATTCCCCAGTTTAATCCCTCCAAGAAAGCGACCCGGTATCAAACCTCAAGAAGAAGATATCGAGTTATCATAGACTTTCCAGTGAACCACTAATTTTTGTTTATTGACTTAAACTTTTATTCTTTCCATTTTATGCTTATTATTTTATTCACTCAATATTTTATTATTATCTTTGCATTATATTCATTTTGTTTTATTATTACTTTTATACTGTATTCAATAATCATTTTATTCAAAAGTTGTTGTATAACAATCAACTTTTTTATTAAGGGGGAAGTTGTTATATTAAAAATTAACAGTACGACACTGAGTTATAAGTAAGCTTCTCAGTAGCGTCAAATTACATAAGTTGATAACGACTTCTCTTGGTAATTGCTTATCTTACGTAACAATAGATGAACTATTGTTTTGTATCCGTTCTCATAGTTTATGCCAAATTGCACATTTGCATTTCCTTTGTTCTCCGTCTAGCTGACACTGCTTTCCTAATGTTATAAATATGACCAGCAGACGCTTTTGTATTCAGTATTATACTCACCTTTACATTAAATCTTTTAAATCTACAATAACATTTTTTATTCAGAGTCATCGATGACTCTCTGTAACTAAATAAATATTTTTTAAAAACTCAATATCAAAGTATCAAATATAACATATATACCTATGTATGTCAACAGTTATTTACTATTAATGTACTTACCTACCTATAAGTACCTATGTACTTTGTAAGTGACTTGTGGTATTTATTATATAAAAAAGTAAAGCATTCTAAGACGAAAAATATTAATTAATGTAACATTAAAACATTGCCTTGTTTACCTATTTTGAGGTTAGGTCCATAGATAATTTGTTATATTTAACTACAGTAAAAGGATAAAAATGGGCACAATTGAATTAATGTTTAGAATAATGAATGACACATACCTTGTTGCTTTAGTGCCTCTAATTTCTGCACTAATAAAATCAGTATTAGTAGCAAAATAGTTTGTCATCATAAACACATCAACAACGAAAAAATTGTCACTTTGGCCCCGTAAAACCCACTCTCCGTCATTTTTACCACTTAATAATTAAAATAAATAAATAAATGAATGATTTCCTTTATGAAAATATCAATACACAGTTACAAAACTTTGCAGATAGACGACCATTAGACATTATGCCGAATGACGTCAGACCAATAGCGTGGGGTTTTCAGCCACGTGGATATGTTCCCATAAAATTTTGAATTTCAAAGTCATTTATTTAAGCTACACATTTTTTTTATACCTTTTCTTCATTATTTTCTCAACTTATAACACACATACCTAATGAAAAAATAATAAATTATTGCATTTCTAAAATTCATGCATGTTGCTCATTCCTTTGGGTCCATTTAGTTGGATCCGTATAAGGAATTCAGAAGAACCCAGCACGTCAAGATCGACCGCCATAGTATACCCAGGAGGCACCACCCACACCACTAACCGTAATAATCATACCTTTCTTTTAGCTTTTTAATTAGGTGACTTACCGGGTGAGTACAGGAATATTGCAAGCAAAAACGGGTCTCGTGACAGTGTTCTAGATAGTTCCCTGCGCCTAGCTCCCTACGTTGACTCGTGTCACCTGAGGGATTGTCGGTGCTGGTGTACACCGACCTTGGAGGGACAGTCATCCCAAGGGAGGACTTTACCAAAAGGGAACCGGACCCAGGAATAGGTGGAATAGGTGGATATATTTATTATATAATATATATGTGTAATAATGTGTATATATGCATAGCTTCTGGTACTGCACCCTAGCCAAGTTGCGTTAATAATTTGTTGCATGTAATTTATTTTCGTATTGCTTCCTCCCGCCTGGTAGTTGTACTGCACTGACCGTAGTTTTTGCTTTCTGCACCGACTCATACCCCGCCGCATTACTTTTGTTGTTTATCATTTTTTTTTCTTTTACCGTTCATAACCCGACCCCTCTTACACCGCCTAACCCCCGCTTTCTTGCTTTCTTGTCTGTTGTTCTCTGCAGTAGTGTAACTTTAGGTAGTTTAGTTAAAGTAGAATTGTACTTATTAGGATAAAAACAAAAGTAAATATTTTATAGATTCTCTAAAGGTGACTTTTACCGTGTGTTTGTGTGTGTGATGGTGTGTGTGTGTATGTGTAGTCTACTATCCCTAGACCCCTGGACGTACCGTGTCTCCTCTGACGCTATCCCAGCCCTACTGAAACAGGCTGCGTTAGGAAGCTAGTGTGGGACCTTTATTCCGCGAAAAAAAAATTGTAAAGGTGGCTCCTGAGCATACCGTCAACAGCCGTTCCCTCTCACGACACACGAAAGACGCTCCCGGGAGCCGACATGCCAGCGAAGAAAGAAACTCAAGGCAGAAGAGCGCCAGAAGAAACTACCCAGCTGGCAGGGTCCAACAGCCAGAACCAGGGGAGGTCTGCAAACTTCGCCTACACTGCATTTGAAGGCGGGGTAGTCCTAAAAAGCAGGCCCACACCTTACGAGGCCGGTCCAGGTCTACAGCGATGATTGGCGCATTTACGCTTCGAGTGACTTGCGCAGTAACGACTTTGTGTATTGAAATTCAAAGCGTGCTCGGTTTTAAATGCACTGTAATTGGTCAAAGTGGTTTAAACAGTCAATGGGCCTTTACAGTGCATTCGAATTTTGACATTTAAATATGGTGGGTGTCATTTGGGGAAAATAAAATAATTTTGTATCTAAAAATGAGGCGTCTTAGAACAGCAATCTCTGAGAAATAAATTAGCGAAATACACCAACTTTCACGGGGTATTTCAAACGCTTGAGTTTCACGCGCCTTGGTTGCACACGTAATCCCACCAATCATCATCGAGGACACAACAGAAGAACTTGCAAACCGGCAACACTGCTATCACCGAGCATGCGGATAGCGGATAACCTTAAACTTTCATTTGAGCTGTCGTCTTTTCTGGGGCATTTTCGGTCGTATTTTCACAGAATGGAACAAAACACTGCTTGCTAGACATTTTAATCGAAATTGGAAGCTTTCAATTTACGCTAAACTCAAAACCAAAATGTTAACATCAACAAGCTGTCAAACGTCTAGTCATGAGCGATATGTCACTGCCGGTGATTATATCACCGTGATTAAATCACCGTGATTATATAAAATATTAATATAAAGTGTAATTTACATCGTTTTACTTTCAATTCATACTTGTCCATTGCTGCTTAATGCAACCATACATTCACACAAACAAATTACGGCGAACGGTAAACATATCAGCTTGCAGATTGTGATGGCGTTAGTTTAAAACCACCGGAAGTGAAAAATACAAGTCGCCGTTAAGGAGTGATTGGAAAATCGCGATATCGCCCATCACTACAAACGTCAATTGAATGCTGATTTTGTACAACGTCGCCGAGTCGCCTTTTACACTATTGGCTTGGGATTGCTGACGTATTAATGGCGCGTTACGGATAATCGTTTAAATTGGACTTGTAAATAGGCGATTTTAATTATTTTTTTCTGGCTCTAATCTGCATCAAAATAGAAATTGAAAAAATACGGGTATTTTAATTTTTCATAAAATTTATGATTCCACAATAAAAAAAATATGCTGAAAAGGCCCATTAAAAGTATTTTTATTTTATTTTTTAATTGTCTTAATTTTAATTATTTATTTATATAGGGTGTTCCCTAAAAACGTGTTAATATTTCAGGGTGTGATCCTTAGGTCATTTTATGAAGAAAAGTTCATATGAAGATATGTCCGCAACTGCTTAAACTTTCTGCTACAGGGTGGTGTATTTTTGTAAATTGTTTTTTAATATCTGAGAGAGTACTTTAGATATTATTTTCAATTTAGGTATGTGTTATTAGAATATAAAACCACATATTCTAATTAGAAAAGTTATTTCATGGCTCCACCGGTGGCGTCCCTGCAAACAGGTCCTCTGATATGTTTTACCAAGAAAGTGGTACGCCGCTGACATTTTTCCATGTGGATATCACTTTCACATCTACGTAGTGGATTGGAAGTATAGTAATCGTAAAAAAAAACAACTTTTTTTTTTACCTGAAATAGGTTTAGAATGTCATGAAACGTCGAGATTTTAAATTTGAGCGAAAAAAAATTTCTCCGGAACGGTTTAAGATATTGACTTGGAATTTTGTACACGTATATATTGTACCGAGATCTGGAACTGGATTGTTTTTTGAACATATCCAGTGAAGGGTTGGGGGGTAAATAGGGGGAAATAAGTAAAACAAGCTGGTAAGAGCACAGCAAATTGAAATTTGATGTATATGTACTAGAAGTCAAGGCCTCAAATTATTACTTCCCTCCCATACCGAAGGGAAGTATTGTATTCGGGAAAAAATCAGCCTTCGAGATCTTTTCGGATTTACACGTTTCAGATCATGTAGATTACGAAAATAGAGATTTTTCAATTCCGTCAGTTTGTCTGTCTGTCTGTCTGCTGGTGCATTATCTAAAAAACTGCTTGACGAATAATAGTCAAATTTGGTAGGTAGCTGACACTACTACCAGCGAAGAAATGGTTGAACTTTCACTGGAAAATATACAGGGTGGACCGTCCAAAGGGAATAAATAACGAAAAAAATTTGTTTTTACTCAAATTTAAAATTTCCACGTTTCATGACATTCTAAATCTAGTTCAGAAAAAAAATGTTTTCAAAACTTTGAAACAAAATTTTCTTACTAGTAGAAAAACGAATTTTCTTTGCTCAAATTTAATATTTCTACGTTTCATGACATTCTAAATTTATTTCATGAAACAAATTTCTCAAAAAGAAAAATTTTAAATATGTTGTAAAATATATTTTTACTAATGCAGGGTGTAATTAGTTTCATGTCATTAAAAAAACTGGTAGTATGGAACGACAAGACAAACAAAAAAACCTTATATAACATGGGGTCTAAAGCTCATAGAGAATTGCTGGAATATTGAGGTAGGTTTAGATCGTCGCGCGTGTCTTTGCATACGATACTCAATATTTGTGTAGATAGCTATAAAATGTCGGCGGTCTTTAGCGGTGCGGTAAATAAGATAAAAGATGTCGACATTTTCTGAGTGTTTAGTAGATCTGATCTGAAGAAAACTATACTCTGACTCTCCCTTGTGCAATATTTGAGTCTCTGTGGGTGTTTCGTTATGTACACACATCCAATCCGCCGTTCATTGTTTTTGTTATTTTTGAATTTCGGGTTGCTGTGTATTTATATTGAAGTTTATTTTATTGACTTTACCGTTCAAATCGTTAAATTCTTGATTACGTACAGACACAACTTACTTGTTCGTTCTTTTTGTATTCGGTTTTGGATTTTGGACCAAGCTTTTCTTTCATTTTTCTTTATTGACAACGTTAGTTGACAGTTTATTGTTTAGAGTTGAACGGAGTACGTATGTCCTTAATTCGACGGACCGAACTGTGTATTGATGCAGATGCAGATTTCGAATAATTTACTTAGGTAAACTTTTAACCCAGGACACTCATTTATGTTACAAACGTTAATAAATCACATTTAAATATTCTAAATTCTAAACATTAATCCAATATTTTGTTCCAAATTAAAAGACACACATGTAAAGAAATGCTCTGTTTAAACTTCTACGGCCATTATTTGCTTGCAGTTGTGCAGGAAAAGATAACGAATTATTTACCTCTTTATAATTGCCTCAGTTCGGTTGAGGCGGTCCATCAAAGGCGGTCGATGATCCAAGGCCTTTGCACTTCTTTATGACAATTTAAAAGTTGTATAATTGGGAACTACAAGTTCATTGACTAAGAAAAGCAGTAGTTCTCAATTATTTTCTACATTAATATTAAAAAAATATTAAAAAGATTGACCTAGGTCAGCTTTTTCAAAGTGCCCCTAGCGGGAAAAGTCATAAAAGTTTTTTGTTTGTCTAGTCGGTCCCCATTACCAGTTTTTTTTAATGGCATGAAACTGATTACACCCTGTATACTAGAAACCAAGGCCTCAGATTTCTTCCTAATATTTTTCAACCCCCCACTCCCACCACCTCTACCCAGTATTAAAGGGATTGATAACATAATATTGATATATTCACTTGAAAGTTAGTACATGTATGTATTGTAATGACGTTTGATTGAGATGTTTCCGTTGAAGAGTGGGATATGGTAGGTTGTGAATAGGGGAAAATAAGTAGAGCAAGCTAGAAACTTCATATTTAACGTATATGGTAAAAACTAACACCTCAAATTTTTCTATGACATTGCCTCATAAATTATTAAAATTCTGTGATTAATAATTTCCACGTACTAGATTTCAAATATAGTCAAGATGTTTCCTTTAAAGTGACGAATGACAAATCTGGATGTGAAAGTAGTGATTCCTTAGGCAGCGGTTTTTAATAGGTAGAGTACAGCGGGTAAATGTATATATAATATTATAAGTTCTGAAAAAAATAGTGCAGTATGGAGTGCCGCAAGGAACGGTACTAGGCCCTATATCCTTTAATATCTATGTAAATGAATTATTCCTTATATTATATCCTTAGTGGGAAAAATCATAAGTTTCTCGAACGATACTGCGGTGTCCTATAATACCGAGAGATGGTCAGAATAGTAGAGCATGACTTTTTAAACATAATGCAAATCTGCCATAATTGGGTCAGCTGTACTTAAAATCGGGCAACTTTGAGAAGAGGCCCAAGAATGCAGAAACAAGAATTTAAAAATGTATCGAAGAGGCCATACAAGAAAAATGCCGAGGGAGACAACAAACGAGAACGTACTCCGATGCCTTTTATTCTCTTCTGATTCATACATAACAGGACTGAGAATATTATCTGCGAAGCGCAGTGTGCCTCTTCCTCGCGAAGTTCTGGAGCTTTTACCTGAACCTAATATGGTCACAGAGACGCCCGATGAGACGCCAAGAAACATCTACTTCGGAAGATACATCCGATTCCAATGACGACTATGAGTGGTAGAAAGTCAGTGATGTCTGATTATTTTATTTTCAATATATGCTTATATACCTACTGTAAACGATGAAATATACACTACCGTATTAATATTGTTGAGAAATTATAATAATAATAATAATAAAAGGTCTTTATTTCCAATACAAATATAAAAAAATTAAATAATACAGTTTCTGCAAAAAAAAAAAAAAAAAAAATACAATTATTGGAAAAAGCCGAAGATCAGGTAGTCATGCGCTGCATGACTTCTGTTTTTCATCTTAAGCTGTACACTAGTAAACATATCCATATAAGCACATACACAAATACACATACAGACATCCATTACAAATACATACACACACATACATACACACCTGCAAGTAACGTATAATTATGTAACACGGAAAGGGAATAACATTGGTCCAGGGCATGGTCAGATCTATTTCCTCTATTCAACAACTCAAGGAGTTACCCTGCTCTGCTAATAACAATTGCCTATAATGGCGCTTGAAGGATATAATAGACTTATTTTTTATGGCCGTTGGAACTAATACAATGTGCTCCTGCGGAGCTATCTTCCGTCGAGGAAGAGTGAATGCTTAACCTAGTTACATACTATGACAATGTGCTCCCGTGTCTTTCGTAGAAGACAATGAACACAGAACTCGTAGTCTTTTTAGATATTTACGTTCATGGTTTATCGGGACATTTTCGCCCCGCGCACTTTGTCCCGGCTCCGTCGGTCACTGGACCCGAGGTAAGAATGTTGCGTCGTTTCGCGCACTCGCGCACTTTGTCTCAGATCCGTCGTTCACTGGATCCGGGCGGCTGTGTAGCGTCATTTCCCGCACTCGCGAGCATTTTTATCGTCTTTTGCTACGGTGGTTCCGTTCAAGTGTCTTCGCGAATTCGCGCACTCGAATGCCCGCCGGAAAGGTGGCGGTTTCGCGATTGTCTCGGTGGATTTGGCGTCATCTGGTGGAGAAGCTCTCGTTCGGACGGCTCGGTCCAGGCTGCTGGGCTATTCCGCGGGCTCGGTCGTACTGTTCGCTGGATCCTGGTGGTTCGTCAGTTGCGTCGCTCTCGACGTTATCAGTAATGATGGTTTTCGAACATTGTATACCATGTGTCATGGGATTGACATTTCGCTCTGAGCTCGGCCTACCCTCCACCGTATCGGTGAGGTGGTCGGTGGTGGCCTCTGAGGATTTGGGTCTGGCAGTTTCGTCGATTCCCTCTTCCTCTGACGAATCTTGTCCTCCCTCGGACGAGTCTTCGGAGTCTGGCGGCAAGTCCGAATCGGATCCCGATTGAATGTCATCGATCTCCGGCGGTGCGGCACGGAGATCATCCACGTGGACGTCGGTTCCGTTTCTTCCCTTACTTATATGGTATACTTCGTCGGATAATTTGTCCATCACTAGGTGTGGCCCTGTCCATGCAGCGGCGAAATGTCGTTTATTGGGGCGAAGTACCCTGGCCATCACCCGGTCTCCAACCTTGAAGGTGACTGGAGTGTCCTTGTTTGCGGGGGCATACCTCCCTTGGTATGTCCGCTGTCGACTTCGCACGCGATCTATAAGTTCAGCCCTGCTGGTTTCGGATTGCTTTCGGCGCTCATCTTGATAGGCTCGGAGAGCCCATTCTCCGGCCTGTGGTGGTTCATATCCCAGTACAACGTATGCAGGGGTTTGTCCCGTGGCGGCATTTCTTCGCGTACGTAGAATGCGCAACGCGTCGGTTAGATGACGATCCCAGTGCTCTGGATTCTGCTTGAAAATTAATGTACGGATGATCTTCTTCAGCTCCTGTACTCGGCGTTCCACCGGATTGGCTCGTTGGTGGTATGGAGCTGAATAGCGGATTTCCACGTGATTCTTCTCGCACCAGACGGTATAAAGCACTCCTTTAAAGTGTCCTCCACTGTCCGATATTATCACTCGCGGCATACCATATCGCGAGACGATGTGTGTCTTTAGAAAGTCCACGAGCACTTTCCCATTGGCTGCGGGTACCGCTTCAGCTTCCACCCATTTTGAGAATACATCCTCTGCCAAAAGGATGTATCTGTTCCCGGTTCCTTCGGCAGATACATACGGTCCCAGAATGTCCACGCTGATGGTCTCGAAGCACGTTGTGGGAGCATGTGTCCGAAATGGTGCTTGGGGTTGCAGGTGACGAGCTTTGACCGCTCGACACACTAGACAGTGCTTCACGTATTCTCGTACCACCTTGGTCAGCCGTGGGAGGTAGTAGTCTCGTCTCTGCCAGGGTGAGCAGCGCCTGGTGTGTCGTGATGGTGGGCTATCACTTCGGTCAGTCGAGAAGATGGTACGTATAGCTTATGCAATCCTTCCGTCACTCTCCAAAATTGGCCGTCCTGGACGCTGTGTCTCCTCTCAAAATTTGCGTCACCTGGCGTGCGTGCTCCATCTTGAACGATGCGGTTCCAGCGTTCCATCGCGTGTTGAATGGTCGGTGATCGTCGTTGTCCGTCTGTCACGTCTGCTACTAACGCGGCTTGCGATAAAGCGTTTATTGACTCGCGCGCGTGATTTGCCTCGGGCAGTAGCATTCGTTCTTCGTCTACGTTGGGTCGCGTGGCTGTCGGATCGGGATGGCGGCTTAAAAAATCGGCCAGGAGATTTTCCCTTCCAGGACAGTGTTCGATGGTAAACGAATATTCCTGCAATAACAATGACCACCGCATGAATTTTGTTTTTTGATCCCGATGTTTGTTGAGCCATAGAAGTGACCGGTTATCTGTACGCACAACGAACGGTTTGTCCTGTAAGTAAATCGCGTATTTCTTAATATATGTTACGAGGCTTAGACATTCCAGTTCGTTGATATGGTATTTTCTCTCGGTCGGCGACAATGTCGAACTCGCGTAGGATATTATCCTCCGTTCTCCATTATCCCCAGTCTGATATAGCACGCCTGAAAGTCCTAGTAAGGACGCGTCAGTCTGTAGGACGAACGGCTTCGTGAAGTCGGGTCGGTGTAATTTAAGGGGTTGTGACGCGGCGTCTTTCAGTTCGTCGAATGCCTTTTGACATTCGTTGTCCCACCTGAACTTGGTCTCCTTGGCCAACAACTTAGTCAGTGGTCGCGTTAACAGAGATACGTTAGGTACGTACTCCCTGATCCAGTTGAATAAACCAAGGAAGCTTTGAAGCTGTTTCTTGGTGACTGGAGGCTGACATTCACGAATGGCCAAGAGGTGTTTGTCTTGTGGCGTAGTCGTATAACCTCGTATCGTGTGTCCCAGGTAATCTAGCTCCTGAGCTGCGATTGTGCATTTCTCTGGGGACACGGTGAGGTTGTGGGTCCGTAGGCGTTCAAAAACGAGCCGCAGATGCTTACGGTGGTCAGTCAAGTCTTTACTGAAAATTATGATGTCGTCTAAGTATACCTGCACGAACTTATGCAGGTATCCGGTCAGAACGTCTCTAGTCATTAATTTTTGAAAAGTAGACGGAGCGGTCTTCAGTCCGAATGGCATTACCCGGAACTGGTACGCCGCTCCATCGGGGGTCGAAAATGTAGTATAAGACTTGCTTTGGGGGTGCATGGGCACCTGCCAGTATCCACTCTTTAAATCGAGCAGCGTGAAATACTGAGCGTCCCCGAAGTCTTTGATAGTATCATAAATTTTAGGCAACACGGATGCTTCATCGAGCGTTACAGCGTTCAGCCTTCGATAGTCTACACAGAACCTCGGCTTTTTTCCAGGACGTTCGATAATCACTGGAGGAAAACTATATGGTGAAGTACTGGGTTCAATTACGCCCGCCTCCAGCATCTCCTCAACCTGCTCGTTAAGGATCTGCTTTTTCCCTGGTGATAGAGGATAAGGTCGAACATGAATCGGCGTGGTATCTTTCAAAATAATCTTGTGACAAGTCGTTATGGTCGTTGCCTGGGTTGGAGAGTCAGAGAAAATGTCCGCAAATTCTGCGAAGAGGGGTGTGAGAAGAGCGCGCCCTTCGGAAGGAATATCAATAAGAGGATGAATTGTGCGGTTTGGTCTGAGTATCGAGTCCCTGTCTGTTTGATCCCAGAAGACGGTTTGTCGGTTGTCCGTCCCTACGTATATACACCGCCTGTCGTAGTCGAGGAATGCTCGTTCGCCATGGAGAAACGGAGCCCCGAGGATAATATCCTCGTTCAAACTTGGAATCACATTAAACCGCGCCGAATACTGAATGTCGTTGATTGTAAAATTTAGATAAATGTACCCTTGGGAACGTATGGTTTTCGCGCCGCAAGCCATCCCGAACTCGATATGATTAGGTTCGGCGCGATGTCCCGTGGCTAATTTTGAACTAATTATATTCCTGGTCGCACCTGAATCGATCAAGGCTGGAAGGCGTTGCCCATCCATGTGAATATAAATTCGAGGGAGCTGCGTGAGCTCGGCGGTAACGAACAGCCTCTCCGTCGACGAAGGCAGTCGTTCCGAGAAAGAGTGTTTGTAGAGATGGGTTCCCGTGGAATCTGAATGGTCGCTGGAATCGCGACAAGAATTGGAGATGGGCTCAACGAATTCTTCCGATTCGTCGCCTGATTGGTGGCGGCTACTGCTGCTAGAATTGGGTGTGAAATTCTCCCTGTGGAGAGTAGAAGAGAATATGGTCGGCGCAACGCACCGGGTCCTGTTAAGATTTGGTTCAATTTTCTGAACTATCGGTATTGATTTAGATGAAATAAGGTTGGTCAAGTCGCCGGTGCTGGGCGAGCTTGCCTTAGGGGAGTTTTCGGTGACCTGGAGGTTGGTACTGGTGAAAGGTGAAAAGAAGGCATCAACTCCAACGGTTGACGATTGAATGTTAAGTTCGCTTGGCCTTGGTAAATGGGAAGGATCCCCTGAGTGAATATTAGGTTGGCCTGGTTTGGCGAGAGCGACCATTGTCGCTTCGACAGAGATATGTTCGGAGTCGTTTCGAAAATCGGATTGTTCTCGGGGACGGAATTGGCCTGAAAAGAATGCCGGAAGCGAGGGCCATGGGGAAGGCGATGAGTGTTTGTCGACGCCATTCAGTTGATTGATGGAATGGTCGTCGTACGATGACCCGGAACGGGTTCCTGGATTTTGGGAATGTCGGTCCTCTGGTGAGAGGCCTTGGGGGTTGACGTGAGCATTTAACACCTGCCGGTGGGGAACGTTCGAAGTTTGAACGGCTTGGCCCATGGTGGACCTGTGGGAGATTGACTGGGTTGAGTTTAACGCCCCCCAGCGGTTCTCGTCAGCTGCTCCGTGAGAAGGGTCGTGAGAGGGAGAGACCTCGGAGAGCTGCCGATGGGAGGTCCAGGCTGAGTTTAACGCCCTCCGGCGGACTTTGCAGTTTTGGGTCTGCTTCACATATTGGAAGCCGCCTGATTTTGTGCGTTCGCCGAGGAGTCGCGGCTGGTAACTCCTTCGGCTCGCCAGTTTCCCTGGCGGTCATGATCATACGAAGTGGCGCTGGCATCTACGGTACGACGGATGGTACCGTGCCCGTACCCATTCTCTCTCGCAAGAGGAGGGTTATTGCCTCGTGGAGGGTTGCTTCTCCAGTTCTCCTGACTCCGAGAATTTTCTCGTTGGTTGGATTGAGGAGGGGGACGAGACCAACTCTCTTCCCTACTCGCCTCCGGACGGGTCTGCCGGTACGGATTTTTGGGGCACTCGTTGTGGTAGTGCCACTGTTGTCCCGGACAGTACCTACATGGGGTACTTGGCCCCCGACCTGAAGACCGTACCTGTTGATTGGTGTGGTGATTTTGCCTGTTGCGTAATGTGTCAGAGAAGCTTCGTTCTGTAGTCCTTTGAGGAGTGGACTCACGCATATCTTCCTCGACCTTCGAAGCTATTGCGACGAGGTCCTCGAGGAAGCGATAGGGTCGGCCCCGGATGCGCGATCGCAATTCCGGGAGTAGCTGGTCTAACACCACCGTGACTCGGGTTTGCTCCGGCTGATCGGGGGCGACTCGGTTGAATAGACTCATTTTTAGAGTCACAAATACGGCCACGCTCTCTCCAACCTTCTGTCGTTCTCCGTACAATACGGTGGTGGCGTGCGCCAGCTGTTCAGTAGCTTCGTACCTAGAGAACAAGCGCTCCACGAACACTTCATATGAAGATATGAGGTACCGGTAGGGCTCATACCAACTTTTGGCATTTCCCCTCAACTGGTCTGTTGCCAGAGCCAGCTGTGCGTAAGGGTCGTTGATGTGGAGAGTATGGAAGTGCTGATCCATGCGGTAAACGAATTCACGAGCGCTCTCATGGATAAGACCACGAAACTCAGGGAGTGGCAAGGGTCGAGGCTGAATTGCTGGAGGGTGGTTCACGCTCCTGAGCGCTGAGACGAGAGCCTCCGACAGTTGAGCGAACGTGCGCTCTAATGGGGTCTCCCCGTACGTCGAAGGCGGAGCATTGCGCTCCATAGCAGTAGACAGACTACGCTCTGCAGACCTGTCCGAGGCGATGGTTACATGTCGACTCGTTCTCGGTATGAGAGGTGTAGACGTTTGATGGGGTACTGGTAGGTCCATCAACAAAAGATCACTGCCTATTTCCGTATCGCCCGTCCCTCCGGACTGATCTACTATAACGGCTCGATTTTCCCGCTCCATTGGAAAATGCGCCTGCTTTGAGGTAAGCGCAGTGCCAGAGAAGGCTTGACGAGAAATTAGAAACCGCGAATTGATATGGCTGTTCTCGAAACGAGAGATATGGGGACGATATTTTTCTATGACTGAAGAGGTGGAATGCTGTCAGACGTACTCGATAGATACGATGTAGGGTTGATGGGTAGATCAATGAGAAGGAAGAGAAAAAAAAATTGTAAGAAAAAAAATTCCTACAAGGATTACAATGGGTCCCGGTGGATTGGTTAGCTGCGCGGTTCCTGAGCCGAATTAGTTAGATGGCCCCACGTTGGGCGCCATGTCGACGTCGGTTGCGTTTCGATGGCTAGTTAAGCAAATTCTTAATAAATTTGTTATAAACAATTGAAAAAAGAAATTTTTTTGCCTATTGTTCGAGGAGCGGAGTGTCGAATGAGTACTGTGGTTTGAGAAAATCTCAAAAGAAATTTTTGTAGTGCAAGTTAATGCTGATGCTAGTAAAGAATGTTCTTTCATGATGTGTAGCTACAGAAGGTGCGATAAAAGCAAGCTGTACGGAAGCATAAAACGGTTAATATAATTTATAAATTGCCGATTAACTTTTTTAACGTTATATATAGCGTACTGTACAATAATTTTGTTTTTTTTTTCAAAAATTTCTAATTCAATTTCTAATTCGTGTGTTTTCATGTTTCATTTTTAAATATCGCGCCGCGTTCATGAATGCAGAATTGATGAGAGGGTAAGGAGAAAGAGAGGAAGGAGAAGAAGGAGCACACAAAAAACGGTAATTAAAAAGTATACCCCTACTTTAAAATGGGAGGAAATTCACAGGTATGCTCCTTATCAATAAATCCACTGACTAAACCATGTGGTTACCTCTAAGGAATTTCATCCAAGATCAGCTTTCCCATGAGCTAATTCTACTTGCCTATAGGGATTATGTACCCATATGACCCAGGGTAGAGAAGTTTGCAAATAAACTTTGACTGTGTGAATATCTGATGTTAACAGAACTAACGGAATTCTTCTCAGGTCAAAAATTATATTAGTTAAAGGGGATTTATGCTGTAACATAATACACTCTTACAATAATTGAATCGACTTCTACCCTCGCATACCGAAGGGAAGTATTATATTCGAGAAAAAATCACCCTCCGAGATTTTTTCGGATTTACACGTTTCAGATCACGTAGATAACGAAAATATGGGTTTTTCAATTCCGTCAGTCAGTCAGCCTGTCTGTCTGTCTTTCTGTCTGTCTTTCTATCTGTCTTTCTGTCTGTCTTTCTGTCTGTCTTTATGTCTGTCTTTCTGTCTGTCTTTCTGTCTGTCTTTCTGTCTGTCTGTCTTTCTGTCTGTCTTTCTGTCTGTCTTTCTGTCTGTCTTTCTGTCTGTCTTTCTGTCTGTCTTTCTGTCTGTCTTTCTGTCTGTCTTTCTGTCTGTCTTTCTGTCTGTCTTTCTGTCTGTCTTTCTGTCTGTCTTTCTGTCTGTCTTTCTGTCTGTCTTTCTGTCTGTCTGTATGTTTGTTGGTGCATTAACTAAAAAAACTACTTGACGGAGAACAGTCAAATTTGGCAGGTAGCTCACGCTACTGTCAGCGAAGAAATGGTTAATCTTTCACGGGAAAATATACAGGGTGGATCGTCTAAAGGGAATAAATAATGAAAAAATGTTTTCTTTAAATTTTAAATTTCCACGTTTCATATCATTCTAAACCTATTTCGGAAAAATTTTTAACCACTAAACTAGATGAAAACATTTTTTTTTCTTTGTCCAAATTTAAAATTTCCACGTTTAATGGCATTCTAAACTCAATTCAAAAAAAAAAAAAATGAAAATTTTTTTGAAAAAATTTTTAATCTTTTTCTATCACTACTATAGAATATATGAAAAAAACGTTTTGCTCATATTTAAAATTTCCACGTTTCATGCCATTCTTAACCTATTTCGGAAAAAAATTTTGAACATTTTTTGACCGTTTTCGAAAAAATTTTTACCACTAGAATAGGCAGAAAAATATTTTCTTTCTTCAAATTTAAAATTTCCACGTTTCATGGCATTCTAAAAAATCTGAAAGAAAAACTTTTTAATCTTTTTACTTCCCTCACATACCGAAGTATTGTATTCGAGAAAAAACCACCCTCTGAGATTTTTTCGGATTTACACGTCTGAGATCACGTAGATTACGAAAATATAGGTTTTTCAATTCCGTCTGTCTGTCTGCCTGTTTGCCTGTCTGTCTGTTTGTCTGTCTGTCTGTTGGTGCATTATCGAAAAAACTACTTGACGGATCATAGTCAAATTTGGTAGGTAGCTATCAGCGAGGAACTGGTTGAACTTTTACTGGAAAATATACAGGGCCGTCTAAAAGGAATGCATAATGAAAGAATATTTTTTTGCTCAAATTTAAAATTTCTGCATGTCATGACATTCTAAATCTATTTCAGAAAAAAAATGTTTTCAAAACTTTTTGAAAATTTTCTTACCAGTAGAAAAAATATTTTTTTTTTGCTCAAATTTAATATTTCCACGTTTCATGACATTCTAAATTTATTTCATAAAAACAATTTTTCAAGAAAAATTTGAAAATTTTGTCAAAGAAATATTTTTAAAATATTTTAATATATTTTTACTAATAGAAATATAGGATGGAAAAAAATGTTTGCTCAAATTTAAAATTTCCATGATTCATGACATTCTAAACTTATTTCAGAAAAAAAAATTTCAAAAGCAGAACATTTTTTTACTACACCAAGAATAAGCGGTGGAAATTTTTTTTTTGCTCAAATTTTAAATTTCCACGTTTCCTGACACTAAATCTATTTCAATTCAAAACTATTTAAACATTTTTTTACTAGTAGAAAGATGGGATTTTTTTTGCTCAAATTTAAATTTTCCACGTAAAGTTATTTCATAAAAAAAAATTCAAAAAGAAAACTTTGTAATATTTTAATATTTTTACTAATATACGATCCAAATGTATTGACCACTCAATTTAACCGCGAATATCTCAGAAACGGAGGAGCAGAAAAAATAGAAAAAATAGTGTATTTATTGAGTCTATTTTAAATCAATCGCTGAAATTTAAATAATGTACATTGGACGCTTTTGAAATTTTGCTAAGTTATATTGAAAAATATCCTACTTTTTAAAGAAATTTTGACCATACCAGTTTTAATCCATTATATCTTGGAAAATATGCATACTATGTAAATACTATTTTAGACATCCATAAAGCACGGCATTTTTGGGGGTAATGTTTTCATAATTCTGTATTCTAAAATTTTGCAGTTATTCTGAAAAACGTGACGTCATGTTTACTCGGTTATTTATCAATGTATTTCTCAATATAACTTAGCAGAACTTCAAACGTGTTCATTGTACATTATTCAAATTTCAGTAATTGATTTAAAATCAATTGATAATGAACACATAATTTTTTCATTTTTTTCTGCTCCTCCGTTTCTGAGATACTCGCGGTTAAAGTGAGGGGTCAATACATTTGAATCGTATATTGATAGTATATGATGGAAAAATTTTTTTGCCCAAATTGAAAATTTCCACGTTTCATGACATTCTAAACTTATTTCAGAAAAATAAATTCAAAAGCAAAAATATTTTGAATAATTTTTTACTACTATACCAATAAATGGTGGAAACATTTTTTTTGCTCAAATTTAAAATTTTCCACGTTTCATGACATTCCAAACCTATTTCAGCAAAAAAAAATGTTTTTTGTGAAAATCACATGACGATTGTATCATGTTGGTAGGTCCGATGATTTTTTTCTGGTGTTGGTATCTTAATTATTATAAGGTGTTGGAAGGTTGTAGAACAATTTCCTAAATTCTTGCAATCCAAATACGCTGCAGAATAATACATAATCCGTAAAAACTTCATACTATATAAAATCTGAGTAATAACAGAGTTGTTATCTTTTAAAAATTTCTCAAAATTTAATTTGAGCCCCATAGGATTTATTTTGGTCTTTGTCTTGGCCCGCTATCTACTATGCAAAAACAGGCGAAATTTATTCCTCTTTTGCGGCCACTTTTTGTAAGCCTTCCATATTTGGCACATTTTATTTAAAATTGAATAATTGCTATCGGATGATCAAAAGTTATCAGGTTTTCTTTGTAAAATACCTTCCGATTACTATTCTCATGTATGGTTTCGTAATTAATAATTTTTTAGAGTGACCGCCCTGTATAAATAAAGAGGGAAGTTCTGTGTAAATACCTTTACCGATATTTTACATGAAAATTATGGCACCCACGAAAAAATGCTTAGAACATTTTTCTCGTAAAATTCGTCGTATAACAAACATATGTTCTGTATATAAAATCGGCATTTTTTATAATTACTGAGTTACCATTACAAAACTTCACTCATTGTTTGTGTTAAAATTAAAACTGGCAGCGGGAAAGACCTATATATTGAGACGCGCCCCCCCTCTACGCCTATTGTTTTCTAGTGAAATTCTGGTTTGACTAATTACCAGTTACCCTCCCCTCTCCCCTGAATGTATAATTATTAAATCCATTAAACTAATTTGGCTGTGTGATCGTCTAGTTTAGTGGTAGGACTCAAATTTACGTTTGTGATTTTGTAGTACTTGTTACCATAATTCTTTTTAAAGTTTGATATTACTGTTTCTATTTATTGATATTAATTACTTTGTTAGAGTTTTAATTATAGAAAACTAATAGATTATTGCACTTAATTAAATATTCTTCACTGAACTGATTACATTCGGTACTTTATTTAGGCACTGATCTCTGTTCTTAATTTGCACTTTATTTGATAAGCATAATTTCATATTTTCATAATACCCTGTATAATCTTTAAGAACCAGACTTATATCTTTATTTTGTCAACCTTTGTTTATTGGCTATTTAATTTTAGATTTCATTTTATTAATGTTCTATTAAATTAAACAAACCTTACGTTTGATTAATTTATTTTGTAAATGCACTTTTTCCTAAGTAACACAAACCTTATGTTTGCATAGTTTAATTTATTAATTCACTTTTCTTTAACATTAACTCAAACTTTATATTTGGTTAATTGGATGTTATTTTATTCACTATTCTTTTAGATTAGATCAAACCTTATGTTTGATTAATTGTAAGTTATTTTATTCACTATTCTTTTAGATTAGATCAAACCTTGTTTGACTAATTGTAGTATTGAATTTTATTTTAGTTTATTTCTGTCAAAAAGGTCAAGTAATTAAAAACAAGGAACGGTTTAATATGTGTATTCAGACAATTGTCAGTTTACAATACAAGAAAGAAATTAACGTTGTGGCAACGCCAAAAAATAATATAAATTTACAGTGAAAAATAATCACACATTTATATCAAAACAGGAAACAAATAGTGTTGTGGCAACTGTCCTAGAGTAATATAAATTTACAGTGAAAAATAATCACAAATTTATATTTCCAGACATATATTTCGTTGGGACAGTTACTCCAATATCCACCAGATGTTCAATTAAATACAACAATAATCACTAAGAATGATAATGATTATAACGAGAATTCTCGTACAAACTGAGGTAATGAAAGTGTTGAATTCGGCGCATGAAAAGTTTGTATTGGGTGGCGAAATCTCGCAATGAATGATGAAATTAACTACATGGCAAATTGAAATCTCAATTAATTGCTCAATCAAACATTATTTAAAGTTGCGAAGCGTAGAGTGATGGGATCTGGCCAATAAACTTGACTCAGAACCAGCCTATTGGCTACCAATTGGTTAATGTGTTGCGAAGATTGTTCAAACAATCGAACGAACAAGCAATTAAAAATCAATTCCAATTCGCCCATGGCTTGGGAAGCTGCCATTGCAGGTGAATGCAAAACAAAACACCCTGTACAAAGTTTATCATGTAATAGTTCTTTTAATTATTCATTATTCTTAACCATCGGAGAGACACATTACAGGTCATTGCTTGTGGTGGACACAAGTGGCCTGCGATGCACCCCGCGTGGCAAACAATAAATATACCGATCGTTTGAACAGCTATGAACTGCCCAGACAGTACAATATTGTTGCATTCGTTGAACATCTAATAAATAAAGTGTAGAGTAACCCTCTATCCCAAACAAAATATGCCAATGGAAGTAAATCATGAAGTTTTATAAAATTTGCCTAATCTCAGTAAATTAAGTTGAATGAGTAATAAGATCGTGATTACAATGCAGAGCTCCTTAAATTAATGTACAACACCAAATATTAGGTGAGGTGAAAAATAAATAAATAGCTGTATTGCAAACTTAAAACAAAAATTAATTGAAGTTTGTTATTGTTATTAAAATTATCAAAGTGCCACAATAAAATATCCACGCGAGTTTCATACCGTTGAATCCGAACTATATAGTCATTTACGTAGATAACCAAATTTGAAATTGAAATCTAATTTTTCCGATTTGATTTCAATTGAGGTTAATAAGTTAAAATAAAATACGAAATCCATGTTTTACCTGTCGGTTCCCACATATCCCGTGCAACGTCGTAACTGTACGTCGACGGCTTAATTATAAGTCCCCCTCTTCATAATACTCTGTCGGACTGTCGGTGTCACCTGATACGTTGTCCGATCGATTGAAATGGCAATGACAACTTATCGTGTAGCAAGCTCGGCTTAATCATAATATGCTGCGAGCCAATCTGCCTAAAACTGGCAGTGACCAATTAATTGACGGTGTGTCAATCAAATTTCTTCGACAGCAAGCTCAGCTGATTGAAATCACTATGCGAGCCAATCTACAAAAATTGTAGTAATACCAAATGAATCGATGGGGGTCAATCAAATTGACACCTCGAACTAAGTCCGCAGCCAGCTCATGGGAACGAATTCAACGAGCTGATCTACGAAAAATAATTCTAAGTCACTAAATAATTCATTAAACAGCTAGCTCTGAAAAGACAAGTCTCCGAGCTAATCTGCCAATAAAATATAAAGTACTGTTAATCTAGTAGCGGCTCGGGAGAAAATTAATTCAACGAGCTAGTCCACTAGAGGGTACAAACTTAATTGACCCAGTGCATAATTTTTCTAGAGTATTTATACTCGAAATTCACCCAAAATTCCCAAAATTAGTGACGTAACATTCCCACAACGTGTCGTTCTGGGCCTGGCTCACACGGCCACCTGCATCCCCGAGCTTATGGTTTGTTTATATTAACGTAATACAATTAAGTGGATTCTTGCTGTGAAACATCCTAGTTCTGTTCGATATATGCGTTTTTTAGGGAATCTTTACACTATGAATTTAATGTGTTTAAAAACTTTGCATTTTAACATGGAAATGTACGTAATATATTTTTGATAGTTACTGGGCGATACTTAGTTTCGTACCAAATTATAAGATATTTCGGGAATATGTAAATTCGGGTTAACAGGCGCGGGAATAAATTTAAAAAATATAGTATACCGGGTGGTCCGTTTCAATAGTTTTAATATATATATATATATATATTGACATGATATTTGCCACACGAACAGACAGACACTGTATAAATAATATCAACAAAAAATAAATTAAAATAAAAAAATTTTAAACATAATGCTATATGCGAATTAATTTATTATACTATAGAAACGAGCACTCGAGGCATGATGTATAGAGCAGACTCCAGAATGTAATTACAACTAAGCCTGAACTGTAAATGAGAACAGAGTAGCAGGATTCAAGTATTTAGAATTATAATTATAATTGTAAGTTTGAAAACATGATTTTAAACATTAATTGTATTTTACCTTATCATAATGGACTTTTAAATAAAGAAACGTGATTGTAAAAACGCCCATATACAGCCAGAACAGTACTGAAGCATCCATGGTGTCCAAAAACATTATCTAGTTTCATCTTCTTGAAGACCCATGCAAAAGCTCAGCGACTGGGCTATAATAAAAATAAATTTTGTTAAAATATTTTGAATTAAGAACTTAAAAGCTACCTAGCTAGTGTAAACATGAACTTTTAATCATTTAAAAGGTAATTATGTAATTAGAATACAAACACAATAGGTGTAATCCACTTTAGAAACAGTATTACTCAAATGTCAAAATAGAGACTCGTCTATTGAAAATATTACTACTAGAGCACATCGTAATAGCTCCAAATGGTATAAAATATGTAAAGACTCATGTAAACTATACTCACATTGTGTGTGCCCATAATTTAAAGGACTATTGTAAGGCACACGATGTTATTTGAGAATGACCATAGCGTAGCTCGACGGTTATTATAAAAACCATAATATAAATGAACTTTACCAATGAAATATATGGTTGCAGTGAAACAGGACTCACTATACTTCATTTACATTGCATTATGTTCCATTAATTTGTTCATCTAGGAGGTATGAGATGGTGTTGAAAAGTACCCGCTACCCCTAGAACACAAAATGTTATCTATATGAATTTAAAATGTTTGTAACAATGTTTATTGTGTGTATAATTAGTAATACAAAGCTCGTTTACAACCTGGAAACCAAACTTTGTATGTAAAATAGAATTTAAGAAAAATATTGTATAAATTTCAGCAATTTTGAAATTTCATTGATACTAAATAAAACATAGAGTGTGGCATATGGAAATGTTCAGAATTTAATGCAGATTAATAAGTTAATAGTAAAATCCAGCTTTAGAACTCCTACACAAAAATAAGTGCAAATACAGAATTCAATAAAATAATTTTAATAATCAAGCAATCTAATCATGTCAAAAACGTCAAATTAGGCCAATTAAAAAGCTTGAATTTTTAAAACAGTCACCCATTAGAGTTCGTAGAGACAACATCTAGAATTGTTGATCCAGAAAATTATAACCTTAAAAAATTTTAAATAAACAAATAATAACCAAAAGTGCCAAGAAAGTTTAAGTAGAGCCGTTTGTACTCAAGTTTAAGAGTAGACAAATAATTTAAATGCATATTTAGCAAGAAGTGATAATTAATAATATACAATTTACAAAGTTCCTGAAATTTAAATTTTTAAATGTTTTGAGAAGGTAAACAAAATTATAATTGAAAGTATTTCATATGTTGTAAACATCCTAAGAGAAAAATTAAGTGCAACGAAAGGTAACAGTACCTACCTTTTAAAATAAAGTGTTTTCGGTATTAAAAATAAGTGTTTCGTCCAGTAAATTAATCAAGAAAGCAAAATTCATATCACAGGCCACTAAAGTGAAGCTCCAAACGTCAACGATTTGCCAGGGATCGCAGATAAGAAGTAAGACTGCCGGCAGCGCCACAAGCGCGAGTGAAATGTCGAACTAATCGAGCAGCGACAATAAACCCATGGTAAATATTTTCTTAAAAATTGAAATTTTTCATAAATAAAAGGCCATATTAATTTTATTTTAGTAATTAGGTCATACAACGTATGTATCTGTGTATTTTTTCCAGTATAGGTTTCCAGGAAGGAGTTTTATAAATAAATATTTGTTTTTTGTTATTTTGAACTCTGGTTTTCATTTACCTTTACAGACTGTATGCACTAATGCTAACCTGAGCAAATTTGAACCGACTTGAGCCCTGGAGAGTCTGTCTGTCCAATTTAAGGGACTAGACATCATGCTACAAAGTTACTGTTTTGTGTAGTATAGTAAATTTGACATATTGCTGTGCATGCGATTTGTCTGGCGCCCAATAATATAATTATTTTCAAAACATTCACATTTATAACAAACACAAAATATCGTAACAAATGTCGCCCAACGCGGTGCCAGTTTTGTAATCTAGCATTATCATAATCACAAATAAATAATTTGTCAGAATTATAAAATTTATAATATTTCAGGAAACAGAAAAGCCAGAGTTTGTGTTGATATAAGGTATACAGTGTGTCAATTAAATAATAAGGGTATATTTATTTCTTTTTGGTATAAAATTTTTATTAGTACCACAACTGGTAATTGTCCATCGTAATATATGAAACTTAGGAAAGGTAAAGAAATAAGCATGGACCAAGAACAAGCATCGGCTGGTACGTCAAACACACAATCAGAGGGGGATGCAAATACACAACCTGACATGTTCCGGAAAATAATGGACATGATGTCAGGCATGAATAAAACATTGGAAAATAATAGCCAGAAATTGGAAGAGAAACTGGAAGAAAACAATAAAAAGGCAGAAGAAAACAATCAAAAACTAGAAGAAAATTTAAATAGAAGAATAGAAGAAAACAACAAAAATTTAGAAGAAAATTTAAATAAAAAGGCAGAAGAAAACATAAGAAGAATAGAAGAAAACAACAAAATTTTAGAAGAAAATTTAAATAAAAAGGCAGAAGAAAACATAAGAAGAATAGAAGAAAACAACAGAAATTTGGAAGAAAATTTAAATATAAAAGCAGAAGAAAACATGCGAAGAATGGAAGAAAATATTAGCAGGAAAATAGAAGAGAAAATGCGAAGAATGGAAGGAAGTCAAACCGAACTGCGAGATAAGTTTGAAAGTCTTGAGAACAAATGGGAAAGAATTGGAGAATTGATGAGTGAAGAAATAAGAACAAAAACGAATGAAGTTACCCAGGAAATTAGACAAGAAGTCAGGGTAGAAGTAGAAAGTTTGATAGATGGTATAACAGAGATGGATAAGAGGATTAAGAAACATGGAGAGGAATATAATTCCAAATTAAAAGAACAGGAAAGTAAGATTGAAAAGAATACGCGGCTATTACAAGAAAGGAATCAAGGTCAAACATCAACACATATGTACACATGCTCGAAAACACCTTTCTATTTCTTTGGGGACAATAAAACACATCCCAAAATATTCATCACACGCTTACGACAACACATGGACACACTACCCAGCCATGTGAGTTTAAAGTCAAATATCCAAAACATGCTTAAGGGGGAAGCAGAATTGTGGTACCAGACGGTCGAGGACAAATTTTCGAATATTGACGAATTTGAAACCTTGGTACTCAAACAATATTGGAGCCAGTACACACAACAAAAAATAAGACAAAACCTTTTCAATGGTAAATTCAATGAAAAATTAGGAATAACTAGGGAGACTTACGTGTTGAGAAAAGTCTATAACATAAAGCACTTAGAACCTAAATTCACAGAGGGGGAAATAGTTAAATATCTTGCAAGACATTTCTCCAACGATATACAGAATGTTATAATCACCCAAAGGATTGTATTGTTGGATGATCTCATTGAATATCTGAGGGAGATCGATGATTATCGACAAAATACTTATAATTATGATCAATCAAACCGCGACCAATTTAATCAGAATTTTAGATATAGGGGGAATAGTTCTAACTACTTTGATAAGAGAAACAATAATTATGAAACGAACAAAAATATGAGAAATAATGACAAAGGTACAGATGGGGCAAACGACAGGTTTAACAATTATTCTAATAATAATAATCGTAGGGAACAAAGGTCTCCAAATGCGACAAATTTTAACAGATATCGGGAGTATGATAATTCCAGGGAAAATATGAACAATCAGGGGATAGATCGTAAACATGTAAGATGGGAAGGTGATAAACGAGATACGAGATCGTATGCTCAAGTGACAAATACAAATATCAATAGAAATACGAGGGAAAAACAAAACTCTCAATCTGATTTTGATAAAATAGAAACGACTGCGCAAGTCAATGCTAGGGATAGACAGGATTTTTGAATAACCAAATTTTAAACGTAGCTCATAAGTATATGCATATAAAAGAGTTCATTGGACACGAGAATGGTAACGATATACAAAACGAAAAGATAAGCCAACTGCCAATAGTTCAAATTAAAATAAACAATCATGTTTTGCACGCTTTAGTCGATACAGGATCGCAAATTAGTCTGCTTGATAAGGATATTTATAACAAATACTTAAATCAAATTAAATGCATAAGGGTATCAAAGATAAAGTTGGTAAATGCCAACGGAAAAAAGTTCGCGGAATGTGACAAGGTGTTGAATAGTAATTTTGTAATCAATAATCAAACTTTTAAAGGGGATTTCGTAATTGTAGCAAACCTGAATTATAATGTGATAATCGGGGAAGATATCTTATCAATTATAAGGGCAAAAATAGACTTGGGTGAGAAAATGTTGTTCGTCGAAGGTGAAAGTTCACCGATATATAATTTAAGTAAATTGAAGGGCAAGGGTCCCGAGGGTAATAATTATTTAAAGGGCAAGAGTCCCTATATTGTTGAAGGCAAATGTGCCAATATGGAGCATTTAAATGGCAAAAAGCCAAATAATATGTATGAATGCTGTGGTAAACATACGATGGAAAGGTCCACGTGTGAAATAAATACAAGTTTTATTAAGCCCAATGAATTAATGAGTTGTTTAACTGAGAAAAACAAAAAAGATGAAAGATTGCTACAAAAACATGATACCAGAATAAATAGTGAACCCTGTATAATAAAAGGTTACATGGATAAGTTTAAAATGGAAGAAAGTAAACATATTACAAATATTATAAACCCTATGCAGTTCAAACAAAAAAATAAAACACAATACAAACTAATCTATACTAACAATATAAACAATACAATCATTGTATCCTTAAATAATAAGAATTTAAATAACAAATTAAAATTAAAGCTAAGTCATGTGCAAACCAATTGTAAATGTGATATTTATAGGGGGGGGCCGCAAAAGGCTACTTGAAATTAAAAAGAAACGCTGGAAGTCAAAAGGAAAAAAGCCAAATAATATGTATGATTACGGTAAGAATACGGGGGCATTAACCACGTACGTTATGAATACTGATTACATAGAATCTGATACGTTAACCATAAAGTGTCCGAATGAACATGAGAAATTTACACAAACTTTATTACAAAAATATATTACATTAGTGAACTACGAACCTAGAGTAGCTAAAGGCTACGTGCACAAGTTAGAGGTAGATGAAGAAAAACCTTTCAAATGCAAAACGTACCCTATTCCTTACAAATACAAGGAAAAGGTACAAAAAGAACTGAATAATATGTTAGATGCGAACATCATTGAACCAGCTAAAACTAATTTTATTAATCCTATCGTTGTGGTCAAAAAGAAAGACGATACTATTAGACTGTGTTTAGATGCTAGGAATTTAAACAGTATTACAAAATCTCAATTCGATGCGCCACAGACAATTGACGTTTTATTATCAAAAATTGGTAAAAATAGCATATTTTCTAAGTTAGATCTAAAAAACTCGTTCTGGTTGATTCCATTAAGTTCAGACTCTTGTAAATACACCGGTTTCAGCGTGGATGGCCATATCTTTCAGTTCAAAGTAGTACCTTTTGGATTGCAATCAGCTTCATCCGCACTGGTTAGGGCAATGCAGAACATACTAGATAAGTATGACAGTTTCTGTGTCCACTACATCGACGATATCCTAATTTTTTCTGAAACAGATAAAAAACACTGTGAACATTTGGACATAATTCTTGATGAATTAAACAAAGCCGGGTTGAAATTAAACATAGAAAAGTGTGAATTTTTCCGCACATACGTTAAATATTTGGGGTACAAAATAAAACAGGAGGGTATCAGCATAGGTGAAGAGAGGGTTCGAGAGATAAAAGACTATCCTCGACCTATCAATTTAAAAATGTTGCGTGGTTTGTTAGGAATGTTAAATTACTACAAAAAGTTTATTCCTAGATTATCAGAATTGGAAGTTCCGCTTATTGAGTTACTAAGAAAGAATGAAAAATGGGAATGGAATGAGAGGAGAGAAGAAGCTTTCCAAACCATCAAGAAAAACTTCCATGACAATCTACTGCTTCACAGTCCTGATTTCTCAATACCATTCATTTTACGCACTGATGCGTCCGAAAATATTATTGCCGCCGAGCTAACACAATGGCAGGGGGGAACAGAGACTCCCATATGTTTTATTTCTAGGATTCTTAAGCCCTATGAGACGCGATACTCAATTTGTGAGAAAGAAATGGTCAGTATCGTATATGCGATCTCCAAGCTATCGTTCTTCTTAACCGGGAATCATTTTATTATAGAGACTGACCATTCTGCACTATGCTATCTAATGAAGACAAAATTTGCAAACAACAGAATATATCGCTGGTCTTTGTTGATACAAGAATACTCGTTTACCATTAAACACAAGCCGGGGAAACTCAATGTAACAGCAGACGCACTGACACGTAACCGACATGTAAAAACAGAAGACACTAACACATTTACGGTTGCATTAAACACCTTATCACACACACACAATCCGTACACATACGCACATGTACACGATAGTCAATCACACTTACAAGAACTAAGAAATGAAATACTAGTATCTCCACGCAGAGGCTTCACCTTCAAAGACAATTTTATTATAAAAACCATTTCAAACGAGGAAAAATTTGTAATAGATAAGACCCTAGCTTCACTAATAATTAAAGATTTGCACATTAGATATGGACATGTAGGAATAAGAAAAACATGGTTAATTTTTCGTGAAACTTATTATTGTGAAAAAGATCTCTCTCTAACAAAAGAATTATTGACTAAGTGCCATGAATGCACATTAGGGAAAATTAAAAATTATAAGAACAAGAACATAGTATACAGCATAATATCTACCAAACCATTGAAATTAGTGGCTATCGACTTTGTTAGTAATCTTATTCCCAGCGAAGATGGGTATAAACATATTTTAGTTATGGTAGACATATTTTCCAAATTTGTTAAATTATACCCCACCAAAAGGTGTAATACGTTAATAATAAAAAGAAAAATAAACGAATATTGCAGAACCATAGGGAAACCCGAACGAATTTTAGCAGATAACGCTACCTATTTTAATAACAAACGCCTCAAAGAGTATTTAGAAAAACAGCAAATACAATTAGTATATACGACAATTCGTAGACCTCAAGCTAATCCTGCTGAGAGGTATATTCAGGAAGTAAACAGATTTATGAGAATTGTATTACAAAGTAACCATCGAGAATGGTATTTCTTTACTAAAGAAGTTGAAAATTATATAAATAATGTGCCTAGTACGGTTACAGAAATACCTCCTGTAGTTAGTATGATGGGGAAGCAACCAAATAGGCCATGGACTTTTGACAAAACATTAGACTTAGAGACCATACGTAAGAATGTTAAGCTTAGGTTGGTACGAAATGCTAAGCGATATCAAAGTAGGGAGAATAAGCGTATAAGGAAAAGAACCACGTTTAACGTAGGGGATTCAGTAGTAATCAAGCGAATGCGCGTATCTGATCACAAAAATAATATATGTGCGAAATTTCAGAACCCATATGAAGGCCCATATGTAATTAACAAAGTAATTAACGAGAATACGTATGAGTTGATGGATGAGCGAGATGATACAATAAGAGGGAAGTTTCATATAGAAATGATGTACCCATATGAACAAGGTTAGATTATAACATTAAAAAATTATAACGATATGGGGGGGAGCATTTAGTACAATTAAAAAGATGTTCTAATGCTTAAATATTATGAAGAGTTATTAACAGAACTAAACGATAAAAGGGGATGTTAATACCTAAAATTTATACCTTTTGAACTTTAAATAAACAAAATATTACTTATAGGCTAAATAAGCAGTCACATGTGGCAAACACACGTCATGTTGTGTAACTAACAAAAAATTTTCATAAATTAAAATTTTATTATAGTTAAAGGGGGAAATATGACATGATATTTGCCACACGAACAGACAGACACTGTATAAATAATATCAACAAAAAATAAATTAAAATAAAAAAATTTTAAACATAATGCTATATGCGAATTAATTTATTATACTATAGAAACGAGCACTCGAGGCATGATGTATAGAGCAGACTCCAGAATGTAATTACAACTAAGCCTGAACTGTAAATGAGAACAGAGTAGCAGGATTCAAGTATTTAGAATTATAATTATAATTGTAAGTTTGAAAACATGATTTTAAACATTAATTGTATTTTACCTTATCATAATGGACTTTTAAATAAAGAAACGTGATTGTAAAAACGCCCATATACAGCCAGAACAGTACTGAAGCATCCATGGTGTCCAAAAACATTATCTAGTTTCATCTTCTTGAAGACCCATGCAAAAGCTCAGCGACTGGGCTATAATAAAAATAAATTTTGTTAAAATATTTTGAATTAAGAACTTAAAAGCTACCTAGCTAGTGTAAACATGAACTTTTAATCATTTAAAAGGTAATTATGTAATTAGAATACAAACACAATAGGTGTAATCCACTTTAGAAACAGTATTACTCAAATGTCAAAATAGAGACTCGTCTATTGAAAATATTACTACTAGAGCACATCGTAATAGCTCCAAATGGTATAAAATATGTAAAGACTCATGTAAACTATACTCACATTGTGTGTGCCCATAATTTAAAGGACTATTGTAAGGCACACGATGTTATTTGAGAATGACCATAGCGTAGCTCGACGGTTATTATAAAAACCATAATATAAATGAACTTTACCAATGAAATATATGGTTGCAGTGAAACAGGACTCACTATACTTCATTTACATTGCATTATGTTCCATTAATTTGTTCATCTAGGAGGTATGAGATGGTGTTGAAAAGTACCCGCTACCCCTAGAACACAAAATGTTATCTATATGAATTTAAAATGTTTGTAACAATGTTTATTGTGTGTATAATTAGTAATACAAAGCTCGTTTACAACCTGGAAACCAAACTTTGTATGTAAAATAGAATTTAAGAAAAATATTGTATAAATTTCAGCAATTTTGAAATTTCATTGATACTAAATAAAACATAGAGTGTGGCATATGGAAATGTTCAGAATTTAATGCAGATTAATAAGTTAATAGTAAAATCCAGCTTTAGAACTCCTACACAAAAATAAGTGCAAATACAGAATTCAATAAAATAATTTTAATAATCAAGCAATCTAATCATGTCAAAAACGTCAAATTAGGCCAATTAAAAAGCTTGAATTTTTAAAACAGTCACCCATTAGAGTTCGTAGAGACAACATCTAGAATTGTTGATCCAGAAAATTATAACCTTAAAAAATTTTAAATAAACAAATAATAACCAAAAGTGCCAAGAAAGTTTAAGTAGAGCCGTTTGTACTCAAGTTTAAGAGTAGACAAATAATTTAAATGCATATTTAGCAAGAAGTGATAATTAATAATATACAATTTACAAAGTTCCTGAAATTTAAATTTTTAAATGTTTTGAGAAGGTAAACAAAATTATAATTGAAAGTATTTCATATGTTGTAAACATCCTAAGAGAAAAATTAAGTGCAACGAAAGGTAACAGTACCTACCTTTTAAAATAAAGTGTTTTCGGTATTAAAAATAAGTGTTTCGTCCAGTAAATTAATCAAGAAAGCAAAATTCATATCACAGGCCACTAAAGTGAAGCTCCAAACGTCAACGATTTGCCAGGGATCGCAGATAAGAAGTAAGACTGCCGGCAGCGCCACAAGCGCGAGTGAAATGTCGAACTAATCGAGCAGCGACAATAAACCCATGGTAAATATTTTCTTAAAAATTGAAATTTTTCATAAATAAAAGGCCATATTAATTTTATTTTAGTAATTAGGTCATACAACGTATGTATCTGTGTATTTTTTCCAGTATAGGTTTCCAGGAAGGAGTTTTATAAATAAATATTTGTTTTTTGTTATTTTGAACTCTGGTTTTCATTTACCTTTACAGACTGTATGCACTAATGCTAACCTGAGCAAATTTGAACCGACTTGAGCCCTGGAGAGTCTGTCTGTCCAATTTAAGGGACTAGACATCATGCTACAAAGTTACTGTTTTGTGTAGTATAGTAAATTTGACATATTGCTGTGCATGCGATTTGTCTGGCGCCCAATAATATAATTATTTTCAAAACATTCACATTTATAACAAACACAAAATATCGTAACAATATATATATATATATATATATATATATATATATATATATATATATATATATATATATATATATATATATATATATATATATATATGTATAGGTGTTAAGTTGTCACCTCAGTGCCGTTGGGATGGCGGACTCACCTCACCATTATCTAAGCACACTTTTGCATATATAAAATCATATATAGGCCAAGGGGAACCCCCTTAACAAGTTTTTCTAGAGAGGGGAAATTATTTTTAACGTAAATTTTTATGGAATTAAATAGATAAGAGCAATGAGTTGTCACCTCAGTCATCTATAAACCATTCAGATTCAAATCAGTCGTTCTCACCTCATGCGCTATTGCCATTAATTTGAGGTGACGAAGTATATAATGGTTAACTCAATATAATATATAAAGTCTTTATATTTATTTTGAAGAGACTAAACCAAATTGTGCGGTTAGTACCAGGTCAAATGGGGGTGGCAAGGACCCGCTCTTTTTTTTGTAATATTTTTCTGTATTACCTTTTTTACGTGTTTAAAAGACATTAGTTTAAATGAGTAATCTAACAGGCGATTAATAAGTAAACGAACTGGTAAATATGTTTGCCTAAGGCTATTTAAGTCTTAGACTTCTCTCTAAAATAAATTTCAAACAATCACACATAAAATAGACAGCATGTAAATAGATAAATCACTAAAGTATTTTATTTTTAAAAAGCAAAACATAAGAAGTGACACGAAATTATTGAGCTTAAAAAAAGTAACAAAAGTGTATTTTGTGTTAAAGTTACACTATATACAGGGTAAGAGAATCGTCACATTTCGCATTTAGCACGCGCTCTGCATACGAAAAAAAATTATTTTCTTATTTTAATAAGATGTTGAATCTTGGCCTTTATAACTGTCACACTTCGGTTGATTCCATTTTTTGATGAAAAATCTTGTATAGCTTGGCTTGTAGGATACAATCCATTTTTTATTTCATCTTCAAAAGTACTCCTCAGTAAATCTACTTCATACTGTGACCAGCCTAAAAAAAAATAAGGAAAGTAGTTAGTACTGTCATTTTTAATATAGTCTCTTAGCACCTCTTTTTTGCACTTTGCTTTTCTTTTTTTTAAATTTTGGTCTTTCGTCGTCGGAATCGCTTTCTTCAAATATCCCAAGCAATTCTCCTTCAGTAATGGAACCTGAAAATAATTAACAGTTACAGAAAGAAAAAAATTAAAAATTTGAAGCGCTAAAATATTAAAGACAACACATTTTCAAACAGCTATTCTCATTGACGTGTGACAGTCACTAGAATATTTTCAGTAACTTTACTTCTAATGGCTTATTATCTGTATTAGATATAGATACTATCTGTATTAGAACGGGAAAAAGATAACTATTTGAAAAGTCTAAAACTGGCATTAATTGTAAAAGCATAAAAAGTATGTCAGTACCTTTGGTTTGTACTTTGTGCCATTTATTTGTATTAAGTTTCCTTGAAACATTTGTCTCTGGTAACCCAGATGTTTGATTTCGTTTATCAGTACCTGAAAAGTGATTACAAAAATATTTTTTTTTTTGGAAAATAAAATAAATTTTGCCTTTAATGTTGCTTAAATCAGTTTTTGGAGAGGATTGTTCTGTCGAAATGTTTTCAGATGAAGGATTATCTAAAAATACAATTATTTCAGGCAACCTTATAATTCTGACAAGATCAAGCTTACCATTATTTTCTTCTGGAAATTCAAAATCTATATCAATCTCGTCAAGGGATTTTCCTTTATATTCAATGGGTAATTTACCCTTTTCCATCATCAGCAATAATTTTGATACCTTCGCGGTTTGATAGATATCTACGGGCAATCTAAAAAGATAATAATTGGATGAGATCTTAAATTGTATTAACTTTATTAGGTATCAGCTTTTTCCATGAGTATTTAAGTAATTAAAACAGCACAAGAACAAACGCAAAGGTGAAATATTGCAAAATATGTTGAATTTTCTTATAACTCACTCGTAATATTCAGCGTGGGTTTTTTCAGTATGACCCATAAATTTAGAAAATTGTTTGGATTCTTCCTTTGATAAACTTAGTATTTGAGTCACTGTGGCTATATGCTTTCTTAATTTGTTGCTTGTGATAGCGTCTGGCCGTTGCAAATGAAATTTTTTAGTAAGATTACGAATTGCTACATCTCCTTGGCCCCATTTAATTTTACTGCGCGGCACCGCAAAAACATATTCATTCTTATCGGAAATATATTTTCCTCTAAACTGTAACAAAGTATCTATAAACTTTTGTAATTGTTCAGGTACCAAAATTACGACAGCTCTCGACCCCTTACCGCTGTTGAGAACTCGTTTGTATTTTTGAGTTAAAATCTTTTCAGATTCTGTTAAGGCATTTTCAAAATCATTAAAATTTGACGATATCGTCTTTGAGTAGTCCTTAATTTTAAGAAATTGTACGTCTCCAATTCGTCTTCTGTTAAACAGAATAAGTAATGACAAAGTACAATTAACAAGTAATTTATAAGTTTCAACGTCATCTTCGTTATCACAAAATGTTTTTTCGCACTCAGTAGCTAATTTTAAAACGCCATCTCTAAAAATTTGTATATCACTTATTAATGGAACCAGTAATGGTTTATTCCAGCGTTTTTCTTGTATGTCCTTATTTGCCAAAGAAGATATCTCAGCATTCCAACGTGATGTTAGAAGTTTTTTTAAGTTTTCAATATCCCGTTGCCAACTTTGCATTTCCTCTTTGGATTTGCATGTAAATCCAGGGCTTTCTTTTAAAATTAAATGACTTAATTCATCGCAGGCAAGCTTTAGGTAAGTTCCCATATGCATAGCTAGACTAGGTGCAGAAAATACTTTATTGATAGGGTCATATCCAGAAATATGTCTTGCTGCTGCTAATATATTGTCAAAATTCTTTGGAATCAAAACTTCTTTTAGAGAAATGTTTTTATCTTCAGTAACTTGTCGAAAGGCAATTAAAAAACGGGAGAGCTCACGCATCCTATTGCTGCATGCATATTCTTTTCGCTCTCGTTTATGTTGCTTTAAATACGACTCTCCAAAGTTAACAATAAGTAGATCTTTTTTTGCTTCGAATGCAATTTCATCTCCTTTCATAATCGTAAATACCTAAAAAGTTTAGTTTTTAAAATATTTTAACAGGATTGTTTGTTTTAAGGAAATATACATAAATAATATCAAGGCGCATTGGGTTATAATTAAAAAATAGACATCCTCCATCATGAAGAGGGAAGGTACCTCTTGTATTGAGGGAAGTTTCACATTTATAGACGTAGGAAAAACACCCAGTCCCTGAACATTTGTCAGATATACAGGCAGGTATCGAACCTGCACGGTTAGGCCAGTGAAGTGATCCCCGCCTTTCACTCGGAGAGTCACCTGCCGAGTTGTTTCCGCAGACAATTCACTGTTATAATTAAATAATTTGTAATTAAATTATTTAATTATAATTAAATGAGTGAAGTATTTTGCTAATATGATTTTCGGTTTCAAATTGCATCTGAACTATTAACAATAGCAGTGAGTTGACAAATCACGCATTATGATACATATAGTCGGCTTAACTCAAACACTTGATATTTTTAGATACCACTATGTGAGCTGACCAAAATTAAAGCTAAAAGTGTATGTGAAGGAAATAGTAAATACCTGTTTTCTAACGTTCAATTTCGATATAACATTGGTGGGATCAATGGCACAAGCTGTTAAAGTTTGCGAATCAGATACATAATTTTTAGACTTATCATTTACTGATGTATGATTATGTCTACAATGTATAGTATGCCGTTTAAGGTACTTCTTTTTAAATAGTCCTTTACAATATATGCATGGGTAAAACAATGATTTAGATTCTAACTCATCAGGCTTTCGGCATGGACGTATTTCTCCAGTAAGAAATAACTCAAAATTTGTGTCATGGCGTAATAAAGTAAAAGCTTCTCTTCGCTCTTTACTCTTCTTTGGTAATATTAAAATTTTTTTTACTTCGTTTTCATCACTGTGAAATGTTTCTATGTGTCTTACAAAATTTTTCGATATCAAGTCATGATTACAGAATTTACATCGAGTTTCTTTTTTTGTACTTTGTATTTTTCTTTGTTTTCTGTCGTAAATGGTGATTAACTGATTCGTATTTTTTGTCCCTTTCTCATGTTGTTTTCTTTCAGTTCTTGTTCTGTTTTGCATTTTGTCGAATTGTGTTAATACTTCGTTTGAAGTTTGTATTCCATTCTCAGACACTTTGATGTTGTAAATCCCTTCTCTCTCAAAAAACTCATTATCTTCATCTTCGCTTAGAGCATCATCATCATCAAAGGAAGATGAATAGTCATGAATATTAAAATCTTTGTCTCTGTCATCGTCATCTACTGTTGTAAAACTTTTATCACTATCATTTAGTTCTTTGAAACCCTTTGTTTCACTAGTTGTTGCACGTACTTCTGTTTCGTCACTATATATAGTTACATCTTTATTAGGTCTAATTTCACCATTTAAGGTTATTAAATATTCGCAATTTATATTTGAGTAAATATTTTGATCTTTATGTTTGTCACTTATTGTTTCAAAATGTTTATATTTTCCACATTCTTTAATAGCTAATCCGTCACTATCAAAGTCAATATCCTACGAAAAATGTGTCATTAAATTAACAAATGCTTTATAGTTATAGTTTTTTGTCTTTTATTTAAGTCGTATTTTTGACAATAAGTAATAGACCAGTCGAAATAACTCATTTAGAGGGAAAAGAAAAAAATTAATACCTGGACTTTTATAAGTAGAAATGGTAAAAAGGCTTATAATAAACGTAAAAAAAATAAATGTGTGAGGACTGATTTGGGGGGGTTAAAAAGGTGGAGAAAATGGTATTATTACGATTTCCGGCGAAAGTTGACGTCAAATCAAAAAGTATCCACTGCAAAAGTTGTAGATCATAAAAAATGTACAACTCTTGTACAGGTCATTTTTTAACATAACCTTAAAATTTCTGAGAAAAATGCGAAAAATCGTTTTTTTTTAATTCTTTATTTTTAATTTTTCATTTCCGCAAAAATAATTCAATTTTGACGAAACTTGGTGAAAATATACATCCCTGTGTCTTAAATAAAAAACACAGTTTTTTTTAGGTAAAAAAATCAAGAAGTTTCCGAGATATTAATTTTTTCCCGTCCGAAACACTTTTTCTTCAAAACAAAATTCTACTAAAAAAAACCATCGTACAGAGTTCTGCCGGTGCTCATTTTTTTCGTGTTGACATATGCTTTTTGGTAAAATAAAAAAATCTATAGTCGCAATTCAAAAACATGCTCAAAAATGTAAAAAAAAAACAAATAGGGACTCTTGCAATAATGAATTTTTCAGTAAAACATATGCGGAATTCACATACATTCTAAAAAGCCGAAAAAAATCCTTGAAATTATTTATGGAATTGCTCTTAAATACGTCTATGAATTCATCAAAATTAAAAAAAAATAAGTACTTTAATCGATTCTACGACGAAGAAATTTAAAAAATTATGCTTTTTTTATTTATCTGAAGCCTTATTATTCGAAATGAATGTTTATACAATATTGCACAAAAATAAAGTTTCGGGTCAAACAATGAAACAGTTTCTTTTGTATTTTTTTCGTACAATTGAATTGTGTAACCAATTTTTGAATTTAAAAAAAATTAAACAAATTATCAACAATAGACTGAAAATTCATTGTTGCAAGAGTCATTTTTGAATGTTTTTGAATTGTGAATATAGATTTTTTTATTTTACGAAAAAGTGTATGTCAAAATGAAAAAAATGGTCACCGGCAGAACTCTGTATGATGATTTCTTTTTAGCAGTATTTTGTTTTGAAAAAAAGTGTTTCGGACCGGAAAAAATGTTTACCTAAAAAATTTTTGTTTATTTAAAACACAGAAAGGTATACTTTCATCAGGTTTGGTCAAAATTAAATTATTTTAAAAATGAAATGAAAAATAAAAAACGAAAAACTAAAAAAAAAAAAGATTCTTCGCATTTTTCTTAGAAATTTTAAGGTTATGCTAAAAAGTAACTTCTACAAGGGTTGTAAATTTTTTTCTGATTTACAACTTTTGTATTAGATACTTTTTTGTTGACGTCAACTTTCGCCGAAAATCGCAATCCACCCCTTTTCAACCCCCCAAATCAACCCTCCACCAGCCCCGCTCATGCATTTATTTTTTTTACGTTTATTATAAGCCACTTCACCATTTCCACTTATAAAACTCCAGGTATTATTTTTTTTCCATTAAATATAATTTGGTTGGACTATAACAAGCCAATTAAGTTAAAGTTGACCAACTTATAATTTGTAATGTGCTTATTTTGGACCTGTACTAAAATGTATGTCTGATATGCTTATGTCAAACTACCAAGAAGTAACAGTGATAAATTAATTAATTTTAAATGAGGCTCACAGCAATTCGATTGAAATTTGTTAAAACATAATGTCAGATTCTTACCAAAAATTGTCTTAATAACTTACTTCGTTGTTGTTTTCTTCAGATGTAAATTCATACACATTGTTCGGTTGGCCTTCCAACTCCAGTAGTTTAGGGCTACCATCAATTATATTCCCGTTTGAATTATTTAGATGACTACGATTAATAAATTGAATATTTTAATCAGTAATAGAAATCACAGCAGAATTGAGCAGATTCTACAACATGGCGTTACATTAATTTTTCCATTTACTTGGGTATTTCGCTAAAAATTGCGTCAAAAGTATCTTTTTAGAAATTTTTAAGGAAACTTAATGGCGACTCTTGACTTGATTGCCACGAAGAGCAATGTCAAAGTGAAGAAGTCTAAACATTGGTTTTCTTTTTTATTTAATGTTAGGTAATATTTATTATTGTTTAATCAAAGTAGTAAGATTTCTTAAGAATAAGAAAATGTAAATCATAAATATTATTTATCCCTTTTTGCATCCAGAAAATAAAAAAGTGCATACCTAAATGTAAAAAAACCATTAGTTTTATTTTTATTATTCTAAATACTTTTTACTGCACCTAATCAGGTACTATTATACGTGTAACAGAAAATGTTTTTCCTGTTAACCACTAGTATAAATTTTAATAGCTTACATCATTTTGGTTTTTATTCCCAGATGACATCTTAGATGTGTTTATTACATCATTTTCTAAATTTTCATTTATATTTTCCAAGTTGTCAATATGAGTATAAGATACAATCATTTTCTCCGTAACAGGAATCTCAGGAGATGGAATTACCGCCTATAATGTATTTTTGTTAGTTAAGATCAAGAAAAACTCACTTATATTTTTATAAACAATTTGACAAACATAACCTACATTCTCTTTATAGTTTTTTATATTCTCGTTGCCTCTGTTCAGCCAGGCTCTTTCAAGTTGCTTATAAAATGGTGGGCTACTGCGTTTCGGTGAAAAATTAATCACACTTGTTTTAGTGCTGCCTGAAACAATGCTGCTGTCGCAGTTTTCGGTAATTTGTTTATTTTCAGTCAATGAGACTGACTCCTCTATACAATTAAAATTGTTTTTGACCCATTCCTAGCAAAAGATAAATAATAGGTTCATCATTTGAAGTAGTACAATATCCATAAAATACTGGTGAAAATTTTGTAAATTTATCGACTTACATAGGTTCGTTTTATTCTATTGGTAGTTCCTATGTATTCTTCATTTTGGGGTAAGTTTTCTTTATTTGCAACCGACTCATTTTGTTCAGGAAACTTTTCCTTAGTAATAAAATTACTGATTATTTTAAAATTTTAAAAACTGAATATACTTACCTCTGCCAGTCTTAGTAATAATTTTGTTCTAGAAGACATTTTAAAGCAAACAGCACACAACACGTTAGCACCTCAAGAAGCTCCTGCGAGAGTGTAAATAATACGCGGAATACGCGCTAAATACTTATTGCAGTATTGCCAATAATCTGAGGTGACATCGTATATATTTTCTAGCTGAAGATCGATGATGGCTGCAAGGGCGGTACCAGAGGAACTATGGGCTGAAGCAATCAAAACTGCAGTGTACACTTTAAACAGAACGCCAACAAAGCAGGCACCTAACTCCACCCCATACGAA
Source organism: Stenurella melanura (assembly GCA_963583905.1). NCBI lineage: Eukaryota > Metazoa > Arthropoda > Insecta > Coleoptera > Cerambycidae > Stenurella > Stenurella melanura. Next base: position 46,415,949 of record OY757317.1, read on the forward strand.
TTATGGACGGGTAGTAAAGCAAAACTTAGTCATGTCAAAACATTTGGTTGTGTGGCGTATGAATTCATACCTAAACAGCATCGCACAAAATGGAATGACAAGTCAAAAAAAAAGATGTTTATTGGATATGACAAAGATGGGCCGAATTATAAATTGTATGATCCACAAACAACAAAGTTTTCTGTTTCAAGAGACGTTATATTCAATGAGCAAGAGTGCTGGAAAAGAGATGAGGGCATGAAATCACTCAAATTGTACGTCAATAATGAACCTGATGTGCTGACAAGTCAAGAACCGGTGGGAGTAGAAGAAGTCAATGCACCTGTGGCAAGTAATGGTGTTGAACATCGACAATTAAGAGATAGGACACAGTTACCCCAGATTGATCGTTATCAGGCAAATATGGTTGAGTTTGAAGAACCAGCATCGTATGAAGAAGCCCTGACTAGCCCAGATGCAAGTAAATGGCAGGAAGCCATACACGAGGAACTGACAGCTCTTGATAAAAATGATACCTGGACCCTTACAATACTGCCTGACCACAAAAGAACCATTTCTGCTAAATGGGTGTTCAAAATAAAACGCGACACTAAAGGAGAAATAGATCGGTGTAAAGCTACACTTGTGGCTAAGGGTTATTTACAGCGTCCTGGTGTAGACTTTAATGAGACTTTTGCACCGGTCGTGAGATATGAATCCTTGCGTATACTGTTGTCAGTGGCGTCGTACCGAGACTATGAACTTGGTCAGTTCGACATTAAAACTTCGTTTTTGAATGGTGAGTTAGAGGAGGAAATTTTTATGGAAGTACCAGAAGGGGTAAATGTGAGTAATAGAAACCTTGTGTGCAAATTAAACAAGTCGTTGTATGGACTCAAACAGTCTCCGCGACAGTGGAATAAAAGATTTGACGCGTTTCTTGAACTGTATGATTTCAAGTCTAATGAGGCGGACCACTGTGTATATCATGGATATTACGGAACAGGTGAACTAATATTAGCATTGTATGTGAACGATGGCTTAATAATGTCCAATTCTAAAGAAGCTATACAACAGGTGTTAAGTGAATTAAAAACACAATTTGAAATAACGGTTAGTGATGGGACTTACTTCGTTGGACTAGAAATAATGCGAGACAGAGATAAACGGGAATTATTTATCTCTCAAGAAAGTTATATAAATTGTGTATTAACTAAATTCAATATGACTAATGCAAACCGCGTCGCGACACCATTTGAAGCAGGTGCTCACCTTGACGTGGGAGAACCTCTAAGTGTCGAAGAAGAATCAAACATGAATAGTATTCCATACCGACAGGCAGTAGGATCCCTCATGTTTGCAGCTACTGTTAGTCGCCCTGACATCATGTACGCGGTAAGTGTGGTGAGTCGCTATTTGTCAAATCCGAAGCCTGTACATTGGACAGCTGTCAAAAGAATATTCCGCTATTTAAGAGGTACGACTTCACTTGGTATTAAATATGGCCGAACTAGCGATGAACTTGTTGGATATTCAGATTCTTACTATGCTGGGGATTCCGACACACGTCGATCAACTAGTGGCTATATTTTTAAAATTGCTGGCGGTGCAGTGACTTGGATGAGTCAGCGTCAGAAAGTAGTTGCTCTATCAACTACAGAGGCCGAGTACATTGCAGCGAGTGATGCAACAAAGGAAGCAATTTGGCTCAAACTGTTATTGTCTGGAATCGGTGTACAAATGGACAATCCCATAGAAATGCGACTGGATAATCAAGTCTCCATCAAGCTGATTAGTAATCCACAGTTCCATAAGCGTACAAAGCACATCGATATACGCTACCATTTTATTCGAGAAAAATTTGAGAATGGCGACATCAACGTTTCGTTTGTAGCTTCTGAGAATCAACTGGCGGATATATTTACTAAAGGTTTGGCAAAGAATGTGTTCCATAGAATTCGTAAAGAAATAGGAATGAACGCATTCAATCTTATATTGGCTCCAAAGTGCACAACTGGTGGGAGTGTTGTGAATAATAAGTTGTCAACTCTGCGTACACCACTGTGTACTTAGTGACTTTTGGTAGTCAGTCTATTATGTTTATATATTATTATGAAATATTGACAGAAAGTAATGCAATTGTCAGTTGTTGTAACTGTCAATATAGAAGTTGTCTTTAACGTTTGTAAAACTACTGTGTCTGTGTAGTATCCTGAATAAAGTTCTTTTTTGGTGAATCTGCTGTATAACTAGTGAGAGTATTTCTCACAACTTCTTACTTCCCTCGCATACCGAAGGGAAGTATTGTATTCGAGAAAACATCACCCTCCGAGATTTTTTCGGATTTTCACGTTTCAAATCACGTAGATTACGAAAATATAGGTTTTTCAACTCCGTCAGTCTGTCTGTCTGTGTCCGTCTATCTGTCTGTCTGTCTGTCTGTTGGTGCATTATCTAAAAAACTACTTGACAAAATATACAGGGACCGTCTAATGGGAATAAATATTGCTCAAATTTAAAATTTCCACGTTTCGTGACACTATAAATCTATTACAGGAAAAAAAAATCGGTAAAGGTATTTACACAGAACTTCCCTCGTTATTTGTACATGGCGGTCACTTTAAAAAATTATTAATTACGAAATGACATTGATAATAATAATCGGAATATAGTTATTGCCATTATTGCAAAGAAAACCTGATAACTTTTGATCAAAAAAATATACGGAGTGCTCATCCAACAGCAAAAGTTCAATACTAAATAACACGTGCCAAATATGGAAGGCTTGCGCAAATACCTTTACAAATGGTGGACCGTCTAAATTGAATTATTTCTTGGGATGACCACCGTGTGCATTTTTCAATAGAAGTATAATAGGTGCATGTCAGATATTATTGCCATCTGTCACAATTTCAATCCCACATTCATGTAATGGAGTGAAAGTATAGTGGTGGTTAAAAAATTTAATTTTTTTGAAATTTTTCAAAAATGCTGGTAAAAAATTTTCCAAATTTGTTTCTTCTGAAATAGGTTTAGAATGTCATGAAACGTAGAAATTTTAAATTTGAGCAAAAAGGAAAGTTTTCTTCTATCCTATAGTAGTGGTAAAAAAAGTTTAATTTATAAATTATACATATTTTTGAAATAGGTTTAGAATGCCATGAAACGTGAAAATTTTAAATTTGAGCAAATAAAAAAAAATTCCATCAATTTTAGTGGTAATAAATTTTTCAAAAATGTTGGTGAAAAAAATTTTTCTGAAATAGGTTAGAATGTCTTGAAACTTGAAAATTTCAAATTTGAGCAAAAAAAAATGTTTTCCATCTATTCTAGTGTTCAATTTTTTTTCAAAATGGTGAAAAAATGCTGCAAATTTTGTTTTCCGAAATAGGTTTGGAATATCATGAAACGTGGAAATTTTAAATTTGGGCAAAAAAAAAATTTTCGTTTATTACTTCCCTCGCATACCGATGGGAAGTATTATATAGTAGTGATAAATCGATTAAAAATGTTTTCGAACATTTTTTAAATTTTTTAAAAACATTTTTAAATTTGTTTGAATAGTTTTAGAATTCTATGGGAATGTGGAAATTTTAAATCTGAACAAAGAAAAAAATTCCAACTATTTTAGCGATAAATATTTTTGAAAAATGGTAAATAAATTTTCAATTTTTTTCTTTAAATAGATTTAGAACGCTATCAAACGTGGAAATTTTAAATTTGAAGAAAGAATAAAAAAAATTCCATCTATTTGTTATAAAACATTTTTCAAAAATGTTACTAAAAAAATTTTCAAAATAACTTTTTTTTTTATAGATTTAGAATGCCATGAAACGTGGACATTTTAAATTTGAACAAAGAAAAAAAATGTTTTAATCAATTTTAGTGGTAAAAAAATTTTCAAAAATGTTGGTGAAAAAAATTTTCAATTTTAGGTTTAGCGTGTCATGAAATGTGGTAATTTTAAATTTGAGGAAAAGAAATTTTTTTCACTATTTACTCCGTTTAGACGGTCCACCCTATATATTTTCCAGTGAAAGTTTAACCATTTCTTCGCTGACGATAGAGTCTAACTACCTACCAAATTTGACTGCTCTCCGTCAAGTAGTTTTTTAGTTAATGCACCAACAGACAGACAGACAGACAGACAGACAGACAGACAGACGGACGGACAGACAGACAGACAGACAGACGGACGGACGGACGGACGGACAGACAGGCAGACAGACGTACAGACAGATTGACGGAATTGAAAAACCTATATTTTCGAAATCTACGTGATCTGAAACGTTAGAATCCGAAAAAATTTCGGAGAGTGATTTTTTCTCGAATACAATACTTCCCTTCGATATGCGAGGGAAGTAATTGTTTTCAAATCATTTTGAAAATTTTTTTACCAGTAGAAAGACGACATTTTTTTTGCTCAAATTTAATATTTCCACGTTTCATGACATTCCAAATTTATAAAAGAAAAAAAAAATTCGAACATTTTTCAAAATATTTTAAAATATATTCTAATTACTTACAGAATATAGGATGGAAAATTTTTTTTGCTGAAATTTAAAATTTCCACGTTTCATGACATTCCAAACCTATTTTAGAAAAAAATGTTTTTTTCGTGAAAATCCCGTGACGATTGTATCATATGAGTAGGACCAATGATTTTTGTCGTTTTTAGGTGTTGGTATTTTAAATATTACAAGGTGTTGGAAGGTTGTAGAACAATTTCCTAAATTCTTGCAATCCAAATACGCTGCAGAATAATACATCATAATCCGTAAAAACTTCATACTATATAAAATCTGAGTAATAACAGAGTTGTTTTATCTTTTAAAAATTTCTCAAAATTTAATTTGAGCCCCATAGGATTTATTTTGCTCTTTTTCTTGGCCCGCTATCTACTATGCAAAAATAGGTGAATTTTAGGCCTTTTTTGCGGACATTCGCTGTAAAGGTATTTATGCAAGCCTTCCATGTTCGGCACCTTTTATTTAATATTGAATTTTTGTTATCGGATGACCACTCTGTATATTTTTTTGACCAAAAGTTATCAGGTTTTCTTTGTAAAAAAACCTTCCTATTACTATTCTCATGTGTGGTTTTGTAATTAATAATTTTTTAGAGTGACCGCCCTGTATAAATATAGAGGAAAGTTACAATCATTATCCCCAAAGAGGCACCTCACAGGAAATTTTCTATGTCAGATTTGAAATGAACAGCTTGTTATAACGCCGCAACATGCACTCCGTTGTTTTCTAGTACAAAATAGTTAAGTCAACAACATAACTAACTGTGTAGCATTACTTGACATGTTAGAGTTTCATGTCACAAACGGCTATTTTGTATTTTGTACAAGAAATCATCATACTAATATATATAAAAGGTCCCCTATATATCACATGTTTAACAGTTATTCAGAAGTTGAAACAAATTTAGATATTTTACTCTATATTGCTACTAGCATAAAACGCCTGTATGAATACTCTGATCCTGGTTAATCTCTCTTGAAATTGTCTAGTATTGTACACTTAAATAATTGATTTTGCATTTAATAAGTAGTGCTGCTTTTTATTGTTCACTTTTTCTCTCTTTATTTCTTTTACTTCCACATCCACGTAGTGGATTGGAAGTATAGTAATCGTAAAAAAATATAAAAAATTTTTTTTCTTGAAATAGGTTTAGAATGTCTTGAAACGCCAAGATTTTAAATTTGAGCCTAAAAGAATTTTCTGTCTGTCGGTCTGTAACTTTGTATTTTGTCCGCACGATTTCTCCGGAACGGTTTAAGATATATTGACTTGAAATTTTGTACACGTATATGTTATAACGAGATCTGGAACTGGATTGTTTTTTGAACATATCCGGTGAAGGGTTGGGGGGTAAATAAGGGTAAATAGGGGGAAATAATAAAGCATGCTGGTAAGAGTAAAAAAATTTGAAATTCGGTGTATGTACTAGAAGCCAAGCCGTCAAAATTTTTTATAATATTTTCCATCAGCACTACTTTCTTAATTTCTTAGGAAGCAAGTTCCGAACGTCTCGATTATAACCTTTTTAAGGTGGCCATATTTATGTGCTAAATTGTGGGTATAATCACATGATTTTAAAGCGAGCTATTTTAAAAAGTATAGGTCATATTTATAAAAGTTGCACATAAACGGAAACTAGAATCTTTAACTCAGGAAACGTGTGCTTTTATATTGTTAAAAAGTAATATTTTCATAGATAAAAAATGCTTAACATGTACCTTAGAACGATGTCAGCTCGCCACTTCAATAATTATTTTGCACTAGTTAAAATCAAAAATAGGGAAAACCAATACAAACAAGTCCTAACTTAAACATTCACCCATATTATGAAACAAAAAAAAGTCTCATTAGACCCTTCATGTACTAGAAAGCTCGAATTAAATTTTGCGGTGGACTTTTCACATGTTTACTGATATTCTGACATATTTATTTGGCATAGAATGGAATTTTATAAGATTTCTTCAGCTAAAAGTTGTTGTCTTAGTTCGGTTACTGTCTCATAGATGACGCAACAGAAAAAGGGGATTATCTGAATTTTATATTTTTATATAGGGTGGACAAAAAAATCAATAAAATGGATCCAATATAAATCGATATAATCGTTAATAATAATTATTCCCCACAGTTATTTTTTTAAAACATCTGCTCTAAAAAAGTAAAATTTCACATTTATTCTTGGTTTTAAACATTTATTAAGTTTTAAAGGTTTGTAGCTGTTCTGCATTTACAAATGTGAAATTTGAAAATGTATAGGCTCTTTAGGAAACTTCCGATGTTTAATAATACCTACAATAATGACATACTGTTTATGTTTTCGTGCACTAACGTAAATTTCCTTGTTTTGGATGAATTACGGTAAAAATATATTATTTTAACATGGACAAAAAACGGTTGTTTGTTTATACTTATATTGAATGCAACCGCTATTAGGATAAATTGTTTTGGTAAATGTTCGAGAAGTAAAGAAATCTGATGAGCTAAAAACCTTATGTGGTATAGTCGTGAGATCCCATTTCTTTACTGACTTAATGTTACCTAAGGTAACTAACTATACTTGTTGTATTCGTGAAACAAGCATTCGCTCCGGCATTTATTCGATTTTTCATATTTCAGATTATATCGATTACAAGAATTAATATATTTCAATTCTGTCGATCTGTTAGCGCTATATTTATAAAACTATTTTATGAAAAAACATGACATTTCGTTATAATAACTGACAAGAATCAAACCAAATAATACTTTATACACAGGGTGGACACCAAAACATAAAAGAAATGTGACAGGGAAGCATAATGAGTATACCTAAGTGGAATATAGTTGACGCTCTTTAAGAAAGAGAACCTGTCATAACTTTAAAACTAGATACAGTATACAATGTGGTAAAAGAAGAAAATAATAATCTCCAGAATAATTAATAAGTAAAAAGTGCCAAATATATTATACAATATTATATTATCTGTATATATTTATAGAATATCTTACTAGGATACAAAGTATATATGACGTACTAGGTAGGTACTGATAATATTAATGAAATTGTAATAACAGTATCACTAATATCACACAAGAAAATAAGCAAGGGCCGCTTTATCAATGCGAGGATAACAAGTTATCCTATAGTTAAAGCACAGTTTGTAGTAATACGATAGGGTCACTTCCTCTGACAGTGATAGCCTCACTCCTGCTATCGACGCGTGAGCTAACTCGGTAGGGGAAGTGTCCTACTATATTATTAAACTATTATTTCACTATAGGATGACACTCCTTATCCCCACATTGATAAATCGGCCCTCACACATCTTCAGTACAGAACAGAAGGTTTTATTATTCAGTGACAAGCACGATTTCACAGATGACAGATTGATCGACGAAAACAACAATATGCTCATTCGTATCTTCTTTTTTTTATATTTTGTCAAAAGTGATGGGTTATAATAATTATTTAGAATATATAGCATATTGTGCGAAAGTGCAGAATAATGCAAATTTCTTACGAGTTGTGGTACGAGCGTTATTACAATAAACTCTGTACAAAAGCATGTTTTTGAGGTAGCCGTAGAACAAGTAATTGAAGCTCTGTGCATCTAACTGACGTCAGTCATCCATAATATAGGTCAACATTGTACTGTTCTCAGTCACATGGTTTTCGTTACATAAAAATTCAAATTTCATATATTTCAAAATCCTCTTTTGTGACTTTTTTTTATTATAGTGTAAAACTTAACTTTAATTTTTCCCGATTTGAATCAAATTTTACTCAAAGATACAACATGTTAGGATCTACTTATGACTATATGTACTGAAAAAATGAAAAAAGCATATTAAGCATCTTTTATTCGTACATTTTACTAATATAACCTGAACTGTCAAGTAATTGAGAAGTAGTTTGTAAATTTATTTTTGCTTTTTGTGTATTCTGAAAATTCTACAATCAATATCTTAAATTTCATGAAACTTTGGATTTAATCATTTTGTGTAGTTCTAAACAATTTTCATTTAATTTTTTTTAGTTTTTTCAGTTTATTATTTAGAAATTTTGTTCAAATTGGATAAAATTTAAAGTTTATAAGGTGGTATAATACTATTATGGCAAAACAATTAAACCATTTTTAAAATGTATGCATCTTCCCCATTAAAGTATGTGCACTGTGGCGTTGTTTTGGAAGGTTTTAGTTTGCCCAAGTATTCAAGTGTGGGCCACCCTACGAGCGACGTGGTTAGCGTCACTGGTGTAACCTGGCTAGCACAGTAAAGATACGGAGAGCAAAAGGGGGTGGAGTTCAAGGCTTGGGCGCCATTGATTACTAAGGGTAATCAAAGAAAATTAAAGATAAAGATAAACAAAAGACAGAAGTCACATATATACAATAGTACTATATTACAAAAATATTATATTACAGAAAAATGTACTATCACAGCATCAACGATACTGTATAGCAAAATATCTCACAGAAACATGTAACAAAATAGGTACTATATTACAACAACCGAAGCTCAAGATAAGCTTGAGACTTTTACGAGAGCCAAATTAAATATATTACAGAGAGATGACTCGTAAATTGTCTCAATTATGAAACAAAAGTATATTACAAGACAACAAAGTACTATATTACAATGGGCACCACGGCAAGGCAAATCTGAGGCGTGTACGAGAACCAAAAATATACTACAAAAGATACGTCTCGTAACTTTCACCTCAACACTAAAATCTTATATTACAACAAAATTAAATAAACTTGAGATCTTTTACGAGAGACAAAATAACTATATTACAAAAGATAAGTCTCGTAAATTTATCTCAAAATTTATACACATTAGACACTCTCGTTACAACAAAAATTGAACCACGACTTACGATATCACTAACAAACGTGTATTTTAATACTACAATAAGATATTGATCATAAGGAAGCACGACAAAAGCAACTACGAAACAATACTACGGCGAAGTATTTTTGCGACAACGAATTCAAGATACAAACAACTACGAATCAATATACAACAATGGATTTAATTATAACAACGGGTTTAAAATGCAAATGGCCAAAAATATAATAGATTTGACTTGAATCTAATATGTTAAATTTAGACACTTTTGGCTCTAATAGCTCAACAATCATGTGAAAATAATCCCTTTTATTGGTAACAATTAAAAGTACTTATCTTTTATTTTGTTATCCTGATGGAGAGAACTCCTAGATTCGGTCCTATTCTCCGATGATCATGGGTTTAATTTCACACGTGGCCGCCTTAATCCCATTATGAGGTTATGAAGTCGTAGAAGATTGTCGCCAAGACAAAATGAAGAAAATCTCTTCGCCCAGAATATCTTCGTATATTCCAATTCAAAATGTAATATAGAAAGGTCGACTTCAAATGAATATTACTGGCTTAGTAGAAACGTAGTAAGTCTTAGAACTTGAATGTATTAATCTTGCTCAAAGCAAATAATATAACGTGGAAATACATCGACGTTAATAGCATTAGACGTAATTAAATTTGATTAAGAAGTAATTCTTTATAAGAAAATACTTATCAAAAAAATTTGTAAAAAAAAATCGTTTATCAGAAAATTATAAGAAAAGCTTATAAGAAAAACCTAAAACAATATTTCAAATGTTAGATGATATTTACCGGTATAATAATTAAAGCCTTACCTCATGCGATCGTCACGAGGTTTTTCAAATTCTATTATCCCCTTTACAGGTCAAACGAAATTATAAATACGTCTTATTAGTTCAATGGTTCAACAAGAAAGAGTTTCACACGGCGTTATATAGTTGAAATACCATTGCTCTTGCGCGATCTAGTATTTGCGAACTTTAACTACTGACAGATGACGTACGTTCATCATAGTCTAAGCAGTAAGGGACTCTATTAGTACCAAGGTTGGTAGGAATATATTTCCGATAACTTATAATTTTTCTAATAATTATTAACAGTGTAACCAAGGATGCTATCGAGTATTCCGCGTGTTACAATATCTCGCAGCCCCCCATAAAATATATATTTCATATATATATTTTTTTTATAAGAGATTATTTCCACATCATATAAATCATATATCAACCTTATCTTACTATAATACCACATAATACAATTTACATTTATAGAGGCAATTTACATAAATCCTAAGTACAACATATTATATCAAATAACACAGATAACTTGGTCTATTTATCACCATTCTAACAATTATTTACCAAATCAATGGAGGTATCGTTATGCATGGCCTTTAGGTCTTTTATATGATAACGACCAATGCTCTTCCCTTCTTCGTCTTCCAACTCATATATTATAGGCGAAATTTTACTAATTATTGTGCATTTAATGAACTTAGGAGCCAATTTAGCTGAAAAATAGTTACCAGCATCACTCAAAACATAGTTCCTTTTATAAACTATATCTCCTACTTCAAATTCAACATCTCGTTTTCTTAAGTTATAATATTTTTTATTTCGTTCATAAGCTAACTTTATCCTCCCCGCTACGTTCTTATACAGATCGGGTAATTTACTTAATTCGTTTACAATGATGTCGCGATTTGCAAATTCATATGGAGATAGGTTTCTACTTTTAATCTTACCATAATATTCTCCGTTCCAAGGGGTATGTCTTCCAAACACTAGAAAATTTGGGGTATACTGTGTCACGTCGTGCACAGTACTATTTATAGCACTCATTATTTTAGGGATAGGTAAGTCCCAATCACGTTGACTTGTCTTAATATATGACCTTATGGCGGTACCAATAACACGATTAGAACGTTCAACATTATTAGTTTGCGGATGATATTTAGCATTGTACCATATATTTTCTACCTGATACGTTGTTAATAATTTTTTGAATTCTTTTGAAGTAAATTGTGACCCATTATCGAGTACGATTGTTTGGCATACTCCAAAAATTAAGAAAACATTTTTCTCTAGGTAAGTACAAATATGCTTTGCAAGAGCACGCTTTAAAGGATGTATAAAAGTAAATTTGGTAAACCAATCAACAATAACTAAAATATAGCAATTTCCTGATTTTGATTTAGGAAAAGGACCCATTAAATCAATTGATATTAACTGAAAAGGATGCGACACATTTTTAGGATTACCCATCAAACCCATACGTCCTAATTGACTAGACTTTTGTTCATTACAATTTCGGCAGTTATAAATAAACTTTTTAACATCATATTTCATACCTGGCCAAAAGTATTCTTCGCATAAGCGATTATAAGTTTTATTTACACCTAAATGTGCCGATAACTCATTATGGAATTTTTCTAAGAGCTCTTTCCTCTTTATTTTTGGAATTACTAATTTCCATTGTTTTAAATTAGTATTAATGTTATGTTTCTGCTTTACATATTTATACAAATTATTACCGTCTACGTAAAAAGATGGAAATTTCTCAGGATTACTTGAGACATTTTTAATCATTTTTGAATACCATTTATCGTGTTGAGTTATATCTATTGTATCTAACTCAACTGGTGGTCTACTTAATGCATCAGGGACTACATTTAACTTTCCTCGCCTGTGCTCAAATTCGATATCGTATTGGGATAATTCTACAGCCCATCTTGCTAATCGACCAACTGGATTTTTTAAATTATTTAACCATAAAATAGATGAATTGTCAGTTATAACCTTAAACTTGGTTCCTTCGATGTAACAACGAAACTTAGATACGGCCATAAGAACACTTTTTAATTCTCTTTCTAAAATAGTATAATTTCTTTCAGATTTAGTAACTATATTACAACAACCGAAGCTCAAGATAAGCTTGAGACTTTTACGAGAGCCAAATTAAATATATTACAGAGAGATGACTCGTAAATTGTCTCAATTATGAAACAAAAGTATATTCCAAAACAACAAAGTACTATATTACAATGGGCACCACGGCAAGGCAAATCTGAGGCGTGTACGAGAACCAAAAATATACTACAAAAGATACGTCTCGTAACTTTCACCTCAACACTAAAATCTTATATTACAACAAAATTAAATAAACTTGAGATCTTTTACGAGAGACAAAATAACTATATTACAAAAGATAAGTCTCGTAAATTTATCTCAAAATTTATACACATTAGACACTCTCGTTACAACAAAAATTGAACCACGACTTACGATATCACTAACAAACGTGTATTTTAGTACTACAATAAGATATTGATCATAAGGAAGCACGACAAAAGCAACTACGAAACAATACTACGGCGAAGTATTTTTGCGACAACGAATTCAAGATACAAACAACTACGAATCAATATACAACAATGGATTTAATTATAACAACGGGTTTAAAATGCAAATGGCCAAAAATATAATAGATTTGACTTGAATCTAATATGTTAAATTTAGACACTTTTGGCTCTAATAGCTCAACAATCATGTGAAAATAATCCCTTTTATTGGTAACAATTAAAAGTACTTATCTTTTATTTTGTTATCCTGATGGAGAGAACTCCTAGATTCGGTCCTATTCTCCGATGATCATGGGTTTAATTTCACACGTGGCCGCCTTAATCCCATTATGAGGTTATGAAGTCGTAGAAGATTGTCGCCAAGACAAAATGAAGAAAATCTCTTCGCCCAGAATATCTTCGTATATTCCAATTCAAAATGTAATATAGAAAGGTCGACTTCAAATGAATATTACTGGCTTAGTAGAAACGTAGTAAGTCTTAGAACTTGAATGTATTAATCTTGCTCAAAGCAAATAATATAACGTGGAAATACATCGACGTTAATAGCATTAGACGTAATTAAATTTGATTAAGAAGTAATTCTTTATAAGAAAATACTTATCAAAAAAATTTGTAAAAAAAAATCGTTTATCAGAAAATTATAAGAAAAACTTATAAGAAAAACCTAAAACAATATTTCAAATGTTAGATGATATTTACCGGTATAATAATTAAAGCCTTACCTCATGCGATCGTCACGAGGTTTTTCAAATTCTATTATCCCCTTTACAGGTCAAACGAAATTATAAATACGTCTTATTAGTTCAATGGTTCAACAAGAAAGAGTTTCACACGGCGTTATATAGTTGAAATACCATTGCTCTTGCGCGATCTAGTATTTGCGAACTTTAACTACTGACAGATGACGTACGTTCATCATAGTCTAAGCAGTAAGGGACTCTATTAGTACCAAGGTTGGTAGGAATATATTTCCGATAACTTATAATTTTTCTAATAATTATTAACAGTGTAACCAAGGATGCTATCGAGTATTCCGCGTGTTACAGCACCTAGTTTACATTATATAATTTATGAAATTTTCATAATATTTATTATTCAAATAAATTTACAAATACTATATAGTGTAGTAACTTGTATTGGGTCTTCCCGTAGCCATTTTGTGCAGGTTGTTTGAAACATGCTTAAATTAAGCTTAAGGTGGCCATTCCCTAGAAAGAGACCTCCAATAGGGAAATATTTATTATTTTTGGCCATAATTTTTTTTCTTAGTACGTATGTTTATTAAAATTATAAGAACACCTAAGTAGAACCATAACAAGACTGTTACTATGAATTTTCACTCAATAATTTCCGCGGTTTGCAAAATAGCTAGATTTAAATTTAAGAATTATGTCAATCTCCCTATTTCGTAGTTTTGAATCTAGCTATTTTGCAAACCACTGAAATTATTGAGTGAATATTCATAGTAATAGTCTTGTTATAGTTTTACTTAGGTACTCTTATAGTTTTTTAAAATATGTGTACTAAGATATAAAAGTTATGAACAAAAATAATGGATATATCCCTATCGGATGTCGCTTTCTAGGGAATGGCCACCTTAAATGAAGTAGGTACTAAGATGTGTTATGTCTTCATTTTATTATCTTAATTTTTTACCTTGAATTTATGGTCAAATGTCAATATTACTGATTGTTTGCGTTTATCTTTATCTATTGTACAGGCTATGAACATATTAGTTTGTAAAAATTAAAGTGGCTTGAAAAAGTTTCTATCTTATAGTCGATGCTGTGAAATTGGAAACCAAAACGAGCTTACCTTACCGGTACGTTTTTTGGGTCGCTGAATCCGAAAATCGGGGTCCCGAGGGCTGAACTCTGTCCGTTCACCCATAATTTGCAAAATACACCCCTTTTTAGGGTGTTTTTGTGAAATATTCTGCACTTACGTCATAAATACTAACAAATTCATGTATTTGAGGTCTCAGATTACATTTTTTTGGTTGCTGAATACAAATTTACGGGTCTCGAGTATTGCCAGCACCCTTAAATTTACAAAAACTACCCTTAATTAGGGTATTTTTGCAAGATTCTTAGTAAACTGTATCCTACGTGTAAAAGTTTGTTGAAATACAGTTTACTAAGAATCTTGCAAAAATACCCTAATTAAGGGTAGTTTTAGCAAATTTAAGGGTGCTGGCAATGTTTTTTGGACTCGGGATCCTGAGATTCGTAATAAGCGACCCAAAAAACGTACCTATCCTATGTGTAAAATTTTGTTGAAATACAGTTTACTAAGAATCTTGCAAAAATACCCTAATTAAGGGTAGTTTTTGCAAATTTAAGGGTGCTGGCAATACTAGAGACCCGTAAATTTGTATTCAGCAACCCAAAAAACGTAATCTGAGACCTCAAATACATAAATTTGTTAGTAACCCCCTAAAAAGGGGTGTATTTTGCAAATTAAGGGTGAACGGACAGAGTCCAGCCCTCGGGACCCCGATTTTGGATTCAGCGACCCAAAAAACGTACCGGTAAGGTAAGCTCGTTTTGGTTTCCAATTTCACGCCCCCCCCTCGCATTTTAACTGGACTATTAGTACTATCCCATAGAGGCGACCGATATTTTTTTAGGGAGTTTTCAATAGAAATGTTTGAAAAAATTACACTGTCATCCGCTTTTCATGAGTATGTATTTCACGAATTAGGAGCGGGATTTATTTCAAATTTAGGCGGTACGTGCAGACTGAAAATGTGATTGCATTGAAGTAGTGAACTTTGATTTAAGGTGGCCATTCCCTAGAAAGAGACATACGATAGGGAAATATTTACTATTTTTAGCTATAACTTTTTTTTCTTAGTACATGTATTTAAAAAAACTATAAGAGTACCTAAGTAGAACCATAACAAGACTATTACTATGAATTTTCACTCAATAATGTTAGTGGTTTGCAAAATAGCTCGATTTAAATTTAAAAATTGTGTCAATCTTCCTATTTCGTACTTTTAAATCGAGCTATTTTGCAAACCACTGAAATTATTGAGTAAAAATTCATAGTAATAGTCTTGTTATAGTTCTACTTAGGTACTCTTATATATTTTTCAAATATACCTACTAAGAAAAAAATGGGATGGGACAAAATAATAAATATTTCCCTATCGGATGTCTCTTTCTAGGGAATGGCCACCTTAAGGAAAATTTGAAGAAAAAATATTATCGACTTTTTTATAGAAATTCTTATTTTAGATTTGTATTCACTACCATCAATAACCCATTTTCACCAAATTTGAACAAAATATATAGTGGATTCTCAGTAGGTGGCCAAATAAAGGGACATGGGATAGGGAAATCATTTGGCCATAACATTCTTTCGTACTACGTATATTTAAAAAAAAACATAAGAATATTACTATGACTTTTCATTCAGTAACTTCCCTCAACTGGTTATTTTTATACTTAGGTAATATTATTGTTCATTTTTAAATATACTTTATCAAGTAAAAAAGTTATTGCCAAAAATAATAAATATTTATGTATGGGATGTCCCTCTCTTGACCATCGCCATCTTATTAGATTTCATACAAATAATTGCTCTAAACCGTAATCCAATGAATATGTTTGAAATAGTTTGGGGTTTCTTTCAGTATATATTTTTTTACATTTTAAAATTTTTTTATGATTTCCAAGGGGATTTTTTAAGGAAAAAAAACTTTATTTATACAGGGCGGTCGTTCTAAAAAATTATTAACTACTACGCACGTAGTGGAGTGGAAGTATAGTAGTGGAAAATTGTCAGTTTCCCCTTTTTTTACAATGACATGAAACGTGGAAATTTTAAATTTGAGCGAAAAAACTATCTATGGGAACTAAAAATATTAATGAAATCTTTGCATTCTTTCGATAACCTGACTTCTGGTTATGCTAGCAAGGAATTTTTGTTTGCTATCATAACCAGAAGTCAGGTTATCTAAAGAATGCAAAGATTTCATTAATATGTTTACACATAGCATTTCTTTTATTTCCCATAGATAGTTATTTTTTCAGACGTTTGCAAAATTCTATAAAGAATATATTTCAATATGCTTAATTGTATTCTAATTGTGTTGCTATCATCATTATTCTTTTTTAATGCTGATCACTTTGTAACCTTATATTGTATTCCATTTCAGGGCTCGTTTCATAATTAACTAGAGTAGTACCTCCGGTCACCGGTAGATGGCGCGTGCGTTCAGATTAAAAAGCGAAATCCCTCGTTGATGCCGTGTCCTTCAAGTCCCGGCGAAATTATGTCATTCTTTGTTCACGCGTCCCGGCGAAATTATGTCATTCTTTGTTCACGCGTAGATGGTGAAGAGTGTTTAGTGCTTTGTGAAAAAGAAAAATGGGTCCTCTCAAACGAAAATATGTATTGAACGTCCGGACAAACCCTAGAAAAAAATTGATGAATTGGACGGAATCCGAGTGGGTGATGGGGAAAGTGCCGGAGAAAACAGAGGCTACAGCGGCGATCGCAGACACTGGTAGGTTTTATTATAAACACCTTTCCTATTTTGCTTAGGTTGCTAACATTCTTATTCAGACAGTGCCTCGAATTGCTTACTGTAAAACAATCGAGCCCATTCTGACGGTGGGACATGATTGCATTATAAACAAAAATGAAAAACTTGACACCCATTCTAACGGTGGGACAAGGGTATCTAATTCTAGCTAAAGTGTTTACACTAGCGGTAAAACCAAAAACAATATCACACTAATGGTGAGACAGCTTAATTTATCTATCACATGCCTACATTTCTAATTAAACGTTTACTATTACGGTAAAATATTATTAGAAATATGGTTACATTCACACTGGCGGTGAATCACATAGAGTTGGCGATTCAAGAAACCAACCGTAGACCCAAGGTTGCCACGAATGCTGACGTATCTTTTTTAACCGTAATCTATTTATATCGCGCTTGTTTACAATTTTAGACAAGTTCATGATTATGCCTTGACAAACATTCCCTTAAGCGGAATCGTTCCATATGGTATAGTTACAAATCTTAAAAAGGCACAAGGGCACATTGAAAACAAAAATCCTTATTGCAAATAGGGAAGGCCACCCCATATTGGGAAAATGCCCCGAACAGGATAACCAACAATTAATCATACACAACGAAGTGGCACATATTTGGGGAAAAATAATTTCATCAGGACTTCCGCAGGGAGAGAGAGATGAACTATTGGCAAAATATGTGAGTCCTTCAAACTGCATTTGCCTGCCACCAGAAGTTAACGCAGAAGTTCTGCAATCTTTAAGTCTTACGGCAAAGAAGAGAGACAGCCACTTTCAGGAGAGGCAGTCACTGGCAGGAGCAAGTCTATCAGCACTTGGTTTGGCAATTTCAACCCTTTTGCCTTTAGTTTTCATTCAATGAGGCTGAAAAGCAAAGTGTAATAAAAAACCTTGGAGATGCTGGACGACTAATAGCAACATTACACCATGCGGAATCGATTTCAAGAAAGTCCTTCATAATTCCAGGTCTTAATAAAGAAATACAGCCGATTCTAGAAGAACAAAAGGTGGACACTTTCCTTTTCGGCCAGGACTTAACCGAAAAGATTAAAGAAGCACAGAAAACCGAAAAAATGGGAGCAGACTTGAAAGCACAAGCATTAAAGAAAACGAATTTAGGAATTTAGACTCCAGAACCCCACCGACATATCAGACACAGCAATGATACCGTCAGGTGGGGAACCTACCCTCAGAAAAGGTCAGGGCGACAATCATACAATCTGCGCCAACGACAGGCATTTCGACCCCGGTTTTACCCAAGGCAACCATATCAGTTCCCATAAAAAAAATTAAAAAAAAAACTGCGTACTCAGAGACAATAGAGGTAAGCAGACCTGCGGGCAAAATCTCAAATTTTGTTTACGCCTGGATAAAAATCACCGAAAACCCTACATTATTCTCCTACATTAAGGTCTATGTCATACCTGTGGCTAATATTTTACTTCGCCGGGAGGTTTTTAGGGAACCTGCTAGGGGTGAGTTGGAAACGAAAAAAAAAAAAAAAAGTGCAGTACAAGACTTAATTCAAAAAGGAGCAATTTCAAAATACGTCCCAACAGAGGGTCAGTTTCTTTCTCCATATTTTTTAGTCAATAAACCTGACGGCACATGTAGATTTATTTTAAACTTGAAAAAATTTAACAAATTTCTAAGACCACCCCATTTTAAAATGGAGGATAAAATAAATGCAGTGCAATGAAACTCATAAGACACGGAAAGTTCATAACTAGAATAGATTTAAAGGATGCTTTCTTTTTAATTACCGTTGCCCCATAGAGTAGAAAGTATCTCAAATTTATTTTTTTAGGGACTTTATATGAATTCAACTGCCTTCCACTTGGACTGGCAGTCTCTCCATGTGTTTTCTCAAAAATTATGCTAACGGCCATCCAAAGACTGCGGCTCCAAGGCCTTCGTTTAGTAGTCTATTTGGATGATATTTTAATTATAGGCAATTCACCGGAAAACTGTTTAAAAAACTTACAAAAAACTATATCATTGATTGAGGCGAGAGGGTTCATAATAAACTTAAACAAAAGTTGTCTTATTCCCTCCACTAGGTGCAAATTCCTTGGTTTTATAATTGACTCGCAAAAGTTTGCCTTAGAGCTACCAGAGCAGAAAAGAAAAAACCTTCAAAATTCAATGAAACAAATGGCAAAAAATCATTCTTGTTCAATTAGAGAATTCGCAGTCCTAATAGGTTTACTTGTAGCCGCTTATCCAGCCATGTCGTACGGTAGCTTATATTGCAAGGACCTATAACGGGAAAAATATTTGGCCTTATCTAAAAACAACAATAATTTTGACTCAAAAATGGTTTTGTCTAGTAATTTGAAAGAAAGTTTTACCTGGAGGTTGGAACACCTTCCAAATGGTGATAGATTAATAAGAGATTCAAGTTTTGCTATTGAAATCTTTTCGGATGCAAGTTTATTTCGACGGGGCGGGTTTGGCAATGGCAACCCAATAGGAGGGTTCTGGAACACCGAGGAGAAACGTTTTCATATTAACCACCTAGAACCATTAACGGCTTTTCTAAACCTCAAAAGCTTTGCCTCAAATTTGAGTAATTGTTCGGTTTTATTACGAATAGATAACACCACCGCGATTGCCTACATTAACAAAATGGATGGGGTAAAATTTCCAGCCCTCAATGATCTTTCGAAGCAAATTTGGCAATGGGCCGAAAAGAAAAAATTGTGATTATTCGCCTCATATATCCCTTCAAAAAAGAACAAAATTGCCGATGGAGAATCAAGAAACACAAACATCAACACTGAGTGGGAGCTATCAGCTGCTGCCTATAACAAACTTTCGGTATTGCGGAAATGGATCTATTCGCTTCACGAATAAACGCAAAATGTCCACGATATATCTCGTGGCAAAGGGATCCGAGGCTTCCGGGATAGACGCCTTTACTATCTCCTGGAGACATTTCTTCTTTTATGCCTTTCCACTTTTTGCCTTAATATTGCGAACACTGCAAAAAATTATGGACGACCAGGCTAGGGGAATCCTAGTGGTCCCTCACTGGCCATCACAATCCTGGTTTCCTGTTTTGAACTCACTGCTAGTAGAAAAATCTCTGTACTTCCAACCTTCTGATAACCATTTATTATCTCCTTGTAGGGAGTTACAACACCCCCTAGCCAAGACACTCACTTTAATGGCAGGAATTTTATCAGCCAAGCCTACAGAGCCCAACGAATTCCGGAAAAAACAATAAAGGTGTTAATCGCATCCCTGGCCGACTCCACTTTACGACAGTACAATAGCTCATTAAAAAAAGTGGTGGATTTTTTGTCAAGAGGAGAATTATGACCCATTTACCGCGTCATCAAAAGCAGTCCTGGTGCAACATATGGGTCTCTCAATTCGGATAAATCCGCAATTTCCTTAATATTAACAGGCGATCTTCCTAATGACTCAACTATAAAACGTTTCTTCAAAGGGGTATTTAGGTCAAGACTCGTAAAGCCAAAATACGAAAAAATTTGGGACACCGCTATAGTTTTAAATTATATCAAAAATGGCACCCCTTACTATCTTTAAATTTAAAACAATTATCATTTAAGTTACTAACATTACTAGCATTGGCAACGGGACACAGGCTGCAAACTTTTTCTTTAATAACCATAACAAACGTTACAGTAAACACCAGAGGTATTGAAATAAAAATAACCAATCAAATAAAGACGTTTGGACCAGGAAAATCGCAACCTCTATTAAATTTACCTTTTTTTACCAACAATCCCGAACTGTGCACAGCTCACACGCTGGTCCGATACTTAGACGTCACAAAACCATGATGTAATACCGAAAAATTATTCATAGCACTGAACAAGCCGCATAAGGCTGTTGGCTCACAGACTTTTAGCTCGTTGGTAAAAATCAGTCTTGGCAGAAAGTGGCCTAGATATCAAAAAATTTACTGTCCACACTACACGTCATACTTCAACGTCCAATGCATTAGCAAAGGGAATTGATATACAGTGCATTCGTAGAACCGCACGATGGTCAGAAACATCAAAATGCTTTCCTAGGTTCTACAATAAACCTATAATTTCCCAAGAAAATTTTGCGGAAGTTTTATTGCGTTAGGAGAAGAGGTTGTGTTTTTCTTTTCCCTCTTTACGTTATACTTAATTTAGTTCTTGTAGTCATTATTTCTTATAATTGTATAAGAAAGTTCCTAATAAAACAAGTTGCAACTTAAGTCTCTAAACAGCTACTCTAGTTAATTATGAAACGAGCCCTGAAATGGAATTGAACCATCAAACGAACTTACCTTAAGTGAAGTTCGATGGTAATTCCATGAAGGGCTCGTGAAGTAATTAACTCCCAACCCTAAAAAATTTCCTTACTAAACTATCACAACGTCACCCAACCCGTAGCTTAAGTTGCACACATATATCCTCTAAAAGAAATGACATAATTTCGCCGGGACTTGAAGGACACGGCATCAACGAGGGATTTCGCTTTTTAATCTGAACGCACGCGCCATCTACCGGTGACCGGAGGTACTACTCTAGTTAATTACTTCATGAGCCCTTCATGGAATTACCATCGAACTTCACTTAAGGTAAGTTCGTTTGATGGTTCAATTATGTGGATTTATCCCGTTGGATAATGTATCTAAATAAATAATTTAGCGATCTTTAGGACAAAGCGACAACCCTGATATTGCAAACTCCTTGAAACCCTACTGTATATATAGTATTACATACTATATTCTGCATACTACTTTTGAGGACAAATTTTGCTTATCACATTATTTTTGGGGCAAAACCCATGGAAAATGGACTATACTAAAAATTAGATATAATTTGATGAATTATATTTCTTAAATCATAGTTCTAATTCACTATACTTTTAGGCCACCAGCGTGCTTGAGGTATGTCGTCTACTGCAACGCATTGAGACACAGTAAGAATGCTAAGGACTGGGAGTTTATATGGGATCTTTATAATAAATCAGATAGTTCAGAACAGGACGATATCCGCTCAGCATTGGCTTGTTCACAGGATCCAGCTTTGTTAAGAAAGTAAGTTATAATATATATATATATATATATATATATATATATATATATATATATATATATATATATATATATATATATATATATTACACATTTTATATATTTTCTTTCTCTCTCTCAAAGTTAATCTTTTCTATTCGACGTAGATCTGTCAGTTTTCCATGATACGGTATTCTAGAAAATGATGCACACAATCTTTTAGTTGCACATTAAAATCGTAGATTTATTATAAATTGCATTGATTATTGAAAGACTATGTGCTAATGCAGAGTATAGATGTGATAGCAGTTACGGAAACATGGCTTAAACCCAATATATTAACAAATTCAGTTGACATTCAGGGGTACACTTTTTACGGAATGATAGAGGCGTGAAAAGAGGAGGGGGAGGAGTTGGGATATAATAGGGCTAACTACATGGCGATTATAATTCCCATATATCTTCTCTTAATTAATAATTTTTTAGAGTTACCGTCTTGTATGAATTAGGAAGGAAGTTATGTGTAAATACCTTTACCGATTTTTATATTACTGATTTCGTGCTTATTAGTTACTTTCTATTCTTAATGTAACTTTTTATCAGAGTTTCTGGTTATGATTAATACTAGCATTTAATGACACCCCGCCTGGTTAAATAGAGTGTTTATTATTATTATTATTATTATTATTATTATTATTATTAACTGGTGTTGTGCGAATGGCTTTGCAGCCACAGCCATAGATTACAAGTATAGATAGATAGATTATTATTATTATTATTATACGCCTTCAAAAGTTTTAACCAACACAATAGTGTTATTATATATAAAATTGGAGCCTTTTTCCCTGAATTATACCAGAAATTGAATTATTATGTTATAGGTATCTCCAGTGGTCAATTACCAAAGGATCTGCATTCAAATTTACAGACGTCATGGTAGCATTTATTCAAACAGAGGGTAATCCAGCGGCTATTAAGGCGGCCTTTGAATTTTTAGTAGAAAACCAGGACTACATTATAACCCAGTAAGTGAATTTGTAAGTACGATATAGTACAAAACTAAAATGTGTGCATCTTGCAGCTATAAAAAGACTACTTTATTGGAGTACATATTCGTGGGAATTGGAGAAAGCCTGGAATCGTCAGAACTTAACGCTGTAAGTATTGCTTCATGATCGAAACAAGATTTGTAAAATCTGGTTTAGAGTAAACTACAAATCGTTGGTAAAACCAAAAAATGCACATGTCGCAAACTGTTCTACACAATAAGCAATGAGTGTAACATTAATTTATTGGCAGAATCTTTCCATATACGATTTTCTTGGGGCATGTGCTCCGAACTTACTTTATGTACCATGGAACCAAGATTGAATATTCATTTTGTATGTCATGTATATAATCTGAATATGAGAGAGACATTCATGTGACCGTCTCTCGATATACGAATGAACCAAAAACATATATTGATATACTGATAGATGCATGGGGTATATAGGAGAAAAATTCATACTGCATTCATAATGTACACTGCATGTTCACGATACATGCATACTACCTTCGTAGGAAGTGTGGATATTTTAAAGAAAAGGTCTTTATGTTTGCCCAAGTGGTTCTTGTGTGGGCCACCCTACGAGCGACGTGATTAACGTCACTGGTTTTAACCTGGCTAGCACAGTAAAGATACGGAGAGCAGAGGGGCATTAAGTTCAAGGTTTGGGCGCCATGATTTCTTAGTATAATCAAGGAAAATTAAAGATAAAGATAAAAAAAAGACAAATGTTACATGCATACAATAGTACTATATTACAAAAATATTATATTACAAAAAAGTGAAACTATCACAGCACTAACGACATTGTATAGCAAAATATCAAACAGAAATATATACAAAATATGCCTTATTACAAGATACACCATATTACAATTTGCTCAACAGCAAAATAAATTTGAGGTGTTTACGAGATCCAAAAATATATTACAAAAGATACGTCTCGTAACTTTACCTCAATACCAAAATTCATATATTACAAGAAAATTAGGAACTTGAGATTCTTTACGAGAGACAAAATAACTATATTACAACAAACATGTCTTGTAACATTATCTCAAAATTCATAAACAGACACACTCGTTACAAGAAAAATGAACCACGACTTACTATATCACTAACAAACGTGCATTATAATACTACAATAAAATATTGACCACGAGGAATCAAGATAAAAGTAACTACGAAAACAAAACTACGAAGAAATATTTGCGACAACGAATTCAAGGTATAAGCGACTACGAATTAATTATACAACAATGGGTTTAATTATAACAACGGATTTAAAACGTAATTTAAACAAAAATATAATAGATTTCGCTTGAATCTAATATTTTTAATTTAGACACTTGGCTCCTATAACCCAACAATTATGTGAAAATAATCCCTTTTACAGGTAGCAATCAAGACTACTTATCTCTTATTTTGTTATACTGATGAAGGAAATTCCTAGATACGGTCCTGTTCTCAGATGATTATGGATTTAAAGGTTGTATTTCACATGTGGCTGCCTTAATCTCATTTTGAGGTTATGAAATCGTAGAAACGTTCGTACAAGATTTGTCGCCAAGACAAAATGAAGAAAATCTCTTCGCCCAGAATGTTTTCGTATATCCCAATTCAAAGTGTGGTATAGAAAGGTTGACTTCAGATGAATATTACTTGCTTAGTGGAAAGCGTAGTAGGTATCGCAAATTGAATGTAGATAATCTCAAATCTTGCTCAAAGCAAATGATGTAACGTTGAAAGACTTCTACGTTAAATGCATTAGACGTGAATAAGTTTGATTATTAAGAAATTAATTCTTAATTTATCAGAAAAATTTATAAGAAAAACTTATAATTATGAGAAAAACCTAAAACAATATTTCAAATGTTAGATGGTATTTACCGGTATAATAATTAAAACCTTACCTCATGTGATCATCACGAGGTTTTTCAAATTCTAATATCCCCTTTACAGGTCAAACAAAATTATAAATACGTCTAATTAGTTCAATGGTTCAACGAGAAAGACTTTCACCCGGCGTTATTTAGTTGAATTATCACACCTGGCGCGCTATCTATTATTCGCGAGCGTTAACTGCTGACAGATGACATATGTTCATTATAGTGTCAGGATTAAGTGCATTCTATTAGTACTAGGGTTTGTGGGAATAATATTTCCGATAATTTATAATTTTTCTAATAAATGTTAACAATATAACGAAGGATGCTCTTGAGTATTCCGCATGTTACAGTAGGAATATACGATGCACACATATTGTAGGAATGAACATTACGTATCAGTGGCAGCTATAGGTACTTCACTCATGACATGTATTTTCTTCATAGTTTAATTATTACAACCGTGTATTATTTATTGTATTCATATATGAGTCGCTGCTTCATTCTGAACATGTTCAGGATGAAGCAGCAACTCATCTTTAATTACAATAAGTAATAAATTATTGTAATGATTAAACACTGGAGAGAATACATGGGAAGTACTTGCCTATAAGAAATCCAGTATCTATTTAGAGTTAAATTGTCAATTATTACTTATTCTCATTTTTCACACTACACTACACATTCCTTGTGAAAAACGTTTTGTAAGTAAATGTGAAATGTACACACCGAAAACTTGTTTTTACCATTAGTTTTCAACTAGTCAAACATGTTTTATTGATCAAATTTTGTTGAATGGGGGGCACAAATGCTAAATAAACATACCAATAAAACTGCATTTGCTATAACAGTACGTTGTAAGGCTTTTGGGCCATTGGGCCCAAGAACATCATATGTAAAAAAATACTTTTACGTTATTACAAGATCTGTTAAAACTAATTAATTTGAAAATGCATCAAACATTTATCAGTTTAAGCCAATCATATTTAACACGTTATTTACGAAAAAATCTGATGATCATATTACGTTACCTTAAAGTTTAATCTAATTCGAATTATGTTTTAAATTGTCCAGAGCAAGACATTCACTATTTTACATTGTTGTAACAATTATGCATCCTAAATTATAAAATAGGAAGAGTTGTTACTTTACATATATTTTTATTTTTGTTACAAAAATGAATTGCAGTAATAAAAACAATTGTGCAAAGTATTTAAATTGATATTTTTTTTAACAAAAAAATGTTCATTACGACTTATGAACTGTCATATTTTACTATAACTGATTTTTTGCCAGTAAGTAAAAAATAATAAAAATTGAATGGCTTGCATTTTCAAAACCAGTGTCTAGTGCGTTGCCGATGCTGATACTTGTAATTGCCGAACTCCACCAGGCATCTCAACACATCATCTGTGAGTGCCCCTATTCGCTGAACACTATCTTTCGACTTTTACAATTTTTGGGAGAAGTTATTTTCTTCCTGTCTAGAGAAAGGATACATGTGCTAGTTTCAACACAATAAAAGAGACAATTATATTTGAATACTTATTTCACTTTAAAAATTGGCCATGATAAAGTTGAAAACTACAAAAACGTCTTAGAAAGATCTTACAGAAAAAAAATCGGCAGCTACTGGAAGCGGCTGGAATATCTCCACCCGGTTGAAATTAGCGATGGGCTGCTAAACAGCAGTCTGCTACTTTTTAACTGTAATTTGATTCGTAGCAGTAGCAAATGCTACGAGCTCTGATAGTCAATTCAAATCAGCCATCATGACATGCCTTTAAATCAAATATATTATTGTAATATGACCCACCTATGTTTATCTAATTTACGACATCGTATGTGTTTACCGCAAAAACAGCAATACAATTATTTATATTTCATTTAAAACTAGTGACCAATCCTCAAACTCTGAATAGTTATAAACACCTAATATATGATGATATTTAAACATGTAATATTTTCCGCAGTTATTAATAAAGTTTATAATGAAAAAAGAAAGAAAAAAAAAGCCGCACTGTGTTGGGATCGAACCGTCGATCTCTTGATTTGTAAGTCAAATCAATAAAATCAAAACAAATTTATTTTAAATTCATAATACATAATTGTCCTCCCTAGGCACTCGACCGGAGCCAGCGAAACATCCACAGCACTAATTGCCGTGGTTGGATTAAAAGTAAACTTAAATAATAATCACAATCTCCTTTCGCGGGATCGGCGAATTAAAAAGTGTATAAGATAGAACATGTAAAAAAAAAATAACTTAAAACAATTGATATATGCAATGCAAAAGACGCTAGTGTAGATAAAATATCACAGATATATATGATAGTTCCGCACGGGAAAGTTATTTACACAGAACTTCCCTCGTTATTTGTGCATGACAGTCACTCAAAAAAATTATTAATTACGAAATGACATTGGGAATAATAATCGGAATATAATTATTGGTATTATTACAAAGAAAACCTGATAACTTTTGGTCAAAAAAATATACAGAGTGTTCATCCAACAGCAAAAGTTCAATATACTAAATAACAGGTGCCAAATATGGAAGGCTTGCGCAAATACCTTTATAAATGTCCACCATGACTCAATTATTTCTTGGGATGCCATTATTCAATAAAAGTATATAATAGGATATGCCAAATATTATTGCCATCTCTCACATTTTCAATCCCACATTCACGTAATGGAGTGGAAGTATAGTGGTGATTAAAATATAGAACATATTTTCAAAAATGTTTTCTGTCTCTTCTAGTGTTAAATTTTTTTCCAAATTGGTGAAAATATGTTGCAAATTTTTTTTTCCGAAATGGGTTTAGAATGTTATGAAACATGGAAATTTTAAATTTGAGCAAAAAAATATTTCGTCTATTCTATAATGGTGATAAATAGATTACTAAAACATGTTTTCATTTTTATTTTATTTTTGTAAAACATTTTTAAATTTGTTTTAATAAATTTGGAATGCCATGGAAACGTGGAAATTTTAAATCGGAAAAAAAATTCCATCTATTTGTGGTAAAATTTTTTCAAAAATTTTTGTTTTATTAAATTTTTCTTTAAATAGATTTAGAACGCTATGAAACGTGGAAATTTTAAATTTTGAGAAAAAAAAATTCATCTATTTTGGTGGTAAAAATTTTTTCAAAAATGTTGGTAAAAAATTTTCATTTTTTTTTTCTTTTAAATAGGTTTAGAATGCCATGAAACGTGGAAATTTTAAATTTGAACATAGAAAAAATTTTTTTTTATTGGTAAGTAAAAATTTTTTCCAAAATGATTGAAAAAAATTTTCAAAAAATTTTTTTTTCTGAAAAGGTTTAGCGCGTCATGAAACGTGGAAATTTTAAATTTGAGCAAAAAAAAATTTTTTTCACTATTTATTCCGTTTAGACGGTCCATCCTATATATTTTTCAGTGAAAATTCTACCAGTTCTTCGCTGACAGTAGGGTTAACTACCTACCAAATTTGACTGCTCTCCGTCAAGTAGTTTTTTAGTTAATGCACCAACAGACAGACAGACAGACAGACCGACGGAATTGAAAAACCTATATTTTCGGAATCTACGTGTTCTGAAACGTCAGAATCCGAAAAAATCTCGGAGGGTGATTTTTTCTCGAATACAATACTTGCCTTCGGTATGCGAAGGAAGTAAAACCCGTTCCAAACAATGCAGCAAGAGCTATATCAGGCCGCATAATTTATAATTTAAAATGTTTGCTTTCTAAAGAATTTAATAATCAACGAATAGATATGACTTGGAAGAAATAATTTAGAACGACAACGTAAACAAAAAATACAAAAAGGAAACGAAGAAGAGGATAGAGAAAAGGTAAAGATCGGAAATAGTGTTTGTGAGTTTTTACAGTTGGATAAAGAAAGAGGGGTGGCTAGATATGTTGCCGAAAGATGGGCAACGCCTGGTATGGTAATTTGTGTATGATGCGAGAAGGTGCATTACGCTCTCTAATTCGCGTGATGTTGTTTGTTAGTGGGCTATTACTAAGTTTAAACTGATAGAATCTTTCCGATGTAACTTTGATGTATTCCACTAGTGGCGTTATGTCGTGGCAACGTGCATAAAGGTCTCTTTAGGAGATGTATCGTGAAGAATTTGAAATGAGGCGAATAAATTTATGTTCCAGTACTCTAAGTTTATTCATTGTCGTGTCCGGTATGCTGCACCATACCGGAGCCGCATATGTTAGGGCCGATGTCACAATAACAGTGTAAATTAATTTTTTATTATGTCTGCTGAGTCTACTATTCCTGGCTAGGAGCGGATACAGACTCCTTGACATAGAATAGACCGTCCATACAGTTTCGTTAATATGTCGGTCGAACGTCAGTCGCTTGTCCAGTCGTATGCTCAAATACTTCACGCACTCCCTTTCTAGCATTTTCTTTTCCCTTGTCAAAATTGGTGTTAAAATCTTATTTTCTGTAAATCTGCGCGTGAAGACTATAGATTCTGACTTCTCCGCATTTGCCCGAATCTTCCACTTGTAATACTGTGGCACGAGCCATGTAGGCTTTTAGAAGCATGTTAGCCGCTTGTGCATTATGACTATGCGCGTACATGGCTGTGTCATCAGCGTACTTAGCAAGTTTGGTATTAGGGAAAATGGGGAAGTCGGATAAGTACAAGTTGTACAGTTTTGGACCAAGGACCGACCCCTGAGGAACACTCGCGAGAATGTCCCGCAATGTTGACAGTTTGTTATTCACTCGCACCTGGAGTCTTCTGCCAGTCAGATACGAGTGAATGAGTTTAACGATGTGTTGCGGAAAGCGGTAATTGATCATCTTTGAAATTAACCCCGGGATTCAGACTGTATCGAAGGCTTTCTCAATATCTAAAAGTACCATCGTAGTATTCTTACCAAGGTTATATTGCACTTTCACGTCGTTAACGATTCTGACAACTTGTTGCACTGTGCTTCTTCCCTTCCTGAACCCGAACTGGTGCTCATCGTTAATGTGAAGTTCATCCTGGATAGCGTTTAGTCTGTCCAGGATGACTTTCTCCGCCAACTTTGAAATCACTGACAGTAACGAGATTGGTCGATGACTTCTTCTTCTTCTTCTTTTAGCGGGGCGCCTGGAGGTCGCCGCACTCAGGCCTTGTGGCCCATTGTGCTACCGCTAACAAGTTAAGGAGTTCCCCCGTACAGACCGGATTCCAGCCCAAAGGCTGAAATCCTTCCCACGGAAGAACTCCTTATTTCCTCCAGCACTGGAAAGCCAGCGCCGAAGTGCTTGTGCCTCAGGTTCATCAGTCCTGGGCAAGAAGTGAGAACGTGGATGGAAGTCTCCTCCTCGTCCTCACAGAACCTACAATCGGGGTGGTCAACCACCCCCATTGTGTGTAGGTGTTTCCTAAAAGAGCCATGTCCGGTCAGGAGGCCTGTTACGGCTCTAATTTGCTTTCTGCTTAGACGCAGAAGTTGCTTTGTTCTCTCTGGCAAGGGTCCTGAGATTAGGAGCTTCGCTTGCCGGAGTCCTGGATAGGAATCCCAGAGGTCAATGAACTGGGAGCGAGTCCAGTTATCTATCAACCTCTTGGCTTGGGATCTAGGGTAGCCGAGAGCCGGCTCCGGACCGAGCAGAGGTT
The DNA here is from genome assembly GCA_963583905.1 of Stenurella melanura. Taxonomy (NCBI): domain Eukaryota; kingdom Metazoa; phylum Arthropoda; class Insecta; order Coleoptera; family Cerambycidae; genus Stenurella; species Stenurella melanura. The sequence goes on from OY757317.1 coordinate 46,446,801, forward strand.
CACGAGATCCCCTTCTGGCCAGAGCATCAGCCCGCTCGTTACCCTCAATGTTGCTGTGTCCAGGCACCCAGAGAAGCCTGACCCAGTTTGATGAGCCAAGCTCACAGAGGGCCTGTTTACAGTTTTGGACCAGTTTTGACTTGGTCCGATTCGATGCAAGGGCCTTGAGGGCCGCTTGGCTATCGCTACATATATATATGTGTTTATTGGAGTATTTCCTTCGGATGTTCTCCTGTGCGCAGACCAAAATAGCGAAGATCTCGGTCTGGAATACCGTGGCGAATTTGCCCAGGGCATAGGAAAGCTCAGCCCTGGGCCTTTCCCCAAATATACCCGCTCCGGTACTTTCCTCTAGCCTCGATCCGTCTGTGAACCAGACAATATCTGCAGGCCTTAGTATGTCCTCGAGTTGTCTCCAGTCTTCCCTTTTCGGGAAGACTACCTCGAAGGGTTGTGCGAAGGAGAAGGAAGGCATCACGTCGTCACTCCTGGCCTCCAGAAGTGAGTGGGCTCCTATCGCATCAGCTAGGGCCCTTGTGTGACCTGATTGTTCTCCTCCTTTCTTCCACTGACCTCCGCATTCCAGTTTGTAAGCCGCTTTCCGAGCCTCGGCCACAATCACTAGGTGAAGGGGCGCAAGGTCCAGAAGGACCTCCAGAGCTGCTGTGGGGGTCGTGCGTATTGCTCCAGTGACTCCTAAGCAGGCAAGTCTTTGGAGTTGTGTTAGCTTCTGTCGTATGGTTGACCTGGTTGTGGCAGGCCACCAGACAACAGAGGCATACGTAATCATTGGACTAACTATGACAGTATAGTACCACATAGCCACCCTGGGGTTTAGCCCCCATGTTTTGCCAAAGGTTCTTCTACATACCCATAGGGTTGTAGTGGCCCTTTGTACTTGTCTCTCTATATGATCTCTCCAGGTCAGCTTAGAGTCCAGGATGACCCCTAGATACTTCACTGTCCTTGAGATCGTTAGAGTAGTGTTGTAGAGTACGGGTTCGACGAAACCGTCTAGCCTGCGTCTCCTAGTAAAGATGACCATTTGCGCCTTTGAGGGGTTGACTCTAAGGCCCTGGTCATTGCACCATCTTTGTACGATCTGCAAGGCCCTTTGTAAGAGTCCGCTGACCGTATTTGGGAATTTTCCCGAGATGATGATTGCAAGGTCATCTGCGTAACCTTGCGCAAAAAGATCCTCGTTCTCGAGTTCCTGTAATAGGCCATCGAGAACGAGGTTCCATAGCAGAGGAGATAGGACGCCCCCTTGTGGGCAGCCTCTCCTTACTGAAACTTTGACTGCCGTTTCCTCATTGGCAGCTGTTATTTGCCTTCCCGCCAACATGGCCCTCAACCATCTAATGATGGTGTCTTCGATGCCATGATAGGCAGCGGCGGCGCAGATTGAATCGAAGGAGGTATGGTCAAAGGCTCCTTCGATATCTAAGAAGGCTCCGGCCGCAAGTTCTTTGTGGTGCAGCGCCTTCTCGATCCTCAGAACGATCGGATGAAGGGCCGTTTCCACTGACTTACCGGCCTGGTAAGCATGTTGTGACGGATGCAGAGGTACTGAGGTCAGTGCTCCATCTTTGACGTACCTTTCAACCAACCTCTCTAAAGTTTTGAGAAGGAAGGATGTTAGGCTGATAGCTCTGTAGGAGTTGGCAGTGTCGTACGACGTACGTCCTGCTTTGGGTATGAAAACCACCTTGACGGCCCTCCAGGGTATGGGAATATACCCCGTGGCCAGGCAGGTTCTCAACAAATGATAGACCGGACGGATGAGTGTCTCTGTTCCCTCTTGCAGAAGTGCCGGAAACACCCCATCCGGTCCTGGGCTTTTGAACGGCTCAAACGTGGAAATAGCCCACCTGACCCTTTCCACTGTTACCACCCTCGACGCTGTCCTCCAATCCGCTGCCGTGACCGCAGCGCGGGGGGGCCGAGGGGGTGGTGCTTCCTCCGTCTCCACTACGGATTCGGGGAAATGAGTTGCTAGTAGATGCTTGAGGCGCTCCTCATTGGTGGACATTAGTCTACCGGAAGGAAGCCTCAAGTCCTCCAGCTGTGAAGGTCTATCTTTCTTAAGGGCTTTGCAGAGCCTAGCGGCTTCTGGAAGATCTTCAATGCTTTCGCAGAATTTCCTCCAGGCTGCCCTCTTATTGCTACGAATGTGGCTTTTGTAGAGGCGTTGGGATCGTTTGTAGTCGTCCCAGTCCTCCGGGAGTTGAGTGCGCATAGCCCTGTTAAGGAGCCTGCGTGTCTCCTTGCGTAGGTTCAAAAGTTCCCTGTTCCACCAGGGAACTTTATTCTTTCCCTTGCTTCTTTTTAGAGGACAGCTGCTCTCGTATGAGGCAGTAATCGCTCCATTGAGAAGTTTGGCGGAGGATTCTATCTCCTCTGTGTTTCTGGGTATAATAACCCTGTTTATTTTGTCCGAGAGGGCTCGTCTATAGGCGTCCCAGTCGGTGTCTCTGGGGTTCCTGTACCAGCTCTCCTCTGAGGAGGGAGCGCAGTCCAGTTTGAACCTGATGTGTCGGTGATCCGACAATGAGGGTTCCGTTGATACGTACCAATTTTTGAACAGAGGGACCGCTAGTCTGGATCCCAGTGTGACGTCGATGACCTCCTGCCTCCGTTGGGTAACGAAGGTTGGAGTGTTGCCCCGATTTATTATCTCTAAATCGGTAGTGTACAGGTACTGTAATAGACTACTGCCTCTAGGATTGACCCCTGTGCTGCCCCAGCAGATATGGTGAGCATTGGCGTCACATCCTATGATGAGAGGCAGTCGTCTATCAGTACAGAATTGAACCATCTTCTCCAGTTCGGTTGAAGGTGGCGGTGTTGGCGAGTCGTAGGGAAGGTAGACAGAGCCGAACACGATTTCTGCTCTGTCGGTTTCCTCCCTAAGGTTCACCTTAATAGCAACCGCGTCCCTGGAACAAAGTTCGGGAATTGTTGTTGCTTTTATCTCCTTCGAGACATATATGCATACTCTAGGTATGTTGTGTGCGGAGGAGAAAATGGCTCCGTGCCGCCTGTCTAAACCTCGAATCGAGCCATGGCGAACCCAAGGCTCTTGAATCAGGGCAATGTGTATCTGTCCCGCAGCGGCCTGTCGTCCTACTAATGCGGAGGACGGCTCACTGTGTTGCAGATTGATCTGGAGTATTTCCATTTTTTTTTTTTTTTTTAAACTACTCCTACTACTCTTACTTTACTTTTCGACATTGGTCGATGACTGCCTGCGATCTTAGCATTCTTGTTCGGTTTGAGGATGGGAACAACCACAGCACACTTCCACAGGGTAGGCCAGTGTTGCAGCCGCAGAATTGCGTTAACGATGTACGTGAGTTGCACAATACCTTTCCTTGGTAGATATTTAAGCAGCTTGCATTCGATACCATCTTTCCCGGAGCTTTATTATTAGGTAAAGTCTTTATCAGCTTTGCTAGTTCAGAGGGTTTAACCATGACTTTTAAAAATTCTCGTCTAGTTAATTGGATGTCATGGCCAATAACATCGTTGGCGCCATTTTCAATGCGGTCATGATCTAAATTGTTAGGTATGTTTAAATTGTGAATTCGTTGAAAGTTGTCAGCTAATTAATTCGCTTTTTGCGCGTCTGTTATAGCCGTCTGTCCATTGGTCTTGGTCAAAGCAGACATGGCTTGCCGTGTAGTTTTCAGTGCCTTGGTGAATTTCAACAGCGAGTTGTCCCGAGAATTTAAGGCTTCTAGCTTCTCACTCCATTTCCTGTTCCTCCAGGTGGCTATAGCAGCTTGAATCCGCCGTTGCAATCTGATCATCTCAAACTTAGCGTCGACATCACGATTTTACTGCCAACGCCGTCTCAACCTGGTTTTGTCCCTAATATTTTGTTTGACCGCTTCGTCGAGTCGGTCTCTGTAAGGATCTATCGTTATGGTAGTTGTGACACCTTGTTTGGCATTCTGCAGCACCCTTGTGAACTCCTCGGCTGCACTCTCTAGGTTAGCGGCTGTGTCTATCGTGTTAGTGACTGTTAGATATGTATTGATGTGGGTCCTATAGAGGCGCCAATCCGCATCTCTATAAGAGGTGATTTTTCGAGTAATATCTTTCATTGGCATATTTCTTAATTCAATCTGAATTGGGTTATGATCAGACGTGAGTTCCTCTAACGCAATAGGTAGCGTAGAGTTAGTCACGCCCTTATTGACCATTATGTCAATGGTTGTTGGTGTACCGCCATTACAGGGAAACTGTGTCGGATCATTCGGATACTGCAGAATGACATGATTATTAACAGATTGAAACAAGGTGCCACCGTTTGCGTTATTGCGATGGCAGTTCCATGCGTTATGTCTAGCGTTAAGGTCGCCGATCATCAGACAGCGCGGGCAACCATTCATCAAATTCTCAAGACAACCCGCTGTGAAACCATTCGCAGGGCTATTATACACGGCAACGATATTCATGCCATACTCTAACGTCACACACACGTTCTCCACGGAGGTATTCCTCAGAGTCCGATGCGTGTGCGCTATGTTAGATTTTATGAGCACGGCCACACCACCGTCTCAGTTTTGTGCTATCCTATTTTGTCTGATTTTAATGTATTCTCGAACGCTTAGCTTGTCACGTTGGGTTAATTTGATTTCATTTAAGAGCACAATATCAATTTTCTCCCTCGGAAGATAATTAATAAGAAAAGGAATTTTGTTACCAAGACCGTTAGCGTTCCACGAAGAGAGTTTGAAATTAATGAGTACTATGTAAATTTGTCATGAATTTGTAAAAAACTTGGAATTTAGCAATCTCATTACTGCAAAGCTCGAGTTGACCGGCTAGTAATCTTACCCTTTCTATCATCAGCTCGATGTTAACTAGGACTCCTACTCTTTCGAACTGCTTCTACATCTCATCTATAGCTGTTGAACCTCCTGAAGATCTCAGCAGCGTCGCTGCGGGTTGGGATATCTGAGTGGAAACCTTTTGCTGCATTCTCCTTTGTGGTATCGGAGGGAAGTTGGTGGGATCTCGTATTAGAGTTCCCTGCAGTTGTTTCTGCTGCTGGTGATTTTTTCTCACTTCCCAGGCATTCTGTGAAGGAGAATTCTGTGAAGGAGAAGGAGCTGCTACATACCTCATTTCAGATGGTGGGTGCATTCTCATATTTTTCTTTTCTAACTGCCAAATTTTATCTCGATATGTTTTACAGGATACGCTATTAGCTGTGTGCGCCTCTCCACAGTTAACACATTTCGCGGGATCTTTCCCGATTTTTATACATTGACTTGTTAAATGTGGTTGTGCATACTTCAAACATCTTGGAGATGCGTGGCAGTTAGATGTGGCGTGTCCCCAAATCTGACATTTATGACACTGTATTATGTTTTTTATATTACAATGTCTCTCCCACCGAACGACCGTATAGTCAAGATATTTTACATTTTGCTCGAGATGCTTTAGCGTAATATCAATATTGATTACAACCATGAAGGTCTGAAACTTTGTTCCCTTCATGGTGTAAATCTCTTTAATTGGGATGTTATATGAAGCAGTTAATTCCTCTTTTAATAACTCCACATCTACCTCGTGGTATAGTCCTCTCAGAACAAGTGAGTGTGTTTTTCCTTGTTTAGGGATATAGGTGTGAAATTCTAGTTTTCCCGATACAATTTTTTTATTAGCCTCTACCCAGTCCTCATATGTTGTGACTTGTAGTGTGGTAGTCTGGGCTGAATGCTTCCAAAATAATTTTGCTTTTAATTTAGATGTCAAAAAGTTATTTAAAATTTTATGATCCTTGAATAAACCATGAATGACTATTGGCGGCGGAGCTCTAATTTTTGTCTGTTTCTTTATTTGTCTGTCTGCTGTTTCGTCCTGTTCTTTCGGTGTAACGTGCATATCCTCTTGTGTTATAATTTTGTTTACCTTTTCAAATTTATTTCTTGTACTGGTTATTGTTGACGTTTGTTTGGTTGTTGTTTTAGTTGCGGGGTGTGAGAAGCTGCTGTCGCCATCGTCCGTGATTTTGCGGTTCTTTGTTTTTAATTCGAATGCTTTTGCCATCTCATTATCGCTTTTCTCGTCTTTCACCATTTTTTCGACGACACTTGTCTGATTGACTTGACTAGCTTCTGACTCTGAATCATTTATTGATTCATTTTTTATTTTGATTTGCTTTATCTCCTTAATTATGCTTCTTTCTCTATTTGAGTACAGAATTGAGTTGTCACTTTCAGTGTCCGTTACTCCATGAGAAGTGGACGGCATGTATCTGTTCGCGCACAGTTCGCGATTGCAGCCAATCTGCTGGGGATATCTGTTCTCAAAGATCTTATCTAACAGTAATTTAAATCTACGTGATCTGAAACGTCAGAATCCGAAAAAATCTCGGAGGGTGATTTTTTCTCGAATACATACTTCCCTTCGGTATGCGAGGGAAGTAAAAGGTGCAAGTGTGATATACCGTTGAAATCGGAATTTTGACTGATTTCCAATGGTTAGATTACAAATAATTGTAAGTAATAATAAAATAAACAAGTTGTTGTAGCACTAAACGTAATCCGATCTCAACCAAAACCATTTCAGATCTTCTAGAGCACTAAAGAAACCCTCACGCAAAGTTTCATCTAAATCCGTCCAGTAGTTTCGCCGCTATCGTGCTAACATACATACACAGACACAGACATTTTTCAAAAACCACTTTTCTGGGACCTCAAAACGTAAAGATTTTATGTTATTTCAATTTTCGATTTTGGACCAATTTTAGTAACCTCCCACAATTTTATTGTGGGGAGGTTAAAATAAAAATAATCAAAAGCAAATTAAACAAATTAATATTATCATAAATTTACAAAACATAGGTGTTTTTTGGAATTTGGAAATATTTTAAATTCCTAGAAGAGTTAATAGAAGAACAACATAATATTTTCTTTCAACTTCTAGTACAGGCAAAATCTTTTACTTCCCTCGCATACCGAAGGGAAGTATTGTATTCGAGAAAAAATCGCCCTCAGAGATTTTTTCGGATTTTGACGTTTTGACACGTAGATTACGAAAATATAGATTTTTCAATTCCGTCAGTCAGTCAGTCAGTCTGTCTATCTGTCTGTCTGTCTGTCTGTTGGTGCATTAACTAAAAAAACTACTTGACGGAGAGCTGTCAAATTTGGTAGGTAGTTGACGCTACTGCCAGCGAAGAAATGGTTAAACTTTCACTGGAAATTATATAGGGTGGACCGTCTAAAGGGAGTAAATAATGAAAAAAATTTTTTTTTGCTCAAATTTAAAATTTTCACTTTTCAAGACCCGCTAAACCTATTTCAGAAAAAAAAAATTGAAAATTTTTTTCACCAACATTTTTGAAAATTTTTACTTCCCTCGCATACCGAAGGGAAGTATTGTATTCGAGAAAAAATCACCCTCCGAGATTTTTTCGGATTCTGACTTTTCAGAGCACGGAGATTACGAAAATATAGGTTTTTCAATTCCGTCAATCTGTCTGTCTGTCTGTCTGTTGGTGCATTTACTAAAAATCTACTTGATGGAGACCAGTCAAATTTGGTAGGTAGTTGACCCTACTGTCAGCGAAGAAATGGTAAAACTTTCACTGGAAAATATACAGGGTGGATCGTCTAAAGGGAATAAATAATTAGAGAAATGTTTTTTGCTCAAATTTAAAATTTCCACGTTTCATGACACGCTAAACCTATTTCAGAAAAAAAAGTCGGTAAAGATATTTACACAGAACTTCCCTCGTTATTTGTGCATGGCGGTCACTTTAAAAAATTAACATTTACGAAATGACATTGAAAATAATAATCGGAATATAGTTATTGCTATTATTACAAAGAAAACTTGATAAGTTTTGCTCAAAAGAATATACAGGTTGCTCATCCAACAGCAAAAGTTCAATGCTAAATAGCAGGTGCCACATATGGCAGGCTTGCGCAAATACCTTTACAAATGTCCACCATGACTGAATCATTTCTTGGGATGACCACCCTGTACTTTTTTCAATAAAAGTATAATAGGTGCATATGCCAGATATTATTGCCATCTGTCACATTTTCAATCCAACATTCACGTAATGGAGTGGAAGTATAGTGGTGGTTAAAAAATTTCATTTTTTTTTTTTATTTTTCAAAAGATAGTAAAATAATTTTCAAAATTTTTTCTTCTGAAATAGGTTTAAAATGTCAAACGTAGAAATTTTAAATTTGAGCAAAAAGGAAAGTTTCCTTCTATTCTATAGTAGTGCTAAAAAAAGTTTAAAAATTAAAAATTACATATTTTTTAAAATAGGTTTAGAATGCTATGAAACGTGAAAATTTTAAATTTGAGCAAACAAAAAAAAATCGATCTATTTTAGTGGTAAAAACTTTTTGAAAAATGTTGGTGAAAAAAACTTTCAAAAATTTTTTTTCGGAAATACCTAGAATGGCACGAAACGTGAAACTTTTAAATTCGAGTATTCTAGTGTTAAATTATTTTCCAAACTGGTAACAAAATGTTGCAAATTTTTTTTCCGAAATTGGTTTGGAATACCATGAAACGTGGAAATTTTAAATTTGAGCAAAAAATTTTTTTTCGTCTGTTCCATAGTAGTGATACATAAATGAATTAAAAATATTGAAACATTCTTTATAGGATTTTGCAAACAGCAGAAAAAACAACTATCTATAACTAAAAGAAAAACTTTGTGTAGAAATATTAATGAAATCTTTGCATTCTTTCGATAACCTGAATTCTGGTTATGCTAGCAAATTAAAATCCTAAAATGAATTTGTCTAATTTCTTATTTGACAATTCTCATTCTAACACTAGCATCCACACAGTCCCCTACGGCCATGCAACATCTTTATGAATGGCTTTATGTCTTTCTGATGAGCTCCAGAATAAGGGCGAAAAACGTTTCAAAGGCTAAGCATTTCTAGGAAACAGAATGATAGATTTCATGAAAGTGTAATCCATTGGAATGAACAATTTTTTAAGACAAGGTAGATAAATAAATTCATTTTAGGTCTTTGTTCTCATTTTTAACTGAGTCTTCATAATCGTAGGGGGTTATGTGGATGCTAGTTTAATCTGCATGGCCGTAGGGGACTGTGTGGATGCTAGTGTTAGAATGAGAATTGTCAAATAAGAAATTAGACAAATTCATTTTAGGATTTTAATTTGCTAGCATAACCAGAATTCAGGTTATCGAAAGAATGCAAAGATTTCATTAATATTTCTACACAAAGTTTTTCTTTTAGTTATAGATAGTTGTTTTTTCTGCTGTTTGCAAAATCCTATAAAGAATGTTTCAATACAATTGTAAGCAAACAAATAATAATTCATTTTTAAAACATACATAGAGTATATAGGCTCCAATACTAGTTAGCTAATAGATAGGTGAGGTTGTTTTTATCAGTCAATGTCAAATATAAACATTTCACACTTATTCATAGAAATTGTCTTGGTTTTGCATGAAACATCTTTATGAATGGCTTTATGTCTTTCTGATGAGCTCCAGAATAAGGGCGAAAAACGTTTCAAAGGCTAAGCATTTCCAGGAAACAGAATGATAGATTTCATGAAAGTGTAATCCATTGGAATGAACAATTTTTTAAGACAAGGTAGATAAATAAATTCATTTTAGGTCTTTGTTCTCATTTTTAACTGAGTCTTCATAATCGTAGGGGGTTATGTGGATGCTAGTTAAATCTGCATGGCCGTAGGGGACTGTGTGGATGCTAGTGTTAGAATGAGAATTGTCAAATAAGAAATTAGACAAATTCATTTTAGGATTTTAATTTGCTAGCATAACCAGAATTCAGGTTATAGAAAGAATGCAAAGATTTCATTAATATTTCTACACAAAGTTTTTCTTTTAGTTATAGATAGTTGTTTTTTCTGCTGTTTGCAAAATCCTATAAAGAATGTTTCAATACAATTGTAAGCAAACAAATAATAATTCATTTTTAAAACATACATAGAGTATATAGGCTCCAATACTAGTTAGCTAATAGATAGGTGAGGTTGTTTTTATCAGTCAATGTCAAATATAAACATTTCACACTTATTCATAGAAATTGTCTTGGTTTTGCATGAAACATCTTTATGAATGGCTTTATGTCTTTCTTATGAGCTCCAGAATAAGGGCGAAAAACGTTTCAAAGGCTAAGCATTTCCAGGAAACAGAATGATAGATTTCATGAAAGTGTAATCCATTGGAATGAACAATTTTTTAAGACAAGGTAGATAAATAAATTCATTTTAGGTCTTTGTTCTCATTTTTAACTGAGTCTTCATAATCGTAGGGGGTTATGTGGATGCTAGTTTAATCTGCATGGCCGTAGGGGACTGTGTGGATGCTAGTGTTAGAATGAGAATTGTCAAATAAGAAATTAGACAAATTCATTTTAGGATTTTAATTTGCTAGCATAACCAGAATTCAGGTTATCGAAAGAATGCAAAGATTTCATTAATATTTCTACACAAAGTTTTTATTTTAGTTATAGATAGTTGTTTTTTCTGCTGTTTGCAAAATCCTATAAAGAATGTTTCAATACAATTGTAAGCAAACAAATAATAATTCATTTTTAAAACATACATGGATTAAAAATGTTTTCAAATTTTTTAAAAAATTCTTCAAAAACATTTTTAAATTTGTTTGAATAGGTTTACAATGCCATGGAAACGTGGATAGTTAAAATCTGAACAAAGAAAAAAAATGTCTATCTTAGTGGTAAAATTTTTTAAAAATATTTAAAAAAAATTTTGATTTTTCTTTTAAATAGATTTAGAACGCTATGAAACGTGGACATTTGAAATTTGAAGAAATAAAAAAAAAAATCCGTCTATTTTAGTGGTAAACAAATTTTTAAAAATGGCAAAAAAAAATGTCAAATTTTTTTTTTTTGAATCAGGCTTAGAATGCCATGAAACGTGGAAATTTTAAATTTGGAGAAAAAAAAAATTTCATTTTAGTAGTAAAAAATTTTTCAAAAATATTGGTGAAAAAAATGTTCATTTTTTCATTACAATTTTTTTTTTCCTGAGATAGGTTAAGCGTGTCATGAAACGTAGAAATTTTAAATTTGAACAAAAAAAAATGTTTTTCATCTTTGTAAAAATTTTTTCAAAACATTTTTTTTTCTGAAGTAGGTTTAGCGCGTCATGAAACGTGGAAATTTTAAATTTAAGCAAAAAAAAATGTTTTTCATCTTTGTAAAAATTTTTTCAAAAAAATTTTTTTTCTGAAATTTTTTTTTTTGTTTACACCCTCATTACCATATTGTAGGTTAGGCATTGAATTTACGTTTCGATTTACAGGTGATATGTGACTATTAAAGTTCGGACAAGAAACATTTCCGAAACGTACATTTCTATTTATAGGCTCGCTAGTTCGTATATTATTTAGCAAAGACATATTATCATAAAAAATTTCGTTAGCTGTCTGAACATTATTATTACTAACTATATCCTGTTGTTCTAGTACATTCTCTACAGGTATTCCATTATTTAAATTACTATCTTGTGTCTCTACATTTTCTGCACTTGAAATTGGCAGTGGCACATCAAAATTTATTAAATTTTCATTAGTACCTATGTTTTGAGATATTCTTTGTTCTAATTGATCAAATAATAACATAAGTTGCGTCATAAGTTCAGCTTGCAAATCAGCTACTTGTTGATTTAACATTGGAAAATGATTTATACGGTTATGTACATGTAATAATTTAGTTTTTATCTTTTTGTAATCAGGATGTCGATCATCAGAATTAAACCTAGATATCATACCCTCTAATATACTAATTTTTTCTCTACATATTAATGTTTCCTCATTAACATCAATCTGCACGGTGGGGTAAGAGACTTGTGAAAATGTCCTCTAAGAATTGATCTTTTTACAGTCATATTTCCATTAACGATAGCTCCTCTGATTCTTTGTTCATAGTTCAATTCATCTGAATGCAATTAATTTACCTCCATATTGTATAACAATAATATTCTCACTAAAACACAATTTCCAAATATCGATCAGTAAATATCAGACGATTAACTAAATCATTAGTAAATAAATGGAATTTTAAAAGTATTAATATTAATAAACTAATATTAAATGTTACAGACAATATTTACAACTTACTAAAGCTAAGAAAATAAAAGCTAATAAAATAGTAAAAGATAAAAGACAAATAAATAAATAGCAAGCGATAAAAGACAAAGATTAAGATAAACAACAAAAGATAAAGATAGCAGACACATAGTGAAAGATAGATAAAGAGAATTTTCCTTGAACTCTACTCCTTTAAAGTAATCAGGCCCCGCGTTGAAAAGGCGCTACTTTGTGTGGCTATTTAAGGATTGATTATAATCAAGGTCAAGTGAAGATAAAGATAAACAAAAGACAAAAGTTACATATATACAATAGTACTATATTACAAAAATATATTACAAAAAAATTAACTATCACAGCATCAACGATACTGTATAGCAAAGTACCAGACAGAAATATATACAAAAGAAATTATATTATAAAATTTACTATATTACAAGATACTCTATATTACAATGTGCACAACGGCAAGGCAAATCTGAGGCGTGTACGAGAACCAAAAATATATTACAAAAGATACGTCTCGTAACTTTCACCTCAATACTAAAATCATATGTTACAACAAAACTAGGAACTTGAGATTCTTTACGAAAAACAAAATAACTATATTACAAAAGATATGTCTCGTAACCTTATCTCAAAGTTCATAAACGTGAACACTCTCGTTACAACAAAAATTGAACCACGACTTACGATATCACTAACAAACGTGCATTATAGTACTACAATAAGATATTAATCATGAGGAATCACGACGAAAGCAACTACGAAACAATACTACGGCGAAGTATTTGCGACAACGAATTCAAGATACAAGCAACTACGAATTAATATACAACAATGGATTTTTTTTAAATTTTTATTTATTTATTTATTACTGCAACAAGATTAACAAACCAAAGAGTCTTAATCTAGTTTACAATGAAAAAAAAAACGACACCTGAGGAGACCTCGTATTGTGTCAAGCAGTATTTACATTCTCGTAAGAGTATGTTTCATTAATATAACAATAGTAACAAAAGGAATTGCTGTAGTAAGTATCTTATTTTATTATACTAAGTATCTAACCTAATATCTATGTGGTTTGTAACATAATAAAATATAAAGCCTATAATTAATAGCTAGTAGAGTGAGTATAGAAATGCGAGTGGATATGTTAAGAAAAAAAGAAAAAGAGAAAAAAATACAAACAATTTAAGGTGGTCTAGGTTCACTGTAGTGATTTATATACAGAGGCGAGTCATGAAAATATTAGAAAAATGTTATAATATAATAAAAATGTATTGGTGAGCGGTAGATTAATTAGACAATATTAATATGGCAATTATTGTATATTTAAATATAAATTTCTATCTATAGTGAGCAAATAATATCGGTAATTTGTGTTTAATTATGCTAAGATGGGTAGAAGTGTAGTGCAGTTGTCAATCAGATATGTTTTTGTTTCTCGTCTGAATCGCTTTTTCCTCATTATTTTTATGTGTGGTGGAAGTTCATTAAATAATTTGATCCCATTGTATTTGATACATTTTTGCGAGACATTTTTAAAAAATGGTACTTTCTACGCGCTGTTTATCCTAGCCCTCGTTTCATATTGGTGTTCAACGATGGAACCAATAGTCTCTTTTTTGCTATAAGCATATACTACAGCCGCATGCATGTACAGACCCACCACATCGAGTAATTGATTCTCGGTAAAGATGCTTCTGCAACTTTCTCTGCTTTTCTTATTAAAGATTATTCTTAAGATATAGTTCTGGGTTATCTGCAACGGTCGTAAAGTTACTTTATAGGCGGAACCCCATACTGTGATACCATATCTAATAAGGGATTCAACTAAGTTGTTATAAGTGGTTAAGAGAGTTTTGTTGTTCAGTATACCTTTTAGTTTATAAAATTTGTAGATCAGTTTACGTATTCTTCTATTTAAGTAGTCGATGTGATTTCCCCATTTCAAGTGCGGGTCTAGTGCCAGCCCTAAATATTTTATGGTATGGGTGTTATGTACACAGCTGTTAACCGATTCATTTATGAGTATAGGTTCTAATACACGGGACATTCCAGATTTTGTTGTGGAAAATGACATAAATTTAGTTTTCGTAATATTTAGTTTAAGAAGATTGTTATCTAGCCAAGTTTTTACTTTGCTAATTGCAGCAGTAGCTCTTTGCCTTGTGGATTCCCAGGTCTCCTCCGCACAAACTAGAACCGTATCATCTGCATATGAAATAATACTGCATCCGTAGTTTTTCTGTAAGATATCATTTATATATATATAAGGAATAAGCTGGGACCTAAGATAGTTCCTTGAGGAACTCCAGTTTTTATTATTTTTGTTGTGCTATGAGCGTTAGCTATTTTAACTTGTTGTGGTCTATTGGCTAGGTATTCTTTGAATAAGTCATATACTTTCCCTCTGATGCCAATTTTGTATAGCTTGTTTAGTAGATGACTATGGGATACTGTGTCGAAAGCTTTTTGTAAATCTAAAAATACGGCTAGTACTTTTTTGTTTGATTCGAAATTACTTAAAATAATATGTGTTAGTAGTTGAAGAGGTTCTTCAGTACCGACGTGCTTTTGAAATCCATATTGATTTTTTGATATTATTTTATTTTTTTCTAGGAAAGACCGAAGTCTATTATTTAAACATTTTTCGAAGATTTTTGAAATATTATTTATTAGAGATATTGGACGATAGTTCGTCGTATCAGTTTTATTGCCATTTTTATATATTGGTACGACAACACTTTCTTTAAAAATTTCAGGATTAATAGAGTCTTTAAATATAAGATTAATAAGGTAAGCAATTGGCTTACTAATGTGCTTAGATATGAGTTTTAGGGTTTTTGTTGTTATACCGTCTTTCCCTGGCGAGGCGTTGTTTTTCAGGTTGGATATTATTTCCTCTATTTCATGGTCGTATACTTCCTCTAAGAACATTGAATTAAGGTTTTCGTTGTTTATCAGATTTTGCGTTTGACCGGGTATTTCTCGTGCGATTTGTTCACCGATTTCAATAAAAAAATTGTTGAAAGTATTAGCTATCTCTTTTTTATCGGTTATTTCTTTATCGTTATCAATGATTTTGTCAATAATATCAGTGAATTTTTTCTTACGATCCGTT
Source organism: Stenurella melanura (assembly GCA_963583905.1). NCBI lineage: Eukaryota > Metazoa > Arthropoda > Insecta > Coleoptera > Cerambycidae > Stenurella > Stenurella melanura. The sequence goes on from OY757317.1 coordinate 46,462,031, forward strand.
ACTTCGTTGATGCAGTCCCAAATTTTTTTGTAATTATTTCCCGAGGCATGAATCTTTTCTTTATAGTAATCGTTTTTTGTTGCTCTAATTATAGTTGTTACCGTATTTCTATAATTATTATAGTATTCTTTTAATTGTCTATTTCCCCTGTGTTTCATAAGTTTTCGCTTAAGTTTATCCCGTTTTGTAATGGAATTTCTTATCCCTTGGGTTATCGAAGGTTTAAGTTTATTGTTTCTATTTGTTATTTTAATTGTTATTGTTGCTTCATTTATTTTTAAATTTAAGTTGTTATAGAAGATATTAGTTGCATTGTTGACATTACTCTCTCTATACAATTCATCCCAGTTTATTTTATCGACTCCTTTCAACAGTATTTTTTCATCTAATTTTCGTATTTAATTATAACGGATTTAAAATACACTTTGGCTCTGTTCATTACAATTTCGGCTGTTATAAATAAACTTTTTAACATCATATTTCATACCTGGCCAAAAGTATTCCTCACATAAGCGATTATAAGTTTTATTTACACCCAAATGTGCCGATAACTCATTATGGACCTTTTCTAAGAGTTCTTTCCGCTTTATTTTTGGAATTACTAATTTCCATTGTTTTAAGTTAGTATTAATATGATGTTTCTGTTTTACATATTTATACAAATTATTACCGTCTACGTAAAAAGATGGAAACTTCTCAGGATTACTCGAGATATTTTTAATCATTTTCGAATACCATTGATCGTGTTGAGCTATATCTATCGTATCTAACTCAATTGGTGGTCTACTTAATGCATCAGGGACTACATTTAACTTTCCTCGCCTGTGTTCAAATTCGATATCGTATTGGGATAATTCTACAGCCCATCTTGCTAATCGACCAACTGGATTTTTTAAATTATTTAACCATAAAAGAGATGAATTGTCAGTTATAACCTTAAACTTGGTTTCTTCGATGTAACAACGAAATTTAGACACGGTCATAAGAACACTTTTTAATTCTCTTTCTAAAATAGTATAATTTCGCTCAGATTTAGTAAACGTTTTAGAAAAATAAGCTATAATATGTTCACTATCTCCATCGCCTTGAGTTAAAATGGCACTAGCGCTATGATCACTAGCATCGGTTTGTAAAGTAAACATTTTAGAAAAATCAGGCTTAGCTAATACTGGAGTTGAAATTAAACGTTCTTTTAATATTTCAAAAGAGTTCTGTGCCTGATCAGTCCATACTATCTTCTGACCTTTTTTACGACCTTTAATTACATCATTCAAGGGAATAATTAATTCTGAAAAATTATTTATAAAGCGTCGATACCAAGATACCATACCGATAAATCGTCTGACCTCAGTTGTATTTCTAGGAGCAGGATATTCAACAATAGCTTTTACTTTATCGGGATCACTATGTAAACCATTTCTATCTACGACATAACCTAGAAATTTTAAGCTTGGTTTGCAGAATTTGCACTTTTCTAAATTAATAGTGAATCCTCCAGATTTTAAAATTTCATAAACTTTTGTCAAGGTTGCGAGATGGTCATTAAAACATTTATTTACTATGATTAAATCATCAAGGTATACAAAAATATTACTATTGATGTCAGAAGGATCAAATAATCTGTCCATTACTCTTTGAAGTGTACTAGCACTTGATATTAAACCCATGGGCATTCTAACAAACTCAAATAGACCTCGACCTATCACTCTAAAAGCTGTCTTTTCGCAACTTTCCTCGGCTAGTTTAATTTGGAAAAATGCTTGCTTGAGATCGATAGAAGTTAGAAAGTGTGCATCTCTCACTTTATCTAGTATACTGTTTAAACTTGGCAATGGGTAAGAATCTGGTATTGAAATTGAGTTTAATTTCCTACCATCGAAACATAAGCGATACTGACCAGATGTTTTTTTCACTAAAATAACATTAGAGGCATAAGGACTCTTTGATGGACGAATAACACCTAAGTCTAATAAACGATCAACTTCGTCGTTCATATGTTTTTGCATATACGGAGATAATGGAAATGCTCTTTGTCTAAAAGGTTGATTATCAGTTAGAGTTATTTTATGTTCAGCTAAAGAAGTTAAACCTAACTTTGGAGATACTAAGTCTTGAAATTTATCTGTAATTCTACTTAATTGTTGTTTTTGACTATCGGTTAAATCATATTGAGCAGTTATAGAACAAGTGCACAACGTATCGCTTGGATTTAATAAAGGATTACTTTGATTAATATTTTCAGCATCATCGACTGTACTATTAATTTTATTTAACATATGATTTTTGTTTTTATTTAATTCCCAAACTTCCTTTTCAAAATCTAAATTCAATTTGAAAGCTTTACAAAAATCTACACCTAAAATCATAAAATGGCGAATATTTGGTACTATTAAACATTTTAAATTGTGAGTAATATTTTTTAAAGTTATTGGTAAATTAACAGTGCCTACGACATGTTGAGATGTTCCATCTGCGGTGGTTACACACATGATTTACATTATAATCTACTTTGAAATTCATATCTAAAATGGTTTTAAAGGCAGAGCTTCCTAGAACACATTGGTTAGCCCCTGTATCTAATAAGCCTGAAAATTATCTGTCTTTTATAATTATATCCATATAAGGACGTGAATCTTATTTGAAAAGACGGGTGACACTTCGTTATGTAAATAGAAATTTTTGACAAAGTTTAACCAAACTGACCAACAATTTTCTAATGAGAACTTTTTATTATTTTTACTTAATTTTGGATTACACCTGTTTCTTCGATTTGAAATATAAGTATTACTGTAATTAAATTTTATATTATTTCTATTATCTTTCAAACTACCTTCGGTCTTAAACTTTCTTAAACAGTGTCTGCCGAATTGGGCACTGTGGGAAGTCGGTTTTTTGACTTACACTTAGGACATTTAGGTTTTGTTACGTTTTTCATACCGCAACTATAGCAAAATATACCCTTTGGCCTTTTACAATTTTGATGTGAATGATCCTCTAGTCCACAGTTCCAACATTTTATGGTTTTTAAGGCATTTACTCCTACAATATTTTCACCTTGCAATAACTCTAACGATTGGTTCTCAGAATTCAAAATTTGACTATTTTGTGCCTCGCTTGAACTTTCTGGGAATTGTACAGTTGGTAATGAATTTGAATTATACTCAATATTAAAATTTTCTATCTGGGAAGTAATTTCATTTACTTGGAGCCTCTGATTATGATTACTTGGTGGCCGATATGCCAAATCAGGTGCTAAGGTATTTTCATTAATAGGTGGTGGATTTCTAAATTTTTGTGCTCTATTTCTAGCATCTTCTACTACTCGACATAAGTTTTTAAGTTCTGATAAACATGTAGGATTTTGCAAAGATATACGGTATTGAAAATACGGTTGTAAATTTCTCAAAATTACTTGTAGCATGAAAGATTCTTGGGGTGGATTAGGTAATCGTTTGAATAAATTTTCCATTATAGCTATATAAATCAATGATCGCTCATTGCTACCTTGTGTTCTTAACAGAATTTCATTCCACAAGTCAATTTCAAAATCTACAGGTAGAAAAATGATTTTTATAGCATACACTAGGTCATCCCAGTTTGTAAATAATTTATTAGCTCGGAACCATTGTAAAGCGTCCCCTTCAAATAATTCATAAGCAAAATTTAAAAGTTGTGCTTTATTTACACTACACATAGCACAAAACTCTTCTACTTTCTCAAGAAAACTATGTAAACTTTGGTTAGAACCTGAAAATTTCAATCGTGTTCTGTTTATATATGAAATTTTATAATTTAAGTTTGAATCAACCTGACTCGTAGAAAAAGTGAGGTTATCTCTAGCTATATCATGTTAGGATAATTACTTTGACAAGTTGTTACTAATCTTTGACCATATAACCCTACATTGTTAAAAGTTTGATTATTTAAATTCTGATAATTTCCCAGAGAACTTGGAAAAGAGAAAGTACTACTAACTTGATAAGTAGGTTCCATGTTTGGATTCCTATTTAAAGTATTGCTACGATTGTGGTTAGGTAGTATTGACCAAAAGTCAGAGGTTAAGTTATTTGTTAGTGAGGGCTGTAATTGAGAATTGTTTACACCCTCATTACCATATTGTAGGTTAGGCATTGAATTTACGTTTCGTACAGGTGATATGTGACTATTAAAGTTCGGACAAGAAACATTTCCGAAACGTACATTTCTATTTATAGGCTCGCTAGTTCGTATATTATTTAGCAAAGGCATATTATCATAAAAAATTTCGTTAGCTGTCTGAACATTATTATTACTAACTATATCCTGTTGTTCTAGTACATTCTCTACAGGTATTCCGTTATTTAAATTACTATCTTGTGTCTGAACATTTTCTGCACTTGAAATTGGCAGTGGCACATCAAAATTTATTAAATTTTCATTAGTACCTATGTTTTGAGATATTCTTTGTTCTAATTGATCAAATAATAACATAAGTTGAGTCATAAGTTCAGCTTGCAAATCAGCTACTTGTTGATTTAACATTGGAAAATGATTTATACGATTATGTACATGTAATAATTTAGTTTATATCTTTTTATAATCAGGATGTCGAACATCAGAATTAAACCTAGATATCATACCCTCTAATATACTAATTTTTTCTCTACATATTAATGTTTCCTCATTAACATCAATCTGCACGGTGGGGTAAGAGACTTGTGAAAATGTCATAGTCCAATTCATCTGAATGCAAGTAATTTACCTCCATATTGTATAACAATAATATTCTCACTAAAACACAATTTCCAAATATCGATCAGTAAATATCAGACGATTAACTAAATCATTAGTAAATAAATGGAATTTTAAAAGTATTAATATTAAATGTTAGAGACAATATTTACAACTTAATAAAGCTAAGAAAATAAAAGCTAATAAAATAGTAAAAGATAAAAGACAAAGATTAAGATAAACAACAAAAGATAAAGATAGCAGACACATAGTGAAAGATAGATAAAGAGAATTTTCCTTGAACTCTACTCCTTTAAAGTAATCAGGCCCCGCGTTGAAAAGGCGCTACTTTGTGTGGCTATTTAAGGATTGAGTATAATCAAGGTCAAGTGAAGATAAAGATAAACAAAAGACAAAAGTTACATATATACAATAGTACTATATTACAAAAATATATTACAAAAAAATTAACTATCACAGCATCAACGATACTGTATAGCAAAGTACCAGACAGAAATATATACAAAAGTTACTATATTACAAGATACTCTATATTACAATGTGCACAACGGCAAGGCAAATCTGAGGCGTGTACGAGAACCAAAAATATATTACAAAAGATACGTCTCGTAACTTTCACCTCAATACTAAAATCATATGTTACTACAAAACTAGGAACTTGAGATTCTTTACGAGAGACAAAATAACTATATTACAAAAGATATGTCTCGTAACCTTATCTCAAAGTTCATAAACGTAAACACTCTCGTTAAAACAAAAATTGAACCACGACTTACGATATCACTAACAAACGTGCATTATAGTACTACAATAAGATATACGAAACAATACTACGGAGAAGTATTTGCGACAACGAATTCAAGATACAAGCAACTACGAATTAATATACAACAATGGATTTAACTATAACAACGGATTTAAAATGCAAATAGCCAAAAATATAATAGATTTCACTTGAATCTAATATGTTAAATTTAGACACTTTTGGCTCTAATAGCTCAACAATCATGTGAAAATAATCCCTTTTATTGGTAACAATCAAAAGTACTTATCTTTTATTTTGTTATCCTGATGGAGAGAACTCCTAGATACGGTCCTGTTCTCCGATAATTATGGATATAAATTCACATGTTTATGAATCTCATTCGTTAAATATATATTAGTATACATTAATTCCACAAGTCTTCATGCTCTATTGTTTAGATTGAGAATGGCTGAGTGATTTCCCAAAAGTTTAAATTCTCTAAAGTGTGAATCGAGACCGTTGCCATTGTCTCGAGTCAAAATTCTGCAAAATGAACCTCCATAAGAAAATACATGGGATTTTGAGTCAGAAGCCCTGTAGCTTATATACTCCTGTCGAATATGAAGAAAATCTTGTATTTCTTTTTATCAAGTCTAATTTAATTTAATTAAGTCTACTTCGGTAAATTAGGTCTGCTTTCATTTAGTTAAGTCTCTGCTCGGGCGCCATTTTGTGACGTCCTTTCTCCCGGTTGCCTAGTGCATGGACAAGCGAAAGCGTCACTTTAGCACTGAGCTATATTTCGGTTAATTTCGGTTATCTCGAGCGCCACTTTTGCAATTTTTACGTGGAGCAAAGGTCCCACATTAGCCTCCTAAACGCAGCATGTTGCGGTAGGGCTGGGATAGCTACAGTGGAGATACGGTATGTCCAGGGGTCTGGACGGCAGATTAGACTTTCACTCACATTCAACAGTAAAAGGCAGATGTCGGTAAATAACAATGTTTATTAACATACAATGAAATTTTTACAAAGCAATAAAAAACGGTTAAGTACCAAAATTAATAAAATAAATAAACTTAAGGTATGTCATTTTAGTTTGATTTGATTTAAGTAGTTCGGGCGCCATTTTGTGACGTACGGGGAACCAGGCGCTGAGAAGCTAGCCGACTACTAGCTACTACTGTTAATTCGGAAGCAAGCGGTGGTAAGCAAGCAAACGGTGAGAGCGGTATAAAAAACCGCTGCCTAAGAAATCACTACTTCCACATCCAGATTCTTCATCCAAGTCTTGACTAAATTTGAACTCTAGTATGTGGAAATTATTGGTCATAGAATTTTAATATTTGGGGCAGATGTCATAGAAAAGTTTGAGGATTTGGTTTCTATCATATACGTTAAAAATTAAGTTTCTAGTTTACCCTACTTATTTTCCACTATTCACAGCCTACCACCTCCCACCCCTTCAATGCAGTCATCTCAATCAGATGTCATTACAATACATACGTGTACTAACTTTCAAGTGAATATCTCAATTTGATGTTATCAATCCCATTAATGATGAAGTGGAGGTGGTGGAGTTAGAAAAATATTAGAAAGAAATCTGAGGCCTTGGTTTCTAGTATATACACCGAATCCCAAATTTCTGTACTCTTACCAGCTTGATTTACTTATTTTCCCCTAGTCCTCCTGTTAACCCCAACCCTTCTACGGAATCATCCCAAAATATAATCTAGTTCCACATGTTGTTATAATACATACGTCTACCAAATTACAAGTGAATATCTCAATTTTATTTTATCAACCCCTCTAATAATGTAGTAAGGGTAGTGGAAGGGTTGAAAAATATTTTTAAAAAATCTGAGGCCTTAGCTTCTAGGACATACACCGAATTTCACGTTGCAGTACTCTTACCAGCTTGCTTTACTTATTTTTCCCTTACTTACCCCCACTCCTTCAACGCAATCGTGTCAAAATATAATCTGGTTCTAGAAATAGTTATAATACATAGATGTACCAAATTTCAAGTGAAATTTAAATTTAATCTTATCAACTCCTTTAATAAGGGAGTGGGGTGGTGGGGAGATGGAAAATACTAATAAAAAAACCTGAGACCTTCGCTTCTAATATATACACCAAATCCAAATTTCTGTACTTTTACCAGCTTGCTTTATTTATTTTCCCCTATTTACTCCTATTTAACCCCCAACCCTTCAACGGAATCATCTCAAAATATAATCTAGTTCCAGATGTCGTTATAATACATATGCGTACTAAATTTCATGTGGGTATCTCAATTTCATTTTATCAACCCCTTGAATAATGGAGTAGGGGTGGTGGGGGGCTGAATATATTATTAAAAAATCTGAGGCCTTGGCTTCTAGTACATACACCGAATTTCAAGTTTCTGTACTCATACAGCTTGCTTTACTTATTTCCCCCTATCTACCCCTAAATAACCCCCAGCCCTTCAACGGAATCATATCAAAGTATAATCTAGTTCCAGATGTCGTTATAATTCATACGTGTACCAAATTTCAAATGAATATCTCAATTTTATTTTATCAACCCTTTTAATAATGAAGGGGGTTGAAAAATATTAGAAATAATCTGAGACCTTGGCTTTTAGTACATACACCGAATTTCAAGTTTCTGTAGTCTTACCAGCTTGCTTTACTTATTTTCCCCTATTTACCCCTATTTAACCCCCAACCCTTCAACGGAATCATCTCAAAATATAATCTAGTTCCAGATGTCGTTATAATACATACGTGTACCCATGGTAGAAATATATACAGGTATGCTGTTGCGCAGCTTTTGCAGTAACCAATCATATGCTTTGGAACCAACGGGAACCATATTGATAATCGGACCAATAGCGTTTCGTGCGCTTATTTCAAATAATGTAGTGTATTCTTTTATACAAAAGGAGATGATTCCACATACCATATAAAAACAGATGCCTCATTTTGAAAATAAGATTAAAATTTGACGAAATATTACTCATTTGGAAAAATTTTAGAATGGTTTTGAATAATAATGTAAGATTGTACATACATACATTTCAACATTGATGTAGCAAATTTTCATTGTAATTTTAGTGCTTTTTTACTACCGTGTAGTTATGGATATGCAAGACATTCTTTGTAAAAAATATGGTAAAAAGGTACTTCTTTCATGCAGTATATGGGTATATATTTTATATGATCTAGTTCGGCGATTTAAAGTTTATAGGTTAAAAATTAACGTGTATATATTGCTGTATATCCACACTGTGGAACACTACCTAAGTGTCGTGTTTGAAATCATAAATAAAATTCACAAATTTGTATGTGTTTTAGAAAATAATCATAACAGTTTTACTTTAACGGATCATACAGAAGCAGGAATATCTGTGGTTTATTTAATTGATTCAAGTTCAATTATTCTCAGCGAGTAGGATGCAGAGAATGAAACTTGATATTGAATTAGAACAAAATATTTGAATAAACATAAAATGAAGTTAATTTAGTTTAACAAGGTTATTCTAAATAGTATATGATAAAACATGAACTTATAGAGAATCACAATCTCATATAAAATGATTTAGAATGAAATTGGAAAACAAAAAAGTAAATTTTATAAAATCTGACATGCATGTCAAAACTTAGGGCTGAAAATCATATTTTGTGTAGAAACACTGTAAATCTACACAAAATGAATATTGAATGAAATACTATTAACAGTAGTTGCATTGCAGGGTGATTATTTTAGAAATAGTAAGTCCATAGATTACAAAACACTGAATGACATTTTAAGTTTTCAGATATTTTCAAATATCATTGCAGAAAGGTGTTTTGTAAATGATATTTCACATCATGCAGAAAGAAAGGACTAATAGTATGATGTTAAATGTTTGTTGGCGTATCAATTTCTTGTTTTAGTTTATAATATTAGTATTATGTCAGTATGGAAACTGCAGTACGTTTTTAACTACTAGCATTTTGTGTTTATCATTGCTATTCATCTAAATGTATGAATTAGTATTTATTTGAGATTGGAATTGTTAATTGTAGTTATAAGTAGATTTTAAGAAAGTGTATGTAATATGTCAATATATTTCGAGTAATTATAATTATTCACTTAATCCTGAAAAGTAGAATAAGAAACTTATCAGGAAAAATAAAGAATTAAAAACAGTATTCACTTAAGGTAAAGAACAATCAAAACTGAATAGTTTAAATTTTAAATTAAAATTAAATTTTGAAATATTAGATCAAAATAGAAAAAAACAATTGAAATATTGGAAATTAACCCATTGAAACGACTAAAAATAACAAATCAGTTGATCACACACCGCTGAACAGCGAGCTGCGAAATATATTCATCCAAGAATAAATAATAAATTGAAAATAAAAGTGGTGAATAAGTTGAAGGTTAGGATATTACAATCCAGATATATTGATATCAAGAATAAATTGTAAAAGTTGATTAAATATAAGAAGTGAGTATACTTTGAAAGTATTAAGAAGTAGATTATCCGGAAAGCAGATTTAGAAGAGGGAAGTATTTGTTAATTCAGTTAGCAAATTTATATGGTGAAGAAATTTCAAACGTCAATCAAGTGATAGAAATATTTCAAGGAAATCTTGAAAATAAATTGGAGGTTATAAACAAACGTCAATCCAGAAAAGAAGAAGAAGAAGCCTTGAGAGGTTTAAAAAGTCAGTCAAGTGACATTATATTTCAAGGATCATAATAACCAGTTAGAGGTTATAATTTAACATTACTCGACTCAAAAGAAAGACAAGGTAAAGCTTTACAATATCAGAAATCCATGGTACATATTTATTTTAAATAAAGGCCATATTTATCATTTTAGTTAAGTTAGATTTTGTTATTTAAATTTGTTAATTACATTCCAAGTTCAAATTTGTTAATAAATTAATACTTTGTTCGTTCAATACTGAGTTTGATTTATTTAGATTGTTATCTTGATCGATGAGCATTTATTGAACCGACTTCGTTGGACCCTGAGTAAGAGTCATTCTATAGATTGTAGATGGTCATGCTAATGGTGTTCTATACTCTATAATATTAACAGCTTTTAAGAAACTGTTTGGCGCTCAATAAAATCATTTCAATTTACTTTCAAAAAGTAATTTCGAACGTATAAAAATAAAATAGATAGTAGAATATAGAACATTTATGGCTTGTTAACGTGGAGCGATCAGGAAAGCGATTGAATAAATACAACTTGAGAATAGTTTATCATTTCAAGCATACATTTGAAAGATAATAGAACAAATAACTTATTTTGATAGTTTTGACAACAAGGCATTGTCAAATTAAAAACAAATATAATTTATATGAGGTTAAAGTCAGGTAAGACAACAATGAATCAAGAAGAAACTACACCAGGTACATCCACAGTTCCACAAACACAAGTTGGTGACACAAACACACAACCAGACACAAACATGTTCCAGAAACTCATGGAAATGATGGGTGGAATGAAGGTACAAATGGTACAAAATAACCAAACTTTGGAAGCAAACATGAATCAAAATAACCAGCGATTAGAAGAATATATTAACAAAAATATGCAAAAGCTAGAAGAAAACATGGGAAAAAAAATAGATGATAATATACAGAAAATGGAAGAAAGCAATACAGAAGTAAGAAATAAGATAGAAAATTTAGAGAGTAAATGGGAGAAAATGGGAGAGACAGTCAACGAAGAAATTGGTATTAAGGTAAACGAGGCAGCAAAAGAAATAAGAGAGGAAGTTGTAACTATGTTTGAAGATGGAATGACTGCAGTAGATAGCAGAATGAAGAAACAGGAGGATAAATACGATAGCAAAATAAAAGAACAGGATAGCAAGATAGAACAGAACACGAAGTTGTTGAAGGATACCACACGTACACAATTAACACAATTACCCACACATACTTACACATGCAACAAAACACCATTTTATTTTTACGGAGATAACCGTATACACCCTAAAATTTTCATTTCACGTTTAAAACAACACATGGAAACACAACACGTAAATGCAAACCTAAAAGCAAACATACAGGACATGTTAAAGGGAGAAGCGGAAATCTGGTATTCAGTTATAATGGACAGGTTTGAGACTATAGAGGAATTTGAAGCTCTAGTCTTAAAACAATATTGGAGTGATTACACTCAGTTGAAAATAAGACAAGACCTATTTAATGGTAACTATGTAGAAAATAAAGGTATTTCTAGGGAAAATTATGTACTTAGAAAAGTATATAATATTAGACATCTAGAACCAAAATTCACAGAAAGTGAAATGGTCAGATATTTAGCTAGGCATTTTTCAGGGGATATCCAGAATGTCATTATTACGCAAAGAATTGCAAAGTTAGATGATATAATTGATTATTTAAGAGAATTAGATGATTATCATCAGAGTTTTGATAGGAAGGCTAGTCAGAATAGGGAAAATAATAGTAGATATTATAACAAGTGGGGTTATGATCAGAGTAGGAATGAAAATGATAGAAGAGAAAGACAAGGTTATGGTCAAAATGATAGGAAGGAAAAGCAGGGTTATGGTCGTCAATATGACAATGATAGAAAGGAACGAGGGGGTTATGAGAAACGTCAATATGACAATGATAGGAATGAAAAGCAGGGTTATGAGAAACGTCAATATGACAATGATAGGAATGAAAAGCAGGGTTATGAGAAACGTCAATATGACAATGATAGAAAGGAACGAGGAGGTTATGGTCAATATAAATATGACAATTATAGGAATGAAAAGCAGGGTTTAGAGAAACGTCATTATGATAATGATAGCAGAGAACGAGGGGGTTATGTTAAAAATAATGAGTCATATGCACAAGTTGCTAATATCAATATTCAAAGGGGAAATAGAGTAGATGAAAACACGCACTTTAATATAAATAAAATAGAAACAACAGCACAAGTAAATGATAGAAATAAAAATCAGGATTTTTAGATAAAGTTGTTTTAAATGTAGCTAATAATTGTAAAAATATAGGCGACTGTATAGAAAATGATGTTATATTGGGAGACGACATTTTATCAGAAAAGAAGGCAAATATTGTATTAGGAGAAAGAATCCTAAAAATAGAAGGTGAAAGAATACCTTTCTGTAGTGTTAATGAATTTAATGGCAAAGGTGCCGAAATAGTTAATGAATTGAATGGCAATGATGCCGAAATAATTAATGTATCAAATGGCATAGAGTCCAATAATGATAATGAATTTTGCGGTGAGCATATAGTGGGAACCACATGTGTTCAAATAAATAATGATAAGAAGCCTGAAACTTTTCTGATAAGTCGTTACTCCAAATATGATAGAATTTTTAAAAATTTGTCTCAAAAATACAAAAATTCAATTGATTATGAACCTACAATAGCAAAGGGATATGCGCAACAACTTGAAGTAGGTAATATTTTAAATGAAAACGAAAATGTTTTAAATTATAATAAGGAAGAATCATTACCGGGAAGTTGTCACATGGGGATAAATTATCCATATGATCCAGGATAGATTACTCTTAAGTTATCCAAATGATCCTGAGTAGATCACTTTTAAATTGTAAATAAACTTTGACAGTGTGAATGTCACATCATGTTGTTAAAACTAACAAAATTTTCACATGTCAAAATTATATTAGTTTAGGGGGTTTTATGCTGTATATCCACACTGTGGAACACTACCTAAGTGTCGTGTTTGAAATCATAAATAAAATTCACAAATTTGTATGTGTTTTAGAAAATAATCATAACAGTTTTACTTTAACGGATCATACAGAAGCAGGAATATCTGTGGTTTATTTAATTGATTCAAGTTCAATTATTCTCAGCGAGTAGGATGCAGAGAATGAAACTTGATATTGAATTAAAACAAAATATTTGAATAAACATAAAATGAAGTTAATTTAGTTTAACAAGGTTATTCTAAATAGTATATGATAAAACATGAACTTATAGAGAATCACAATCTCATATAAAATGATTTAGAATGAAATTGGAAAACAAAAAAGTAAATTTTATAAAATCTGACATGCATGTCAAAACTTAGGGCTGAAAATCATATTTTGTGTAGAAACACTGTAAATCTACACAAAATGAATATTGAATGAAATACTATTAACAGTAGTTGCATTGCAGGGTGATTATTTTAGAAATAGTAAGTCCATAGATTACAAAACACTGAATGACATTTTAAGTTTTCAGATATTTTCAAATATCATTGCAGAAAGGTGTTTTGTAAATGATATTTCACATCATGCAGAAAGAAAGGACTAATAGTATGATGTTAAATGTTTGTTGGCGTATCAATTTCTTGTTTTAGTTTATAATATTAGTATTATGTCAGTATGGAAACTGCAGTACGTTTTTAACTACTAGCATTTTGTGTTTATCATTGCTATTCATCTAAATGTATGAATTAGTATTTATTTGAGATTGGAATTGTTAATTGTAGTTATAAGTAGATTTTAAGAAAGTGTATGTAATATGTCAATATATTTCGAGTAATTATAATTATTCACTTAATCCTGAAAAGTAGAATAAGAAACTTATCAGGAAAAATAAAGAATTAAAAACAGTATTCACTTAAGGTAAAGAACAAACAAAACTGAATAGTTTAAATTTTAAATTAAAATTAAATTTTGAAATATTAGATCAAAATAGAAAAAAACAATTGAAATATTGGAAATTAACCCATTGAAACGACTAAAAATAACAAATCAGTTGATCACACACCGCTGAACAGCGAGCTGCGAAATATATTCATCCAAGAATAAATAATAAATTGAAAATAAAAGTGGTGAATAAGTTGAAGGTTAGGATATTACAATCCAGATATATTGATATCAAGAATAAATTGTAAAAGTTGATTAAATATAAGAAGTGAGTATACTTTGAAAGTATTAAGAAGTAGATTATCCGGAAAGCAGATTTAGAAGAGGGAAGTATTTGTTAATTCAGTTAGCAAATTTATATGGTGAAGAAATTTCAAACGTCAATCAAGTGATAGAAATATTTCAAGGAAATCTTGAAAATAAATTGGAGGTTATAAACAAACGTCAATCCAGAAAAGAAGAAGAAGAAGCCTTGAGAGGTTTAAAAAGTCAGTCAAGTGACATTATATTTCAAGGATCATAATAACCAGTTAGAGGTTATAATTTAACATTACTCGACTCAAAAGAAAGACAAGGTAAAGCTTTACAATATCAGAAATCCATGGTACATATTTATTTTAAATAAAGGCCATATTTATCATTTTAGTTAAGTTAGATTTTGTTATTTAAATTTGTTAATTACATTCCAAGTTCAAATTTGTTAATAAATTAATACTTTGTTCGTTCAATACTGAGTTTGATTTATTTAGATTGTTATCTTGATCGATGAGCATTTATTGAACCGACTTCGTTGGACCCTGAGTAAGAGTCATTCTATAGATTGTAGATGGTCATGCTAATGGTGTTCTATACTCTATAATATTAACAGCTTTTAAGAAACTGTTTGGCGCTCAATAAAATCATTTCAATTTACTTTCAAAAAGTAATTTCGAACGTATAAAAATAAAATAGATAGTAGAATATAGAACAATATATATATATATATATATATATATAGTTCTATATAATCAATATTTATCAAAGGGCTCATGAATACTATATGAGTTTTTAGTATGATTTTATGATATGTCAATTTTTTAATATAAAGAATATATTATATGTAATATATGTTATTTGTACAACAATATTAATCTTTTTAGTTACAAATGCCATTGTCAGACTAAATTTTAACCAATATTTACGAAAAATACATTCACCACAGGGAATATAACTTCTAATTGTATTGACACTTGTGAGGCTATACCGGACAGTCACACAAGAAATCATACACTCGTCTTATTTTATACTTTTTTTCTATAACAAAATAAACATATACTATACTTAATAAATAAAATAAGTATTATACTGAGACTTTTTACAACATATAGAGTATATTATAGAGTATCTTGACAAGAGATGTAAGCGTCATTAATCAAATTTTACAGAATAAAATCTAAATACTCCTACAGTTTTAGATATCCTAGATTTATGTATCATACTGCATACTAACTTTTCTTTGAAATTAAGCAATATGCATGAATATGTTTACTTGTTCTTACGTTTTGCTTTGTAAGTACGTTACATCTTGGAGAATATGATTCTTGCCAAATATTCTATAGGTACTGCATGAGGCAGAAGGACACGGATATTCGTTGGAGAATAGTTTTCAACATTTTTGAAATACCTACTCTGGAGTCGCTTTAAAATCTGCCCTCTTAAAATGCACTGAACAAATATGAGCTGTAAAAAAAAACAATTTTTATTTCTGACCACATTTGTGTTAAATAACAAATGCAAATTTTTATATCGTAAATAGGTACATCTTTTACTAATACATATTTTGTAATTATAAATAAGCCAATGTATTAAATAATTATTGTTTTTATAATTACCGTTTTTGAAATGATCAGGTTTTACTGGACAAATTTCTAACCATTTTCTCGATATTCTTCATTTTTTGGGAACCGAAAGAGACATTTCTTTCAGTTGAAGTTCCACTCCTATTTTTGCAACTGTTTATACTGCACCCAACCATGCCTTAAGTTTATTATAAATAATCGTTTCTTTTTTAGCCTCAAAAATATCACAACATAGAGAAACCAAACACAAAAATGATATTACGCAGTTACGCACCCCAACACTGCTACTTTTACACCTGGTTGCAGGGGTACAATGTTGAGGGATAATATGAAAACTTGAAATGTGTAATATCACAGAATATTACGATTCTCTGTCAATATACTGTGATATATCCATTATGGTTCCCGTTGGTTCCATGCGCAGAAAAGTCAAATTCTGGTAGCCCGGACGAGCATACCTTATATATGTTTCTACCATGCGTGTACCAAATTTCAAATGAATATCTCAATTTTATTTTATCAACCCTTTTCATATTGGAGAAGGGGTGGTGGAGGTTGAAAAATAATATAAAAAAATCTGACGCTTTGGCTTCTAGTACATACACCGAATTTCAACTTTCTGTAGTATTACCAGCTTGCTTTACTTATTTTCCCCTATTTACCCCTATTTAACCCCCAACCCTTCAACGGAATCATCTCAAATTATAATCTAGTTCCAGATGTCGTTATAATACATACATGTACCAAATTTCAAATGAATATCTCAATTTTATTTTATCAACCCTTTTCTTATTGAAGTAGGGGTGGTGGTGGGGGTTGAAAAATATTATAAAAAAAATCTGACGCTTTGGCTTCTAGTACATACGCCGAATTTCAAGTTTCTGTACTCTTACCAACTTGTTTTACTTATATTCCCCTATTTACCAATAATTAACCCCCAACCCTTCAATGGAGTCATCTCAAAATATAATCTAATTCCAGACGTCGTTATAATACATACGTGAACGAAATTTCAAATGAATATCTCAACTTTATTTTATCAACCCCATTAATGGGGTAGGGGTGGTGGGGGGTTGAAAAATATTATAAAAAAATATGAGGCCTTAACTTCGTACATACACCGAATTTCAAGTTTCTGTACTCGCACAAGCTTGCTTTACTTATTTTCCCCTATTTACCCCTATTTAACCCCAAACCCTTCACCGGATATCCCCAAAAATCAGTCCAGTTCCAGATCTCGTTATAATATATACGTGTACAAAATTTCAAGTCAATGTCTTAAACCATTCCGGAGAAAACGTGCGGACAAAAAAGTTACAGACAGACAGACCGACAGACAGACATACATTTTTTTCGCTCAAATTTAAAATCTCGACGTTTCATGACATTCTAAACCTATTTCACGAATAAAAATTTAAAAAAATTTTTTTGCGATTACTATACTTCCAATCAACTACGTGGATGTGGAAGTAAAATATAATCGGTAAAAAGGCAGTAAGGGGAAAAAAGGCGGTAAGCAGTAAGAATCAACACCACAGTAAGTAATAAATGCAGGCGGTATGCAAGTACCAGGCAAAAGCAAGCGGTTATCAACAGCAATAATTATGCCTAAATGGGTCAGAGTGTAAGTGTGAAGAACTTGGCCAAAGTAAATAAGGCTGATACCAAATAAATAAAACGGTTTTCGGATTTGGTGCGGTGTATAAAGTTACACTCGGATCGGAAAATAAAACGATTATCGGATTTGGTATCAGCATACGGCGGAGATTATTCTGCCTAGACGAACAGACAGCAATAATCAGAACGGTAGTATTTCGGTTGGGTTCGGAAATATTGAAATTACATCAACACTTGATGTGGTGTTTGCCAAGTGCCTCAAACCCCGTGGCTGGGTGCCTTCATTAAATGCATTTCGGTTCGGCCACGTGGTATCTTGTCGGATTTGATGAGGAAAATTTCTATGTATCAGAATATAATGTTAGTAAATTTATTTGCGGTAGCCTAGATTTTATTCTCAATTCCCGGACTATAATAACTTTCTACAGATTATTTCAAAGTAAGGAATTTTATTCCATTTCGTATCAGTACAAAATATTGGAAACAAAGTGAAAGGTAAATTAAAATTTCTGCTCACTTAGTAGAACAACAACATTACAACAAATTTCACAAAAATTATCTTTGCAAAAACAGATGTTATTTTGCTACGAACTAGCTAAAATAAAATATACGGTAGTTATAACTGCTACGCCTTTGGTAGAACAACAGATATTATTTTAACGCAGCACCATCAATATTTCTGATGTAAATTATGCCTTTGAACAATTTTATAAAAAAATATATGCCGTTCTTGAGTCAAGTGTTCCAAAAACTGTAATCAAAGGCAAGAGCTACCCTTCTTGGTACAATTCTAATATAATTAAAAGTATTAAACTGAAGCATAGAGCATGGAGTGATTACAAAAACCTTGATGATCCTCTTGCACTCGAGGAGTTTAAATTATTAAGAACTTATGTCAAAAATCAGGTTGATATTGAATATAGAAAATATTGTAGCGACATTGAAAAAAATATCAAGACTAATCCCAAGAAGTTTTGGCAGTTTATCAATAAGAAAACTAGTAATAATTTACCGGCAGATATGTACTATAAGGATAGACATTATGTTGACAACAAAGAATTGGTAGGTGGTTTTGCTGATTATTTTTGTAGTTCTTATATCACTTCTGGTGTTCCAATTGAGGACAATCATGACGCAAATACTGATTCTTTAACAATTGAACAGTTTACAGAGCAAGAAGTTTTAAATTCACTAAAAAAAATCAAGCCTAAATGTACGATGGGCCCTGACAAAATTCCCGCCTTTCTATTACATGATTGTGCTAGCGTGTTTGCAATTCCTCTCACTTTCTTATTCAACCTGGCCATTAAATCTAACATATTCCCCGATTCACTCAAATGTTCTAAGATAATTCCTGTATATAAAAAAGGTGAACAAAATAATATTGAGAATTACAGACCCATAACGATTATCAACAATTTCTCCAAAGCTTTCGAAACTTTGCTGTATGAACCAACATTTTCTTATGCTAAGAATCGCATTACTGAATACCAACATGGTTTCTTCAAGGGAAGATCTACCTCAACCAATCTTTTTTGTATTACCCAATATATAACTGATGCTATCGACGCAAACTCTCAAGTAATTTACACAGCCTTCACTAAAGCATTTGACAGACTGGACCACAGTATTTTATATTCAAAATTTCAACAATTTGGTATCTCAAAGAATCTACTATTATTCTTCAAATCATATCTTGAAAACAGACACCACCACATTGAATACTGTGGTCAGCGGTCTGTAGAATTTGTATCCACTTCAGGCGTACCCCAGGGTTCAGTGTTAGGACCTTTATTTTTCAATATTTTCATTAATGACATTACAGTAGAACTGGATGTAAATTGTCTCTTATACGCAGACGACATGAAGTTGTACAATAATGTAAATGATGTTACTGATTGTGTAGCTCTGCAAGCGGCCCTCGATAAAGTAAATGAATGGTGTAATTTGAACAAACTACAATTGAATGCAAAGAAGTGCAATGTTCTAACTTTTACCAATAAACAACAGCTGGTCGAATTCAACTATTGCTTAGAAGATTCAGTGCTTACACGTCCATCAACCTTCCGCGATCTCGGTGTAACATTTGATAGTAAACTAAACTTTAATTGTCATATAAACACCATAACCAATGAAAGTTTTAGAACACTGGGATTTATAACACGATGTTCTCATGATTTTAATGACAGTAACACGCTGAAACTACTATATCAGTCTTTTGTTCGATCAAAATTAGAATACTCGTCAATTATTTGGTCTCCTCATTACAACCTACATATACAAAATATAGAGAGAATTCAGAGACGTTTCTTAAAGACTTTAAGTTACAAGGAGGACGGTGTCTATCCTGCTATTGGTTTTCCCCAGACTGCACTTTTAAACAGATTTTCGCTTTCGAGTTTGGAGACTCGCCGAACTATTTCACAACAAATATTTCTTTTTAAAGTAATACATATTATAACAGATTGTAGTGCTATCTTAAGTTTACTAAATTTTCGAACACCTAGACCAGGTTCCAGACAAAACACTTTATTCTATCTGCCGACCCCCAGAACTAACGTACAGAAATTTTCGCCATTGTACAAAATGTGTGAGAACCATAATATTCTTCAAGACCAGTTTGATATATT
The DNA here is from genome assembly GCA_963583905.1 of Stenurella melanura. Taxonomy (NCBI): domain Eukaryota; kingdom Metazoa; phylum Arthropoda; class Insecta; order Coleoptera; family Cerambycidae; genus Stenurella; species Stenurella melanura. The sequence goes on from OY757317.1 coordinate 46,482,231, forward strand.
CCACTGCAATGTAGCTGAGATAAAGAGATTAACCGTATAAATTAAAACACGTTACCATATTTCTATTTACTTATACTCTTTTAATATTTTTTAATATATTTGTATGTACTTATCATCTCCTGCCCTGTAATTGGAATGCTCTGTTGGGCAGTGTATTGTTAAATAAATAAACAAAATAAATAAATCACAAATGGTCTCGATTAAGATAATGTAAACGGTAAACGGTATACTGGTTTTCTCTCGACATATCATCTATGTTCTTTTTCCCATCTGGATATTCTTGAGAGCTTAGCTATTTGGATAAAATCGGAGAAGTTAACAGGTCCTAACTTGGACTCACTTACTCTTGTAATAATTTAAATTTAAATTTATTTAATTTCGGCTAAGTCGGAAAATGATAATTATATTCTGATACATTTAAACGGAATCGGTTTCAATTTATTTCTTTAAAACGGGCATTTCAGTGAATTATCTTATCGATGTTATTATAAAAACCACGACAAGAAACCAGCGGCGATGATAAAATGGTGTACTTACATGTGGTGAATATACGGAATAATACTCGACTGGGCTGTTTGACGGATCGGGCAGAAGTTATACGCAAATCTGCTCTAATGAAACTAATTTACGCAGCTTACTTACCAATGTCCTTAATGTTATTTTTTGTAATTATGGTTAATGTTACGAACAGCCCTCTCACGGCCAGGCTTATCACATTACATATTTAAAGTAGGAATCTGTTTCGCGATTTCAACTACTTAAATTAGGAGAAATCTATAACAGTTATTTACAATACATATGTTCGAATGTAAGCGGAGCAAATAACGAAGTATAACAGTAATTTAAATTTCATTTTTGGCAACGGAAGATTCGTTACAGTACAAAAGATTCGTAACCTTATCAGTTACGAAGATCAATTAAACAGCTAGTTCTTTTGAATTGTATTTCATCGGGTTGAAAACAAAAGCAGTAATTTCACAAAGTTATAACTATTGGATGTATACAATAAATAACCAATTATTCACGATATCCAAAATCAGGGATTCGATAACATTTTAGATAAGGTGTCTATTATATTTAAATTGCTATAATTTTCTTTTTGTTTTGAGAAATTTAAATACTCCCAGAGCTATTATTACAACACAGTTTTATTAACTCAATTAGTAAGTAATTAAGTTGAGGCCAATTACCCAATTAACTTTTATCTTTTAATTTTTATCATTTTTTGTTGGTGTTTTGGGTCAATTAAGGTTTTCCCAAAACCACTGCTAGTCCATTCTGGTAATAGTTACTACGCCCAATTGTTCATTCTTAGGTTTTCCTTTTTGTTTACTATTGACTGACAACTTTTGCTCTCTTTTAATTTTACCGCTTGTTCTTTATTCAGTCAAATTATTTTATTTAATTGTTTGTTTCTGTTTGTATTATTTGTTTTGTACATAGCCTGAAACGGGCAATAAATTTCGTAGAGTAAAATCGGTCTTTTACTTACACGAGGTGTAATTTTTTGACCAGTTGGCGGGGGACGGTCCTCGACTGCGTTAAAGAACACAGTGCCTATCCGTAAAGGACTCACCCCGAGGGTCGACCTGATTGCTACCAGCTAAGCGTGGTGCTACTGCGCCCATCAGAAATAAATTCGTAGCGTTAACGCTAATTATTTCGTGCTGGGGTTTGTCGCCCTCAAAACACGATCGACGTCGACACCTTCACGTAGGTTTGGTATTACACTTATTATAAACAGCAATATTAAAATTTAAATCCAGGAATCATAATATTAAATGTAAAGTGTAACAGTTTGTATAAACTGTTGTAATGTGTACTTTTATATTAGGATATAAAAATCTTTGATAAATGGCCGACAGACAGAAACATGTGTTAAATAAATTTGATTATATTATACTTATTGTGAAATTAATAACCAACTGTTTCCATTTTTACATTTTTTTATTTTTCAGTTGAAAGCTCATATAGAAAAATCACGTTTGAATGCAGAATTTACCGCCTATGGTATTAAAGCACAACGAGCAGCCAGGGAAGTGGAGACATGGGTAAATAACCACTACTATGAATTTTACTTCCACTATGGCTGTCATTATACGATAATCATCTTTTTCGGATGTTTAGTATTTAGTGCAATCATGTCGCGATATCTCGTACGTTGGGGAAAATGGTGTCTCAGACTGTATGAGGGTCCGCGCAGGCCTGCAGATGATATAGAAATGGAGGAGCGGTAATTAATATAATACAGACATACTTAGCTTGTTCACGTGTAGCATTGTTCACTTTTATGAATAGTATAATTGTTAATTTTTTGTTATAATTTCCCGAGAGTAAGACAAAATTTATACAGAGTATTCCAAGATTCTAGCAATCCCTTTTAAGTATTGATTCTACAAACAAAAATAGCACGGAATATATAGGAAGCTGCAAAAATTGCGTCCGAGAATGCTTCAGAAAGGATCTACGTCCTCCGAGAGCGGCATTTAATGATAAACTTTTACTGATTATATCGGATATACTTTGAACAACTTCGTGTGTGAAGATAATAAGAAAAGATGCCGTAATCAAGGGAGTACTTTCAATAAGGTAGTTGTAATGATATTAAAAAGTCTGTGTATTGCCAAACAGTGCAATGATTTAAAGAAACCACTTCAGATTAAACAAAGCTAAAAGTTGCTCAAAATGTCGCTCGCCTGTACTCCCTAATAGCGCTAGAGGCCACACCATTTAAACTTACAGAATATTTTCATACAATTTATAAATTGCTGTAAAAAATGTGCTCGTAAACATTCAACCGGTGGCAGACTTTTAAAAATTAATAAGAGGCATTTGATATTAAATTAATAATAATAATAATTTCTATAAAAACATATTGTAATCATCAATTAACACTGCAAATGTATAATAATAATTGCAATGTAATACAAAAAAGTCACTGTGCACAGAAATATTAATATAAATATGAATGGCAGTAAGAAGTACTATTAATAAAAATGATTAATTATAGGTTTAATAGTCTCCGTCGAAATAATTTATTTTAAATACGTTTATATTACCTATTGATTTAGAATCACTGCGTTCTTCCAGAATTATGTGTTTAACACATAACGGAGTTGGTTGTTCTTTATGCCAATATAGTATAAGTTTACTATTTTCGTCTAATCCCCAACCACGCCCTTCTGAGGAAAGATTAGTGCAGTATTTCTTTCTAGAAATTAGCCAAACAGTATTAGCTATCATTCTTCTCGAAATTATTTATTTGAGAGGTCACCAAAAAGGGTAAATTAAGCTCGAATTAAAACTTGCCAAGTTGCCAAGAAAATGTTCATCATTACTAATTAGTAGCAGCATAAAACTGTGTGTGAAAAATCTTAGAACGTGCAGAGTTAACGGAGTTGCAATTTTTAATAATACGATAGTTTGATTGTATACTCTTGAGTTATTTCTATTTTCTCATAATCAGAAATGGATCTGCTTAGGATGAAAAAGCGATTGTTAAAACAACATTGTAATTAATCCTTCTTATTAATTGGACTTCGAAATTTAACATAGTTTAGTCGACTTAATTATCAATTTACTCTTATATTTTTGTAATGGCAATTGATGAATCTAATAGTTTCTCATGATAGTTATTAAGCCTGCGACTGGTTCAATGCTTACAAACACATTTTCTACCAGTTTACAAATTGTATGAAGGTATTCTGTGACACAAAAATGTGGAACAAATCTTTTATATAACCTTATAACAAATAATCAATCGGATATAAATCCGGAGATCGCGGAGGGCCACTTATTGAGTCATTACTTCCTATCCGGCGGTCTAGAAAAATTCGATCTTATGACGTCTTACCACCACATTGAAGTGCATCATTACCAAACGAATCTTCAATTTTCATGTTAGTTATGTTCTCTTGACAATAGTTTGTCTGTACTGTTAAATCGAGAAGATATTTTTATGTAATTTCAGCTTGAATTAACCTATAATATATGCACCTTCCTCAGAGGGCCTTAGCTCCGTTAGGAAACACTTCCGGAATCATGTTCATAGGAAGTTCTTTTAATACTTTTGCATGTAGAATCAGCACCTAAATAGGAATTTTTGAATACCCTGTATAATGTTGATTAAATGATGTGCCAATGCTTAAACTTCTAAAAGAATATCAAATTGAAATGCGAAATGAGAAACATGATTTGTAATATCGTAAATACTAAAAAACTGCAGTTTTAAGTAATTTTATTTTGAGAAAAATGTTAGAATTGTTCCTATTATTGTTTTATATAGACTTTTTAATAGAACAATATAGTACTCTCACATACCATTTTATTAAAAATGTATTGATTAACTTTTGGTTATCGTTAAAATTTACTTGAAAAAAGTGTTTTCTTTGAAAATATTGGTGATTGGTTGTTTTGTACTTATGTAATAGTAAAAGATAACTGATGTTATTGATAGAAACGTGTTCTATGATTTGAGCTCCAAAAGAAAAATTTTATACACAAATTCCAGAATGCTGACGACTTAAATAGGTTTGTACTTAAATTATTATAACAATACTTGTATTATTAACAGACAAATGGTTTACGGCTTAAATCTCATCAAGAAAGATCATTTGAATACAAAACAAAAATTAAAATAAAATTTTAAAATTCTAAACCAGTTGAACTTTTTCGAATGAGTTTTATTTAGAACGAACTAATTGGTTGCTTTCTTCTACGAGACGTAAATTGATTAAATACCGGGTGCCTTACGAGACCAGGCACACATCCATTATTCTTTATTTTTTCCAGATATAAATTAAAAAATATTGTCCAGAATATTTCGTAAAAAGTGCATTTTTTTATCTAACCATGCCTAAAAATATGCTATCGGTTCAACCTGAAGCACTACCAACTTCTTAACTTTAAGTAGCATCCTGTATGTTTTTTAAACTTATCTGATAACTGTTTGATTTAACTTTCTAATGGTTTTCTCGAAATCAAAGACGATACATCAGAATGACCTTGAAAAATGGAATTGTCACCTTCAACCTTAAACTATAATTTCGCGTCCATATATGAACAGATTTTTGATTTTAAAATTGGAGCCGGGAGATAATTTAAAGTTCTGTTGATACCATGTAAAACTGTGCAGCGCGTCACTTGACAGAATTGAGTTTGGACCCGTTCGATTTGTATTTAAGGTTATTTTAGAAAAAACAATTGCGCATACAGTAATTCGTTTTGAGAGACAAACATTTAAAAATATGCTTCAATTAAATACTGTGATTGTTTATTAAGTATTATAAGCATAAATAGAAATTTATCGACCAATGAATAATTACTACAATTTCATTTTTCCAAGTCATTACTCTTTCGATTTTGATTGCAAAGCGTCTTTGTAATTTTGTAATTTAAACTCGTACCAAATAAGATAAAAAATATAAGGCTCTGTTTAAAATGAAAAAGTTAGTAGTACTTCCGATTAAACCGGAAGTGCATTTTGAGTTTGGTTATATCAAGAAATGTGTTTTGTACCAAATATCCTGCACCCTAATTTCAAATTTTTAGTTTGAAGAATAAATTTAAAAAAAGTGGTGTGTACCTAGCCTCATGGGCACTCGGTATACGTATAAAGATAAGACATACATTTTCATCCTGGAGAAGATGCTTTATGAAATCTCTCCTGAAATAGAGCATACATCTATAAAAATTTTTATTGTAAGCACAAATATATCTGATGTTCAATATTTTCAACGAAAATTGCTTATTAGTTAGGTAACAGTTACTGGCAATGTAAATAAATAAGCAAAAGATGCTTGAAATGTTAAAATGAGCTAGGAAATTAAAATTGATTCACAGATTTTATTTAAAAATTACTAGTTTTAAACTTAAAACTTAATTTTTGATTTCTGAATTATTTAACAAAATTTTATTTCTGAACTCAATTGTTTTCAGTTAACGGGAACATTTCTGTTGATTCTAGGAACTAACTACTTAGCAATTGCAAAAGTTGGTAGATGTAACTTTATAAAAATCACTTGTATTATGATTTTCATTTTTCTTAATATTTAATCTACTTAAGATGAAAGGCGTTTTGAAGCAAATCTAGATAGTAACTAATGATAGAACTTGTTCCACTACTTAGTTGTGGCTGGTTTATTCCTTGAATTAACAAAAAGATCGTCGATATAGTTTTAGTTATTTTCATTTACATGGGAACAAAACCAAATTATGATTGTGTTAAAGTTTGTGTTGTCTTCGTTTTAGAGTACTATTTTAACATTTAGAGTACTATTTTAACATTGTCCTTATTGTCCGTATTTTAACATATTTTAACATATATAAAGATTTTCTGTAAAACTCAAAGTTAAATATAACAGAGGATTTGTCTCTATATCGTTTATAAATGGTTATTAACATTAATTCCTTTATATAAAAGGATAATTCTTAATGTTAATCGTAGGGAACATTTATAATACGTTGAAACACATCCAATAACTCCGTTGCTATTAAAAAAAATATTTACATTTTTTAAATATAAATATTATTTTAGACATTAAAATATATTTTGGATAATATTTGTCACTAAATTCAATTATTACAATTTTTATATCTACTGACATTTATTCAATGTCATCGTTTATACAAAAATCAGAATGTTATTTACCATGCTACTGTAAAACCAAAAGAATTAACTTCTAAATTGAACACTATTTTTGCTAAAATCGCCAATAAAAATTATAGAGAATTTTCGCAAGGAATTCCCCATGCGCTGTAATTCATATATCTTAATTTAATAATTTAACACAGATTTTCTTTATACTTTTTGGTACTTCTGGGGTTCATTAAGAAGTCAATAATTTTGATAGCACTAGTTCAAATGCTGATGTCTAAGCATATTAGTGAGATAATATTATAATAATAGTTTTGTAACTGACACCATTATTTATATTATTGATAATTTATATGAACACTATTTACTGCTACACGATTCTGTTAGCTTTTTAACTTATTGTCGTTATTACTATTTGAATATAGAATCCTCACTTCAGTTGATAGTTACAATATTTGTATTTTTATGAAGAAATATTACGAAATATAAAAAATTAGACAAAATACAGTGATGTTTGATTTATTCTGCTATTGCAGCTCACTAACAGGATTTCAAAATAATTTGATAACTCTTCCTACAGTAGAATGATTAATGCCATTTTTTTAATAATTAAATAATGAATGAAAGAAATAAGACTAGATGGTATTGTGGTCCGAAATAACAGAAAAATGCGGCACTTGAATCTGTTGTGTGTAATAAGTAGAGATCGGATTTACCTATCGGATTCCAGGGATGGCTCTTACAGATATTATATACTATAAACACGTTAGGTTATTGTAGAAGCAAATTTTTTGAAGGGATTTTCAAAAAATTTTTATGCCCAAAAAAGCGCAATCACGAACTCTCTCGATCGCCAAAATCAAAAGTTAAATAAAAATACAACTAGTATTTTTTCGGACATCATATGCTAAGATGTAGCCCCCCGGTACAAATTAAAATTATTTTTCGTGCCTGTCTTAGCGCGTCAATCTATTTTATTATTAATTACCCCTCGAAACCGCTGTCGCACGTGCAGACAAAGAACAATCAGATCTAATACGTTATTCATAACAATATTGCACCACCTCGTACAAGAACAAGCCCGCAGAATCGTCGGCACCTGTGACCATCAATGTCTCGATTCTACAAGAAGTAACTATTCATATCTTTGACGACCCTTTGTGCAAAGAAACATTCACCGCCGCTCTTAATAAATTTTATAAATTAATTACTGACATCTTCGGAAAAACATATTTTTCAAAGCCACGTGTCGACTACCCTTTGTCGCATTCAAAAAAAAGTAATAAATCGATATCGATAAATCGACCACTGACGTGGAAAAAATAGATTTCACAAAGGACTAATCATCGTCACAGAAACAAAGAAACTTAATGCACCCTTGTTAAAATTTTATATAAAAACTCGGCCGCGCCGTTCCTCGACAGTACAGTTATTATCTCGCAGTCAGTGAACAAGTTAGTCTCTAAGAAGTTAACAGTGCGCGGCGACCGACCCCCGAAGTAAGGCAGAACTCCGCATTATCTATTTCGGTAATAAACCCCCTCGGAAGTGCATATTCGCGACCAGCATTAAATAATCGGAAACAACTACGGTTTACTGAGATATCTCGTGTTGTGTGTTTAACCAAACTGTTGTCATTAGTTTAATAAACAAATTGTGTTCTACAAAAAGGCTGTGCAAAACCAAATCTGTAACAAACTCTAAATAAATCTATTTGTAAACCGAATTCGTTAAACAAATAAGTGTTTTTCATTTCTAAAATTCTACAAAAGAAACCTCTTTTATTCGCCACGAACGGAGAGTCGACTCGACTAGCTGAGCAATTAAGGGTAGTTCATCCCCACCTAAATTCATCCCTCAGGACGACCTAGGTCCTCCTGACACATATCAACCCTATCCTAGCTAAGACACGGAAGACAGAGGCGAATTTCTGAAAAAAGGTAGCAGGAGAGCAGAGGTGAAGTGTCCGGAATTATTCCAGGAGGGGCTGATCATCCCTCCAGTCGACAACTACTGCCCCTAGAGAACTTCAGAGAGCTCGCCGAAATAAGGTAGAGTAAATTTTCCAAATTATCTAACCTGACAGTGCCAAAACAAAGAAGCAACTAACCCTCCCAACCGTCAATCATCATCAGGAATCAAAAATATAAATTCTTTTTCAAAAATTTTCAAGAAAATCATCAAACTAAATCAAATTCGTAATTTTTTCAAATATTTTTTCGTTCGTGCGTGAATAAGGTTAGGTTAGGTTCATCTGTGAGTGAGCTCCTGTCAGACCCTCCACTACGACCATCAGGTCTATTGTGGTTCACTCCTAGATATAGTTCACCCAACAGATTCAGCTTTTTAATAAAGCTGATAATCTTGTTGGGTGAGAAACCGTCAAGGTCCTCTGGCTTCAGTCGCCTTTTGTCAAACAGTGAGAACCTGGTTCTTTCTGCAGCAGGACAGGTACATAAAATATGCTCTGCCGTTTCATCATCCTCCAAACACAGACGTCATTCGGCGTTTTCCACCAGTCCAATTCTGTGTAGGTGATGATTTAATCTGCAGTGTCCAGCGTATTGGTTAATTAGAGTTCTTAGGCGAAGCCTATTCAACTCGTTCTTTAGTTCTTGATTTCAAGGAGTATATAATAAACTCCTTTGAATTAACTAATCCTGGGAGTTCCTGCTAGTGCTGGATTGTTTTCAGTTCAACCCAGGTTAGGATAGCAGCCTTAGCAGAGTTTGCGGATATGCCAAGTGTTGGTTCTGGACCTATAAATTTGGTTGCAGCACCTTCTCTGGCCAAGGAATCTATGCCAGAGCGGCCAGGTATCCAGATCAGAGTCAGTTTGTTGTTTTTGCCCCGTCGGGCAAGAGCTTCCTGGCAATTCCTAACTTTTTTAGAGTTACAACGGTAGGATCCAAGGGCTTTAAGAGCCGCTTGGCTGTCTGAAAATATTTTCAGTGATCTGTGTCTAGGTTGCGTCTGTTCAAGCCTCCGTACACACAGTTCAATGGCATGAATTTCTGCCTGAAATATAGTCGCATTGTCACCAAGGCTGGAGATTATCCTTACCTTTGGTTTGCGGCTATATACACCAGCTCCAGATCCCTCAGGAGTTTTGGACTCATCTGTGAACCAACAGCTGTCTGCCCTTTGCAGGTCTGTTTTGTTCCGATCCCATTCGTCTCTTCCAGAGAACAGGACTTTAAAGGGCAGTTCATGGTTGATCAAGGTAGGCATCACATCTGAAGGCATTCCCAGGATGTTGTGACAGTTTAAGTCGTCCATCAGCCTGTTGTGCTTCATGATGCTAGCCTGAGGCATGTTAGTTACTGCTTGATGTATTCTGTATGTTGCCCACCTGGCCTCTCTCTCCAGGTAAATATGGAGAGGAGGTAGTTCCAGGGGGACTTCCAGAGCAGCTGACGGTGTGGTGCTCATTGCACCAGTTATTGCCAAGCATGCTTGTCTCTGCAATTCAGAGAGCTTGGCTTTGGTCGTTTTTTGCAGCCCTCTCGACCACCAAACTATAGAAGCATACGCTATCATTGGTCTGATGACCGTAACATATATCCAATAAATTTGTTGGGGACCAATACGCTACAGTAAATTTTTGGATTCGCGATATTGCCGATTTACATTTTGATTGTAGAGAACTGTATTGCACTAGATGTGACAAAGCAATTTCGTTGTCGTGCAAAACAAATATTAATTCACATATTTCTTTCGAAAACCATAAACTGGGTGGCTTTACTTACAGTGACACGCAACGCAATTTTGACTTAGACTTAGTGGAATTTATGATAGGATGTAACATACTGTGGTCGAAACTAGGCAATCCACTTTTCAGACAATTTGTGTAAAAATATATTAGTGGCAAATACAGCAAATATTTTTTTACGAAGTGCGAAAATATTGGGCAGAAAATTTCTTCTGAGCTTAATGGGAAGTACATTTGACTTAGCAAATAACGAAACAATCAATGCTTACAGCTTTAAGGTAGCGAATGTCTTAGTAGGTGCATTGGACGAAAATTGCGCAATGAGCAGACACTTGATCGCCTCTGAAGTTTTAGAAGCTACAAGTTCTCACACTATAGCGGATGCAGTAAATTCAAGTTTACAAGACTTTTAGGGTGACAAATATGCAGATAATAAGGACAAGTTCTTATTATTTCTTACGGGTGGAGTGAATTATTTGAAAGCTGCTGGAAGAATTTTGAAGGAAACATATACTGCATGTAACACGTTTGCCACATCGGTTTCATAGGATTGCTGAAACTATTACCAGGTAAAGTGAACTTCACATTTCTAAGTCAAATAAAAAATTCCCGACAAAGGAGTGAACACGGTGCGAGACACCCAAAAAAAAGCCATTAAATTCGGCCATAAAAGTGTCAAAGCCGACGTAATTTATTGGGGCTCAGGACCGTACTTAAAATTATTGTGCCGTGAGTTACAATCTAATTAATTTAATGTATGGTTGATAAATAAATAGTTATTTGTTACAGTGATAATGATAAATTAAAAAAAAAATCTGTTTTGCTTGTGTTAAGATAAGAATAATATTTTATATATTGGTGGAGCATTGATGAATTTTATTAGTCTAAATTAAAATTATACCAAATATTCTTTTGTTGCTCAGTTTCGCCAATAATAATTTAATATACCTATCGAATTATTATTGTTGCCCAGCAAGGGCCACAAGGAGGTACGAGCAATTCCTTGCCAAAAAATGTGGGTTCAGAGTTAAGGTTATCGATGTTATTAAAATAGGTCAAAGAAATAAAGTAAATTTTTAAATTCATTAAATAAAGAAAATATTGAATTTATGTCAATAACCCGTAATATAATTAACCCAGATTAAATAAATAAATGAAATTCTAGAAAACAAACAGATAATTGAAATAAATAAATTCAATTCTGGACAGCAAATAAATAACTATAAAATAAATAAATTCAGTCCTGAAAAAGAAACAAATAAATAATTATCAAATAAAATATATATACATAAAATATAGTATATAAAAATCACGTTATATTGCATTTGCGAGTATGTAAAACACTAATGAAACGATAAATTCACAATGTACACTATATCAAATCACATATAACATTTTATTTAAAACTCTAATCACTACACTCACTCATCAACACTTCACAACCACTTTCTAAATCGGTATCATTGTCGGTCTTTGAATCTACAGATATTATTAAACGGTCTTGATTAGGGCTGATGCTTTTTTCTAACTTAATAAATTCATCTTCAATTTTAATGACATGCTGAATACACTTTTTCTAATTACTTGGTGTTATTTCTCCCACTTTAGCTTTAATAAGGTCGACTACTTTGGCATCAAATCTGGGGAAGGTGTAATTTTTGCGAATACTTCTTTTCAGCTGACTCCATATTAGTTCTATCGGGTTAAAAATGCAAACATATGGGGGTAACCGTAAAACTGTATGTCCTTGAGCTTTAGCCATGCTATCAATCCCATATTGTTTTGGGAAGTTTTGCTTCTTAACAATTTCCAAAAGATCTTTCTTCCTAAAATTTTCTTCAAATTCCAAATTATGTTTTCGGAGAAATTCTTGAATATCTTTTTTCTTTGTTCCCGTATTTGGTATTTTCTCAATTTGTCGCGAACAATACGAAGCATTGTCTAAAACAATTACGCTGTTTTCTTCTATATTTGGTAGCAATGAAGTCTGAAACCATGCTTCAAAAATATCCGCAGTCATGTTTTGGTGATAGTCAACGTTTGATGCTTCCATTTTTTTTTTACTTAATTTTTCACTTAATTCATTATGCACCCATCCATTTTCTGATCCACAATGTACTATTAGGTACTAATCTGGTTCCTTTATTTGCAGGCATATCAACTTTACATTTTTTTGCACCATCTATCCAGCCTGTTTTCACTGTATCATGGGTATCGTACCAAGTTTCATCTAAATAATAAATAGGTCGTTGTTCATTTCGAAATTTCTCTATATTTTCCAAATATTCATTACGCCACTGCACAATTCTGAAGCTTTCCATAATACCTGTCCTTTTATTAATAATCTTGAACCTAAATCCTATCTTTATTATCCAGCGCCGAAGTGTTGCTTGACTAACTGACAATGCACCATTTGTTTTCAGTTCCATATGTACTGATTCCACCGTTGGTACCTCATTTTCCATATACTTGCTATAAATTAAATCTCTTAACAATTTCACCATAGACGAATCTAATGCTCGTGCTGCTTCTTTATCCGATCTAACTTTTCGATTAGGTACCACATCCTTAATTATTCTATAGATAGACTGTTCTGAAATTTCTGTTAAGTAGGCCATTTTTTCCACGGCTCCTTTTTCACCTTCACTTTCTTTTATCTTTTTACAAAGGTTTAAAACTACTTTTTTAGCATGTTCGCATAAATATTGTCTAGAACTTTTCTCTGTAATTTGCGAGCCATTACCATTTCCCATATCTTCGTTAAATTCTCTACTGGTGCTAGGTTGAGGATCTTCCCAAGGCCTGAACATTATCACAATATTATTTTACCACAGCCACTAAAAGACGAAAAACACTCGAATATTTCACCATCCGCCGGAATATTCTTACACAACTACATAAAATACGCTTAAACAAAGAGCAATTTCACTTATCTGTTAAAGTATTATATATTCTAGGTACTCACAATCAAAATAAAATGTAAACACTGAACGACACAGTGTATTATTGTATGAAGCACATAACCTATATATTTTAAATATAACACTCGATCGAAATATTGCGGGAGACTGTGGTCCGTCTCTGCTTAATACCTGTGCCGTTCTGCTTGCCCTTTTACAGCATTATGTATGTGTGTAAAAAATTAAGTAAACAGTAGTGACGTTAGATCGTAAAATATTTTTGGAGTGAGTGGCGTAATTATTAGAAATTATAACGGATACTGGCGAGTTTCCCTTAATTTCTTATTTTAATCCATGCCCCTTTCTATCCTAGTGGTAATAGGCGGCAAAGCTTTGAAATTTTTTATCTGACTTAGAAATATGAAGTTTACTTTACTACCCTAATGTTGATAAATTAATAGCTACCTCCAGAATCTATTAAACGATGGGGAACTTGGCTAAATGCACCATCGTACTTATTTTGAAAATGTGAAATCCTCAATACAGCAGTTAAATTCAAATGACGCAGTTTCTGTTTCACAGACGCAATAGGCAATTTTGGATCCAACTCTCAAGAAAATCTGGAGACCATACACAGTTGTTTTTCAAGATTCCACTAGCCATACGGGACTTTCAATATCAGCCAACATTACAATTTACTACAGCGGATGCAATAAGTGTTGTATTCGATCTTCATGAATCAATGCCAATGCCATCAGTGACCCATTTAAAAGCGGGGCACCTTTATAACTTTTTTCTTTTTTGTCCGACTTGAACCAAATTTTACCAAAAGATAGAACAAATTAGAATCTACTTATGAACAAAAAACCATTCGCGTCTTACAAATGCAAAGCCACCTGCGGTACCAAAATAAATGGAAAAAATAAAGAAATTATATTAGGCATTGTTTTATTGAAAAACTTTATTAATGAAAGTTGTTCAGAATTGTCTAAAAGCCTTGAGTCCAAAATTTCAGTAATATTAAAGACTATTGAAATTTTGTTTGAAACAATGTTCGAGTCCGAAAATATCATTTTAATTGTGTTTTTTCTTTAGAAAATTGTGCTATGACAATTTTGCTTAAAATTAAACGTAAGCTGCCAGGTAGTTGTCAAGTAATTTGTATTTTTTTAAAATTTTGTCGAAATTTTGGACTTCAAAAACAAAATTCAATATTTTTTAATATTGCTGAAATTTTGGACTCTAGGTTTTTGGACAATTAGGTGTTTTCACTATGTGCAAATTTGCTTTTTTGTTATAATTAAAATGAAGTACTTGTTATACTAACCCACTTATTGATATTTAAACAGCATTCTATCGTCCATCAAATTAAAATGTCAACAAATAAATAACATATAGTTTTAGTCGTTGAACGAGTACGCAAAACACGCGGTGATGTCATCGGTTATATTAGTTTCTTAAATCGCGTTTAAAAATTGTTAAACACAACATGTTGTTCACTTTATTTACGTTTTATATCTCTTGTCAATGCTTCGACTGGCTAATAACATCAATACTTTGGTAGATTTAGATTGGTCCCTACCTCTTAAAAAATATTATAAACTGATCAACACACACTTCAGTAATTTTTATATATAGTTGTTATAAGTGTATTTATATGGGTGTATATATATGTTTATATGTATATGTGTGTATGTATATGTGTATACATTTTTTGTAGATTTACTTAGTAGTAGTAGTAGTAGTTATGTTGAAATGCTATTTACTATCCTTGTAATTAGGCCGATCAGGCCTGTTTGGATATTGCACAATAAATAAATAAATAAATATGTGATTAAATAAGTAACGCCTACTTAATGCGGGATTTGTAAAAGCTACTTTAGGAAATTTATCTGCAAAATAACGTGTTTATAGCACAAAATGACACTGACAATATAACTGATGGCGTCATGAATGCGTAGTGAATTGATAGTAGAGCCAACCACAAAAAGTTAGAGCAAAAGAGAGATTGGTGTCCACGCTGGCCACCATCTTGAAATCATGACCTCACTCAGACCCTTTGACACAAAGCGGACAAAACACCTAGTAACACATAATTGTATGGTTCATGAGATATCCTTTCCATATAGTCACACTATTCCTTCATTCAAAATCCCAAGGACCAGGAAAGATTTACGAAATTATGTACATAGTTGAACCGTTTGCAGAACTGAAATTGTGAGTTAGAAATGATGAATTTCCGGTAAGCCTGTATGAGTGTCAATGTAGAACTGCTTGACGCCATAATTATATTAAAACAATGTAATTAAAAGTTTGTACATTATTTTTAAATAAAATTCAGTACATTGTGATGAGCGTATATGCTCAATAAATTGGTAAGCAGTTGAAGAGTTTTCCTGTGAACAAAGGAGCATCATGCCATTTTGTTGCTACGTCAGCTTCAATCATTTGGAGTGATAGAAATTTCGTATTTAGTGACAACCTGTACGGTTCGTGAACAGACCGCAGTGCTATAGCGCGATTAAGGCACTAGGTTATTTAATTCCAAAAGACTTTTAATTTTGTATGACCTTTTAAATAACTCACGTGTCAAATTTTGACTGTTCAGTCCAGCTGCTTTGCAGTTAAGATTTGTTTATATTTTCGTTTCATGTTTACCTACAGAAATTACTGTAGACTTTAGCTTTTGTTTAATTTGCCTGCCCATTTTTACATTAAGGACAGTTTGTAAGTTACTATCTTAGTTGGATTCATGAACCGTAAGCATCATTAGGATTTAAGTTTTCATGAGTTACGAAATATGTAGCGGAAATAATACCGTTACGTTGTATTGTTTTAGTTTATTTGTTTATGATCAATTTAACTTCACGTGCCGTGTTCTTTAGCTGGTTACCATATGTTTATTGTAGCAAATGTATTTATCATATTTAACTTGTATATTTTGTAAAGGATTTTCTCTTAATATATTGTTTTGTTACGATTCCGTATTTGAATTTCTTGATAGGTTATGTTTCATTAATTTAAACCTTTTCTTCTCTGGTCTTTTCGGTGAATGACAAAGCCAGCAGTGGCGGCCTTCTACCTTTTGTGCTACTTTAAATATTTTGACTTATATAAAGTTATAGTAAGCCTGTGGCGGTAATCAACTATATTATATTATTATTTAGTAAATTGACTGTCAGAATATTGCTCACCACTTCAGGTGGGTTTTTAGGCTCGACGTTAGGAAATTAGAATATAATATGGGAAAACAATAGAGGTTATATATCTACCCGTAAAAACTTGTTTAACGGTAATTTCATTTTTCATTTTTGGTATTATTTATTCCGGGGACTTTTCTCAATATACCGAAAAAGGTACAGAGCATCTACCAATGAGCTCTGAGATCGAAGGTATTACGGAAGCTGAGAATCGCATTTATATGTCTGAAATGGGGATTTCCCTTAACAATTTTGGATGAGGATCTGATAACAAATACTTTTAACAATATTTGAAACATATAGAATGTGGTCCCGAAATTGGTAAGCTGTCTTAAATAGGGCCACCTGCTTATTACCAGAGATCGGAATTACTTATCGGATATGTGGTAAAACCAGAGCTGGCTTTAGGTGGTTGTGTGTCAGTGCATACAAATTTGCATTCATGTATGAAACAATACCTTACCTCGAAATTTATTTTTGAGAATTTCCTATTATACAAATATGATAAAATCAATTTATTATACACTTATTCGAAGAGAACTGAAGATATAAGGGGACGTACTTAATACTGAATTAACATACACAAGTATTTTTCAATGCCGATTACCAGAATAAAAGTATATTACTAATATGTTCTCTAAATGTTTTAGAGTTGAATGTTGCGTTGGCGTCTTTCGTTGAAAATCCATTTATATTGCGAGAAGGGCCACTCGACTTCGATAGATGTAACTAGGAAATACTTAAAATATCTAAATTTTCGCAAGCTCATCACATTCTCTACAGTTCAATTTGTACCTTTTTTACTCTGAGTAAAATAAATGCATTATTATTATTATTATTATACTTATAGAAACAGTGCTTCACACTTGCAATTTACAGCACACCGTCCTTTCTTACAACTAGATTAAGTAACCAATCTGGTGCACATAGCATCTAGCTCATCGTAGGAGAATACTGATTTCCAGACTTCTTGCATACAAATCGTGATGGTTCTGGGAAGTTTTGCTGTAGTTTATCAGTACTGCGCCACTTTAATAATTGGTAATGTACCCTTAAGGTCAGGATCGAAATGTCAAAAAGTGTATATGTGGTTGCCTAATAATCATTAAAATTCCGTCAAATCGACACTTGGTATTTCACAAATAACTTTTTTATAAGTTATTCAAACGAAGTTTTAAAGTGGGCAGTATTATAACAGAAGTCGGCCAAATACAACTGACCTGTTTGTTTCCTTTTTAAGTTAACGATAAATTCGGAATAAATTATTAAAATTGCCTAATTATCAGACGATACATTTGTAGCTATATTAGAGAATCAGAGTTATTTAAGTACATTTAATTAGGTCGTATTGATGCGATAGTGATTATGTCTTATCTGTGTAAAAAATTGCATAAAATTGCTTTTGTTCATTGTAATGTATGAAATTAATTTTTATCATAAATCGATGAGTCAACAGAATAATTGTAAAGAATATTTAGAATAAGATCAGCATGTAACTAGAAGATGGTGCCAATAGCGTAATGAATGAAAAGAGGTAATGATTTTGATTTATGAATGAAATGTAAAGTATGGCAAATTTAAATTTGTTGAATAAACTAAACAATGAAAGTATTAAATGGTCAACAGTTTGCAATACAGTTGCAAACTGTTGGCCATTTAATACAAGCACTAAAATGGCACTATATCCCAAGTATATAATATATACAATAAATTCTGTTAATTTTTGTCCAAAATTAGGTGAATTTTCAATGAATGTAAATTTATAAATTAGATTCGAACCCTGAATATGGTTCATGGCATTGGTGTTTTAATCAACTGTCCATAACCTTATCTCGTTTATGCTTCCACAGAAAAGAGTATCTTATATTTCATAGTGTGACTGCTTCACCGAGAGGAAAACACGTGTAACTTAATCCCTGAAGTTACGAATTCAATCAGCCAGTTTTGGCAAATTTTTATTGTGTAAGAATGATTAACCCAATGTACTTACTCAGATATTGGTTATGTTCTTTTCTTAGATATGTGCAAAATTATGTTAATTTTTTTTTAGAAAATAGAGATTAGAGAACTAACAACTAACAAGATAGGACAGTCAGACGGAGAAGACGAAATAGACGAAGACAGTTGTGTACTCCAATTTAAAGGGACACGACATTCAGTGGATTTAATTCAAACGATTTTGACCAAGCCTATTAAAAGATAGGTTGGCTCATTAAAATCAACAAGTGCTACGTCACGTATAGACCTCGATGACAGCTACATGCGGCTGTTTTTTTCCACATTTTATAGAAAAAAGTTTAAAAATAATTGTTCTTTCAATGTACAATTCTATCCTAACCAAATAGATATCTTACATATAAACATAGAAATACTTCATGTGACATATATTACTGAGCAACCTGTTTTCTTAGTGACCTTGGCTACTGACAGTCAGTTGAGTTCGGTCGTTCTATCAGGACAGTGTTGTTTAATTTTCACTATTGGCATCTCTTTCTAATGTTACCTTCTCCGTCTGATTATTACATTGTGGCAACTGCGCGAGAACTCCAATTTAAATGTCGAGGTCAGTGGCGCCATTGCTAAAAGACGGGGGGGACATCCCCCGCACCCCCCAGCTTTTGCCTACGGCACTTATACTGCCTGCGGCGCTAATAATTATTAGCAATTAGATATCAGAATAAAAACCTACTAACCTAACCTAAAGGAATCACACGAAAGAATGAAATTATTTTAAGCAGAATAAAAACCTCTAACCTAACCTAAAGAAATCATAGAAAAGAATTAGTGCAAAAATATATTAATCGTTACAAAAATAAAGCAAAAAAAATTCAGCGGACGTAGGAGCTTGAACCCGGGACCTTCCATTGCTTTACCTATGCGCTAGCCACTCGGCTGACAGTGAACGAGTGAACGCTAGAATAAGGAATAAATGCTAAATAATCAGATAAATGATATCACGTTTTGCGCATAGTCTAATCTCCGGACTTTTGGTGTACCTGGACGCTTCTCACAGACACTACGTTCAAGGACATATTTACAACTGTTAGGTAGAATAAAAATTAGATGAGGAACTGTTGCCAAATTTAAATGCATATTGTCTTTGCCATTTTCAATAATTAAAACTTTGATGTGTTCCCATAATTTGAATAAAAGGTTCTTGCTTATTAATTCAAAATTAATAACGTGGTTAACTTTTAAAATGTTTCATTTTAAAATTTAAACAATATCCCTATATGATATTAGTTGTACATGGCATAAATTATGCACACCTACATTTTAGAATTTACCTAACTAGCTATATTTTACGACTACTTATGTAATTAGGTAATATTTATAATTATAATTTGTAACATATATCATATTTTATACTAAAAAAATTTTTGAACATGTGGCAACGCGGACAACATTCTGACAAATATTGAAACTTGCCAATAAAATAAGATAAGATACACACTGTGCCATCTAGGATTAACATAAGTACTAGTTTACGAGTTTTTGATATTTCGATCCTGTCCTTAAGATATATGGTTGGAGTTGGAGTTTGGAGTTTGTGGGAGGGCAGTCACATTTAGGTGAACGCAGCACCTAGGCCCCATTGGGCCCCTTGTACGTCCTCCCGAGGGATACAGGATTCCACCTAGGCCTCCAACCATCCTAATCTTGTGAAGAAGGTGGTGATGCTGCCTAGGGGAATATCCCTCAAGTCGGCCAGTGTAGGCCAACGTTCTCCCAAAATGGATTCTCTGCTAGAGGAGACTGCCGGGCACTCACAGAGTACGTGTTGGACAGTCTCGTCTTCTTGTTCACAACCTCTGCATAGAGGTGTGTCATTTAACTTCATGTTGTAAAGGTGCTTCCTCAGCTGGCAATGACCAGTAAGAATTCCTGTCGCGAAGCGCAGGTTCTTCCTGGACATTCCCAGGTAGATCATCGTTGTATCCTTGTCAGGGTATCTAAGCAGATCCCTGGCCAACTGACAACTATGAGTTTCATCCCACAGTTTTTTAAATTTTCTGTGGGTGTCTTCTTTAATCATTAGCATTATTGCTGAGGTCGGCAGTATGTTGGAAGGGCCAGGTCCAAGTATACTTAGACTGGCTGCCTTCTTAGCCAGACTGTCAGCTTCCCTGTTGCCTCTGCACTGTGCATGCCCTTTGACCCAGCATAGAATGACACTGTTCATGCTGGAGGCGCCCACGAGTGCCTGATGGCATTCCCATACTGACCCTGTTGTTATTTTGTGTCTCTGTAGGGCTAGTAGTGATTGTCTACTATCAGTGTAGATTCTTATTGTTTTTCCCGTTATTTGTCTACGGGAAATTTCTTTTGCGGCTATGGTTATTCCCGCCAGTTCTGTTTGTATTATACTGGCTTGTTTGTCCAGAGCCCATTTAATTTGAATTTGCAGGTTCCTGGAGTATACCCCACAACCTGTTCCTTCTTTCTTTTTCGATCCGTCTGTGAAGATGTTAACTGTTCCTTCACTGACGGCCTCATTGCTACTGTTGATGTGTATTTCATAGGGTCTATCAAAGATGAACTGTGGAGAAATACCATCTGCACGTACCTGCAGAAGTGGCATTTGTTTAATTGCCTCATTCCACAGCCGGCATCTGGTCACTCCACATCCTATGTTTGGCTGTATGCCAACGGATTTGAGACGTGCCATAGTAGTTAGGGCCACCTCTTCTAGATATATGTCTAGTGGTGGCAGGCACAGCATCACTTCCATTGCTCTTGTTGGTGTTGTTCTCATAGCTCCAATTGTGTTTAAACAGGCTACTCGTTGTACCTGGCTGAGCTTACGTTTCGCTACAGTCTGCTGACTCTTAGGCCACCAGACGATGGCTCCATAGGCTATCATTGGTCTTATTATAGCAGTGTAAATCCACATAGCCACTTTGGGTTTCATTCCCCAGGTTTTCCCTATGGTTCTGCGGCACTGCTCAAAAGAGATGTAAGCCTTCTTTAGTCTTCTGTCTAAATGAAGATTCCATGTTAGTTTGGCATCAAAAGTTACTCCAAGGTATTTTACTTCTGATGCGAAATTTAGTGTGGTATTTAGGAGAACGGGGGCCGTCATTGGCCCCAATTTCCTTTTCCTTGTGAAGAGGACCAGCTCTGTCTTCCTGGGGTTGACCGACAGAGAGTGTTCTCTGCACCATCTTTCGATTATTCTCAGGGCCATCTGCATTCGATCACAGAGGACTCCTTCGAATTTACCACTAAGCAGTATCGTTAGATCATCTGCGTATGCAATTGTGTGGAATCCCTCGGAGTTGAGGCGGCGCAGGAGGCTGTCAAGAACTAAGTTCCATAGGAGAGGTGATAAGACACCCCCCTGAGGACAGCCTCTTGCAACCATTCCTCTAACAGCGATGTCTCCCATGTTAATCTGTACCGCTCTTTTTGAGAGCATGTTGGATATCCAGCCACTTACGATCGGAGAAACGTTCCTGCTCGTGAGGGCTGCTGTAATTTTTGGAAAGGTGGTTTTATCAAAAGCGCCTTCTATGTCTATGAAGACACCCAGGGTGGACTCTTTATTGTCCAAAGACTTTTCAATCCGACCACTAACCGCATGAAGGGCGGTGTCGGTGGATCTGCCCGGGGTGTATGCATGCTGATTGGGATGTGTGGGATTAGCAGTAATCGCAACATCCCTCAAGTATCGCTCACATAGCTTTTCCATCGCCTTGAGAAGGAACGAGGTCAAGCTAATGGGTCGGTATGCTTTGGGGGTAGTATAGTCTATTCTTCCCGCCTTTGGTATGAACACTACTTTGACTTCTCTCCACACCTTCGGAATATAAAGGTGTGCTAGGCACGTCCTGAATATTGCTGTCAGGTGCGGCACTATTTCATCCAGACCCCATTGTAAAAGGGCTGGATGAATGCCGTCAGTACCTGGCGATTTGAAGGGGGAGAAGCCCAGTATTGCCCATTTAATTCTGTCTTCACTCACAATTTGTTTGGCAGTTTGCCAGTCCAGTTCGGTGGGTTGAGTGTCGGTTTCATTTGGCCATTCCTTCCGATCTGTCACTACAGATTCTGGGAAGTGAGTTTCCATAAGCAACTCTAGGCTTTCATGTAGGTCGTTGGTACTGGTACCATCATCCTTTTTCAGTAGACCTAGGTGATTGTCTTTGTTTTTGGCAAGTATTTTATGTAGCCTAGCAGCCTGCGAGTAATCCTCGATCTCCTCACAGTAGGCTCTCCATGCCTCTCGTTGTCTCTGCCTGACTAGTTTTTTGAACTCTCTTTGATTGGTTCTGTATAGCTCCCAATCTGATTCAAGTTTTGTCATTTTCGCCTTGTTGAACGATGTCCTAGCTTGTTTCTTGAGGTCGGTCAGCGTCTGGCACCACCATTTAGTGGCTTCCCCAGGCTGCTGTTGTACGGCCTTCAAGGGACACGATGCTTCGTAAGCTTTTTTCATAGCGGTTTGAACAGTTTTAACATACTGCTCAATCTCTCCGTTGTTTTGTGGCACCTCGTTGTGTACATCCCTCAGGTTCTCCCTGAGTTGACGTCGATATTCATCTCTGTCAGTGTCTCGGGGGTTCCTGAGGAGTTTTCTTGGTGCTTTGATTAATTTAATGCCGAATTCAATCCAGCGGTGGTCTAACATTGAAGCAGCGTCAGACACATGCCAGTCTTGGATCGAGTTGGATATACGGTTTGTAGCTAAGGTGATATCTACTATGGTTTGACTTCTAGAGTTAATAAATGTCGGTGTACAGCCTTGGTTAATTATATTAAGGTTATTACCGATTATATAGTCGTAAAGTGACTTACCTCTAACATTGTTGTCTTTGTTGCCCCAGGTTACATGGTGAGCATTGGCGTCACATCCCATGATTAGTTCCCATTTCTGGGTGAGGCAATGAGTTACCAGGTTCTCCATTTCCCTTGTCGGCGGTGGTGTTGCCTGGTCCTGGGGGAGATACACTGATGCTATTACGACTGTTGTTGGTTTGCCTGATATTGCACATTCCACCCTCACGGCCGTGAGATCAGAGGTTGAAAGGTGTTGTAATGGCTGGATTTTGATGTGCCGGGGGGCATAAATCGCTGTCCTCGGCGTCATTGTTGGTGAGCTGAAAATAACTCCGCTTAGTTTTGTTAATCCAGATATTTTAGATTTAACTATCCAGGGTTCTTGGATTAGAGCCAGTGTATCCTGCTCCACATCGAGTCGTCGGCACAATGTTGCCGTTGCCGCTCTACTGTGTTGCAGGTTACACTGGACTACTCTTACCTTATTTGGCTCGTTCTGTGGCGAACGTTGTCGCTCTGCCGCAGACTGTACATGTTGTGGTGGGCGCTGGCGCTCATCCACTGGTTGGTGCGGCGAGCGTGGCCGCTCTGCCGCTTGATTGGCTAAGGTTTTATTATCCATATGGGTTATTTGTTGATTTCGTCCATCTGGTTCCCCACCCGCCACGGAGCCCTCTTTGGGGATGTCGCACGGCAAGCCCGTGCGATCACCAAGGATACCAGATGGATATAGCCCCCAGAGACAGGCAACGCTGTGAGAGGGTGGCGCAAACCTGACTGCCGAGGCGATCGACAGCCAGATCCACGACCCCCTACGCGCCCCCTGCCGCCAGAGACTCACCCTGCCGGCCCTCTGACGGGACGACGCAGCCGGTTGATCAGGAGTGGGTTAGCTCCCGACCGCCCGTCTAGCCGAACTCCGGACCAAAGTGGCGTGTTGCAGGCACGGCCCACTCAACCACCAGGATTCCTTCATCCGACGACACGGGTCGCCACGCACGGCACAAACACGTGGGGGCTGGTTACTATGGGATGTCGCCCAAATTCCCATAGGCATCGTTAGAGGTACCCTAACCCTGGTACCATTCAGTCCTCGGCACGATGGCTTACACCTTGACTTGGGGGATGTTTTTCGAACCTCCCGGTCTAGATCCGCCGCCTTTTGTTTAAGCAGTGTCACCTCGTGCAGGGTGTGGTTCTTCACCACATGCTTACCAGCACCTCCGAAGGGGCATTGGTGAAGCTGGCGGACGGTCTTGGACGGTGATAGGCTAGGGCAAGGATGCTATATTCGCGTCAACCGTCCCTGGTGTGCGTCAACCCACCCCGGTAAACCCAATTAAGGGGCCGAGTGAGCCAACGCACTCCTTGACACCAAGATATATGGTGTAAGAGAGGATCTTGTGTGGGGTGGATTTTCACTTTGCACATCTCTTTCTGTGAATGTCCACCAACGCAATTCACCAATATGTGACATTCTTTTTCCAAGTAAACTTGATAAATGAATTGCTCGACTAGTTGGTCATCTTCTGGTTTAAATTCTTCTGGAGATTCAAGAAATGCCA
Source organism: Stenurella melanura (assembly GCA_963583905.1). NCBI lineage: Eukaryota > Metazoa > Arthropoda > Insecta > Coleoptera > Cerambycidae > Stenurella > Stenurella melanura. The sequence continues at coordinate 46,506,983 of OY757317.1, forward strand.
AAGCATCAAGAACTTCTTTCTCTGGTATCTGGAAAGCTTTCCAAAAAGCTAGTTTGCCTTTATTTTTGAAGCACCCAGTAATATCACGGCCTGAAAGTGCATGAATGCTTGACCTTTTGTCTGTCTTGTACTGGAACAAACAAGATTGATAAATCGTCTATTAGGCGACTCTGCCTGGGGTAAAAAAGAGGTGATTTTACAAATTTTGTATACCATTTGAGTTAGCAATTCTTATAGAAAAAAATTCCACTAAACAAGGTTTACTTATAACCGGGACCGGAACAAAAAGTGATATAGTGTGAGAGTCTGTAATTCGTTTATTAACAACTTCTTGGACACGAGGCTCGGTGCAAATGAAAGCTGACAAGTTTTTACACCAACCACAAAAAGTTCTACAAAAAATATTCAATCCCTGAAGAGTTATACCCGTTTTTGATCCTTAATAAAATCTCTCCCGCAACGTGAAAATAGTAAGAAATGACGTGCAATGGGGCGGCGGGTTCGATCCTCGGTGTGGTCAAATTCACTTTTTTTTTCGTGCAAAAAAATATTTCCTATAATAAAATAATTTTTAAATTGTAAAAAACGCTATAAATAATTATTTATTCGTAAGAACTTCATTAAATCCGTAACTCTCGAGCTGATGCTGTGCACCTGCTTTGTATGCGCTACATTTTTTATAATCAAAATCATGGAACGGTGGAAGGGGATGGACCCCTTTGCGAGTGGGGGATCGATTTTTTACAGCACGGTGGTCCTTGACCGAGATGCGTGCAGCTGTTCGTTTTTTCCATGAATTTTCTTGCTACGTACGGACATGTATTTTAAGATACAGTGTTTTTTCCACATGTTCATCCAGAATTACCGAAATTCTTATTTTTTCATGCGCATGCAAGAAAAATTGTGCAAATCTTAGATGTCCATGTAGAAAACTAAATTTGAAATGTTCGATATTTTGTAAAAATTGTGAGGGAGTTACTTATGAGAACTGCGAAGAAACAAGAATAACCATTTTGCACAATGAACCCGATCAAGATAATGATGCCAGCAAGACTAATTTTATTGCTGATCTTGAGAACGATTTTGATGATAATATTTTACAAAACATACAAACTGATAATGATGTAATGGAATGTGATTCATTTAACTCTGAAAATTGCAACCACAACTTCTCAGCTGGGTGCTGAGGAAGCTGTGAAAGGATAGCAACCGGTTAGCTCAGTGCTGGTCGAGGGTTACTCGGTGGCGAGAAGATATATATTTTTGAATATTTATTTGCTTGTCAAATTAACCAAACAAAACTTTAATAAACTACAAAGAATTTGGACGCCAGCCTAGTCAGTAAATAACACTCTTGCAAACTTTATCAGGGGGAGAAAAAAATTTGAAATTGAGAAAAAAGAAATACAAGAAAACTACAAAAAACTATGGTGACGAAAGTCACTGCAAAACCAAACTATTAGCAATTTAACAAAAAACCTGAGTATTGATAAAATTTTACTTCCGAAAATATATGAATAAGCTACTGATTAATGTAATAAATGAAATGAGTAAATGAGAAAACTCTACCATCATGAAATTCACAAAATGGCTGTGACGTTAAATTAGATTCCGCCCATACATTTGTATGTGGGAATATAAACTTAAAAATTAGTGAGGCTACGATTGTTTTTTAATGTTGCTGTTGGTACCTGAGGAAAAAAAGGATATGAATTTTCTTCTTTACTTTTGTTGATAGCAAGGAGACCAGGTAAAATAATGTGTATTCATATTTATCGATGGCTCAGTAAGAATACTCCAAGAACCTTAATGTTTACTATGTGATTTTTAGTCATTATAACTTAGGTTCATTGTTTTGTTATGTCTGGGGTGTTATTATAACTTCATTTAAGGTAATTTTCCGTGTTATTGTTAGAAAGAAATTTCGTTGCTTAACCTAAAAATGATAAACGCACATACGAAATTTAGTAATCACGACGAGCGGGCATATATTTTATGACTTTTTGTAATGGTTCAAGCTAATGCTATTTGCTCTCACCTGTAGTGGAGAATCCTCATTTAGTTAAACAAATAAGGTTGTAAACATTCGAATTTATCTCTCCTTGATCAGCTGTCATATTTAAGATATAGGGAATAACGTGTTACCAACATTTGGTTATAAATGGAATATTTATTAGTCATTAAATCGTGGTTTTATTTATTTTATTGTTTATATGGTCTAATAATGGGTTTTGTGTATCTTAGTTTCTATTCTAAGGAGAGTTTTAATCATTCTATGGCTGGAACTAATTTTCTGTTACTTATCAATTCCTAGGGTATTTTCCTATGAGATGTTGAATTGTGATTGGTCGTTAAAACAGAAAAAAACAGGTGATTAGGAAAAAAACGGTTGGTTTCGAAAACCGGCGTGCTTTTTTTCTTTATTGAGTCGTCAAGCCGATTAGTCAAGATTTTTATAATTGCTTGTAAAAGCAACCCCAACTTAATTACGGGGGATTATACTATAAAATTCTTACATTTGGAAGGCCTAATTGTGTGTAGCTGTTTGAAGCCAAATTTTGTTATAGAGGACTTCTAAATAGGCAATAAATACGACATTGTTGAATACCTGTTTGTGCCCTGACGATTTTGCGGGCAATTTGGATAATTTGGGTAATTTGAAATAATTTGGAAAATCTGGAAAATTAGACATTGTACTCAAGTGATACTAAGTTACATAAATTGTGAAGCTGATAAGCTGTGTATGTCTATGTAGTTTTATCGACTTGGAAATTGGTGAATCGATTGTTGGGAGGTCCCGCGAAGCCATTTTCTGAAGTCGTCGTTTTGGTATGGTCACATGTCACAGTTGAGACACATGGTTTCTGGTTATGAGGACACATGGATTTAAATGTTGATGAGATACTGAAGCTGAGGTGTACATGAGGTTTTTTGCAGTAACAACAGCATAGTAACCTGTACTAACAGATTTTTGCTCAACGCTGGATACCGGATGAGTACCTTTTTTTTCTAATGTTACCAGGATAACTAAAAGTTATATGTGTATTAATAATCTGCCGTTATATTTTAATCTTTACTTATTTCTCTATATATAGATGATATTTATGGTCAAATATTTTTATTAGTTACTCAATTAAGCATATGTGAAAATAAGACATGTGAGTAACTGCGCAGTTAACATCTTATTTACAGGTATTTTATGGTTATATCATTAGTTTGTAAGGTATATCAATCTTTTTATTTACGTTGTTTATTGGCAGCGTCAATGTAGAGCAACACATTTTAATTTAACCTAACTATAAATCATTGACAGTACATCGTTAGAGATCGTTAGAAAATCGTCAGTATATTTTTAACAATTCAGTTGCGAAATATCAGTGATCAACCAATAGTGGTTTTTGTAAAAAAGTAGAATATTTTTATTTGTAAGTTATTGGTACAATAGTAGTACTAATCGTAGATCTAGCGAATAAGATTCTTTTTTAATAATTTCCTATTAATAATTTTCAGAAAACTGAGCCGATTTGTACATTATTAATTGTATTTTGTATGTAAATTAAATAATTATTTTAAATAGATTTCTTTGTGTTTTGACTTAAATTAAAATTTAACACGGTTTTTGGTAGTTTTTTGATAATCGGTGTGTCATACTCAATCTAAGGGGGCTGGAATTTATAGGAAATTACCTGGCGCTCATTTCAACTTATGGCAAAATTGAAATCGTTAAAAATAAACGATCTTCACCTCTGAGATTCTCGTGATAGAGCTAGCCGACCTTAAGATTTAAGAACTAATTGTAATTTAGAGTCAAATTTCACTTTGTATTTCTTAAATTCAATTTGACCCGTAACATGGCTGACAAAAATTTTGAATAAAGCTAAGAAAATGTAGTACAACTGAATTAGAGAGAAAATATCTGAGTTACTATGTGAAAAAAAACTAATACTGTAACAAATATAGCAAACAAAATTATGGGTTTAATCTCCCGAGAAATAAACAAATAAAAAATTATCTCTTAACTTCTTGTACTAACACGAGCTTAGCTAAATGCGACAAAACGACTTTAGGTTTCGACTTTTAATGAGATGAGATTGTCTACACACGATTAAGAAACAAAGAGTCTAATTTATCCCTTGAATAATTTCCGAGTTTAATCCTCGTCCACGATAATCTAAATAATGACAAAACACCACGGTATTGTGTCTCAAGCGACCACAAAACACAAAACTGCCACGATAATTAATGAGTTAACATGTGTCCAATGGACGCAGAAATCGCACAAACATGTGCGTAAATAAAAATTAATTATTACACGGAATATCCTTTAATTCCCAAAAACTATACAGCAACGTTAACTCAATAATATGACATCATTTAATAATCAAATATAGTAAAAATACCAAAGGATTAAAGAAATAAACGTGAAAATCCGTTAAAGAATAAGTAACGATTTTAACTCACCAGCGTCAAAAAGCGAAAGTAAAGTAGCATGGATATTTCAAATGGCCTCAATTATGTTTCTACGGCGTATGCGCACTTGTTGATTTCGCGTCGGGCATTACCGCGGGTAATTCAAATTTATTTAGCACGGGTGCTTCAACGAAAAAAAAATGTTTTCGTTACAAAATTCTGGTGTTGTTTTAGAGAATGAACGCAACGAATGCGATGATATTTTTGTAGAAGATAATGATGAAGATGAATGCACTTTTTGTAATGAGCATATAGACGATGACGATGTAGATTTAAACAGAGATGAATTGTTAAATGTTTTCAATTCAGATTGGGACACGGAAAGTTCTTTATCAAGCGATTGTTACTAGTTGTAATCACATAGTTATTAGCGTTAACAGTTATTAATTGTAAATATTTCTAATTAAAACAATAAAATAATAATGTCATTAAAATAGTAAAATCTTTTGATTATTTCTCATTTACAAATAACAAAGTGTGTGTTTTTTCATGAGACGTGATCTTTTTTTCATTATAAGAAAAAAATGAAAAAATGTTTTTTTACCTTTTTATTATTGGTCTTTTTTCGACAGGCACCCCTCAAATAAAGAAAAACAAGCCTTCTCTTTCACAAAAAGTAGTAAAAAAACAAAAACTAATGGCAAACCCTCGTTGGACAAGAACAATTATGTGTTTGCTGCAAGATATCCATTTATTTAATGTAAAATGTATTTACGACGTTCTTGGAAATTTCTCAAAAAGTAAAACCATTTATTATCATAAAAAATACTTGGTTATATGGAAAAAAAATCAAATTTGACGAAAGAAAAAATTTGCCCCCACCGAGGATCGAACCCGCCACCCCATTGCGCGTCATATTTTGCTATTTTCGCGTTGTGGGAGAGATTTTTCTAAGGGTCGAAAACGCGTATAACTCTTCAAGGATGAATGTTTTTTGTAGAACTTCTTGTGGTTGATGGAAAAACTTAACTTCATTTGCACCCAACCTCGTGTACAAAAAGTTGTTAATAAACAAATTAGAGCCTTTCACTCGATATTACTTTTATTTCCGGTTCCGGTTATCCGATCAAGTTCTTTCTGATCTAAAAATTTTCCTTTTGCCAAGCACTTTCATATGCACAAAACCCCATTTCGATACGCTTACCCAGAGCCGAGATATTTCATTTGTTAATTTGCAAAATTAATTTAAATCTTAAATAAACAAAAGCAAAAAGTTGCATTCGTGCAGACTTCTATGGCGGTTATGCCCGATGTCAATATTTATTGCTTAAAGTTGGTTTGAAGTCGATCAAACTTTCGAAAAAAAAGTAATTTGCTAATTAACAAATAATGCCAATTGTTTAAACAATCAAAAAGTATTGAAGATATCGGGCCAAAAAGTATGGTATATTCTTTGGTATAAAAAGCATGTTTAAAAAAAAAAACAATATCCTCACCTCATTAGTTTAGGAGTAATCAATTTGTTAATTAAGAAATTTATTTTGGATATAACAATTGAACGTGTTGACAAAAGGAATTGTACCTGGCGCCAAACCACGCGTATGGAAAATACCATTTGATTGAATCAAGATTTTTTCGGATCCGTCAAACCGTTTTCATTTTATTAAATAAAAACGAAAAAAAATTGTTTCAACAATTATTTGACCATGAAGCTCACGGTTTAGGACAATTTTTCGTAAGAAAATCTTGTTCAGCGGAACTTTTCCTATAAGAATCCGTGACTAACTCAAATGGTATATAACATTTTTGGGAAAAATCCCAGGCAGACTCGCCTATATTAGCACCAACTCCTGTGACAAACCTGCTGTGTTTTGAGAAGAGTGTGAAAGGATAAAAACATCAGCATCCGGTGAATATATGTGCAAGTTAGTAAAATGACGCGAGAGAGTTTAGAATAATTTTCGTATCTGCTTCTTCTTGCGTGTGTTTAATTTCTCTAGCTTCATTTCCATTTGATGACCTTGCCTCATTTCCCCAACCATCAGTTTTAGTTTCAAATTCAGTGCATGTAATACGGCTTTACTTGCCAGATGGCGTTACTTGGATCTCCAGAATAATTTAAGCCAGAAGCTAAACAGCAATTCATTTGTCAAGTTTACTTACTACACACAAAAAGATGTGCAAAGTGAAAATCTACTCACCACAAGATCTTCCCTAACACCATATATCTTAAAGGTACAATACCAAGTATTAGATTGGCCCAGTGCTGATTAACAACACCGAGACCTCACAGAATGCCATATGCACCAGAATGGTTACTTAATTAAGTACGTTGTGAGAAAGGATGGTGTGCTGTAAATAGAGAAGTATTGGAAATTTCAAATACTGCCACGCAGTATTAAGGGACTTCCTTATTTTATTAGTGCATCATCCTTATTTTATCAACGAAATGTTAGTTATTGGAACACCTGCTTCGTTTTCCGTGTCATTATTTCTGTGCAATTCGATGCTTACGCACTCATTCCCTAACCTTACAAAATTAATAAATAAATAATTTTTATATATTTTTTTTTCTATCCTTCGTGCTCTGGTGCATGTGTACTGTTTTATTAAAATTCAATATGGAATCGGATCAGATACTTATAAGTTATATTATCTACCTATTACTGAAAGTTGCCAAATGTCAAAATACTGTAAATTTAACGCACTGCAGTATTCCTTCACGAATAAGGACAAGCACTATCTCTTATTTGTGGTTCAAACTGCGCAGGCGTACATGTCAAAATAATGCTTACTTTAATACTGCTTGTCCTTATTGGGCGTCCAATAATTCCCTAATTGCAAGTGTAAAGCACAGTATTTAAGGTGCACAGAAATGAGTAAGTTGAGGCGATAACATAGACTTTGCGGACAATGAAAAAGAACCCTCGGATGACCTGTGAAACTCTCTTTTTACTAGACATTTACGTATTAATTAAAAAATATGTGTAATAATAACGTACAAGTTATATTGAATATTGTTATACTATTCCTTCATTAAAAACCGCTGCCTAAGGAATCACTACTTCCACATCCAGATTTTTCATCAAAGTCACTTTAAAGGAAACACCTTGACTAGATTTGCACTCTAGTGTGTGAAAATTATTGGTTATAGAATTTTAATAATATTTGGAACACATGTCATAGAAAAGTTTGAGGAGTTGGTTTCTAACAAATACGTTAAAAATGAAGTTTTTAATTTACCCTACTTATTTTTCCCTATTCACAACCTACCACGACCCACCCCTTTAATGGAATCATCTCAATCAGATGTCATTATAATACATCCGTGTACTAACTTTCAAGTAAATATCTCAATTTTATGTTATCAAACCCATTAATAATGGAGCGGAGATGATGTTTGAAAAATATTAGAAATAAATCTGGGGCCTTGGTTTCTAGTATATACACCATATCCCATATTTATGTACTCGTACCAGCATGATTTACTTATTTTCCCCTATTTACTCGTATTCGACCCTCAACCCTTCAACGGAATCATCTTAAAATATAATCTAGTTCCAGATGTCGTTATAATACATACGTGTTCCAAATTTCAAGTGAATATCTCGATTTAATTTTATTAACCCCTTTAATAATGGATTAAGGGTGGTGGGGGTTGAAAAATATTACTAAAAAATATGAGGCCTTAGCTTCTTGAACATACGCCGAATTTCAAGTTTCTGTACCTTTACCAGCTTGCTTTACTTATTTTTCCCCATTTACCACCAATGGGCTTGTTCAGCATTTTTTTTTATTTCATAAATCGAAAGTGCAAGTATAAATTAATGGATCTGCAAAAAATCAGAATCTTATTCGCACGTTTAGTATCTTAAAAACTATTACAAATTTCCATCTCGCGAAAATGGGGCGTGGCCAGGCGCTACGTCACTATACGCATAGACTCGGCGATCTCAATAGGCTTGATGCTCCTTATTGGTTATAATTATAAGTGTTTTCGAAGTATTGTTTGTTTTGCTTACTACTTGACAGTAGGGGAGTACAATTTGGTGAAATGTCAAAAAATTACAATTTTCTCTCGCTCCTGCCGGAACGAATTTTCGATTTCGACCCTGCAATTTACGATTAGAATTCATCGCCGACCTTCTCCTTTCCGTAGGCACATAGAACGAATTTCCACTGGACGTATTTATTTAGTTACCAGCGTTTAAAAATTCCATGTTTTTCGACTTTTCAGGTTAAATTTGAAGGGTCCCAGAAAGCCATTTTTTACGTCACTTGCGTATAGTGACGTCACAAATGAGCGCTCGGTTTTTGCAACTATTACTAATTTCAACTCCTTATATCTCGAGAACGGAAAAAGTTAATAATATGAAATTTTAAGTGTATAATGAGAATATCGAGTACTATATGAAAAAGTATAAAAACCATATAAAAAGAATATCATGGAACAAGCCCATTCGTTCAACGCAATCATGTCAAAATGCGATCCAGTTTAAGATATCGTTATACGTGTAACAAATTTCAAGTAAAAATCTAAATTTAATTTTATCAATATTTTTAATAAGGGAGTGGGAGTGATGGGGGGATGGAAAATATTATGGAACAATCTGAGGCTATCGCCTTGAGTATATACACCAGATCACAAATTTCTATACACTTTCCAGCTTGCTTTACTTAGTTTCCCTATTTACCACTATTTAACCCCCTACCCTTGAACGGAATCATCTCAAAATATAATCTAGTTCCAGATGCCGTTATAGTACATATGCGTACCAAATTTCAAGTGAATATTTCAATTTTATTTTATCAACCTCTTTAATAATAGAGGAGGGGTGGTGGGGGTTGAAAAATAATATAAATAATCCGAGACCTTGGCTTCTAGTACATACACCTAATTTCAATTTTCTGTACTCTCACCAGCTTGCTTTATTTATTTTCCCCTATTTACCCCTATTTAACCCCCAACCCTGCAACGGAATCATCTCAAAATATAATCTAGTTCCAGATGTCGCTATAATACATATGTGTACCAAATTTCAAGTGAATATTTCAATTTTATCTTATCAACCCCTTTAATAATGGAGTAGGGGTGGTGGGGATTGAAAAATAATATAACTAATCTGAGACCTTGGCTTCTTGCACATACACCGAATTTCTAGTTTCTGTACTCTTACCAGCTTGCTTTATTTATTACCCCCTATTTACCCCTATTTAACCCCCAACCCTTCAACGGAATCATTTCAAAATATAATCTAGTTTCAGATGTCCTTATAATACATACGTGTACCAAATTTCAAATGAATATCTTAATTTTATTTTAGCAACCCGTTTAATAATGAAGAAGGGGTGGTGGGGGGGTTGAAAAATATTATAAAAAAATCTGAGGCCTTGGCTTGTAGTACATATATCAAATTTCAAGTTTCTGTACTCTTACCAGCTTGGTTTACATATTTCCCCATATTTACCCCTATTTATCCCACAACCCTTCACCGGATATCTTCAAAAAACAATCCAGTTCCAGATCTCATTATAATATATACGTGCACAAAATTTCAAGTCAATATCTTAAACCGTTCCGGAGAAACCGTGCGGACAAAAAAAGTTACAGACCCCAAGACCGACAGACCGACAGACAGAAATTTTTTTTTCGCTCAAATTTAAAATCTCGACGTTTCATGACATTCTAAACCGATTTCAAGAAAAAAAAAATTGAAAGTTTTTTTACGATTACTATACTTCCAATCCACTACGTGGATGTGGAAGTAAAATCCCACGGAATTACACAAGCACATGCACTAATATTAAGAAAATCTCGTTACCAAATAAATGTGTGCCCGGGACATTATCGACGTTAAATAAATTTTTACGCATAGATAAAAAGTAGGTATCTTAACATTTCAGCCAAATAAATGCGACTTCGAACGTCCGTAGTATATCAGAGTTCAGATTTTCTGAGAAATTTAGAAAAATCGTTTAATGTTGACACATGTGACAGTACAATTTCAAATGCATCTGTATCTGAAATATTTGCCAATCACAAACACCAGGAGAAAAACTATCCTCAACCTGGAAATTTTTCCGAACCTAATCATAATGTCACGCATTACGCCCCCTTGGGACGGGAAGCTGATACGCCATTGGTAGAAGTACGTTTCTAGAAATTTATAGAAGAAGATAGAGTTTCTACATTGTTCTAGATCGCAGCCGAGAAGGATATAGAAGATTTTCAGATGGATCTAGAAACGTTTTTGGAGTATACAAGGCAAGATGTAAGGGGGGGAAAGAGAAGATTTGACTAACAAGTGAGAGATTAGAAATCCGAAGTGATATAAAGTAATAAGTAATAAACATTGTAAAGGTTATTTTAGTCAGTAAAAGTGTATTTCAGTTTAATAACTTTTCGCACTGAGCTGTTATTATAGTCACGGTAGATCTGAATAGTCAGGCAGATCTCGTGATGCTCTTTTCGGTTAGAGTTTGCATGAGAAAGGAGTGAGTATCTCTCTTGATCGGTTTTCTTTGTATGAATGGTGACAACTACATTCCTAATTATTTTTTGAAGTTACCACCCTGAATAATTTTCACTGAAAGTATAGCGGGCTTTCTACTTGGTAATTACAGCTACATTACAATTATTGTTGTCCCTCGTCGTTTTCTAATTATTTTCCTAAAGCGACTACCCTGTATGATTTTCACCAAAATTGTAGCAGGTGTGTTATTAATTATTTTTAAAAATGACCAACCCTGTATGAATATCTACAAAGTACAGCGAACTTTCTTCATGGGAATTTTGACAACTGCATTGCAAATATTATTCTGCACCATCGTTTCCTAATAAGTTTTTTAAACTGACTTCCTTCTTGGTAATGGTGTCAGTTATATGGCAAATATTATTTTCCTCCTTTAATAAATACAAGGAGGTTACCCTAGAGTAATTAAGGATCGTTAGTAGAAGACAATATTTATACCATAGCTGATATTATCATCAATGAGAAAATCTGACATACCTTTAGGTAAAAATGTACAAGGCGGTCATCCAACAGTAAAAATAACTAATTTATAAAAAGTGGCAAATAAAGAAAGAAGTTCTGTGTCAAATACCTTTACGGATTTTTTAAAGGCAGTTCATATTTTTGAAAAGAAAATTGTCACCGCTTTCAGTGGTCCAATTTCATGTAAATCTACAAAAGTTAAGCAATTATGCAGCCTTATAGGATTTATCATTTTCAAACTTTAATTCTGAAAAGACCAGACTATTTAACTGTAACCGCTCCTCTGCCATAACTTCGAATATTCTGTAATAGAAAGTACTTATTCTGACCTGCACCTGTACCACAGTAGTTTGGCAACACCGTCACGGCTCTTAGTCTCAGTACCTTATTATAATTGGCCGCCCTTGCATGCTATATGATCAGATAGATTAAATATTAATAACACACCGATACACTGACAAGAAAGCAACGAACGCTTGAAGCTCACCCTGGACACCGAAACAAACTCCAAACAACATGTGAATAATACCTGTAATAAATTCAGAAATAGATTAAGTATACTGTGTTCTATGCTAAAACACTCTCCAGCCCACACCACTGCACTGCTATATGAAACATACCTTAGACCCATAATTACTTATTCCTCTCCCATATGGTATCCCCTCATCACCCGTACCCAACAATCCCACATGTAAGTCCCGCAAAACAAAATCCTCAAAATTCTACTTAAATTTCCAAACAGAACAACCACCCAATTCATCCATCCTGGCACCCCATTATTATACAATTTCATTCTCCCGCACCTTCTCCCACACTTCGCAAACTCTTCTCTTCAACAATCCCATTCTATAAGATCCACTAACCCCTAAATTTCTCACAGCACGCACATATCCCTCCCTGAATTATATTTGCAGCCCCTAAACTAACATACTAATTTGAATTTTGAAAATATGACTAAAATATAATTACACAAAAAATAACAGAAGGACTAGTCCACAAAAAAAACAAGCAAAAAACACAAAAATATAAATACAACATAAAACACACAAAAAGCAAAAATAAACTACAATATCGCTAAATGCAAAAAACAGAAAATCCGAAACAACAAGCAAACATATGGAAAACGATGCCACAAACAAAATATATACACATAAATCACTAACACACTAATATAGACCTCAGAGTACCTAACTAGGACTAAAAGTGCACTTACAACCTATAAACACTTATTTCAATTGAACATCCCATAAAATAGTCAGCCTACATCAGGGTGGACACCATATGCGACTGGGATACCAGAGCAACACTTTCACGCTTGCATGATCAGTTGTAGTATTGCTTTTAATATGTAATTATTGTGATTAAATTTTGATGTCTCGAGTCGGTGCCACTGCCTGATAGCTAGATATTGCATATTTTTTATTTTTATTCTATTATTGGATGGTAAGTTTGAATTCGAAATATTTTCTATGATGATATTAAATGGGATCATTTTTAGTAACAAAATGAATTATGAGGAAAAGCAGCGTAGGCTTTTACAACTTCACAGCATTTTACATCATGATATTGATACTAATGAGGATTTGCCTGATGATGATGAAGAAGATGCTGTAATTAACTGTGTAGAAAAAAGAGTGTAAGACTCAGAAACCAAACAAGATGCCGAAATCAAGTATAGCGAAAATGAAGAACGTAGACCACAGTTTACTGGAAAAGTTGCTGTTATGAAATGGAATAAGCATGTGCATGAGTACGAATATCTATCTAATTTACGGATGCATATACCTATAATAAAAGGAATTGCTAGAGATGCCAAAAATCTTTTAGAATGTTGACAACTCTTCATTACAGGTGAAATGTTGATTTCTATAGCGGACAACACATACAATTTTTTAAGAAGTACTTCTATAAATTTGATACACGCAACAGAGATGCCAGACCGATAGATTTGAAGAAAATACGGGCTTTTTGTGATTGCTATATTTGGCAGGTTGCCTAAAAGGCACTCGCTTGAATACAGAAGAATTATGGGATCGACAGGGAACAAGAGTTGAACTATTTTGTCCCTATATAGGTTTTGATTTCTATTACGAGCAATGCATACCGACGATAAAGAAACTAGAGTCGGACGAGAAAAGACCGTTAAATTGGCAGGTACATAAATTATTTTTCAATTTTTTGTTGTCAATTGGTAAAAGATATCGATAAATTCCTAAGGACCTTTTTTATACAGTATTTCCTTATAAATAAAAACGGTTTAATACAAAATATTGATAGGATGACCCTTTCAAAAGTTTTAAACGATAATTTCCGATGGTCTCTGGAGTGGTTGTCATCTTGGATGTATAACGTCTGCCTCAAAATCAAGCAAAGCATCTGGTAAGGTATGATTATGGAAGGCATAGATAGTGCGTTAAAATTGATCCCATAAAATTTCCCACGGGGTGTGTTATACCCCCGACTACGTTTTATAATTCTACCAAATCAGGAGTTGACTTGGTGGATAAATTAGGGGCGACTTATAATTGTGCTGGAAACACCAGGCGATGGACCAAGGCCATTCTGTATGCTCGTATGAACGTAGCAGGCATTAACTCCCAAATATATTTTTATATGAGATAAGATAAAAGGTAAGATATAAAATATAAGATATGTCCGTTGAACGCCAGACGTGATTACCACGTCACACCAGCAAGAGTATAAAACCTCTGACTTGCCAGTACTTAGGACATGAAAACTCACTTGGGTGCATGAAAGCCTCTTTCTCAGTTAGTCGGTTCAATGAGCAGAGCAACCGAAATTGTTTTGTAAATTTAAAATAAAGACAGAACAATAAACTTGAACAAGATTTAATATGGTTATTAATGGGAATAAATTGTAGACATATAAAAATTTTAAGGTTGTGTAAAAGAATTTAGAACTTAATAATACTTTTTATAGGCCTTTATCATTCATGGATGCAATTTGCATCATATTCGTTAATATTAACGATGGTTAAGTTTACCAATGGCGACCGAACTTACGCACTGCTAACGAAAATTCGATTTTCCAATTCTTGATACATTACACTGATTTGATAAGGATATTACCTTCGAAGCAGTTGTATTATACCAGGTAAGTTAAATATTTATCAATTTACCAATACTCGTTGTCTTATTTCCACATACGAGGAATTTGTTTACAATACAGGAAACAGGTTATGTTTACTTTATAAAGTGAATACTTTACGATACCATTTAGCAATTTCTGTACAATAGTACTATAATTATTAATAATTATTATTACATCACAGATTAAAATAGGTACGTGATTTTGTGAAGTTTCTAAACTGGATCATTGTTTCAGGGACTATTTTGGCAATTTCTCAAATTACTTACTCAAAGTTACATTTAATATTTATTTTTCTAAAGAGACGCTACGCGCGTCTTTTTTCTAACAATGCCCAAAAGATACTAAAATTTAAGTATCTGTGTCCTGTAATTGGTTTAAACCTGACATAAGTTGTCCCATGGCAATTCTGATTTTATGAAATTAATAAATATTATCCAATATTATTAAAATTTTTGTATTTCTTTATATTAATGATAAATTCGGATTTCAAATAAGCTTTCTTATGTCACACTGAACATTTCTGTACCTTTAAAGTACATTTCCAAAGCCTTTTAGGTTATATCTAAAATTTTCATTCCTCTTACAAAATTTGCCTTAAATTACGAACATCAGTATAAATTTCCCATTGATATGCTTATGAACATCAGTATATATTTCTCATTGATATGCTTATTCTTACTTACTAGAACATAATTATACTATTTATAGCAACATTTTCAAAATATTAACTGTTAAATTTCACCTTTTAAGAACATGGTGTTCACCTGCCCGAGGGGCTGCGGTGTGAATATTTTGATATTCTGTTCATTCTTAATTTGTGCAGTCGCAGTTATTTTATTCAAATCTTCCATGCTATTGCCTTTTCCCCTTTAACTTGCAAATTTGTATTATTTACTTGAGCGTATGACCTTGTATTATTTTGCACATTTCCTCTTCTATCTTCCCATCTGACATTTTTGTTAATATTTACCCCGTTATTTATCGAAATATCTGTTCCTGTGTTCATAGTTCCGATTATTGTTATATATGTTACTTTGTCCCCGTTCATTATATCTGTCAGTTCTAAATTTACCATAGTTTCGTCTATTTGAATTATTATTTCCATATCTATTACCTTGACTCGCATTATTATTTTCAAATTGATTGAAATGATATGTCTCGTTTCCCTTAAATGTATCCCGATTATTATTGTTATATACTGGCCTGTCGTTTTTATTATCATATGATTTTTTCCACCCTAACCTGTGGTCATCAATCTCCCTCAAATATTCAATTAGATTTTCTATTGAATCTATTCTCTGTGTTATAATGACACTGGGTGTATGTCCTCAGTGATATGACGTGTCAAATAGGTCACTATTTCCTTTTCTGTAAAATTAGGTTCTAGGTACTTAATGTTGTAAATTTTTCTAAGGATATAGCTTTCCCTACTCATACCTAAATTGGCATTATACTTGCCATTAAAAAGATTAAAACGCACTTTTTGTTGAGCATGATTGGATCAGAATTGTTTAATCAATAAAGACTGGAATTGATCAAGAGTTTCAAATTTATTTTCCACCGTTTCGTACCAATATATGGCTTCGCCCTTGAGCGTGTTTTGTATAGTGTTGTTAAGGTTTGTTTCTATGTATTGAGTTTGCATGATTTGTCTTAGTCCTGTAATAAATACTTTAGGATGTGTTTTAGAAACCCCAAAGAAGTAAAATTGTGATTTCGCGCAAACAGGTGTGAACGTTTGATTCAGTGTCTGTCTGTCCATCTCCATCAACAACTCCGTGTTCTTTTTCAACTGCCTATCCTGTTCTTTTAACTTTTCTGCGATTAGCTTTACTGGTTTCGTCATGCGTTCATCTACTTCGCTAAAACCTTCAACGAACAAACTTTTTACTTTAACTCTAACTTCCTCTTTAATTCCAGTCGTAACTTCTTTTACCTTCTTCTCCAAATCTGCTGTAATTTCTTCAGTGAACCTGTCAAACCTATTTTCTACTGCTCCCAATCTTCCTTTCATTTCATTCATGTATTCTTCTACTTTCTTGTTGTTTTCATTGTAATAACTGGGGTTTTATTCCCCTAATTACATGATTTAATCAGACATTACCATTGGCAGAGTACGGAGTGTCCCAATTACTTTTGTAGACTCCGTCGATATTATAGTATATCCATCGAAATCAAAACTGTGCTTACCCTTTTCCTTCTACGTGTTTATATCCTTTTGGTGCCCCTCAACCCGGTTACTTCACAAACCAACTTTACTGAATCTAAATGAACTCAATTGCATAAAAGTAAATAAAACAGTTGATTTCTCAAAACACTTAAACCACTATATTTACATAAGAAAGCAAATGAAAATGACAATCAGAAACACTTAAACACGATTAAATAAATTAACAAACAGTAATTACACAATATTAAGAAATGAAATGGTCCGCGGCCAGTTCAAATCTTTAGCTGAATCGCGACCGAAAATTCCTAGGTCAATTACAACACATTAATTTTCTACTTATTAAAACCGGCAAAATACTAAACAAATGTACTTAAACTTTAAAATTGCAAAAGGTTCGCAACACGAGAATTTACTATACCCTGTAGGTAGATGGTGACCGAACAGACCTTAAGCCAAGAGTAACGATATCCTCTACATCGAAATAATACGTTTAAAAGTGGGCTGTAAACTTTAAACCCTCGACCAATTAGGATCTTCTTTACTTTAAACCGTACTCATTTGAAATTACCTAATGGACCACGGTATTTATCATATGGCCTAAGTTAACATCTTTATTACCACTAAAACAGATGAAAAAAACCCCTTTTGTTCCTTACTTTGCTTTTGTATGGGGGAAAAAATCTGCCTTAAGTGGTCTATCTATCTTACGGTCTATTACATATGTTCCTGGAAGCCTCTATCAACTGCTTTAGTCTTGAAAATCTAACTAGAACTCCCGGTGGGTTCGTATTTAACAAGTGTCCATAACTGCGAGTAAGAAAGGCGAATTGGACATAAAATAATTTGGATGGTTATTTATTGTTTACAAGTGGCTAACGTCGACTACCTAATAAAGAGTAAAGTTAACAAAACACGTTTCCTGGAAACGTGCTAAAATAACATAAAACAGATGTATCTATGACCGGTATTTTACGATAGTTTACTAAAGTCTCGACCCTTAAAATGTTACCAAGATCGGAATACGGTTATTATGTTGCGACAGGGCCGGACTTGGCTCCGCTAATTTGACTTTTGTTACATCATCAATTTTTCTATTTATTTGTCTTTCTACTTTCCCAATTTCTTGTTTGTCTCATCCAATTTCTTTTCTGAATTCCCAATTTCTTGTTTTGTCTCATCCATTTTCTTTTCTACATTCCCACTCATTTTTTCTCTGTTTCATTCATTTTGTAGCTCAAACCCAATATCATATTCATGAGTTGCTGCATCATGTTTGTGTCTACCGGTGTCACCTACTTCCTGTATAATGCTATCTGTGTCATCACCCCCTTGTTGTATAGCATGTTGTGTTGCGGTGTTTGGCTGTTGCTCGTGTTCAGCCATGCTAGCTACTTCACCAGATCTTAATTCCATATACCAACAATTTTACCTTAAATATGTTTTTCCTGTGAATAAAGAAAAGAAAAAGAAACTAAGGAAATTTTTAGTTTTATTTTATTATTTATGAATTTATTTATTCATTATTTTATCAAATGATTGTGATTTTATTGGCAACCCTGCTCTGCTCGCTCGCTCCACGTTTGTGCGACAGTTTTGTTCTAATTTTTTATGAGATAAGATAAAAGGTAAGATATAAAATATAAGAGTCCGTTGAGCGCCAGACGTGATTACCACGTCACACCACCGAGAATATAAAACCTCTGACTTGCCAGTACTTAGAGCATGAAAACCCACTTGGGTGCATGAAAGCCTCTTTCTCAGTTAGTCGGTTCAATGAGCAGAGCAGCTGAAATTGAATTGTAAATTTAAAATAAAGAGAGCACAATAAACTTGAACAAGATTTAATATGGTTATCAATGGGAATAAATTGTAGACAGATATAAACATTTCAAGGTTGTATAAAAGAATTTAGAACTTAATAATACTGTTTATAGGCCCTTAGCATTCATGGATGCAATTTGCATCATATTCGTTAGTATTAAAGATGGTTAAGTTTACCAATGGCGACCGAACTTCGCACTGCCAACGAAAATTCGCTTTGTTGCACTAACAGCTGACTTCGGTTTCCTGCGCGCATCTCCAACTTGCAAATCTGGTCGATGTCTAATGTTGACTGCAATTCATCGTTGATTTACAGCAGATTTTCCAATTCTGGATACATTACACTGATTTGATAAGGATATTACATTCGAAGCACTTCTGTTATACCAGGTAAGTTAAATATTTATCAATTTACCAATATTGGTTGTCTTATTTCCACATACGAGGAATTTGTTTAAAATACAGGAAACAGGTTATGTTTAATTTATAAAATGAAAACTTTACGATACCATTTAGCAATTTCTGTACTTACAATAATTATTAATAATAATTATTACATCACAGATCAAAATACGTGGTTTTGTGAAAATTTGATGTTTCTGAACTCTATCTTTGTTTCAGGGACAATTTTGGCAATTTCTCATATTATTACTTAATGTTACATTTAATATTTAAATTTTCTTTTTAACGCTAATTTCGGATTTCGAATAAGCTTTCTTAGGTCACACTGAACATTTCGGTACCCTTAAAGTACATTTCCAAAGCCTTTTAGGTTATACCTAAAATTTTCATTTCTCTTACAAAATTTGCCTTAAATTACGAACATAAGTATAAATTTCCCATTGATATGATTATACTTACTCACCGGAACATAAGTATACTATTTATAACAACATTTTCAAAATATTAACTGTTAAATTTCACCTTTTAGGAACATGGTGTTCACGTGCCCGAGGGGCTCCGGTGTGAATATTTTGATATCTCTAAATTACATATAATCACACATTGGATTGTTCTTCAACTCCAGGATACAAATTTATCTTAAGATTAACACTTCCACAAAATTCAACGCTTACGAAAGAAGTCACTTTTAATAGTCTCTAGGGCTGTTCTAAAACATTATTTCCATATTATTTTAGATGTCAACCATCTAGCAGTAAGTATTAAGAGTGTCTATATCACATTTAATCATTACGATGGGCGTTTAACATAATTTTACTACTTCATCGTTTCCTTCCAAGAGGTGTTTAAAATAATGTCATTATATTGGTCTTTGAAACCTGACAATATCATTACTATTACATCAGTTATAAGATATTTTCACTTATCTTAGTTCACTTTGTTTTATTAAAGCCTAGTAAATGTCTCTTTTGTTTCCTTTTTAGATGCTACGTGAAGACGTATGGTGTCCTTTACAATTTGGCCTGGTTTTACAAGGAGGTTGTGTCAATCGACATCGTCTAGATTGTACTCATGTATTATATCCTTTATTATTAAGGTTTTATATTTTTATTTATTATTACAAGTGAAATTTCATTTTGAAAGTTATAATTCTTATTAACTATAGTCATAACACTTACTCAAATCTATTTGTGCTTCTTTATTCTTGTTCATTAGGTTTATAGGCCTACTTTGACATCAATAATCTAAATCTGCCTTAATACCAGAGGCATGTAAAGTGCTGTGAACTTAGCTAGTCATGCAATGAGCTATATTTTAGTACGTTACGTGGAGTGACATGGGTGTCTCGTCCGGGTTACATTTTACATCTAACATAGTCATATAATAATCCATAACAACATATACAGAAAATAACCTCATCAACATGAAAAGTCTGAATTATCTGAAAACCTTAGCTCGTGAACTCATAGATGAGCATCTACAATATCGTTCCATGCTTACCAACGCTTATGCACCTCGGTGCAAAGACGTCATCAGGAGACTGCTGGAACTTGACAAGAACACCCTCAACAACCAGCGGAAGGCGCAGGAAAAAGATCCGAAGAATGCTGAGGATAGGTTAATGAAACTCGGTATTATCGCAAGAATTGCTTCAAATTATGTTTGTCTCATCTACATATTTTTTGTGGCCCATGCACAGAAAGCAAATTACAGGATGAATTCAATGATTGGTTGTTGAATCTACTACATGTATTTATAAAATTAAACGAAAAGAAACATTCTTTTTATTTCCTCTTTGATGTTTGAAAATTTGGATGTTATTTTTACTGTTCTGTATTTTAGGCTATAATTTTCCAATAAAACTTGCAAATATACTTCTGCGTATTTTATTTTATACAAATATATACAAATAGTGACTTGTGAATATGTTTTCAGATACATAATGTTAACAAAATATACATATATTATTGCAGTAAAAAGAGGCCAAAAAAATGAGGAGATAGTTATAGTCTGGAAACAGCAAGATTGTGATTTTATCCTGCTTGGGGTATCACCGGGAGTATATTCCTAAGTTTCGGACCTCGAAAACCTTGTGCCACTTTTTTTATAAACAATTAAATTTTTTTTACTGCGTTTTTCGAGCTTAAAATGCGAATAACTCCAGCTCTATACATCGGTTCGGGGCAAACGAAGAACCAGTCTCTTTGTAATAAAATTGTCAATAAATCACCGTTAGTTTCAATTCTCTGAAGTACGTACATAACCTACAAAACTGAAAAAAACAGAAAAAAAAACAGTATTTTTTTCGTTTTGGTGCCCAAGACCGCCAACTAGACCAATTTGCATCAAACTTTCAGAAAATATACTTCTTGATGTAATAAAAAGTCTCTGAAAAGTTATTTTTAAAATATTGAACCCATTGGCCAAAATTGCATTTGTTGTCTAAAATTTGAAATGCCCGCCATTTTATGCCATTAAATTCAAAATTACTTTTTTTTTTTCGAAATGTAGACCCCGACGCCAGCTTTCTAATGCAATTAAAAAGTATTCTTTTTAATGTAATTTTGGTTACTTTTTTTACATTTGTTTATAACTCAAATAACAACAATTGCATTTTTTTGTTAAAAATGAAAATGAGTGTTTTCTATTTCCAAATTCGTATGTACACATGTATCAACGATTGCTAATGTATAAACCTGTATAATTTTTTTATATCTTTCTATATAAATATGAATATTTAGATTACATTTATATTGTCTTCTAAATATAATATTTTAAGTTTTATATAAAAAAGGAAATAGTAAATATTGTAATATAAATACTTGTTAGAAAAAGTTTTAAATGCGACCATTAATAATATGGTAAAAACATTTTATTTTAAAATAAACATTTTTATTCTTATAAATTTACAAAATCGCAATTAATGTACTTTATATCTCTTGCTTGGTAACGTGTACAATTCAGTTTCACTCTCTGAATCTGTTTCAAATAAAAATATTTCACCATTTTCTTCTTCATCACGAATTTGAACAAGAAGATCGGGTACATTAACTTGCAAGCGTTCGCAGTCGCTTTGGGGTTCCGATTCTGATGTATCGGTACAGCTTGAATATATGTCTGATTCATCTATATTGTCTTCTTCAACTTCACGGTTTTCTTCTTCACTGACTACAGTGCATTCTGTACAATTCCTGCAATTAATGCTTCCACAATTTTCACACACACTTGTACATTGTAGTCCGAACTTCCTGCATCGACATCTCAGGTCTTTACAGCCGGCCTTACATTCACAAGCGAGAATTTGTAACGGAATCTGCTCGGGCGCCAAATTATGTAACGGAATCTGCTCGGGCGCCAAATTATGTAACGGTGTTTTGCTCTGGGTAGCTGGAGTCGGAGATTAGTTCAGGATCCAGATTAGTTTAATAAGACAACCCAATCAAAATTAACAAATTTATTTTCTTTCAACAGGTAAAATATGCAGGTTTACATGATATACAATAGTTACAGGTTATCGGTTTTCAGGTCCGTATCTTTTACGGTTATTGGTAATCAGGTGACATTTAAATCGTATGAATGAGAGAGACGACGAGAGTGTAATGCAGTGATGCGGCGAGTAGGGGTTTTGACGGCGGAAACGGCGGCGGGCTAATAACTATCAACTCGAGCAAGCTATCGGCTCAACTCGCCGGGTCACTCCTCTGTTAATTTATATTTGCTCCGTGTCGGTTTCGTCGGGACATCACTGGACTAAATAACACTTGGCACAAGTTCTGTCCCCGGCTCAGCGCGCCGTAAGACTTCTCTAGGTCAAGATATATTCGGTCCGGAGAGTCACGTCACTTGGTGCATAAATCAGTAAATTGTCTTCGGCTCAGCGCGCCGTCGGCAGTCCACAGAGAGATGTACCCAGTGCTCTTCTCGATCCGCGGCTGGGCTTTTATACACGAAACTATCCCTCCTTTTTGAGACGGTCGGTGTCGGGCGGTGTGCAAATTTAGTATATCGAGTATGAATCGCCGTCGTGTGGCAAATGTGCACACGGCACTACACTGAAACTTCTTAGTAATGAGGTATGACTTTAGGATGCTTCATTACACTCCCCTCGTTCGTCGGGTGAAAAAAATTGACATTAGGAACAATTTTTAAAACCTTTCAAAACAACTCTAACCTAATAAACATTTTTATCCAACTAACGAAAACATGGTAAAATATCGTAAACACCCTGTATAAACATGTGAATATACAATTTTTAAACATTTTAAAACAAATCCTAACCTATTATACATTTTTATCCAACTAACGAAAACATGGTAAAAATTTTCGTAGACACCCTGTATAAACATGTGAATATAAAATTTTTAAACATTTTGTTAACAGCAATCTATCAGTAAAACAACGGTAGAGATAACAGGGAAAATAAAATGTACTATGCAAAAATTAACTAAACTAGGTATGGCATAAATCGAAATAAATCGTAAGAAAACATTGGTATAAAAGATAAAACAAATGGATTCTAAAGCAAAATTAACAAAATTTACATATCGGAAAATGTAATAACAAATTCGGCCTGATAAAGTTTTCCGCGCACTCGTTTGCCGCGCACTTAGACGTTCCCGCGCACTCCTGGGGTTGCGTTAGTGGACGTCTGCGGCAAGGGTATTGACGCACAGGGCTTGATGCTGGACAGGGCGGTGATTCCTGGGATTCGGGTGGTCGTTCCGTCGCTGCTGCGGTGCCTGAACTTTCGTCTCCGATTTGGTACTGCAGGAGGCGGCTTTGTGTCGTCTATCTGAAACAAGGCCCGAAGGCAGGGAATTGACCTACCTGGGGTCGGCGGCTTTGGGGGACTGGGACTTTCGCCAAATAACTCCCTGAATTTCCTTTCCATTGACCTGGACAGTGGAGATATCGTTTGTAGCCCAGGGGACGGTATCGGGGATGGCACATATTTAACTGGCGGTGAGGGGGACGGCTCAGCTCTGGAGGTTGAAGGACACCTCGGGGACGGCAGCAGGGACGGCATGTCTAACCTCGGCGGCGACGATGGTATTCTGGCGTTTCCCTGGCTGGGGAGGCTTTTGGCTTCCGGCGTCGGGGGTAGGGGAGATAGTAGGGCTGGTATCTGGGTTTCTGCCCTAATTCTTGAGAGTGGCGGCGTCTCAGGGTTGATTGTCCTGGGAGGATCAAAGAATATGTACAGGTTTTCCAAACCTGGTCCGGGCGGTGACATCGGGCGTGGTGGAGGAGACGGCGTCGGGTCGTCTGACTCAGGGTACCCGGGTGGTAAACTTGGAGTTC
Organism: Stenurella melanura; assembly: GCA_963583905.1. Taxonomy (NCBI): domain Eukaryota; kingdom Metazoa; phylum Arthropoda; class Insecta; order Coleoptera; family Cerambycidae; genus Stenurella; species Stenurella melanura. The sequence continues at coordinate 46,531,193 of OY757317.1, forward strand.
GTGGCCACATCTTGGTCTGATGATTCTGGTCGACTGAATATTTGCTGCGAGTGCATGTTAATTTATATGTTTTAGACATGCGCCGGTTTCAAATCTTTTACGTGTACGCGCAGCTTCCTGCGACCGGTGGGGGATCTAATTTCGACGATAACTGGTGATATAGTTTGCACCACGATGTATGGTCCTGAGAATTTAGGAGCCAGTTTTGCGTTAAAATTTCGGATTGCTGAGGACAAAGGGTGTTCCCTTTTCATGACCCTGTCTCCCACAAGGGGGGTCCATTCCCTGCGACGCAGGTTGTAGTGGTGACTCTGTGTTTGGTATGCTCTGGCTAGGTTTACTCGTACAAGTTCAAATATATCGGCCATTTTCTGCAACTTTTCAATGTGTTTCTTCGGGGTATCTGGGTTTGTTGGGTTATTATTCTGGTTTTCTTTGTTGAGAGAGCTAGGTAGTGTTAACTCTCTACCGAAATTAAGCATTGCCGGTGTGAATCCCGTGGATTCATGTCTGGACGAATTTATGGCTAACGTAAATTCTGGTAAAAATTGGTCCCATTTTCGGTGGTCGTTTTCGGTATATTGGGCAATCATCGTCTTTATTACTTTGTTTGTCCTCTCTACTGGATTACATTGGGGTGAATACGGCGTCGTTGTACGGTGTGTAATACCGTATTCAGATAACAGCGAAGTGAATTCGTTGCTGGTAAACTGTTTCCCGTTATCGGTGATAATGTAATTTGGACATCCAAATCTGGCGATAATTTTTTCCTTTAATGCTTTGCAAACGGCGTCTGCTGTTGCTTTTCTTACAGGGTGACATTCTATCCATTTAGTGAATCTATCTTGCAACACGATGAGATTATTGTTGCCTTTGCTAGACCTAGGAAGTGGTCCGACAATGTCGATGCTGACAGTATCCCAACATCCGTTTATTTTAGGGAATTGCATTTTTCCTGCGGTCTGTTGTTGAGATGATTTATATTTTTGACAGTTCGGGCAGCGTCTTACGTAATTTGCAATATCTCTGTACATCCTAGGCCAGTAGTATTTATCGGCAATTCGGGTTATGGTTTTTGTTATACCTAGGTGTCCTGCGCATGGTGCATCGTGATTTTCCTTCAGGATTTGCTTTCGTTGCGGTTGCGGGATACAAAGTTTCCATGGGCTAGAAAATTCGGGGTCTGTAAAATTGTTACTGCTCCATATATGGCGGTACAGGTTTCCGTCGATAATGCAGTATTCCGGTTTTCTTTCGGGTTTACTATGTACTAGTTTAATGGTCTCTTTGTACCAAGCACAGTTTTCTGAATTTTCAATTGCGAAAATACCTTCCTCTGTGTTATTTCCTTCTTCGGTGATAACTGGCTGGCGGGAAAGTGCGTCTGCCACTTTGTTTAACACTCCTTTTCTGTATTTTATTTCGAAATCGTACTGTTGTAATTCCATTACCCATCGAGCCAGTCGTCCATTGGTGGGGTTTGTGGAATATAACCATTTTAAACTCTGGTGATCTGTTACAACAACAAAATGATATCCCTGTATGTAACTAATGTGTTTCCGGATTGCGAAGAGTATGGCGGAGCATTCTAATTCCACGGCTGACATCTTTTTTTCTACGTCTGACAAGGAGCGACTTGCATATGCTATAATACGGTCCTGATTGTCAATTTTCTGTAGCAGTGCTGAACCAAGTCCTTGTATAGATGCGTCTGTCTGGAGATAAAAAGTTTTCGTAAAATCGGGGCAGCTGAGTACAGGAGCCGTTGTTAATGCATTTTTGAGTTTTGTGAAAGCCTCTTCTTCAACTAATGTCCATTTCCAGCGGATATGTTTCCTCAGTAATTTGTTTAAGGGTGCAGCAGTGTCTGAATATGACTTTATAAATCTCCTATACCAGGAAGTCATGCCAAGAAAACGTCGTAATTGTTTGACATTCTTTGGAGGCTGGATTGCCACAATGGCACTTACTTTTTCGGGGTCTGTCTTAATGCCATCTTCACTTACCAGGTGTCCTAAGTATCTTAGTTCTTTTCTGCAGAAATTACATTTATCTGGATTTAGTTGTAGGTTTGCATATTTTAAACGCTGAAATATTTCTTGTAAGTGTTGTAAATGTTCGTTAAATGTCTTGCTTACTACGACGATGTCGTCCAGGTACGCAAATGCATAAGGCAGATCAGGGGTTATAATCTGGTCCAGGAGTCTTTGAAATGTGCTAGGGGCTGAATGGAGGCCAAAAGGTAAAACTTTAAATTGAAATAACCCTCTTCCGGGTACCGTAAATGCGGTTATTGGCTTACTCTCATTTGTCAAAGATATTTGCCAATAACTGGAGCGTAAATCTAAAGTAGATATGAACCGGGCTTCTCGTAATTTGTCTAAAATGGCGTTTATAAAAGGTAATGGGTAAGCATCTTTCATCGAAACTTCATTTACTTTCCGGAAGTCTATGCAAAATCTATATTTATTGTCCTTTTTCTTTACCATGACAATTGGGGAATTCCACGGGCTTTTAGACGGTTCTACTACACCTTCTTCCAACATTCTGTCTAACTCGGTATTAACAATTTTTTGCATGGCTGGGTTTAATGGGCGGTATCTCTGTTTAATCGGCGTGTCGTCCAGGAGTCTAATTTTGTGTTGTGTTAGTGGGGTAACACCTTGAATTGTCTCAAATTTCGGAAGTTCGACTTGTAAAAAATTTGACAGGATCTGTTTTTCGTTATCTGAGGGCTGAATTAGAGAGAGCGGTATTGTTCCTTCTATTTTCTGATTAAAGTCTATCATATTTCCCATAATTTGCCCCGTTAGTAATTTAAAATCAATGGTAACGTGATGGTTTCTTAGAAAGTCCATCCCCAAAATAATATCATAAGTTAATTTTGGCAAGTACAAGAAATTATCGGTTAATTGAAGTCCTGTTGTGTAGTAATTTAATTTGAATTCTCTGTTTACTAGTGTTTCAGTTCCATCCGCCAGTTTAATATTATGTCCGGTACAATTTATTTCTAGTAAGTTTGCTTTGCAGTTCGTGTATACAGCGTCCCCTATGTAAGAGCGGGTTGAGCCCGTGTCGAGTAGCGATGTAAAGTGTTCGGTTCCGATTTGTATCGGGAGCTTCAGTCGGTCGTTGACATTGAAAACTGGAGTTTGGACGGTGGCCGCGGGGAAGTTGTTTACTGGCTGGACTGTTCGCGAGGCAGGGCACCGCATGTTGCTGTTTCCTGAGGCCTCATTATTGCACCTGCAATCACGGGAAAATATTCCTAATTGTCCACATCGGGAGCAAAATATCTTTGGTGTGTTTTTACAGTTACCTCGGGTGTAACCAGGGATTCCACATCGCCAGCAGTTTGTATTTCTATTGTAGTTAATAATTACGCTGTGCCTGGGATTTTTTTGTGTGTTATTCCTAAAATTGTTTAGTGTTCTGGTATACTCGGCGGCGGTTTGTCTCTGCACCTGATCTGGTGATCTAGAATAATTCTGGGTGGCCGGCCTATTGTAGTTTTGTGTGTTGTTTCCATAATTATTTCTATAATTCGGTGCTTGATAATATCTGTCTGGTGTGTAATTTAAACCTAATCTTGGTGTGCCTGTTTGTAAGCTTTGTTTAGCTGCCTTTTCTTCTTTGCAAACAGTTTCGTGTTCATTTGCTAGGGTTATTAATTGATCGAGTGTCTGGAAATCGGTTCGTTTGATATATTTTCGGTATTCTGGTTTTAAATTTGAGTATATTCGGTATAACTTCTGTTCTGGAGTGATATTTTTAAGCCTCCGCAGTAGAGTTTGGATTGCTACTAAATAATCTTTTATATTTTCGTTTTCTTTTTGTACGCGGAGCCTTGCTTCGTCTTCCAACTTTAAATGGTAATCTGAGGGTGCGTAAAATGCTGTTAACTTTGTGACAAATTGATCCCACGTATTCCAGGACGTTTTATTATTTCTGTACCATAATAATGCATCGCCTTGTAGTAGTTCGGGTAGGGCTCGTAGCATTTGTTCATCATTGAAATTGTATCCAGACTGTAGCTCCTCTACACGTTCTAGAAATGAGAAAACGTCTTTTCTGCCGTCGAAACGAACGTTCCATTTGCGAACTTCAGTTAAAACCGTACCCATGGGTGTTGGTATAATGTATGACATGTCTGGTATTGTAGGATTTATTTGGGTGGGCGTGGCATCAACTTTCTTGGCTGCCTCGCTACGTAAATAACTTTTTAGTCTACTTCGGAGTTCTTCCACTGTTCCAGTTGTAATTGCGCTGTACTTGGATAATTCTACTTGCAGTTCATCTTTCTTTAATTTATATATCCATCCTACTGTGGTATCTGCGACTTCTAGTCCATAAGCACCATCTGTGTCTGACAAACTCATTTCTATGGCTTGGAATATTTTGTGTCTCCCTCTAAAAATTTTACTATCTCTCTCTTATCCTTTTGGGTTGTCTGGAGTAAATTTACCTTTTAAAATCTGTTTCGGGTGTTAAATTATGTTACACTCTTTCTATTTGTCTACCTCTCGTTTGTAAATGACACTTTTTGGGTTATCCGGAATGAACTAATGTCTTAATATCTGCTCGGGCGCCAAATTATGTAACGGAATCTGCTCGGGCGCCAAATTATGTAACGGAATCTGCTCGGGCGCCAAATTATGTAACGGTGTTTTGCTCTGGGTAGCTGGAGTCGGAGATTAGTTCAGGATCCAGATTAGTTTAATAAGACAACCCAATCAAAATTAACAAATTTATTTTCTTTCAACAGGTAAAATATGCAGGTTTACATGATATACAATAGTTACAGGTTATCGGTTTTCAGGTCCGTATCTTTTACGGTTATTGGTAATCAGGTGACATTTAAATCGTATGAATGAGAGAGACGACGAGAGTGTAATGCAGTGATGCGGCGAGTAGGGGTTTTGACGGCGGAAACGGCGGCGGGCTAATAACTATCAACTCGAGCAAGCTATCGGCTCAACTCGCCGGGTCACTCCTCTGTTAATTTATATTTGCTCCGTGTCGGTTTCGTCGGGACATCACTGGACTAAATAACACTTGGCACAAGTTCTGTCCCCGGCTCAGCGCGCCGTAAGACTTCTCTAGGTCAAGATATATTCGGTCCGGAGAGTCACGTCACTTGGTGCATAAATCAGTAAATTGTCTTCGGCTCAGCGCGCCGTCGGCAGTCCACAGAGAGATGTACCCAGTGCTCTTCTCGATCCGCGGCTGGGCTTTTATACACGAAACTATCCCTCCTTTTTGAGACGGTCGGTGTCGGGCGGTGTGCAAATTTAGTATATCGAGTATGAATCGCCGTCGTGTGGCAAATGTGTACACGGCACTACACTGAAACTTCTTAGTAATGAGGTATGACTTTAGGATGCTTCATTACAAATTTCAAGAATTTCTTGTGGTATTGGCTGTTTTCTCATTGTAATATGCATTAAACCATTAATTGTATCCTCCCAACCAAACAATGGTGGATCTATTTCTCCATCTCCCAGCCATTTTTGTATTTGAAGATACACTCTCAATAAATGTTCATTTGTAGCTTCTTCGGTAGGAGGAAAGTTTTTCAAATTACAATCGATCTTCAATGTAAGTTTCTGGAAACAATGAAATCTTAAATCACCTAAATCCATAGGTTTTATTAGATTACACCCATACAAAACTTTCATGATATTTTAAACACCTAATAATCTCACTATCACTCGGAGACATTTTTAATTTATATGTTGGCGCCACCGAAAATAATTTTTCCACGCCTATGATTCTTAGGAACCCTTCACTAGTACTTATGACTGTTTATTATTTTTGTTCATGTAAACATTCAGGTTGACTTATTCCAACCAATAACATTTTAAAATTCTGTGTATTTCCTTATATGGGCATAGGAACATGCTTAGGGCGAACGAAACGGAATCAGTTAGCCCGGGGACAGAAAGGCATTCTATGATTACCTGTGAAAGAGTTAAGATTTGATTATTTCGGGCTAGCGGGTAGCGGATCGTTAGTTCCTCTATTTTACTACATTTCGGTGATATTAAGACTGTATTATTTACTTGTATCATTCGTGTGGACAATTAGACTTTGTTATTAAATTTTGTATTAAGTGAAATATTAGTATCGTACCTGTTAAGCGGTCTAACTCTAAACGTGCCCCCTTGGTATTACACATATATTAAATTAATTTACAGCTTCTCAAATATAAAAATTTAAACAGACAATACTGCACGGCAACCGATCTAAACTGTAAGGAATGGAACAGGTGGGGAATAAGAAAGAGAAAGAAAATGTAAACATTTTTCCTCATTTATAAGCAACTATTCACTCCGCAGGTAAAATAGGTTTATACATTAGCAAACGTTGGTTGTATATAAATTTAAAAATACAAAATATTTATTATTATTATTATTAACAAAAAGCTAAGTTGATGATCGCACTGCGAGGGAAAAAATAACGTATTTAAAAAAAAGTCAGTCGAATTTTAAGAAACATGGAAGTTATTGCACTTGCCACGACCTGGGGGAGCCTAGGGAGAAGAGGTTGCTCTTTTTAATAAATAAATTATTATAACTTTTACATATATTTATTCAACACACTAAATCATGGTAAAAATCAAAGATAAATAAAATGGAACTGGCAAATAAAATAATTAAAAATAAGACATAATAAAATTGATCAAAATAATACACATAATAAAAGTGTTCTTACCCAAACATTCTAGTAGAGGAGATGTGCCTGGAAGCCAATGGACTGACCATCATTAAACGATTCGAGTATTTATATAAATGCTACTTGCTTAGTCGGCATATTCCATATAGGTAGAATATAATTTATAGTTAAGTGAACTCTATTAATTATTATGTTTTTGAAATATGACACTAAGCTTCCTTTAAATGTTGTAACATGCTATAAGTTAAATAAAATACATAAAATTAATTTGGGAAAGATACGAATATTATTTTACTAGATTTAGGAATCAATTAAGCCTACCTACAGAGAACATGCCAATAAGTAATTTTGAAAACTTAACGGTCCTCGTGGCACATTTCCCCCACCTGACAAAGCTGGACTCCAGATTTTAAAACAAAAAAAAAACATTGTTTAAACATTTAGTAAAAAAAAAAAGAAAAAAAAAGAAAAATATCAATACAATACAAAACAAAAAGACAAATAAATAAATATACACATTAGTACACTTTCTACAACAAACACAGAGTAAGTTCATGTAAATAATTTATAGTTTTTTTTGCACACGTTTCGAAACACTGATTTCACCTGAGTCCGGTCCTGCGTTTACCGCACACCACCAAATAGCAATTTGTTGACCTAGTTACTTTCGGTTCTCCGACGCGACGTTGCGATTGGCAATTCTCAGTCGGAAGAGTTTTGTTTCTTAACTTGAAGTTGGCACACAAGGGAATGTCATATGTCTATGTCATTTGTCATTTAATTTAGCACTATTTGCATTTAGTACAATCACAACTCTTCTTAAAATAATGCTGAATAAGCAACGCGGTTTTTCGTTTGATTCCTTGGATGGAAATATTACTTGTGTAATAAGTGTAAGCCACGTCCAATGGAGATTATCATGCCAAGTATTTTTTGTGTTGCTTGTAACTGGGAGCCCTCCGTGAAGTTTTGGTCTGGTAAGGAGGTGAGTACTTATTTACTTGGTTTGCTTCAAGTGAGTAGCTAACAATTGTATAAAGCTTTATCACCTGTTTTCTAGGTAACGTTTACGAAGACCAGGGTAAACTTTTCAATAGGTGACAATTTTGCTTCTCGATTAAAATTTGGTTCCACTCCATCTCGAGTGAAATGTGCTCCTGTTAGACAAGGACGTAGGAAAATATGGCGAAATTGATTTGCAGAATGTGCAAAATCAGGAAAATGGCCAAGAATTTTGTCCCTTTACAGTTGCCTAACAGAGAGCGAAGCTCGTACTGAATTTACTGGAAACTGGCTCGTCCTCCGTGTGTACATCGGAACTCCATTTTAACCATTGGGCTTACAGTTGCCTAACAGAGAGCGAAGCTCGTACTGAATTTACTGAAAACTGGCTCGTCCTCCGTGTGTACATCGGAACTCCATTTTAACCATTGGGCTTCGGTATCTATGACAGCATTATGATCACTATTATGGGTTTGTGAGGCCCTTCCTAGGTCGATTTGTTGTGTGGTGATGTTTGGCTCTGGTCAGTGCTCCGCGTGCCTCTGAGTAATTCACATGAAAAAGACAATAAGGATTTGGTAAGTAAAAAAAAAAAAATGATAAACTATTTAAAATCTAAAAGTACAATTTCATCTCGTAATTATCGACTTAAAAGAAATATTTCCTAATTATTATATAATCTTCTGTTTTTAACAACAAAAAACAATGTTTTAATCAATAAACTAACATCCCTTGATGTTTTTATTAGACAGATATAATGCATGCAATTAGTACAATTATGTCCCTAATTCTTAACATTAGGTAACAAGTTATTTTGTCTATTTGTTCCTCTTCGTTTTCCTGTTAACACTTATATGTATGAAACTTATATTTGTCTCTCCCTGTTCCTTGAAACAAGTCTTTCTATTGTTGGTTTAAATAAGTTTATCACTACTCACAGGAGAAAAAATTGATGTTCCTTTTACGTGGAACGACATATTAATTTCATTTTAGAAAATTACTTGTATCTTGCATGATTTATTTATTTCTTTTTGTTTCTTATTAAATTAAGCATCTGGCATACCTATTCTGGGTGATGCATCACCTCTTTTTATAAAAATTAATTTACTTTAGTAAAACACACAGAAAACAGAAATCGTATCCCGATATTTATTTAATAATATACGAAATTATTAACTTAAATAACCCAACGATGTGGTATTTTTGAATTTGAAATGGGCCCATTTCTGTAGCTCAGTTTAATTAAATATTTTACTTAATTCACATTATAACATATGGTACGTACCTATTAAAAATTAACTTTAATTTGCTTTTTATTAATTACTTATCATTCTCTATATTGTGCAAAATGCAGTTAATTTGATCACCTGGTGCGAGGGTTGAAATATCTTCTTCAACCTCTATAGGTAATGTACCATTATGAGTTTCCTGCAAGTGTGTTTATTTCATTAAGTATATATATTTTTTCTATTCCAGATTTTTTAACGCGATTGCACCAATAAAGGAAATACTTAACCAGAAAATATGCAATGAATAATACCAATGGGGTGCATATACTACCAAAGAAAACATCATGATGATTAGAAGTATTGTTTTTCACCGTTGGTTGGCGTGACTACTACCCCTGGAGGAGTACCAGGCCTCTTCTTTCTTGAACTCGACTTATAGATCAATGGGATAGTAACTGACTTCCTATCCCACCGTGGCTGGGAGAGCTTTCCAGAAAGCTCCTGCTGTTACTTCTCAATAATGAAAATCGTAAGGACAAGACATTGTACCTGTACTAAATATTAATATTATTAAAAATATTTACTGCTTGTGCTTTGCATTGCAGGAAATTGCTAAAACTTAATATCCTGTATATGCATAAAAAATAACTCTATATGTCGCCACACACTATAAACTAATCTTAGGGATTATAATTAATATACCAATTCATTATATAACGTAACTATTGTGGACCATTTGGGACTACATCCGGAGTCCAGGGGTCATTAAATGGCAAGATGCGACTTACGAGCACTATTTCTTTCTTACATTTTTTCGTGGGTCCTTTTTATATTTCATAATCCACGTCGCTTATTTTCTTGACGATATAGTATGGGCCGAATCATTTCAAAAGTAGTTTTGTTGTTCGTCCCACTTTTCTAATTGGTGTGAATACTTTTACTTTATCTCCTTTTTCGAATTGTAAGTGTCTATGTTTCTCGTCGTATCTTGTTTTGTCTATGGCTTGTTTTTTGGTAATATTATCTATTGCTAAATTACGCACTGCTAATGCTCGTTCCCTTATTTTGCAAGCGTCTTGTGAGATATTTGACTCCATTAAATTTGCTTCCGTTGGTAGGATTGGTTCTCTACCGTAAACCAGCATGAAGGGGGAAAATTGTGTTGTATCCTGACGTGCTGTATTATAGGCGAACGTTACATGTGGCAGATATTCATCCCAATCGGTTTGTTGGGTGTTTGTAAATTTTGATAACATATCAGCCAGAGTTTTATTCAGGCGTTCTGTTAACCCATTACATGATGGATGATATGCCGTTGTAAATTGACTGGTTGTAGCCATACACCTCAACAGTTCGCGAACAAGATCTGAGCGGAAGGTTTGTCCTCTGTCGCTAAGAATATGCCTAGGAGACCCATGGCGGGTAATTATTCTTTCTAATATAAATTTAGCTACCGGAAGTGCCTTACCCGATGGTAATGCTTGTGTCTCTGCCCAGCGTGTTGCATAGTCTGGTGCAACGACAATTACTGTCTTGCCATTCCTACTTTTTCTGATTGGGCCTAGTATATCGATCCCAATCTTTTCGAAGGGGGTCCCTACAGGTATAGGTTGCAGAAGTCCTACCGGTTTTTTATTTTGTTGGCCTTTTCTAGCCTGACAGTCTTCGCAACCTTTTACAAATTTCTCTACATCTCTTTGTAGGCTAGGCCAGTAATATCTATTCTTGATTTTGTGTAATGTTTTTGCTATCCCTAAGTGTCCAGATAAAGGCTCACTGTGATGAGAAATTAGTATTTCTCCCACTAGGGTTTTTGATATAACTAACAAATTTTCAATACCATCTGGCGATGTATTAATTTTGTATAATACTTCATCCTTTAGTCTAAAATTTTTTGCACGTTTAATCACGCCAATTGGTAACGACTTGTTAGATGAATTTTTTATTGCATTTATTAATAGTTTTAGTTCTGGATCTGATTGTTGTTCTTTTGCGATGTCAGAAGGGACCAGTAAGAAGGTTGGTATTTCTTCTACATCACAAGAATTCTCATCTGCTTTTAGAACAGGATTTCGAGATAAACAATCTGCATCCTTATGAGCTATACCGTTCTTATGAACAATCGTATAGTCATATTCGGCAAGTTTTAGGGACCACCTTGCCAATCTTCCTGAAGGGTCTTTTAGTGACCTAATCCAGCACAAGGCGTGATGATCACTAACTATTTTTACAGGTCGACCGTAAATTAAGTGACGTAGATATCCTAGCATCCAGATTGCACTTAATCCTTCCAATTCGGTAATAATATAATTTTTTTCAGTTTTCGATAAACTTCTGCTAACAAACGCAATGGGATGTAACTGATTATTATCATCTTCTTGTAGCAGGACACCCCCGATACCCACTGTGCTAGCGTCAGTAGTATACTAATAAGAACGCTGCTGGAGCGGAGCTGATCCTCAGGGATCAGAGCTCACTGATGATCAGCTCCGCTCCAGCAGCACTCTCATTAGGTATGGCGTGCACGTGGGCGACCATCTGGCCGAAGGTGATTTATGGCGTGCACCTGGTGAGCATCGATCGTGGGAAAGTATCGTAACGGCCGTTCTCACGGAAACATTCGGCATGCACGTGGGCAAGCATCTGACTTAACCGTTATTTCATGAACATGTCTAAACTTGTCTATGGATGTGATTCATAATTCAGATATGCACGTGGCGGATAGGTACAAACAGGAAATCGAACAGGTAAACCGAGAGTGATCGGAAATCAAACGGGTAAACAGGAAGTGGTCGAATCGATTGTGGGAGACGGTGCCCAGGCATTACTAGGAAAACACCTGAAGATCGTTACCTGTGCATAGGTGGAAGGGTATAATAAAAAATGTGTTACCAGAAGGTGGGGATATAAGGGTTATTAGGGTATTAAGAAAACACCTGAAGTACCTGTGCATAGGTGGAAGGGTATATTAAGAGCAGTGTTACCTGAAGGTGGGGATATAAGGGTTATTGGGGTATTAGGAAAACACCTGAAATACCTGTGCATAGGTGGAAGGGTATAATAAAAAATGTGTTACCTGAAGGTCGGGATATAAGGGTTATTAGGGTACTAGGAAAACACCTGAAGTACCTGTGTATATGTGGAAGGGTATAATAAAAAATGTGTTACCTGAAGGTGGGGATATAAGGGTTATTAGGGTATTAGGAAAACACCTGAAGTACCTGTGCATAGGTGGAAGGGTATAATAAAAATATGTTACCTGAAGGTCAGGATATACGTATCAGATAAATTTAAAAAGCGTATGAAAACATAGGGACCACTAAGGTACTAGGAAAACACCTGAAGATTGTTACCTGTGGTAGGTATGCACAACAGAATCTATTTTTAGCCTTTGTAAATAAAAAAGGTACGAGGAAGACACATTCTACAGCGTTATCTGAAGGTCGGGATATAGGAAATTAAAAAGATAGAATCTATTTTTAGACGCTTGAAAATTATGCGCGTGAGCTTATGTGCCTTAAAATCGTTGAGGTAGGTCGGGTCAGATATATCACGGAACTACTTGGAAAACATGCATTCAAGATTTCCTTGAGGGTTATTACCAGTATATAGGAAATACGTATCAGATAAATTTAAAATAATATTTTCGACCAACAGGATAGAATCTATTTTTAGTCTTTGTAAATAATACGCGAGGCCAAACAGAAAAGAATCGTTGAGCAGATACATCACTGGACTACTAGGAAAATGTGCATTCAAGAATACCTGAAGGCTCGTGTATAGGAAAATTATCTGTCTTAATGATAGAAACAATATATTCGAGCGGAAAATAGTTCGCATTATTGATGAAAACATGCATTCAAGAATACACGAAGGACGCCGCCTGTATTGTATATAGGTTATCGTTTCTTGATGGCAAGTAATTCGCAAGGGGCATTAGAATCTATTTTTAGCATTTGTAAATAATTAGTACACACCAGCTCTCAGTAATAATATTTCATCATATGTCTGTTAAAAAGAACATGTCACTGGATTAAATTTAATAATACCAAAACCTTGTCTGTGGACAAGTAGGGTTACCACAGAAACAACGCATATGTGCTCAGGTGCAAAGAATCATCGCGCAGAGTACCTATTACTAGAAAAACCAACATTCAAGGATTCCTGAAAAGCATAGGAGATACCTATTAGCCCTAATGAAAATTTAAAATAATATTTTCGACCCACACGATAAATCTATTTTTAGCTCTGTAAATAATACACAACGTCAAACAGAAAAACGCAGTCATATGTTGTGCTAGGAAGCAACATGTGAGTTGAAAGTAATATAATACATGAAAACGTAAAGTAGAATCTATTTTTAGCCTTTTAAATAATACTTCCTCATTAGACAACGTCAAACAGTCACATTAATATATAGGTAATAATCCAGGTCAAACAAAACACACCCTGTACATTGTAGAATACGTGAAACTTGAATTTAAAAACTAACTAGGCACGGGGAATAAAGCAAATTCATTTCAAGAATTAGCAAACAGGGCAATTAACTAAGAAATATGCGATGCTTCCACAGATAATATATGGCTTATAAAAAATTCAGAATAGCGACAAAAGTTCACACACTTACAACAAATAAACAAAAGTTGATATATGATATGCTGAGACAGCTTACCAAGTTAAAAAATCATTGGTGGGTGCGTCAATGAAATAGAGTTTAGAATTTATTATACGGACCATAAAAACATTTATTTTTCAATGCAAAAATGTTAGTTATGTGCGGGTGTCACAGTACTACAGTTTTCGCAGGATTTTCCAGAGATAGTGAATGTTTTTAACAAATGGAATGTTTCATACCCGTGTTCTTCGTAATTTGATAAACTATGATAGCCGCTTATTTATAAAGAAGTTGACATGCAAGAAGGAACATATTTCAGTGATAGCGCAAACCAAATCAATTGTGAAAAAATCTACAAATCCCAAGGAACCGGACATATTACTACGAATAAAATTTGTGGACTCTTATCGATCTTTAAAAAATAGTGAATGTTTTTAACAAATGGAGATTCTCAGACCAGTGCAAGGACAACACGTAAAAATTCAACGCGTTAAAAATGTTGAAGTGAAAAGTAATATACGAAAGCAAAAAATGGTGCCAAATAATGTTACCCACACGTTCGACACCTGCCCATCACCCGCATGTGAGATGCTATTAAACCATAGACGAAAAACGGATACGTTTGTGTGCGTATTAAACAGAATTCGCAAGTGTTTGAAAACTAGTGAATGTTTTAAGAAAAGGTAATTTTAGAACAATGTAGAAACAATGATATAGGAAAAACGGTTATTGTACACAACAAAGAATATTTTCAGAGTAATAGTAAAATTATGTGCAAATTAGGGAACAACAACCGTCTAGAAAATCTATTAAGTTTATGTGCTACAATTTCAAACCAGGAATCAGTGTTACTAAAAAATATCAGGTGGAAAACACACATCTCAAAACTAATATGCGAAAGTTTGCTTTACTCGAGAGTTTACTATAAAAAACCATGCATATGTGATTAACAGATTTACCGTAAAAGGTATATAATATTTAGTGCTCCATTGCTTTACAAAACAGTACTTATATTTTTATTGTTTATTTGTATGTAATAAAGTTGAATTGCTAAAAACTTTTTATTATTTTCCCCCCAAATATACCTATTTTAAACTATTCTCTAAGAAGACAGTAATTGAATATGATTGATAACAAGTTCAACTATACAATTTTTACTCTACATATAACTACAAAATCGATGTAAGGGAGATAATATATTATTTTAACAAAATGATCACCTCAAGTTCATATCTGACTAGTTCCATTAATTTATATATAAAACTATTTACACATAAATGGTGTACCAGAAACAGGTGTTTAAAGGTAAAAATGAGAAACTTTTAATATACACCAGATACGAAAGGCTGACATTAGCATATCAAGGTAAGTTTACAAATTATATTAAGTATTTTAAGGGCCTCCAATAGTGTTTAATAATTTCATTTGCGGTTAAAAATAGATTAAGTTCATAGAACTATTAATTAAATAATGCTTTGGATAAATATAGCTCATGTGTTCTTTGAAATAGCCGCCCCCTTCTTATTATATTACTATATTGATAACGTGGAGATATCCTGTACACACAAAAGCTAACCAAAATAAAAATCAAACACCTCTAAATAGAGGACTTAAATTTTAGTATCAATAAGAATCATAAAACTTAATATGTAGTGTATAGGGTGGTTAAAAAATTCTCAAATTAATAGAGCACTATATCATTTAAATAAAGTAATATCAAAATGTTATGGTACAGGACAAAAATTCCCCAATCAATGCACCATTAATAAATTATCTAGATGAAGGTTCTTTGTGTAGAAAATACTGAGATTGAAATTAAAATAAAAATTATTTGAATAATTATCGTTTATTAGAAAAAATACAGCACAATTTTCACTGATCACAAGGTTATAGACAAAATAGTGTCAAACGGTACGTAATTATTTACTAAATCAGACGAATAGGTAGTAATGTGTTGAGACACCTGGGAGCTCTTAATGTTTAGGATATAATCGAAGGTAGCCAAGTAAACATCTGGACATCTACCAATAAATCTACAGTATAATATTACGAGATCAAGCAAGAACTATTTAATTCACAGTTTTTCTAGTTTTAACTTTACCTTCGAGCTTATTACTTCTTCTTATTTAACATTGTATTATATTTAAGATGATTTTAGCTAAAATTATTACACTACGAAGCCTAGTACCAAAACATATCAAATACTGAAAGCGTCTAACAGAAACCCCTCCCCCCCATGCTCACAACACATCTAAAAACATGATATATGGAAAATCCAAAGGTGTGATAAGGCAAAGCAGGTGTCAGCTGTTAAAAATACTCCTCATATAGCACATTATTACATTATATTTAATATGCTTTAGTAAAAATTACACTATACCAAAACTTCTACCAAATTTCCCTAGAGAATCTTTCCTATATGTAAACATATGTGGAACAGACACGCGTTAATCTAAAAATACATCTCAAGGGCATGCAGAGGTTAATCAAATCATTCACCCTATGAGAGAAATATCCTGTGTTAACCTGTTGTAGATAAGTAGGTAATATGATATATCTGTGGAACAGACCAAGTGTAAAATGTTTTATTTTGATTTTATTTAAGTTAATAAGACACATACATTACATCACCCTGTAATTCAAATGTCTGGTTGAGATCAGATTTTCAAGCAGAAAACCATGAAGTCCGTGACATAAATGTAAAACATACTTTATGTGTAGGTACGAGCTAAATAAAACACTCGTAGAAAACAGGGGTAACCATTAATATTGCTGAAAACACAGCTCACTGGTAAAATATAAAAATTAGTGACAATTTGTTTCAACGAACCGAATCAGACATAATTCGACATTGTAAATTCCATATACCAGGCACACTTTGTGTTTTGTTTTAGTAAAAAATAATTAAATCCCATGCTAACTTCACCATCGTAAGAAGTTGACAAATATGCAAGTACAGCCTGAAATGCTAAATTTCCATACATGCACATAAATTACATATCTAACTAAAAACATAAAAATTTCCTCTACTTTTAACGCAACTCCTAAATATGATAGGGTCAAGATTATTACACGGTACATAGGTTTAAATCTTCAGTATATATACCGAGATGTTACAATATACCGAAGTAAACATATTATATAAATAACTTAAGTTTTAAACGTAAGGAATAGAGCTTCAGAACTTTCTTTTAGTAGAAATAGTCTCTGTTTTCGCTACTATCGCACAGTATTTAATATTCACATATTCTATATATACGAGTCAGAATCTTTAAAAATCATGTTTTGTAGTAATTTTCTACTGGTTCTTTATGGACAGCGATGTGCTGTAATCAAGTAAAATCCTTTAGAACTTTATACGCGTAATTTAAGTATCCTGAGACAAATTCTGTAATGTAACTATAGGGATCATATGATATCAATTCCTCAAGCATAGCTCCAATAAATTCGCCACCTGTCTGCACAACAACATTTCAACCAATTGTTCGAGATAATAGATTATTTTTAGTCTGCGAATAAACCTACCAGGTAGTCTACTTAAATATCTAACACTCATAGTCTTGGGCCGAATTTCCCAAAAACCGTTTGACGACAGAACTCAAAATTGTGACTTTAGCATGTCAAGGTAAATTTGTGCTATAGCTCGGGATACATTTCTATTGGGTATCGAACACCCGGCGATTGGGATAATATATTAATACGGCTCGGGATAATCGACATATTAAAATACAAACTAGTGTAAACAGGGGTAAATACGAACACTTACTAGGTATAGCATACTCATTGCCTTCTATACACCAGCAAAAGAATTTGTGGGGTTCTTTACTAAAGCTCGGGATAAATGCCTATTGAGTTTAAATACACCCGACGATTGGGATAATGTATTAATACGGTTCGGGATAATTGACATATTAAAATATAGACTAGTATAAGCAGGGATAAATATAAACACCTTACTACAGCTTAATCATTATATTCTATACACCTGCAGCGATTGTGGTTCGATAGCCAAGTTAACTAGTTGATAAGCACCTTCTCCATGCGCTTTTACATATAATATCAGCTATTTTACGGTGTTTCGATCGGCTTAATATCAAAGCTTTTTAACAGGTTCATAGAATATTAGCGCAGCAGGCAGATAAACGGTATAATACAGTAATCTAACAAATATATTCTCCATAATCTAACAAATTTTACTTGAGAAATAATTTCCATGTACAGAGATTAACACCTTGTATGCTTTTATACGTTACTTGTCCACGCTCATTCAGAACTTTAAACGAGCCATTCAACCCCTGTTTGAATATATTCAGTCAATAATACCCATATCTTACAATATATTTATACGAGATCAGATTTTCAAGCAGAAAACCATGAAGTCCGCGACTTAAATCTAAATACATGTTATGTGTGTGAGATAAACTAAAGCACGCGTAAAAACCATTAACATGATTGAAAACGCCGCTCGCTGACATCATATAAAAATTAGGGCCAACTTGTTTTCAACGGATTAAAACAGACACATATCGCCGGTAGATACTTTAAGAAACGATTCACATCATCATAATTTCAGACCACTAAAGAAAATAGCAGCATAATGGTACTAATTTACAAAATATTCATTCTTGTCTGGGCTATGGAAGGAATATACCTTATTTAATAAATGACATACAGGGTGCTCAATAATTAACACATTTCTTAAAAATATACAGGTGCATACATTTACATACACTACTTAGTAAAATTTCTACTTGGGAACTTGAGATTTCCTTCTGCACAGTCTCTTTCAATTATTCTTTTTAAACACCGCTATAGCTGTTTACTCAATAATTTCAAATAAATACTAATGTACCATACACCCCCGTCGTCTTACGAAATTGATCTATAATATAAAGTACATATAATTCAAAATTAAAGAAGAAAATATGTTGAAATCAGGAATTGAACCTGGGACCTCTAGAGCTTCAGTCTAATGCTCTCCCACTGAGCTATTCCAACTCATATGAAAAATTAATGAAAAAAATCTTATGTATGGATTAGGATTAAAACAATATATTTTAACTACTAATATTTATTAATGTTTTACATTTACATATCAGATGAAATACAACACAATTTTCGCTGTTCACAAAACTTATAAGTGATTACACAACAAACAAAAACGCGTTAAGCAGTATGTAAAAAGAGGAATTTCACAAGCATAGCAAATCAAGGCGCTGTTTCCTAATTCCAAGGCATAATCTGTTATATGTTGGGATACCTGAGAACTTTCAATGTTTGTGTTAAAGTTCGTGGACACATCAAAAAAACAACTCGTACAAAATGTTTTTGCTTCATCTTCCAGTAAAGCAATACTGAAGTAATGTTGAATTAGACACACATAATCGCCGGCCCAGTTCTGCAAAAATTGCAAACTATTAACTTCATACTGCTTTTCCATTTTGGATTCACTGTCTAGTTCTAGCTCGTCGGAAAGAAAGTCAACCATATCTGCATCAGCCATTCTCTATTCTCTGAACTCAAGCAGAAATACCAATGCTTTATACTGAATTCCAGGATATTTTTTATTAATCTTAAATGGGGGGTGAATGGATATTTTCATAGCAACAGATAACACCGGGTGCGATCGAGGCACCAGTTCTTAATTTGTTTGAGATAAATATCTTGCTTTAACCACCGCCAGTATGTTCCGATTACCCCTTTCTCTTTGCTTTTCTTCGGCGGTCTTGGTGTGGTGTTTGTTGTTTTTCGAGGCTGTCTCGCATCCTTCGGAGAACTTCTCGTGCATTCTTTGTATATGAGCTTTCAGGTTGTCCTGCCTTCTAAATGTCTTATTACACAAATCACAGTCAAAAAGGAGATTTTTGTGAATATTGGCATGGCGACTTAGACCACTATACCATGAGAATGTTTTTCCACAATCGCCGCAAGTATACATGTTTCCACCGTTACTGTACACCAACATATAATGTATCTATAGCATCGTGTGTCCTTATATCCCCATATCCTTCTACCCTTATATCCCTGTATATATCCCGCTCGCATGTTCGTTAGGTTAGATTAGACAGGATGGTATAGGATGGTAGGTACAGGTTAGACAGGATGGTATAGGATGGTAGGTTTTATACCTGTATATATCCCGCTCGCATGTTCGTTAGGTTATACAGGATGGTAACAGGGTATAAAAGGGTATATAGGGATAAAAGGGGGATATATACCGGGATATAAGGGCGAGGGGATACATACAGGGATATAAGGGTAGAAGGATATGGGGATATAAGGACACACGATGCTATAGATACATTATATGTTGGTGTACAGTAACGGTGGAAACATGTATACTTGCGGCGATTGTGGAAAAACATTCTCATGGTATAGTGGTCTAAGTCGCCATGCCAATATTTACAAAAATCTCCTTTTTGACTGTGATTTGTGTAATAAGACATTTAGAAGGCAGGACAACCTGAAAGCTCATATACAAAGAATGCACGAGAAGTTCTCCGAAGGATGCGAGACAGCCTCGAAAAACAACAAACACCACACCAAGACCGCCGAAGAAAAACAAAGAGAAAGGGGTAATCGGAACATACTGGCGGTGGTTAAAGCAAGATATTTATCTCAAACAAATTAAGAACTGGTGCCTCGATCGCACCCGGTGTTATCTGTTGCTATGAAAATATCCATTCACCCCCCATTTAAGATTAATAAAAAATATCCTGGAATTCAGTATAAAGCATTGGTATTTCTGCTTGAGTTCAGAGAATAGAGAATGGCTGATGCAGATATGGTTGACTTTCTTTCCGGCGAGCTAGAACTAGACAGTGAATCCAAAATGGAAAAGCAGTATGAAGTTAATAGTTTGCAATTTTTGCAGAACTGGGCCGGCGATTATGTGTGTCTAATTCAACATTACTTCAGTATTGCTTTACTGGAAGATGAAGCAAAAACATTTTGTACGAGTTGTTTTTTTGATGTGTCCACGAACTTTAACACAAACATTGAAAGTTCTCAGGTATCCCAACATATAACAGATTATGCCTTGGAATTAGGAAACAGCGCCTTGATTTGCTATGCTTGTGAAATTCCTCTTTTTACATACTGCTTAACGCGTTTTTGTTTGTTGTGTAATCACTTATAAGTTTTGTGAACAGCGAAAATTGTGTTGTATTTCATCTGATATGTAAATGTAAAACATTAATAAATATTAGTAGTTAAAATATATTGTTTTAATCCTAATCCATACATAAGATTTTTTTCATTAATTTTTCATATGAGTTGGAATAGCTCAGTGGGAGAGCATTAGACTGAAGCTCTAGAGGTCCCAGGTTCAATTCCTGATTTCAACATATTTTCTTCTTTAATTTTGAATTATATGTACTTTATATTATAGATCAATTTCGTAAGACGACGGGGGTGTATGGTACATTAGTATTTATTTGAAATTATTGAGTAAACAGCTATAGCGGTGTTTAAAAAGAATAATTGAAAGAGACTGTGCAGAAGGAAATCTCAAGTTCCCAAGTAGAAATTTTACTAAGTAGTGTATGTAAATGTATGCACCTGTATATTTTTAAGAAATGTGTTAATTATTGAGCACCCTGTATGTCATTTATTAAATAAGGTATATTCCTTCCATAGCCCAGACAAGAATGAATATTTTGTAAATTAGTACCATTATGCTGCTATTTTCTTTAGTGGTCTGAAATTATGATGATGTGAATCGTTTCTTAAAGTATCTACCGGCGATATGTGTCTGTTTTAATCCGTTGAAAACAAGTTGGCCCTAATTTTTATATGATGTCAGCGAGCGGCGTTTTCAATCATGTTAATGGTTTTTACGCGTGCTTTAGTTTATCTCACACACATAACATGTATTTAGATTTAAGTCGCGGACTTCATGGTTTTCTGCTTGAAAATCTGATCTCGTATAAATATATTGTAAGATATGGGTATTATTGACTGAATATATTCAAACAGGGGTTGAATGGCTCGTTTAAAGTTCTGAATGAGCGTGGACAAGTAACGTATAAAAGCATACAAGGTGTTAATCTCTGTACATGGAAATTATTTCTCAAGTAAAATTTGTTAGATTATGGAGAATATATTTGTTAGATTACTGTATTATACCGTTTATCTGCCTGCTGCGCTAATATTCTATGAACCTGTTAAAAAGCTTTGATATTAAGCCGATCGAAACACCGTAAAATAGCTGATATTATATGTAAAAGCGCATGGAGAAGGTGCTTATCAACTAGTTAACTTGGCTATCGAACCACAATCGCTGCAGGTGTATAGAATATAATGATTAAGCTGTAGTAAGGTGTTTATATTTATCCCTGCTTATACTAGTCTATATTTTAATATGTCAATTATCCCGAACCGTATTAATACATTATCCCAATCGTCGGGTGTATTTAAACTCAATAGGCATTTATCCCGAGCTTTAGTAAAGAACCCCACAAATTCTTTTGCTGGTGTATAGAAGGCAATGAGTATGCTATACCTAGTAAGTGTTCGTATTTACCCCTGTTTACACTAGTTTGTATTTTAATATGTCGATTATCCCGAGCCGTATTAATATATTATCCCAATCGCCGGGTGTTCGATACCCAATAGAAATGTATCCCGAGCTATAGCACAAATTTACCTTGACATGCTAAAGTCACAATTTTGAGTTCTGTCGTCAAACGGTTTTTGGGAAATTCGGCCCAAGACTATGAGTGTTAGATATTTAAGTAGACTACCTGGTAGGTTTATTCGCAGACTAAAAATAATCTATTATCTCGAACAATTGGTTGAAATGTTGTTGTGCAGACAGGTGGCGAATTTATTGGAGCTATGCTTGAGGAATTGATATCATATGATCCCTATAGTTACATTACAGAATTTGTCTCAGGATACTTAAATTACGCGTATAAAGTTCTAAAGGATTTTACTTGATTACAGCACATCGCTGTCCATAAAGAACCAGTAGAAAATTACTACAAAACATGATTTTTAAAGATTCTGACTCGTATATATAGAATATGTGAATATTAAATACTGTGCGATAGTAGCGAAAACAGAGACTATTTCTACTAAAAGAAAGTTCTGAAGCTCTATTCCTTACGTTTAAAACTTAAGTTATTTATATAATATGTTTACTTCGGTATATTGTAACATCTCGGTATATATACTGAAGATTTAAACCTATGTACCGTGTAATAATCTTGACCCTATCATATTTAGGAGTTGCGTTAAAAGTAGAGGAAATTTTTATGTTTTTAGTTAGATATGTAATTTATGTGCATGTATGGAAATTTAGCATTTCAGGCTGTACTTGCATATTTGTCAACTTCTTACGATGGTGAAGTTAGCATGGGATTTAATTATTTTTTACTAAAACAAAACACAAAGTGTGCCTGGTATATGGAATTTACAATGTCGAATTATGTCTGATTCGGTTCGTTGAAACAAATTGTCACTAATTTTTATATTTTACCAGTGAGCTGTGTTTTCAGCAATATTAATGATTACCCCTGTTTTCTACGAGTGTTTTATTTAGCTCGTACCTACACATAAAGTATGTTTTACATTTATGTCACGGACTTCATGGTTTTCTGCTTGAAAATCTGATCTCAACCAGACATTTGAATTACAGGGTGATGTAATGTATGTGTCTTATTAACTTAAATAAAATCAAAATAAAACATTTTACACTTGGTCTGTTCCACAGATATATCATATTACCTACTTATCTACAACAGGTTAACACAGGATATTTCTCTCATAGGGTGAATGATTTGATTAACCTCTGCATGCCCTTGAGATGTATTTTTAGATTAACGCGTGTCTGTTCCACATATGTTTACATATAGGAAAGATTCTCTAGGGAAATTTGGTAGAAGTTTTGGTATAGTGTAATTTTTACTAAAGCATATTAAATATAATGTAATAATGTGCTATATGAGGAGTATTTTTAACAGCTGACACCTGCTTTGCCTTATCACACCTTTGGATTTTCCATATATCATGTTTTTAGATGTGTTGTGAGCATGGGGGGGAGGGGTTTCTGTTAGACGCTTTCAGTATTTGATATGTTTTGGTACTAGGCTTCGTAGTGTAATAATTTTAGCTAAAATCATCTTAAATATAATACAATGTTAAATAAGAAGAAGTAATAAGCTCGAAGGTAAAGTTAAAACTAGAAAAACTGTGAATTAAATAGTTCTTGCTTGATCTCGTAATATTATACTGTAGATTTATTGGTAGATGTCCAGATGTTTACTTGGCTACCTTCGATTATATCCTAAACATTAAGAGCTCCCAGGTGTCTCAACACATTACTACCTATTCGTCTGATTTAGTAAATAATTACGTACCGTTTGACACTATTTTGTCTATAACCTTGTGATCAGTGAAAATTGTGCTGTATTTTTTCTAATAAACGATAATTATTCAAATAATTTTTATTTTAATTTCAATCTCAGTATTTTCTACACAAAGAACCTTCATCTAGATAATTTATTAATGGTGCATTGATTGGGGAATTTTTGTCCTGTACCATAACATTTTGATATTACTTTATTTAAATGATATAGTGCTCTATTAATTTGAGAATTTTTTAACCACCCTATACACTACATATTAAGTTTTATGATTCTTATTGATACTAAAATTTAAGTCCTCTATTTAGAGGTGTTTGATTTTTATTTTGGTTAGCTTTTGTGTGTACAGGATATCTCCACGTTATCAATATAGTAATATAATAAGAAGGGGGCGGCTATTTCAAAGAACACATGAGCTATATTTATCCAAAGCATTATTTAATTAATAGTTCTATGAACTTAATCTATTTTTAACCGCAAATGAAATTATTAAACACTATTGGAGGCCCTTAAAATACTTAATATAATTTGTAAACTTACCTTGATATGCTAATGTCAGCCTTTCGTATCTGGTGTATATTAAAAGTTTCTCATTTTTACCTTTAAACACCTGTTTCTGGTACACCATTTATGTGTAAATAGTTTTATATATAAATTAATGGAACTAGTCAGATATAAACTTGAGGTGATCATTTTGTTAAAATAATATATTATCTCCCTTACATCGATTTTGTAGTTATATGTAGAGTAAAAATTGTATAGTTGAACTTGTTATCAATCATATTCAATTACTGTCTTCTTAGAGAATAGTTTAAAATAGGTATATTTGGGGGGAAAATAATAAAAAGTTTTTAGCAATTCAACTTTATTACATACAAATAAACAATAAAAATATAAGTACTGTTTTGTAAAGCAATGGAGCACTAAATATTATATACCTTTTACGGTAAATCTGTTAATCACATATGCATGGTTTTTTATAGTAAACTCTCGAGTAAAGCAAACTTTCGCATATTAGTTTTGAGATGTGTGTTTTCCACCTGATATTTTTTAGTAACACTGATTCCTGGTTTGAAATTGTAGCACATAAACTTAATAGATTTTCTAGACGGTTGTTGTTCCCTAATTTGCACATAATTTTACTATTACTCTGAAAATATTCTTTGTTGTGTACAATAACCGTTTTTCCTATATCATTGTTTCTACATTGTTCTAAAATTACCTTTTCTTAAAACATTCACTAGTTTTTAAACACTTGCGAATTCTGTTTAATACGCACACAAACGTATCCGTTTTTCGTCTATGGTTTAATAGCATCTCACATGCGGGTGATGGGCAGGTGTCGAACGTGTGGGTAACATTATTTGGCACCATTTTTTGCTTTCGTATATTACTTTTCACTTCAACATTTTTAACGCGTTGAATTTTTACGTGTTGTCCTTGCACTGGTCTGAGAATCTCCATTTGTTAAAAACATTCACTATTTTTTAAAGATCGATAAGAGTCCACAAATTTTATTCGTAGTAATATGTCCGGTTCCTTGGGATTTGTAGATTTTTTCACAATTGATTTGGTTTGCGCTATCACTGAAATATGTTCCTTCTTGCATGTCAACTTCTTTATAAATAAGCGGCTATCATAGTTTATCAAATTACGAAGAACACGGGTATGAAACATTCCATTTGTTAAAAACATTCACTATCTCTGGAAAATCCTGCGAAAACTGTAGTACTGTGACACACGCACATAACTAACATTTTTGCATTGAAAAATAAATGTTTTTATGGTCCGTATAATAAATTCTAAACTCTATTTCATTGACGCACCCACCAATGATTTCTTAACTTGGTAAGCTGTCTCAGCATATCATATATCAACTTTTGTTTATTTGTTGTAAGTGTGTGAACTTTTGTCGCTATTCTGAATTTTTTATAAGCCATATATTATCTGTGGAAGCATCGCATATTTCTTAGTTAATTGCCCTGTTTGCTAATTCTTGAAATGAATTTGCTTTATTCCCCGTGCCTAGTTAGTTTTTAAATTCAAGTTTCACGTATTCTACAATGTACAGGGTGTGTTTTGTTTGACCTGGATTATTACCTATATATTAATGTGACTGTTTGACGTTGTCTAATGAGGAAGTATTATTTAAAAGGCTAAAAATAGATTCTACTTTACGTTTTCATGTATTATATTACTTTCAACTCACATGTTGCTTCCTAGCACAACATATGACTGCGTTTTTCTGTTTGACGTTGTGTATTATTTACAGAGCTAAAAATAGATTTATCGTGTGGGTCGAAAATATTATTTTAAATTTTCATTAGGGCTAATACGTATCTCCTATGCTTTTCAGGAATCCTTGAATGTTGGTTTTTCTAGTAATAGGTACTCTGCGCGATGATTCTTTGCACCTGAGCACATATGCGTTGTTTCTGTGGTAACCCTACTTGTCCACAGACAAGGTTTTGGTATTATTAAATTTAATCCAGTGACATGTTCTTTTTAACAGACATATGATGAAATATTATTACTGAGAGCTGGTGTGTACTAATTATTTACAAATGCTAAAAATAGATTCTAATGCCCCTTGCGAATTACTTGCCATCAAGAAACGATAACCAATATACAATACAGGCGGCGTCCTTCGTGTATTCTTGAATGCATGTTTTCATCAATAATGCGAACTATTTTCCGCTCGAATATATTGTTTTTATCATTAAGACAGATAATTTTCCTATACACGAGCCTTCAGGTATTCTTGAATGCACATTTTCCTAGTAGTCCAGTGATGTATCTGCTCAACGATTCTTTTCTGTTTGGCCTCGCGTATTATTTACAGAGCTAAAAATAGATTCTATCCTGTTGGTCGAAAATATTATTTTAAATTTATCTGATACGTATTTCCTATATACTGGTAATAACCCTCAAGGAAATCTTGAATGCATGTTTTCCAAGTAGTTCCGTGATATATCTGACCCGACCTACCTCAACGATTTTAAGGCACATAAGCTCACGCGCATAATTTTCAAGCGTCTAAAAATAGATTCTATCTTTTTAATTTCCTATATCCCGACCTTCAGATAACGCTGTAGAATGTGTCTTCCTCGTACCTTTTTTATTTACAAAGGCTAAAAATAGATTCTGTTGTGCATACCTACCACAGGTAACAATCTTCAGGTGTTTTCCTAGTACCTTAGTGGTCCCTATGTTTTCATACGCTTTTTAAATTTATCTGATACGTATATCCTGACCTTCAGGTAACATATTTTTATTATACCCTTCCACCTATGCACAGGTACTTCAGGTGTTTTCCTAATACCCTAATAACCCTTATATCCCCACCTTCAGGTAACACATTTTTTATTATACCCTTCCACATATACACAGGTACTTCAGGTGTTTTCCTAGTACCCTAATAACCCTTATATCCCGACCTTCAGGTAACACATTTTTTATTATACCCTTCCACCTATGCACAGGTACTTCAGGTGTTTTCCTAATACCCTAATAACCCTTATATCCCCACCTTCAGGTAACACTGCTCTTAATATACCCTTCCACCTATGCACAGGTACTTCAGGTGTTTTCTTAATACCCTAATAACCCTTATATCCCCACCTTCTGGTAACACATTTTTTATTATACCCTTCCACCTATGCACAGGTAACGATCTTCAGGTGTTTTCCTAGTAATGCCTGGGCACCGTCTCCCACAATCGATTCGACCACTTCCTGTTTACCCGTTTGATTTCCGATCACTCTCGGTTTACCTGTTCGATTTCCTGTTTGTACCTATCCGCCACGTGCATATCTGAATTATGAATCACATCCATAGACAAGTTTAGACATGTTCATGAAATAACGGTTAAGTCAGATGCTTGCCCACGTGCATGCCGAATGTTTCCGTGAGAACGGCCGTTACGATACTTTCCCACGATCGATGCTCACCAGGTGCACGCCATAAATCACCTTCGGCCAGATGGTCGCCCACGTGCACGCCATACCTAATGAGAGTGCTGCTGGAGCGGAGCTGATCATCAGTGAGCTCTGATTCCTGAGGATCAGCTCCGCTCCAGCAGCGTTCTTATTAGTATACTACTAGCGTCAACCCTTAGTTCGCAACCTTTGTTGGGATTAAAGTGTTGTAAAACTGGGGCTGAAACTAGTTTACTTTTTAGTGTCTTAAATTCTTCTTTTTGTGGTTCTCCCCAAGTAAAACCGGTCGTTTTTTGTGTTGCCATATGTAATGGTCTTGCTATTATTGAAAAATTTCGTATAAATTTTCTATAATAGTTACATAGGCCAATAAAACTTTGAATATTTTTTATGGATTTTGGTTCTGGGAAATTTTTTATGGCGGTAAGCTTATCTTCGTCAGGTTCCAATCCTTCCTTGCTAACTACATGTCCTAGAATTTTTACTTTGGGTTTTACATATTATATACACTTGCTGGGTTTTAGTGTTAGCCCTGCATCTCTTAATCGCTGAAAGACGTTACTTAATTTTTCCAAGTGTTCTTCTAGGGTTCTTGAAAAAACAATAATGTCTAAGTAAATTAATATCTCTTTCCATTTCATTCCTTTGAAAATCTTATCTGCAAGTTCTTGGAATGTGGCTGGAGCGTTGCATAATCCAAAACTGAGAGGCCATGTCCTTGAGCTATAAATGCAGTATATTGTTTCGAATCTTCTTCAATTTTCACCTGCCAGTACCCGCTAAACATATCTAGTGTGCTGAAGTATTGGGAGTCACCTAGGTGTGTCAATATATCATCTATATTAGGTAT
This sequence comes from Stenurella melanura, assembly GCA_963583905.1. Classification (NCBI taxonomy): domain Eukaryota; kingdom Metazoa; phylum Arthropoda; class Insecta; order Coleoptera; family Cerambycidae; genus Stenurella; species Stenurella melanura. The sequence continues at coordinate 46,559,869 of OY757317.1, forward strand.
CGGGTACATTGATTTTTTTGTTACATTATTTAATTTCCTGTAGTCGACACAAAATCTAGTACTACCATCTTTTTTCTTAACAAGTACGACTGGGCTAGACCACGGAGAATGTGATGGCCTAATTACGTCACCTTCCAACATTTCCTTAATTTGTGTGTCTATTATTTCACGTTCTTTTTGTGAAACTCTGTAGGGGCGAGATTTAATTGGTTCAGCATTACCGACGTCGATTTTGTGTTCCGTTAGATGGGTCATCCCATGTTCCTCGTTGACTTTGAAAATACATCTGAAAATTCTTCGAGTAGTTATTCTAATTTTTCTTTAAATGTCCCATCTTCAATATGGCTCAAGTTATGATCGGCTAAAGTGACTTGTTCTTCTGGCGTTTCTGTATATAGTATTAGTGCTGATTTTGGTATGTTTATTATGTTTTTATGAAAAAACCCTATCGTCGAATTTTTAAAAATCTTTACTTTATTAAAACCCTTATTTATTATTTTGAAAGTTATTTTATTATCAATAATTTTAGGCGACTCGAGACTTAAGAGAGAACGTTGTACCAGAAAGTTTTCTTTTTCTTCAAAGTTCATGTTTTGTAGGACATTGCCAGGAATTTGTTCAGAGATTTCTAGGTGTAGGTTATATTCTTTATTTGGTTCTAAAATGTAGTCTTCCCCCAAGGTGGCCTTGATGGGGTTTTCTTGCATATCTTCTTTTGAAATGTCGAATTCTTGTTTATTGATCCGAATGTTTTCTTGTTCGTTTTCGTGGGTCATTAGGGTTGTTGTTACTGTGTTTTCCCTGCAATCTGAGTGCACCTTGTCCGATAGATTACAGACCAAAATGTCTATTTCGATGTCCTTAAAGATAAAATATAACATGTTTTTTACCACCCTCCAATCCAGTTTGTCTAGACCACAACCTAGTTTAGGTATTACTAGTCTTTTTATTTTATTTTCATTTAAATGCTCTTTTGTTTTATGTAGGCAATGCCATAATGTTTCCAATTTTGGTTTTTACCAGAATTTCCTTTTCGTGACCAAATGATAAATAATTTTTCCGTCGTGTTCTGTTACTCCTACGTCTCCCTGTATTAGGTTTTGGTTTCTTAATTGTTCTCTAACATTAAATTATCCTGGACTTGTTCAGCTAAACCTTTCCCCAATTTTAAGTCTTCTGAGATACAGTGAGCTATTGGGTAGTGGTTAGGGGTATTGAAAATATCCATATATTTTTCGTCTATCTTGACATGTATTATTTCTAATTCGTATTCAACTGTAGAGTTCATAAATGTAGAGAAATTACTTTCTTCTTTTATTTTCCGTTGGATATCCGATGGCCTGTTTATAATTTTATCTTGGGTTGTTGTCACAGGTTTTTGGACCATTAAGCTTTTAGTCTCTGGTTTTTTCTTAATCTTGGACTTTTCAATTATTTTATTGAGATGTGTAAATACACTATTTTTGATTTCCTCGTGGTATGCCTTCTTCTATTCTAATTTATATTTCCGGTATTGGTTCATGTTTCTTATCGGTTTTTCATACATTATTGTAGTATTATATAATTTTTTTGTGTTACTTTCTTTAGATAGATGGACCACAGTTGTTTTGTTATTAAATTTTAAAAATACTTTTCCAGAATCCAAGTCGATTATTGACTTATGTTTATTTAAGAATGCCATGCCTAGAATTAAGGGAACTGGTGAAGTTGTGATGACGGTGGCAGTACATTTTGTAGATAGGTCGCCAATAGTAAGGGTGAAAGTTACTTCTCCCAAAGTAGGGATTTTATGTCCTCCGGCCACCATTAGATATTTTCCATGCTTTTTAAGAACTTGATAATTCTTAAGTGCTTCCTTTGTAATTACATTTTCTTCCGCTCCGGTGTCCAAAAATGTCTTAGTCTTAACTCTGTTAACTAGTGTATTTATATACAAAATTTTATCTGCTTTCGTCGGACGCCCATTATATGTAAGGACGACGCCGGGGCTTAGTTGCGCCGTCCTCCCACGTTTGGGTGTTGATGTCTTCCTTCGGTGCAACTTCCAGCAGAATGACCAACTCTTTTACAGATGTAGCATCTTGGCCTACCATCATGATTTCTTGTATGTGGTATTTGATTATTGGGGTTGTTATTACGGAACTGGTTGTATCCAAATGTGTTTTGTGGTCTCTGAACCATTGTATTATTCTGCCTGTGCTGATAATTTTCGTTGTAACGATGAATAGGATTGTTCAGTCTGTATTATCTAAGTTACCTAGTTAAGTTAGTTGAAATGTTCCCACTCTATATGATAGAAGTACTAACAGAAATCACTCTACTCATGAAAATGTAATGTTTATATATATGTTTGAAAGAAAAATAAATAATTATACAAAAACGTCAAATGAATTAATATCTTTACACAAAAAGAGAAAAACACGCACATTTGGTCCTTCGAGCAGAGATGGTTGTTATTCAAGCTGGTTTGGAAGAGGCTCGTATTTCCAGAATTCGCTGAAAAACACTTTCGAAAAACATCAGCTGGGTAACAATTTACCAGTATATTACTCAATCAATATATATCAAAACCTTTATGGTGACTGCAGTTGGTAAGATATTCCTATCTGCAAGGAAATTATTTCATCATACATCTAGTACGAACGGTGGTGTGTAGAAGTTCTCAACATCATCGCAAACCAGCAGCTCGAATAAAAGATCGAGGCCTGTAAAACTGACAATATAACTAAAAGCAAGTGGGGCAAGTGGATAAAGTAAGTCCGTTCCATTGTAAATTATCTTCTCGTATTTATTTGTATAAAGAACTAGTTTCTCAAACTCATTAACATTCACATAAATTGCATGATTTAATTTTGTGAATCTAAATCATTTATTTCTTATCAAACTACTCAAAAATTATCAGGAAAATATAATTTAATTATTTTCTGTGTGAACATCACATACGTTATTAAAACTCTTTTAGCATGGATATTGAGGCACAATTGAGAGCTCTCAAAGCTAAGCGCGGTAGTATTAAAGGTCAACTTACAAGATTTTCAAACTTTATATCAGATTTTTATGACAATAATCGTTCTATTACTGAACTAAAAACGCGATTAGAGACCATTACACAAAAATGGTTGGAATTCGATACTGTACAAACGGACATAGAGATTTTAGACGAATCTTCTGAGGAATTAAAACAGCGTGAACTATTCGAAGAAAGCTATTTTATTATCATCTCTCAGGCAAAGGAGATATTGCAAAATTCTCCTCAGGTTCCAGGTACACGGCCTTTGGTTGGAAACAATATTAAGTTACCAGTAATACCTTTACCCACGTTTTCTGGTGATTATCGTGATTGGCCACAATTCCAAGACACTTTCGATTCTTTAGTTAATAAAAACTCACTTTTAGATGATTCTCAACGGTTTCTCTATTTAAGGGATGCTTTAAAAGGAAATGCTATCCAAGTAATTGAAGCAATCGAGGTGTCGGAAAGAAATTACAAATCTACGTTTGAGCTTTTGAAAACTCGATATGACAATAAAAGGTTAATAAAGAGGGCACATGTATCATCACTTTTTAATATTACGCCTATAACAAAGGAATCATTACAAGCTTTAAGAACGTTTTTAGATGACATTAACAAGCATTTAAGAGCATTAGAGAATTTAGGGGAATCTATAAACACATGGGATATTTTATTAGTTTACTTGATATCAACAAAACTTGACTCAGTTACTAAAAGAGCTTGGGAAGCAAAATCATCTAAACTAGACGATCCTAAGTTAGAGGACATACGAAATTTTCTAACGGATAGATGTGATGTATTAGAGACCCTGGACTCTGACAATATTAATAACTTTAATATAAACAAAAATATTAAGTCTAATTTCAGACAAAGAAACTGTACTTCTTTGGTATCAACTCAAAACATTTGTTATTTTTGCAAGGGTTCTCATTCAGTTTACACTTGTCAAAATTTATTAAAAATTCCTATTAAGTCTCGTTTGGAGGAAGTTAAGAAAATCAAATTATGCACAAATTGCTTACGCCCAGGACATTTTAATTCAGAATGTCGTTCCAGGTCTTGTAGATATTGTCAAAAAAGACACAGTAGTCTGCTGCACATAGGCGACGATAACTATAACGAGAATTCTAATATTGCTAGTTCTCAAGAGGAAAGCAAATCAGTGGTGGTGTCAAGGTTAACAGATACTAGCAAAGAAGATTATTTAAATGTACATTGCAGTATTAATTCTGAGCCACACGTGCTATTATCTACTGCCTTAATTAATATTTTTGACAAAGATGGCAATTTAATACAATGTAGAGCATTGTTAGATAATGGATCTCAATCCAACTTTATAACGAAAGGCTTATTCACTAAATTAGGATTGACAAGTAATGAAATTAATATACCGGTTACTGGAATCGGACAATCACCAACTAAAATTCTTGGCAAAACTGAAACTACTGTAAAATCCTTATACAATGCTTACCAAAAACAAATTTCATTTTTAATTATTAACCAAATCACACAAAAGATTCCATTTATTTCCTTTGATCGTACAAATCTTCAATTTCCTGAAAACATAAAGTACGCAGATCCCTTGTTTAACAATTCAGATCGAGTTGACGTACTACTGGGGGCAGGTATCTTCTGGGAATTACTCTGCATCGGTCAAATAACGATCGGGCCAAACAAACCTATTCTCCAAAAATCGAAGCTTGGATGGATAGTTTCCGGTCCTATATGCTTCAATACCTCTAATCCAAAAATATATTGTAATTTATCGGTGCAAGGTTTGCAAACACAAATGGAAAAATTTTGGAATATAGAAGAATTCAGTAATTCTCGCAAATATTCCAAGGGGGAGACTGAATGTGAAAGAATATTTACCGAAACCACGACACGCGATAATACCGGTCGTTTTATAGTCCACCTACCAACGCATGAATCAATAACAGATTTGGGAAATTCGAAGCATACTGCTGAAAAACGATTTTTAGCTTTGGAAAAAAGATTTCGTTATCATCCTAATTTAAAGGAAAATTATACAGAATTCATACAAGAATACGAGAAACTCGGACATATGACAAAAATTAACGAAAATCAAGAGACAATATCAGATATTCAAAATAAACGCATTATATATTATTTGCCACATCATGGTGTGCATAAAGAGACAAGTCTTACAACCAAGCTACGAGTTGTGTTCGACGCATCATCTAAAGCAGAGTCGGGCCAATCTCTTAACGATATTTTATTAACCGATCCCACAATTCAAGATGATCTTTTCTCTATATTAGTACGGTTTAGAAAGCACACCTATGTCATGATTGCGGACGTTGCAAAGATGTATCGGCAAATTTTAGTTACGGAAAATCAGCGGGACATGCAGCGCATCCTTTGGCGTTCATCTCCTGAACAACAATTACAAGAGTATCGGTTGAACACGCTCACTTACGGAACTTCGCCTGCTTCATTTATAGCAACACGTTGTTTATATGAACTTGCTTGCCTTAACGAATCTACATACCCCGATTCTTGCAAAGTAATTAAAAAAGATTTTTATATGGATGATCTTATAACAGGAGCAGATTCCATAAAAACGGCTATCTCATTAAAGCAGGAAATAAGCGATATTCTAGAAGACGGAGGTTTCCAGTTAAGAAAGTGGGTGTCCAATAACCAAAATATTTTAAGTAGTACCAATCAGATGGAAAATCATTTACCTCAGTACATTATATCAGATGATTCATGTATAAAGACGTTGGGACTTTTATGGAATGCCAAAACTGACAGTTTGCAGGTTATGTCAAATTTAAGGTTAGAAAATCGTGTAGTAACGAAACGCAACATTCTTTCCGGAATAGCTCAGATATTCGATCCGCTTGGCCTTGTAGGTCCAATAACAATAAAGGGAAAAATAATCTTACAGCGATTGTGGCAGTTGCGCGTCAACTGGGATGAATCTGTACCAGCTGACATTCATACTGAATGGTGTCAATTCCAAGAGGGAATACACTTGGTGAACAAATTGGTTATTCCAAGACACATATCAGTATCCAATGCTATAGTATCCGAAATTCACGGATTTTGTGACGCGTCCATTGCAGCCTATGGCTCGTGCTTGTATTTGAGGACGGTTGATTCAAATAATAAAGTGTGTGTTCGGCTGATATGCGCTAAATCCAGAGTGGCACCTCTAAAATGTCTAACTTTACCTCGACTTGAACTTTGTGGCGCGGTGTTATTATCTCAATTAACTGATAAGGTTATCACTGCTCTAAATATGAGAATAACAAATGTGTACTATTGGTGCGATTCTACCATTGTCTTATCATGGCTAGCAGCTCCAGCTACGCATTGGAAAACCTTTGTATGCAATCGAGTCGCGGAGATTCAAAGTTTGACAAATATAAACCAATGGAGGCATGTATGCTCAAACGAAAATGCAGCAGATATTATATCTCGCGGTTGTAAGCCAGAGAATTTAATAGATTGCCCATTGTGGTGGTCAGGGCCAGTATGGCTAGCCAATAATGAAAATAGTTGGGACAAAATAAAAGAAATTTATATTGACAATGTACCTGAATCCAAAATACCTAAAATTGTCACAATTTCGGTTGTTGTTGACCAAGAAATATTTACAAGATTTTCATCTCTTAATAAATTGAAACGGGTTATAGCTTACTGTCTCAGATTTAAAAATAATGCCTTAAATAAGACCCTTAAATTAACAGGTCCTTTAACTTCTAATGAAGTAAACATATCTTTAAATAGATTGATAAAAATCGCACAAACGTCAGAATTTCTTGATGACATTTCAAGGCTCAAGAAAGGCAACTGTGTTTTTGCGAATAGTAAACTTGCATCATTAAATCCGTTTATCGACCAGCACGAAATCGTCCGGGTAGGCGGTAGATTATCCAAGTCTAACGTTTCAGTTGATCAGAAATTCCCCATAGTTATACCTAATAATCATCCTTTAACCAGACTTATCGTCATCGATGAGCATATTAGAAACTTTCATTCTGGTCCACAGTTAACGTTAGCTATGTTACGTCTCGCCTATTGGCCAATAAAAGGTCGTAGCTTAATAAGAAAAATTTTGCACGAATGCGTTATTTGCTTTAAAACTAAACCGCTAACAATAAATCCATTAATGGCAGACTTGCCGGAGCACCGAGTACAGTCAGCGCGGCCATTTTATAATAGCGGTGTAGACTATTTTGGGCCTCTCTTGGTAAAGGATGGAAAAACCCGAAATCGTAAAATGGTTAAATGCTACATATGTATATTTGTTTGTTTTACAACCAAGGCTGTACATTTGGAATTGGCAGGAGATCTCACCACTAATTCATTTTTGAACGCGCTAAAAAGATTTATTTCGCGTCGTGGAATTTGTAAAAATTTATATTCCGACAACGGCACCAACTTTCATGGTGCCAATAATGATCTAAAAGACATAGAGAGATTATTGTTTAAAGGTCACGATGACAATAAAATAAACCAGTTTTTAACAACAAATAATATTGTCTGGCATTTTTTGCCTGCTAGATCCCCTCACATGGGAGGTTTATGGGAGGCCGCAGTGAAGTCTGCTAAATTTCATGCTAAAAGGGTAATCGGAAACGCTCATCTTACTTATGAGGATTTAAACACGATATTTATACAAATAGAAGCCATCCTAAATTCGCGTCCACTTACCCCAATGTCTAACGAACCTACTGACCTTATTTCCTTAACTCCAAGCCATTTCTTAATTGGAGATGTTCTTAATGCGATTCCACAAGCAGATGTTAAAGATTTTACCATGAATAGAATGACACATTATCAAAGACTCCAGCAGATAGTGCAACATTTTTGGAGCCGATGGAGTTCTGAATACTTGTCAACATTACAGCAACGTTGTAAATGGAGGAGTCATAATGTCACTGGCATTAAGATTGGCGATATGGTAGTTTTAAAAGAAAAGAATTCTCCCCCCATGATTTGGCCACTAGGTAGAATTGTACAGCTACATCCAGGCAGTGACAATATAGTGCGTGTAGTTAGCATACAAACTGCAAGTGGTATATTAAAACGAGCTATAACAAACATTTGTAAGCTCCCGATTGAGACAAATATGAGTAATGACACTAAATTACATCATAATGTTTCAAAATAGAAATACTTTCGTTCTCTTCATTTCTTTTTACATTGTTAAATTAGCTATTATTTCGCAATGCATATTTATGTTTATTTTATTTATTGAAAGCTTAGCCTTTCAAGGGCGGCGGCTATGTTCAGTCTGTATTATCTAAGTTACCTAGTTAAGTTAGTTGAAATGTTCCCACTCTATGATAGAAGTACTAACAGAAATCACTCTACTCATGAAAATGTAATGTTTATATATATGTTTGAAAGAAAAATAAATAATTATACAAAAACGTCAAATGAATTAATATCTTTACACAAAAAGAGAAAAACACGCACAAGGATTATTATATCCCTGAAAATTCCTCGTAGGTTGCCTTTGAAATCCAATACCACGAGGTGGGTTAAATGGTGTAAAATTCTGTGCCCTGCTTTGAAAACTATGTTGTCTATTATCATTATAATTTTGACAATGGCTCCAACGTTGATTGTTACATGAGCAGTGGCATGTGGACTGGTGTACAGGGGTAGTTTCATTAACAAAGGATATTCCTACGATATTGGATTCAGTAGAAATATCTTGTAATTTATTAATAATTCTTTTGAGCCTGCTCCAGTCCATGTTGTCCACGAGAAGTAATCGGTAATTTTGATAAAATTTTCGATCCAAACCATTTTCGAAGAATTTTATAAAATTTTCCACATCCATGGCTGGGTCATATTCTCCGTATAGTGCTTGTAGTTCGTAGTAGTATGACATGATCGATTCGTTCGATTGTTGCTTTCTGTTATAGAGCCTTTTTTCCAGAGCACGTTGTCCCTCATCCATTTCGAATTCTTGTTGAAAATCAATTTTTATTTCTGCCCAAGATTTTTGCAAATTTGCTGCTGAATTTTTATACCGCTGGAACCATAAGTCTGCGGCACCCTCTAGAAATGTTTCTAGGTATCCAATTTTCATAGCGTCATCCCATCCATTGGCCACAGCTGTCCGTTCATAAGTTCGCAGAAATGAGATGGCGTTCTTTGAGCAAGGGTTAAAGGTTGGCGGGGCATAGAAACTTTGGTGTTGCCGGTGTCCTGGCCATCTCCAGACTAGTGGATAACGTTGTGTTAGCCATTCTTGTTGTCAGTCTATTTGCTGGATTTTTATTAAGGGCACTGGCTTGTTGTGGGGCGATCACTGAGGCTATGTTTTTCTTTTGTTGTTCTTCTTGATTTTCGGCGTTATTCTTCTCTTCCTCTTTTTCCTCTTTGCTTGTGTGAGCACTGAGCTTTGTGAAAAAATTTAAAAAAAACACTTTTTAGCTCAGTTAACAATACTTACATTATAAGGCTTGTAAACAAGTTTCTAGAAAAATTGATTTTTTTTGCTTCCCTCGCATACCGAAGGGAAGTATTGTATTCGAGAAAAAATCTCCCTCCGAGATTTTTTCGGATTCTGACGTTTCAGATCACGGAGATTACGAATATAGGTTTTTAACTCCGTCAGCCTGTCTGTCTGCCTCTTGGTGCATTTACTAAAAAACTACTTGACGGAGAGCAGTCAAATTTGGTAGGTAGTTGACCCTACTGTCAGCGAAGAAATGGTAGAACTTTCACTGGAAAATATACAGGGTGGATCGTCTAAAGGGAATAAATAATGGAAAAAATTTTTTTTTGCTCAAATTTAAAATTTCCACGTTTCATGACACGCTGAACCTATTTCAGAAAAAAAAAATTTGAAAATTTTTTTACCAACATTTTTGAAAAATTTCAAAAAAAAATAAAAAAATTTAACCACCACTATACTTCCACTCAATTACGTGAATGTTGGATTGAAAATGTGACAGATGGCAATAATATCTGGCATATGCACCTATTATACTTTTATTGAAAAATGTACAGGGTGGTCATCCCAAGAAATAATTCAGTCATGGTGGACATTTGTAAAGGTATTTGCGCAAGCCTGCCATATGTGGCAACTGCTATTTAGTATTGAACTTTTGCTGTTGGATGAGCAATCTGTATATTTTTTTGACAAAACTTATCAAGTTTTCTTTGTAATAATAGCAATAACTTTATTCCGCTTATTATTATTTTCAATGTCATTTCGTAAATATTAATTTTTTAGAGTGACCGCCATGCACAAATAACGAGGGAAGTTCTGTGAAAATACCTTTACCGACTTTTTTGTCTGTGTTCGAATTTAAAATTTCCACGTTTCATGGCATTTTTTTTAAAATTATTTTTATCAACATTTTTTTTACAAAAATTTTTTACAACTGAAATAGACCGAACGTTTTTTTTGTCATTGTTCAAATTTAAAATTTCCACGTTTCATGGCGTTCTAAACCTATTTAAAAAAAAATCGGTAAAGGTATTTACACAGAACTTCCCTCGTTATTTGTGCATGGCGGTCACTCTAAAAAAATATTAAATACGAAATGACATTGAGAATAATAATCGAAATACAGTTATTGTAATTATTACAAAAAAATCCTGATAACTTTTGGTCAAAAAAATAGTGCTCATCCAACAGCAAAAGTTCAATACTAAATAACAGGTCTACCATGAATTATTTCTTGTGATGACCACCCTGTATATTTTCCAATAAAAGTATAATAGCATATGTCAAATATTATTGCCATTAGACACATTTTCAGCTCCACATTCACGCAGTGAAGTAGAAGTATAGTGGTGGTTAAAAATTTAATTTTTTTTTTTTAATTTTTCAAACCTGTTGGTTAAAAATTTTCAGTCTTTTTTCTTCTGCAATAGGTTCAGAATGTCATGAAACATGGAAATTTTAAATTTGAGCAAAGAAAAAACATTTTTCATCTGTTTTATTGGTAAAAACTTTTCAAAAATGTGTGAAATTTTTTTTTTCTGAAATAGCTTTAGAATATCATGAAACGTGAAAATTTTAAATTTCAGCAAAAACAAATTTTTCCGTCTATTCTAATGGTAATTTTTTTTCCAAAATGGTAAAAAAATATATCAATTTTTTTTTTCCGAAATAGGTTTGGAATGTCATGAAACGTGGAAATTTTAAATTTAAGCAAAACAAAATGTTTCATCTATTCTATAGGAAGTAGTGAAATAGATTTTATCAATTTTTTTTTTAAATGTGTTTGAATTGGTTTAGAATGCTATGGAAACGTTGAAATTCTAAATTTGAACAAAGAAAAAAAAATTATTTTTTTTTATTTTTCCAAAATGTTGCTTAAAAAATTTTCAAAATTTGTTCTTCTGAAATAGGTTTAGAATGTCATGAAACGTGTATATTTCAAATTTGAAGAAAAAAAATTTTTCCATCTATTCTAGTGGTAATTTTTGTTTCCAAAATGGTAAAAAAATGTTACAATTTTTACTTCCCTCGCATACCGAAGGGAAGTATTGTATTCGAGAAAAAATCACCCTCCGAGGTTTTTACGGATTCTGACGTTTCAGATCACGGAGATTACGAAAATATAGCTTTTTCAATTCCGTCAGTCTGTTTGCCTGTCTGTCTGTCTGTCTGTCGGTGCATTTACTAAAAAACTACTTGACGGAGAGCAGTCAAATTTGGTAGGTAGTTGACGCTACTGTCAGCGCAGAAATGGTAGAAATTTCACTGCAAAATATACAGGGTAGACCGTCTAAACGGAATAAATAGTGAAAAAATTTTTTTTTCGCTCAAATTTAAAATTTCCACGTATCATGACGTGCTAATCCTATTTCGGGAAAAAAAATGTTTGAAAATTTTTACTTCCCTCGCATACCGAAGTATTGTATTGTATTCGAGAAAAAATCACCCTACGAGATTTTTTCGGATTCTGACGTTTCAGATCATGGAGATTACGAAAATATAGGTTTTTCAATTCCGTCAGTCTGTCTGTCTGTCGGTCTCTCTCTCTCTGTCTGTCTGTCTGTGTGTTGGTGCATTTACTAAAAAACTACTTGACGGAGAGCACTCAAATTTGATAGGTAGTTGACGCTACTGTCAGCGCAGAAATGGTAGAAATTTCACTGGAAAATATACAGGGTGGACCGTCTAAACGGAATCAATAGTGAAAAAAATGTTTTTTCGCTCAAATTTAAAATTTCCACGTTTCATGACATTTAAAACCTATTTCGGAAAAAAAAAATTGTCACATCCTTTCACCATTTTGGAAAAAAAATTAACACTGGAATAGAGAGACATTTTTTTTTTGCTCAAATTTAAAATTTTCGCGTTTCGTGACATTCTAAACCTATTCAAAAAAAAAGTTTTGAAATTTTTTTATATTTTTTAACCACCACTATACTTCCACTCCATTACGTGAATGTGGAACTGAAAATGTGACAGATGGCAATAATATTTGGCATATGCACCTATTATATACTTTTATTGAATAATGGCATCCCAAGAAATAATTCAGTCATGGTGGACATTTGTAAAGGTATTTGCGCAAGCCTTCCATATTTGGCACCTGCTATTTAGTATTGAACTTTTGCTGTTGAATGAGCACTATGTATATTTTTTTGACCAAAAGTTATCAGGTTATTTTGTAATAATAGCAATAACTATATTCCGATTATTATTCTCAATGTCATTTCGTAATTATTAATTTTTTAGAGTGACTGCCATGCACAAATAACGAGGGAAGTTCTGTGTAAACAACTTTACCGATTTTTTTTTCTGAAATAGGCTTCATGAAACGTGGAAATTTTAAATTTGAGCAAAAAAATTTTTTCCACTATTTATTCCGTTTAGACGGTCCACCCTGTATATTTTTCAGTAAAAATTCTACCAGCTCTTCGCTGACAGTAAGATTAACTACCTACCAAATTTGACTGCTTTCCGTTAAGTAGTTTAGTTAATGCACCAACAGACAGACAGACAGACAGACTGACGGAATTGAAGAACCTATATTTTCGAAATCTACGTGTTCTGAAACGTCAGAATTCGAAAAAATCTTGGAGGGTGATTTTTTCTCGAATACAATACTTCCCTCGGTATGCGACGGAAGTAATATAGAATAGATGAAAAAATATTTTTTTGCTCAAATTTAAAATTTCCACGTTTCATGACATTCCAAACCTATTTCGGAAAAGAAAATTTGCAACATTTCTTTTATCATTTTGGAAAAAAAAAATTACCACTAGAACAGATGGAAATTTTTTTTTCCTCAAGTTTGAAATGTTTATGTTTGACATGACTGACATTCTAAACCTATTTGAGAAAAAAAAAATTTGAAAATTTTTTTCACCTACATTTTTGAAAAAATTTTTACCACTAAAATAGACGGAATTTTTTTTCTTTGCTCAAATTTAAAATTTTCACGTTTCAGGGCATTCTAAACCAATTTCAAAAAAAAAATACCACTGTAGAACAGAAGGAAACTTTCCTTTTTGCTCAAATTTAAAATTTAGACGTGTCATGACATTCTAAACCTATTTCAGAAGAAAAAAAATTTGAAAATTTATTTAAAAACATTTTTGAAAAATTGAAAAAAAATTAAATTTTTTAACCACCACTATACTTCCACTTCACTACGTAATGTGGAATTGAAAATGTGACAGATGGCAATAATATTAGGCATATGCACCTATTATACTATTATTGAAAAATGTACAGGGTGGTCATCCCAAGAAATAATTCAGTCATGGTGGACATTTATAAAGGTAATTATTTGCCCAAGCCTTCCATATTTGGCACCTGTTATTTAGTATTGAACTTTTGCTGTTGGATGAGCACTCTGTATATTTTTTGATCAAAACTTATCAGGTGTTCTTTGTAATAATATTGTAATAGAGAACTATATTCCGATTATTATTTTCAATGTCACTTCGTAATTATTAATTTTTTAGAGTGACCGCCATGCACAAATAAAGAGGGAAGTTCTGTGTAAATACCTTTACCGATTTTTTTAATTTATCATATAAAATGAATAGGTTTCAAAATGATACAGTCCAAATTTTAGCTCAAAATATGCATTTGTTAATTAGCAATTGACCAAAATGCAAAAAGTTAAATATCTCGAGTTCACGTTAACAAAAATGAACTTTCCTTTTTTTTAAATTAAGGGACCCAAAATTCTCTACCAGGTCTGGTAAAAAACTTTAATTTATTTTTCAAAATGGCCGAAAAAATGCAATTGTTGTTATTTGAGTTATAAACTAATGTAAAAAAAGTAGCCAAAATTACATTTAAAAAATTTCTTTTTAATTGCATTCGAAAGCTGACGTCGCACAGTGGGGTATTTGTCTCGCAAACCTGGCCAAAATTCGATTTTGTCAAAGTTGCTGTACTATCACCAAAATTTTACCTGAGGTTATTAAAAGGGTGAGGCACAATGGGCAGTTGTTACTTTGGTCATCCTAATAATCATAAAGCCGTCAAATTAGTTCAAAGTTAGTCGTTGGCAAGTGTACGCTTATCGTTTCATAGCGCGTTGTGACATACCTTATTAGGGAGATTTTAGGCCACTTAAATTTGCCAATACGTTAAACGTAAAACGTTATACTGCATATGCGCATTAGCTGGAAAATAGGGGATTTCGTCATTAAGGTTTTGACACCTTTTGAGCTTTTGAAACCATCTTTGTTCACGTTAAGTGACGTACCTAATATATAACCTCACTCTTTGTTTACTTTGAAATATTTCGTGTTACTTTTGTTAATTTATTTGAAGTTTGTGTTATTATGGCAGGATTGGACAACTACGAATATTTCTTTTGAAGCATTTAGATATAATAACAAACAAATATGAAAAAGTCAGGTTACGTATACACCCTGTGACAAAAATGGCAACGTTGCCAAGGATTGATTTACATGCAATCATTTTATTACATTTTATGAACACAATTAAAAAATATATATAAAAAGTGTACTAAATAGAGCCGGGAGTTATATATTTTAAATATAAATATTAAGATTCATAAATTATATGTATAAATAGATGTGAATGTTCTCTACCGGGCAACCCTGTAAAACATTAAACGTTATTAAGCGTACCTTATTCTTACGCAAATAAGGTAAAATTTTATCGGTTAATAACGTATTCCCTTATTTTTGAACAACTACGCATGAGCAGTATAGCGGATAACGTATAACGTTCATAATTTAAGTGGCCTAAAATCTCCCTATTATAAAGTGTTTAGTTTGAGTTTTAAAGACGCAGTGGAGTGTAAAATAGCATGGATGCATCTAAGCAAGGTATGTGGACTACGTTTTTATAAATATCTTACTTTTATATTATTTGAATTAATAAAAATTGTACTTTGAACATAGCTAAAAAACCGCTGCCTAAGGAATCACTACTTCCACATCCAGATTATTCGTCCAAGTCACTTTAAAGGAAACATCTTGACTATATTTGCACTCTAGTATGTGGAAATTATTGGTCATAGAATTTTAATAATATTTGGGGTAGATGTCATAGAAAAGTTTGAGGAGTTGGTTTCTACCATATACGTTAAAAATGAAGTTTCTAGTTTACCGTACTTATTTTCCACTATTTACAACCTACCACCTCAATGGAGTCATCTCAATCAGATGTCACTACAATACATACGTGTACTAACTTTCAAGTGAATATCTCAATTTGACGTTATCAATCCCATTAATAATGAAGCGGAGATGGTAGAGTTTGAAAAATATTAGAAAGAAATCTGAGGCCTTGGTTTCTAGTATATACACCGAATCCCAAATTTCTGTAGTCTTACCAGCTTGCTTTACTTATATTCCCATATTTGCCCCTATTTAACCCCCAACCCTTCAACGGCATCATCTCAAATTATGATCTAGTTTCAGACGTCGTTATAATACATACGTGTACCAAATGTCAAATGAATATCTCAATTTTATTTTATCAACCCTTTTCATATTGGAGTAGGGGTGGTTAGGTTGAAAAATATTATAAGAAAATCTGACGCTGTGGCTTCTAGTACATACACCGAATTTCAAGTTTCTGTAGTCTTACCAACGTTTTACTTATATTCCTCTATTTACCCCAAATTAACCCCCAACCCTTCAACGGAATCATCTCAAAATATAAACTAATTCCAGACGTCGTTATAATTCATACGTGTAACAAATTTCAAATGAATATCTCGATTTTATTTTATCAACCCTTTTAATAATGAAGTAGGGGTGGTGGGGGTTGAAATAAATTATAACTAATCTGAGACCTTGGCTTCTAGTACATACACCGAATTTCAAGTTTCTGTAGTCTTACCAGCTTGGTTTATTTATTTTCCCCTATTTACCCCTATTTAACCCCCAACCCTTCAACGGAATTATCTCAAAATATAATCTAGTTCCAGATGTCGTTATAATACATACGTGTAGAAAATTTCAAATGAATATCTCAATTTTATTTTATCAACCCTTTTCAAATTGGAGTAGGGGTGGTGGGGGTTGAAAAATATTATTAAAAAATCTGACGCTTTGGCTTCTAGTACATACACCGAATTTCAAGTTTCTGTACTCTTACCAACTTGTTTTACTTATATTCCTCTATTTACCCCAAATTAACCCCCAACCCTTCAACGGAATCATCCCAAAATATAATCTAATTCTAGACATCGTTATAATACATACGTGTACGAAATTTCAAATGAATACCTCAACTTTATTTTATCAACCCCTTTAATGGGGTAGGTGGGGGGTTGAAAAATATTATAAAAAAATCTGAGGCCTTAACTTCTAGTACATACACCGAATTTCAAGTTTCTGTACTCTTACAAGCTTGCTTTACTTATTTCCCCCTATTTACCCCTATTTAACCCCCAACCCTTTACCGGATTTCCTCAAAAAACAATCGAGTTCCAGATCTCGTTATAATATATACGTGTACAAAATTTCAGGTCAATATCTTAAACCGTTCCGGAGAAAGCGTGCGGACAAAAAAAGTTACAGACAGACCGACAGACCGACAGACCGACAGACAGACCGACAGACCGACAGACAGACAGAAAATTTTTTTTTGCTCAAATTTAAAATCTCGACGTTTCATGACATTCTAAACCTATTTCACGAATAAAAATTTTTGAAAATTTTTTTGCGATTACTATACTTCCAATCCACTACGTGGATGTGGAAGTAAAATGTGTATTATTTTATATAATGTGAAGTTTTGCAAAGCATTTTGTTATGTTTCCGTGTGAGTCCGAGTTGTTTTCTTTGCACGATCACGAACGGTATAGATATACGTTTTTAATAAAAAAAGAATTGGTTGCAGAACCGCGTGGAGACGGTATTCGCTTTTATTTTTTCTCGTTCTGAATTATGTTTGTAAATTTTTTATTGATTCTCTAAATTATATTGTTCATTTCTAGGGCTATCAGGAATCAAACTGATGACACGAATACAATTATAATATTATGCAAAGAACGATCAAACTGCAACATTAATGAAAAATTAGACTATTTGAAAGAATTTTGGCTTAATAAAGAAAATTGTCCCGAAGAACAACAAAAAGAATTTAGACATACATTTTCAAATATAAAATTGGAATTTAAGCTGAGGTTGGCAAATGCACACAGGAAAAATGAAATTTTTATAAAAAATAATGAACTGTGGCTACAAGGAACTATTGAGATACCCTCTGTGCTATCACCTCGAGTAGGGCGTCCATTAAAATCGTTCAGTGACATAAGTGAACGAAGTAAAAGAAGAAGAACTGAAGAACTTCGGAAGACAGTAGAGACGGACGAACTCACTTTTGCCACACAGATGCAGCTAAGAGCTTCTGGAAGAACTGAGGAACCCAAAGTTCTGAAAGAAATTATGGAATCTCCTAAACGTGCAGCAAAGTATTATTTATTAGCTGCCTTCTTTAAACATGTTTTTACTTGTCCAAAAGTAACCTAATACCCTTTTGCCTTGCTAATCTAATAGAACACGGTAATTAAATTAACATTTAAATATAATTATAAAAATCTCATATCATTAAATTAAGATAAAAAATCTTATACATTATATAAAGAACATCATTAACTATTCAGATATAGTGAGTATTAACTACCTCTCCAAAAGTGCCTTAAGAATTTCTTTACATCGCAAGGTAATGAATAATCTTAATTTATATCAAAATAATTTTGACCAGGTTTTGGTGGCAAATACCCCACTGTGCGTCGTGATCTATATTTTGAAATAAAACATTTTCATATTGGATTTAATGGCATAAAATGGCGGGCATTTCAAATTTTAGATAACAAATCAAAAAGTACATTTTCTGAAAGATTTACGCAAATTGGTCTGGTTGCCGGTCTTGGGCACTAAAATGAAAAAAGTACTGGTTATATCTCGTTCTGTCAGTTTTGTAGGTTATGTACGTACTTCAGAGAATTAAAACCAACGAGAATTTATTGGCAATTTTACTACGAAGAGACTGGTTTTTAGTTTGCCCCGATCCGACTTATAGAACCGGAGTTATTCACATTTTAAGCTCGAAAAACGCAGCAAAAAAAAAATTAATTGTTTATAAAAAAAGTAGCACACGGTTTTCCAGGTCCAAAACTTAGGAATATACTCCCGGTAATACCCCAAACAGGATAAAATCATAATCTTGCTGTATCCAGACTGTACAAATTAAAATGCTTTTTTCACTGCACTACCAACAAAAGGGGAAATTCTAATAAAATTAAAAGCTTCAGTTAAATAATTAGTAGTTTAATTACTTTGTTATATTGAGAATTTTTAACGCGTTCAGTTTAAAATAGAGTTGGGTAAGATTATCTGTGGGACAATAGAAAAGATACGTAGCATAAGGTATGAGTAAATTGAAACATATTCTTCTGATGAGCTCAGAATAAGGAAAAAAACGTTTCAAAGGCTAAGCATGTCCAAAAACAGAACGACAGATTTCATGAAAATGTAATCCATTAGAATGAAATTTTTTTGAAGACAGGGTAGGTAAAAAAATCCATTTTATTTCTTTGTTCTCATTTTTAACTGAATCTTCATATACCGTAGGGGTTATGTAGTTTAACCTGCTTGGCCGCAAGGGACTGTGTGGATGCTAGTTGTTGAATGGGAATTTTCAAATAAGAAATTGTACAAATTCGTTTAAAGAAATTTTAATTTTCCAGCATAACCAGAAGTCAGGTTATCGAAAGAATGCAAAGATTTCATTAATAATTTTACACATGGCTTTTCCTTTAGTTCTCACAGATAGTTATAGTTAATTTTTGTGATCCTCTGAAATCCTATAAAGAATGTTTCAATACTATTAAGCAAACAAATAATAATTCACTTTTAAACATGAGTAAATTGTCGTAGAGGATGAGATTGTTCTAAGTACCAAGAGTAGCAAGCCAATTATCAAATTTAGAAATAAAGCATAAGAAAGAAAGGTTCAAACAACCTAGCTACAGGTTAGGATGTTTATAAACATTGTATTGTGAAAAGGACACTTTATATAGTAACAATTAAATAATGGATTTAACAAACCTTATGTAAAAGGATATTAGGTACACTGTGTGACCTATAAATTAAATAAAAAGAAAAAAAAATAAGTATGTGAATTACGCCTAAAACCATTAAAAGGCCATCATGCTTCCTAGGACTTTTCCAGAACCTAAAACAGAAAGAAAGAGGGGCATGTAATACAAAATAAACATAATCAAATGATTAGAATAAATAAACAATATTTTAAACTAATAAATAGTGATGCTCTAAGTTGTTAATTTAGGCACTGTGAGACCTAAAGCTATCGATTCGATAAAAATACTAACGTCTCAAAAGCATATTTGCAAATATTACATAAAACAAGCATCGTAATGGCAAGTTTTAATTTAAATGTTATGAATACCTACTTTGTTCATGTTCACAGTTGAGAAGCTCTGACAGAAATTATTACAATTTTTATTAACGTACAAAACAGGATGTATGTGGCATGTAAATAACCAGAAGAAAAATCAGGATTCTTCTAATATAATAACCTTCAAGAATTATAATGTAATTTTCAAAAAATTAAGCTGTTTCAAAATTCAAAATTATAATTTCAAAATCAGATTGCCATGCTCTGGTCATAAGTCAAACATGAGCCAATATAATCTAAGGAAGAAAGAACAAGATGGTCGGTTTAAGCGTGGGTTTAAAAAAGGACGCTATTCAAAAAACTTCAACAAAATTTGATAGAAATTGATAAAATATTTAGTAAAATTTGTATAAATTCAGTGAGATTGTATGTTGGAGAAAAGTTAAAAGGTAGATAAACCTCAAATAAGTATTAACAGTCTTATAAAAGACCCACAAGGTTAATAAAATAAGTTTTCGTCTGTTGAAAAAACCATAACCTTATATCTTAAGATTTTGATGAAAGAATAACCAATTGAGCAGTTTCTCAATTTAAATAATTAAACTACAGATACTTGCCTTTGGTATCATAATAAAGTGAGGCGGTTATTCCGTTAATTAAAAGTGTAGTGGCGGAAAGCATCATACGACGCCAGATCAGAACAGAAGCCGCCATTTGCAGCAATCTCGAACCAGAGTCAATGCGCTTGCTAGGAGCGCAGTTTCCAGTTTGCGATCGACACCGTTCGTTTATTAGCGATCATCGAGAGTAGTCCAGGAGTAGAGTAAGAGCTTTTAAATAACTATGGTACCATATGCATAAAACTTTATGTAAAGGAACAGATATTAAATTCAAATTAAAATAAGAATTGCAATTCAAATGGCCAAATATTAGACATTTCAATTTAACCATTTGTAAATTTCACATTTATGTATAATTTCCCAATTTGAAAATGTATAGTTAAAGTTTGTTTCGTGTTGAAGGGGCTTTTCTCTCCTACTAATAATCATATATAATATCATGATTTTCTTTCAGGAGAAATATAATTTTTTGTTACTTGCTCTTGGGTTAAGAGAATCTCATGTTCTATAGAAATTGAATAACTGAGCTAGAGTAAAATACTGCAGATATTGATACGGTAATTGGTACCTGGGGTCAGGGCAAATACATCAAATTTAAATTAATAAACATTCTTTTCATTAGTAACATAACATTTGACTCCCAACGAGAGAAGAGAACATTATAGTACATACAGGGTGGCCCAGAGCTCGAGCAAAGAAGAACAAAGAGAGAAACATGCATTTCGTTTCATAGCACTGTCACCACTGTCAATGCGAAGCTCACACCTAGGGATGACAGACTGAGTAGCTGCACGGCACTCTATAAGTGTGATCTTCCGGGCTGCTTGAATAAACCAAGGGCAGGTTTGTCGTTCATGAGCTCCGCATAAATCTTTTCCTTCAATGTATTCCATTAAAAAAGTTCCGTAGGAGTCAAGTCCGGAAAGCGCGCAGTCCAAGTGCTGCCGACGACGCTGCCCTCCAGGAGTGGATTGATCAAGCAACCCAGGAGATTACACCATCAGAATGCTATGCAGCTGCTCAATCTGTCAACTATAGGTGTGAGTTTTGCATTGAAAATGGCGGCAGTCATTTTAAGCAGTTGTGTTAATTTTCAGAACTTCACAGTTTTGTAATAAATGTCATAAAATGAGAGGTATTTTTCTATCCTTATTCCTTTTTGCTCTAGCTCGGATGGGATGATTTTTTTGAAAAATTCTTCATATACGAAAAAAGTCCTATTCTGACGTGAAAAGTTGATCCTGAACGTTTCTCGGTTTAGCTTTGGGTCACCCTGTATACATATTTATTGTCGAGTCACACAAACTAAGCTTGTGAAGAAAGCAAGCGGACAACTGCAATGTTAGGCACACTGTCCACGAGTCGTCGCGGCATAGATGCGTCAGCGTAGCGTACATGAAGTGACGATACGCTTAGGCTTGAGATCTGTCTAAGAATCGTAAGGAATGCGATGCGTTTATATTCGGTTAACAAGATGTCAAGCGACGAAAAGGATGTATATGATTTGTATAACTATATTAGAAATCTACGAAGAAGAAAAAAATATTGGTTACACGCATATATTGAAAGGAATATTAACTGTCGGCTTTTGATCGCTGCCAGAGTATTATCTGAAGATGATTATGTACATGGACAGTGGGCCTTGATCAAACCCACACTTCTTTCCGCTATTTGTTCATCTCATACTAGACATAGCTTGATGAAAACATGAGGTTACCAATGAGCTATAATCTACATTTTACAAAATTTTCAGATTTTTAAATAGTGCACATGACGTACACTTGATTTAAAAAAAAAACTGGTACACTTTCTTTTCACTATGTAAATCATTCGTTCTTTGCTTGATATCAATAATCTTACAAATGTCACTTTGACGTTAATCAGTGGCGTCATTATTAAAAATGGTTCGACAACTAACAGATATTCAATGTGAGTAAAACCACGATAATGAATGTTGAAAAACAATGGAAAACCAACGAAGCGGTATCCCGTAAAGTTGGTTCCGGTAGGTCCAGAAAGAACAATAATCAAGACGATGAAAATCTTATAAATTACCTAAAACCCTTTTCAAACTGCAGTAAATGCAATTGCAGAGACAAATTTTTCTGCTTCGGTATCTACTGCTTGCAGAAGAATAAAACTACAAAGCGACTTGAAGAGTTGTTCAGCGGCTAAAAATTACAAACTTTCAGAGGAAAAGAAGCAGGGTAGGATTATTTTTGCACTCAACTAAATAATCAATGATGAAACCTTTCGGGGTTTTCTGACGAAAAGGTTTTTAAATCCTGTAACGATGGACATGCTCGCGTATATAGGCCTCGTTCCACTAGATACGACGAAAAATATACTTTCCATCCACAAATATCAGGAAGGTTTTCAGTCAATGGGCTTGGATGAGCCTAAATGGGTTAGGTGTGTGTTGGAACAGTGGTGGTCATCTCAGTTCCATTAAGTATATTGAAATATTAGACAATATTATGTTTCCGTCAGTAATAGAGGTGTTTCCGGAAAATAATTTTATTTTCCAACAAGACAGCTGCTCCATACATACGGCCCATCGTGTCAGGCAATGGTTTCTTAATAAAAACATAGAGTCGTTACCGTGGCCATCTAAAAGTCCGGATTTAAATCCAATTGAAAATGTTTGGGGACTAATGGTGAAACATATAAGAAAATGAAATAACCATTCAAACAATGCCCAAGAATTGGAAGGGATAATTGAAGACGCTTGGGAGAACTTGTCGCAAGAAGTTGACCTTGCAAGAAATCTGATTTTGTCCATGCCTGCAAGACTTCAGGCAGTTTTAGACGCTAATGGAGCAATGACAAAATATTAGTTAATTCTGTATTATGTAGTCGAAGTTCATTTATTTAATTTTTTTATTGTATTTTTATTGTCAGTTTGCATTGTTTACATTTTTTTTAATCTCAAGTGGTATTTCGTGTTTTTATTTTGAAAATAGAATTGTCATTATTCAGTTAGTATTTTAATTACAACCATTAGTAGAATTATCCGTAACAAATATTATTTTATTTAAACAATAATATGGCAGGCTTGAAAATGTTTTGAAAAAGTTGTTTTCTAATTATTTTTAAAAATTCCATTTGAATAAAATAAAAAAGAAAGTTTTAATAAGTTTAAAAACAATATGAAGACCGGTCTCCTCCAAAAAAACCAGGTCTGGGGTAAATCACTTCTCCACCCCCCTCTCGACATTCCTGGCCAGCCCTATTTACAGACATATGCACACAACTAAATTATTAAGATTTTCTATTACAAGAGTTGTACCAGTTTTTTTTTAAATCAAGTTGTACGTGATGAGAAGTGTCTTACCAGAAATCGTTACAATTCATAAAGCTATAAAAATATCTCATATAGCATAAAATCATGAGTTGCCGAGAAACGATCTAGCTCCTGTACTATGTGTGGAGCATTTTCAATAAGGTGAAAATAATCAGTTCGAAGTGAACGTAAAATTGATAGTGTATGCGGTCCTTTAGAGACCTGTGCACTAGGTACTCCGATTTTTAAAATAACGTGCCGGATAAGAGAAGTAGCTCCAACGCTATTTTGCTAGCAATATCCTATTGGTAGTTATTTACTGTGTTGTGAGCTCAAAGTGTTTATTTCATGTTGTGATTGTTTGATTGTGCCACTTTATGTTACTCTAAAAGGTAAGTAAAAATCTAATTTGACTAGGTAGTTAATAATCGTGAGAAATTTTAAAATATTTTTAACATCATTGTTTAAAATTTCTTTCAATGTCGTGCATTGTAAAAAACTTACTTTTTTCTATACTGGATCAGTATTGAGGTTCTTCACTATAGCGATAAAGAAGATAACCATATACTTCCTGCTTACCAAATTATAATAAAACACTACAATAATTTAAATAATCGCATACAATGAAAAATATTTTTAAATACTACTGGTTATGCTCATCAAATTGAACGTTATTCATAATATTATTATATTGTTATAAGAATTAAATTACATTATTTTTTCATTAAGAAGCAACAAAGGAAAATAATAATCGGAATGGAGTTATTACTATTGCCACAAAGAAGATCCGAGATACTTTTACATACAAAAAAAACACTGCCTAAGGAAACACTACTTCCACATTCAGATTTTTCATTCGTCACTTTAAAGGAAACATCTTGAGTATATTTGCACTCTAGTATGTGGAAATTATTGATCATAGAATTTTAATAATATTTGGGGCAGATGTCATAGAAGAATATGAGTCGTTGGTTTTTACCATATACGTTAAAAATGAAGGTTCTAGCTTGCTCTGTTACTTTTCCCTTACCACCGCCCACCCCTTCAACGGAATCATTTCAATCAGATATCATTACAATACATACATGTACTAACTTTCAAGTGAATATCTCAATTTTATGTTATCAATCCCTTTAATAATGGAGTGGTGATGGTGCGGGTGGGAGGGGGGTTGTTGAAAAATATTAGATAGAAATCTGAAGCCTTGGTTTCTAGTATATCCACCAGATCCCAAGTTCCTGTACTCTTACCATCTTGCTTAACTTATTTTTCTTTATTTACCTCTACTTACCCCCCACTCCTTCAACCGAATCATGACAAAATATAATCTAGTTTCAGATATCGTTACAATACATGGGTGTACAGAATTTCAAGTGAAAATCTCAATTTAATTTTAACAACCCTGTTAGTGATGGGGGGATGGATGGGGAAAATATTATTAAAAAAACTGAGGCCTTCGCCTCTAGTATTTACACCAAATGCCAAATTTCTGTACTCTTACCAGCTTGCTTTAGTTATATTCACCTATTTACCCCTATTTAACCCCCAACCCTTCAACGTAATCATCTCAAAACGTAATCTAGTTTCAGATGTCGTTATAATACATACTTACATTTACCAAGTTTCAAGTGAATATATCAATTCTATTTTATCAAACCCGTTTATAACGGAGTAGGTGTGGTGGGGGGTTGAAAAATATTATAAAAAATCTGAGGCCTTGGCCTCCAGTACATAAGTACACCGAATTTCAAGTTCCTGTACCCTTACCAGCTTGCACTACTTCTTTTCCCCTATTTACCCTATTTAACCCACAATCCGTCAATTGAAACATCTCAGAATATAATCTAGTTCCAGATGCCATTATAATACATACGTGTACCAAATAAGTGAATATCTCAATTTTATTTTATCCACCCCTTTAATAATGGAGTAGGTGGTGGGGGGTGGAAAAATATTATAAAAAATCTGAGGCCTTGTTTGTAGTACATACACCGAATTTCAGGTTTATGTACTCTTACCAGCTTGTTTTACTCATTTTCCCTTTTTTACCCCTATTTAACCCCAGACCCTTCAACGGCATAATCTCAAAATATAGTCTAGTTCCAAATATCGTCATAATACATACGTGTACCAAATTTTAAGTGAATATCTTGATTTTATTTTTTCAACCCCTTTAATAATTGAGTGGGGGGTTGAAGAATATTATAAAAAAATCTGAGACCTTGGCTTCTAGTACATAAACCCAATTTCAAGTTTCTGTACCATTACCAGCTTGCTTTACTTATTTTCTCCTATTTACCCTTATTTAAGCCCCAACCCTTCAAGGAAGTCATCTAGAAATATAATCTAGTTCCAGACGTCGTTATAATACATACGTGTACCAAATTTGAAGTGAATATCTCAATTTTATTTTATCAACCTCTTTAATAATGGAGTGGGAGGTTGAAAAATATAAAAAAAATTGAGGCCTTGGCTTCTAGTACATACACTGAATTTCAAGTTTCTGTACTTTTACCAGCTTGCTTTACTTATTTTCCTCCATTTACCCCTGTTTAACCCCCAACCCTTCAAGGAATAAACCCAAAATATAATCTAGTTCCAGACGTCGTTATAATACATAACTGTACCAAATTTCAAATGAATATCTCAATTTTCCTTTATCAACCCCTTTAAAAATGGAGTGGGGGGATGGAAAATATTATAAAAAATTTTGAGGCCTTGGTTTCTAGTACATACACCAAATTTCAAGTTTCTGTACTCTTACCAACTTGCTTTACTTATTTCCCCCTATTTATCCCTATTTACCCCCAACTTCTCATCGGTAATATATAGGGTGGTCATCTGACACAGAAAATAAATAAAAAAGGAAAGATGCCAAATAGGAAATTTTTTTGTAAATACCTTTATATACAGGCTATCCATTTTATCAGAAACATGGAGAATATCTCACTTAATAGCGGTCGTGCAAAAAAATTGTTTCTATGAAAATTGTGCAGATTTTTATAAGCTACAATATTGTTTAAAGACATTGAAATCCATGGCCTACTTTAAGGGTTATGCTATGACGGAAAATATCGAAAATGCGAAATGCGTCTAAGTAAAATATCTCCTTTATTTAAAGAGATACAACGAAAATGCTAGGGCTAAATTTTATTGTAAAACAGAGTATTTCAACGACGTTTTGTCTAATTTTTTTTCAAAATCGCTGTATTTTGAGATTTATTCTTCAAGGCTTTAAATTTTTTTTTAACCGGGCGAAAAATAGCGCATCAAATAAAATATTTTTCTCTCTTTTCAAGGATATATCACATCATATTTATTCATTGGAACTAATCAAGTAATCATAAAAATATTTTTTAAACCAATATCTTTTTTTAACTAGAATCATACTTATTCGTGGAGAAGTATGATTAATTAAAACGATTAAGAAATACAGTAAGTTACTATAATCAAACATTAACACAAGTGAAAAAGATAAAATTCAGCTAACAAGAAAAAGTAATAATGAAAATGAATATAGCATACAGAACATTAATATATCTATCTATCTAATCAAAATAATTTTTAAAATTTCGTATCTAGTGTTCAAAATGTCCACCGCAGTTTCTCATGCACAATTGGGAAGCATTGTGCATTTAAAACATTTGGGAGATTTTAGGCCACTTAAAGTACCCCACACTAATCTTATGGAAATTGAGTTTCGGTGGAATTGCATGAATTTTTGTTATGTTGTGCATTTTGCCTACCTGAACAAGAGTTTCCATGGCCACGATGTACCTTATTGAGTATTTTGGCTGTGACGTCCTTTCCTCCGTTTGTCTAGCGCATGAACAAGCGGAAGTGTCACTTTAATAATAATAATAATAATAATAATAACTTTATTCATACTTAGGCCATATTAAAATGGATGTACATGTCAAATGTACATATATTAAATAGCATAGAAAAAAAGTAACATGAATATAGGATATTAGTTTAGTTGACACAACTAAACTGCGTCATAATAAGAAAAAAAAAAAAGAAAAATATGTAAATAAAACAAACTAGTGTACGACATAAATACAAACAAACATATAGGTATATACATATACATATATAAATAGATATCACATTAGTGACTAAAATGATGTCAATCTATAGTATCATTTAAATATTTAGTAACTGTATAATAACATTTATTGACAAGCAGGTTCTTTAATATTTTTTTAAACGAATTATAATTTCGTTTTTTGTAGCGTTCAGGAAGCTTATTAAATAATTTTACTCCCGCATATGAAGGCGAAAATTCATACTTAGATGTATTATGATTCACAGTGCACAGTTCATTCCTTTTCCTCGTATCATAATTGTGATGCTGGCAATTTGTTTCATACAAGTGAATATTTTTTTTGTATGTAGTAGAATTTTAAAAATGTATATGCATGGGAGCGTCATAATTTTATTGTCACAGATTTGCATGATTCTGTGCTTCGCATGCTAAATATTAGTCTTATAATTTTTTTTTTGCATTACAAAAATTCTTATGCTTTCCGGTGCATTACCCCAGAGTGTGATATTATATGACAGATGACTGTAGACCAGTGAATAGTATACATTTAACAGGTAATGTGCAGAAAGTAGGTCTTTCATTTTTAAGATGGCATAGTAAGATCTGCTAATTGTTTTGCTCACGTGGTCACCAGCTTAACTTATCATTTACGAATACCCCCAAGAACTTAGTGACTGAGCTCTCGTTCAAAGTGATGTTATTGACAACAATATTGTTGATATGGTATTTCTTTTTGTTGTAAAAGTTGAGGCAGATGGTTTTATCTATATTTAAAATGAGATTATTTTCTTTACACCACTTTTGAAAATCATGTATAACTCGCGTAATCGATTTATTTAAGTCCTCAGCAGTCGGTGATGAAACCGCCACTGATGTGTCATCTGCGAACATTGTGACACATGTAGATGTAAGACAAGTTGGCAATTCGTTAATATACAGAGTAAATAGTAACGGGCCCCACACCGATCCTTGAGGCACACTTCTGTGTATGTTGTAATAATTTGAGGTATTTTCTTGTACTTTAACACATATTGTCCTGTCTTTGAGGTAGGACATTATTCAGGATAAAATGCAGCCCCTTACTCCTATATTATAAAGCTTTCGTTTAAGAAAAGAATGATCAATACAGTCAAATGCCTTGGATATATCAAAGAACACTCCAGCTACTAATTGCCCCTGATCTACACTTTTATAAATGTATTCCATAAGCTGGTATGCTGCAGTTTCCGTTGATCTATTCATACAAAAACCATGTTGACAGTCAGTTATTATTTTTTGATTTATAAGAATAGTTGTTAATCTATTGTAAATAAGCCGTTCAAAAATTTTAGAGAGCACATTTAGAATTGCAATATGCCTATAGTTGTCTACACTATTTGGATCGCCTTTGTTTTTATAAATTGGAATTACTGATGCAATTTTCAACAATGAAGGGAATTGCCCTTGTTCAAAAGATAAATTTATAATGTAAACTAATGGGTTTACAATACTTTCTGAAACAGCTTTGATTAATTTCGTTGGAATACCATCCACGCCAACACTATTTTTATTTTTCAATTGAGAAATGATTTTTAAAATTTCCTCTCTATCAGTAGGAGCAAAAAAGAATGATTTTGTATTGGTAGATGAAAGAGTGCAGTTTTTAGAGGAAAATGTACCGTAATGATTTTTCAAGCAAATGTCTGTTATATTTGAAAAGTAATCTCCAAACGTGTCGGCTACATTTACAGGGTCTGTTACGTATTGATTTTCATTTTTTAGTATAATTATTCCATTTTCCTTATTTCTGCCTGTTTGCTCATTAACTAGTTGCCAAATTTTCTTAGGTTTATTTGATGCAGTTTCGATGACGTTCTCAAGTATTTTTTTTTGTTTCTTTAATTAATGTTTTATACTCCTTTTTTTGATGTTTGTAACATTCGATAGCATGAGCTTGATTTCGGTTATCTCGAGCGCCATCTTTGCAATTTTCACGTCGGGAAAGGGTCCCACATTAGCCTCCTAAATGCAGCCTGCTGCAGTAGGGCTGGGATAGCTACAGTGGAGACACGGTATGTCCAGGGATCTGGACGGCAAATTAGACTTTCACTCACATTCAGCAGAAAAAAAAACACATGTCGGTAGATAACAAAGTTTATTAACATGTAAAATTCAATACTATAATGAAAGACAAGATCAAACAAATAAATAACGGAATAATATGTCAGGTACTTCAAAATTATTTTTAGAAAAAAATACATTAGTACATAGCAAATGCGAATCAGGCCGTGAGTAGCTAATTCTTACTATATCCTGAGACTATTGGCAAGTTAGTGACGGCAGGCAGGTAAGCGGTGTCATTGGTATCAACATTTTAATTGATAGCAAAAGTAAGAAGCAGAAAAAATAAACAAATCGGTAAAAACAGCAGTAAGTAATAAGCAAAAAAAAATGGTGTGCAAATACCAAGTAATAGCAAGCAATTATTTGCAGTAAAATCAAGCTTATAGGAGCGGTCAGCATATACAGGGTGTAATTAGTTTCATGTCATTAAAAACCGGTGGTAGGGAACGACAAGACAAACAATTAAACCTTATATAACATGGGGCCTAAAGCTTATAGTTTTGGAGAAAAAGAAATAAACAAAAATTTCGCAAATTTTCAATAAAATCTTTTGAGAACTGCTGGAATATTGAGGTAGGTCTAGATCGTCGCGCGTGTCTTTGCCTTATACTCTGACTCTCCCTTGTGCAATATTTTAGTTACTATGAGTGTTTCGTTATGTACACACTCCCAACCCGCCCCGCCGTTCGTTGTTTTTGTTATTTTTGAATTTCGGGTCACTGTGTATTTATAGTTAAGATTTATTTTATTGACTTTACCGTCGTTAAATTCTTGATTACGTACAGACACAACTTACTTGTTCGTTCTTTTTGTATTTCGTTTTGGATTTTGGACCAAGTTTTTCTTTTATTTTTCTTTATCGTCAACGTTAGTTGATAGTTTATTTTTTAGTGTTGAACGGAGTACGTATTTTTTTTCCTTCTTCAATTCTTTGGGACTTCCTGCCACATGTATGTTTTCTTTCTAAGCGGTGCTAGGGGAATCTACAAAATGTATCACAATTAACCAGTATATTACTGGTAAAAACCTGTACGCCTGTGACGTTTACGTCAAAGGATCAGTTAAAGGTTGGTTTTTATACATAAATAACACAAATAAGTATAAAAACTTGAAATTAAATATTTCGCCGACGTTTCGGAAATCTAATCTGTTTCCTTTTTCAAGGCTTTTTTTTTTTTTTGAAAAATCTTTTTTGCTGTGTATGACAAATACACAGCTCTAAGAATGTTTGTTATATTCAATATCCATAGATACTTACTATTTCCATAGAACTGTTGATATAGTTAACAGTTTTTTAGTTTCTATACAATGTTAAGTTTGTGAAGTTCTTCTTTTAACATTGGCAGCCAAGTTGTACAGACATCTACGGAACAATTCGACACGCAATTATCCTCATTTAATAATATTATCGCGGATTCTTTTATTTTTCTTTTTTTGCTATCTGCCTCTTTTGTTAAAATTTTTGCCGAGTCCCAGTTTATTCTATGTCCGTTTTCCCACGCGTGTTCGCAGATCTTGGACCTTTGAATTTCATTTTTTCTGATATAATTTTGATGTTCGCCCAATCTTACACTGAAAGGTCTGGATGACTCACCCACGTATTGTTTGTTGCACTCACACGGAATACTATAAATGCAGTTTTTTGAATTTTGCTCGTGGTTTGTTGGTTTCGTACGTATGTCCTTAATTCGACGTACCGAACTGTGTGTTGATGCAGATGCAGATTTCGAATGATTTACTTAGGTAAGCTTTTAACCCAGGCCACTCATTTATGTTACAAACGTTAATAAATCACATTTAAATATTCCAAATTTTATACATTAATCCAATATTTTGTTCCAAATTAAAAGACACACATGTAAAGAAATGCTCTGTTTAATCTTCTATGGCCATTAATTGCTTGCAGCTGTGCAGAAAAAGATAACGAATTATTCACCTCTTTATAATTGCCTTCGATTGAGGCGGTCCATCAAAGGCGGTCGATGATCCAAACAAAACCTTTGCTTTGACACCGCGTGTGACGCCGAGGACTGCACTTTTTTTATGACAATTTAAAAGTTGTATAATTGGGAACTACAAGTCCTTTGACCAAAATGAGCAGTGGTTCTCAATTATTTTCTACATTCATATTAAAAAAATATTTAATATGTTAACCCAGGTCGCTTTTTTCAAAGTGCCCCTAGAGGGAAAAGTCATAAAGGTTTTTTGTTTGCCTAGTCGGTCCCCATTACCAGTTTTTTTTAATGACATGAAACTTATTACACCCTGTATGTGTGAAGAGTTGGCAAAATTTAATTTCGGTGTATTTGTGTGCGAATTTAATTCGGCCACGTGGTATCTTGTCGGAGTTGATGCGGAAAAGTACCAAAATGTACGGATAATTAATTAATTTTATTTCACCTAGATTTTATGCTCAATCCCTGGACTATTGTAAATTTATAGAAGCAAATAAATGTATGAAAGAGGTGCATGTAGTTTTGACTCGAGGCAGCATTAAATATTTATTATAAACAAAATGGACGGTATATTTTGAGTCTCTCCCTCCTTTAGGGATAAACCGGGTTTAAACAGGAATTATTTTAACTTAATAAAATAACTAGACGGTCTATGTTAAAATCTGGTAAACGGTATTTACTGTCCCAATTTCTCTCGAAATATCATCTATGCCCCCTTCCCTTCTGGAAATTCTTGGGGCCATATCTATTTGGATAAAATCGCGACAATTTAACAAACAATTCTAGCACACCACTTTGTTAATAACTATATTTGAAAGTTGAAATTTAACGGATCAAAACAGAAAAACGCAGTCGGTACATTTTGATATATATTTACTCGAAAATTATTTTAAAACGTGGTTTTAATACACGCATTTTGATGAATTATTTTATCTGTTACTGCAAAAACAGCGACAAGAACAATGTAGTGCTGATAACCTCATGTGTACTTAGTGCGAACTCGG
Organism: Stenurella melanura; assembly: GCA_963583905.1. Taxonomy (NCBI): domain Eukaryota; kingdom Metazoa; phylum Arthropoda; class Insecta; order Coleoptera; family Cerambycidae; genus Stenurella; species Stenurella melanura. The sequence goes on from OY757317.1 coordinate 46,592,720, forward strand.
TTTCGAGATCTCTTCTGCACGCGTGATTGATAGTAGTAGTTATCGGTTCGAAATGGGGAGATAAATATGTTTTAATAGAACAGGTAAAGGCTGATCTACCCAAACGTTACTTGCTGCAAATATCGATAGTTATGTTAATTGTTGCAGATTATCTTCCGACGGCTGAATTCGCTGTACATAATTTCAGACATAAAATATAAAACTGTTTCGTGGCGTAAACTAACTTGTATTGCAGAAATCTAGCATACTCATTTTAAAGCAACTTTTCGTCGTAAGCGGGACACATAACGAAGGAAACTATTATGAATTTACATTGCATTTTGGTCATGAAAGGTCACTTCATTACATGGCTCCTATGCACCAAAGCTCCATAACCCCCACTAATGCTATCGAAATTGGATTTCGGTGGAATCGTCTGAATTTTTGATATATTATACCTTTTGCCATCCTTACCAAAAGTCTTCGAGGCCACCATGCTCCATATTGAGTATTTTGGCTCTTATGGAGCACCAAAGCTCCATAATCCGCACTGATATTGTGGAAATTGAGTTTCGGCGGAATCGTCCGAATTTTTTGTGTATTGTATTTGTCATCCTGAACAAAAGTCTTCATGGCCACGATGCTCCATATTGAGAATTTTGTCTATAATTTCAAGTGGAGGTAAATCTCTCTAATTTCGTCTGGTCATAGCTATTTCCCTCTGTTGCAACCTCTCTTCTCAATCAATGCGAACCATTTGCGGACGCATAATTAATAAGTTACAAACGAAACAAGGTAATTGGTTTCGATAAGCCATTATTGTAAAAAATAAAAATAATAGATTGTATATACTTTGACCCAGGTAGGAAAGACCAAATTCTAAATATAGTTAAAACTACAACAAAGCAGGGCCGGAGCGAACGGGGGGGGGGAGGGGGGGAGCCACACCCCCCATTACGATCTAAAAGGGGGCGCCGCCGGCACGCGCAAAAATAAGAATATCGATATTCATATATTTACATTTATTTTCATTCTTTCTTTCTTCTTAATTTCGATTTAAACAAGTAACTATCTTTGATCATTCGCTAATCGCTGAGAGCGCCAACGTAATAAATAACCCGGCCCGTTTCCAACTAAAACAATGCGCAATGCGCCCTCGTCCGACGTTAAGTAGCAAGTGCGCTATATCAAATTATTATTCGTTTATTATCAAGATATAACCCCCTTTTACATAAATGGCTCCAAGATGCAAAACTGCGCCCCTACCACGTGACTTATCTATCGCCTCAATCCCAAAATGAATTTATTAATCTCGCCAAAGAACTTAAAAAGAAAATAATCAGGGAGATCGAAACTAGCTGCTTTTTTACAGTTTTGGCGGATACAACACCAGACTATTCTCAAACGGAAAGTCTTTCCATAGTTATACGCACTGTTGATGAAAACTGTGAGCTTTGTGAGAGATTACTTGATATTCTCGAGCCAAAAGGTAAAACTGGAAATGATATTGCTTTAGATATTGTAACATGTCTTAACAAAAATGGGATCAATAGCAACAGATTTTCCTTTCAATCTTATGATTTCGCATCAGTGATGTCTGGCCAATATAATGGCGTTCAATAAAAAATTAATGAACTTATAGAACATCGAGTTCCTTATGTTCCATGCCAGGATCATCATATTAATACGGCAGTTGAACATTGTTGCAATTCAAGTTTTCTTATAAAAGAATTATTTAATTATCTTGAAGAACTTTTCGTATTTTTTACCTCTAGCACAAAAAGAAATCACGCCTTGAAAGAGAAGCTTTCTGAAGTCGAAAATGCACTAAATTTAAAAAATTTGTCGGAAACAAGATGGACTGCGCGTGCTGAAAGTAATAAAGCTGTTCATACATCATACGAAAAAATATTAGATGTTTTAGACGAATTATCACAAAGCCGCAATTTCGATAAAATGGCTCAGATGAAAAGTTTGGGCCTACTAAAGAAAATTGTAAATTTTAATTTTATTGTGTCTCTATTTTTCATGAAAAATGTAATGTACAAAATTAAAAATCTAATTGAAGTTATTGAGTCCCCAAATCTTAATATAATTGACTGCAAGAATATTATGGGAATTACGACAGAACTTCTAGAAAATATGACAAACGACTCCCCAGATATTAATAACCTTATTTTAGCGGCGAAGGTAATGGCAAATAACATAGGAGTAGATGCAGAAGCAGATTTTCGAAAATATCACCGAAGGAAATTAGCCCCAAAAAGATTAGACCCATATAAAGACAATGAAGTAGACCTTGACATGTGCACATTTTACAGAAAGTAGTTTAGAACAGTAATGGATACCTTGCTTTCTAAACTTCGTTCTTTCTGTGTTTAATTTTCCTTTGAAAGCTGAAAAGCTATATGTTGAAGATGTGGAAGCCTTATTGCAAATGCTTCCACCAAAACTTCCAAAACCAGATACGCACGCATTGCATTCGGAGTTTGAAATTTTGTTTGCAGCTTGCGATAAGGCCTCATCACTTCAAAATGTTATAGAAATATTGATAACTAAACTTCACATGCTAAAGCTAGCACGTAATTCAATTTGTTGTTACAGCTGGTTATGTAACTGCATCTAATGAACAGTCATTTAGCCAACTAAAAATTGTAAAAAACCTACTTAGAACCACTATGAGTGATGATAGACTGAATGATCTTTTATTATTAAAATGTGAAAAAGATTTGGCATATTCCTTGGATTATTCAAATCTAATAAATTCGTGGGGAAAGTTGAAGGAACGCCGAATTAAAATTAATTAATTTTTAAGTACCTACACAAAATACAAAAATGCAATCCATTTATAATCTCTAGCTGTAGATTACCTATATTAAGTTCAGATTTTAAAACTATTTCCGTGTACTATTTTGCCAATAATAAAAATTTGAGTGTTCTTAGTTTCCACTTGTTTATTTTGGTTTTTCGTATCTGCGGTGTGATAGCTTAGATCTAACCGCCCCTTGTTTTTCAAATTTCGGCTTATATGGAATAGACAAAAAAAATCAAATAGGGGGCGCTAAAATAGTCTCCCCCCCCAAAGTGATCGACGTTGCTACGGCCCTGCAACAAAGGCCTTGTCTACAAGTGAACAGAATACACAGATATCAAACCAATATTAACAAGTTTTAATGAAAGTGTATATAAAATACTTTAGTTAAAGTACTTGTACAAGAAAATACGTAATTAGAAATAAGCGAACCTTTATATGTGATCAAATACTTCTAATGTAAAATGAATATAAGCAACATTATAATATTTGGATATCTATAACAGAGATTATTGACATTTCAACGTTCATAACTCAAAAAGGTTAGAATTTGGATCAATGTGCCCATCTAGACTTTAGTTCAGGATGACAAAAGGTACAATATACCAAAAATTCAGACGATTCCGCCGAAACTCAAATTCCATAAGTATAGTGTCGGATATTGAGCTTTGGTGCTCCGTGGTGCTCCGTAGGAGCCAACATGCTCAATATGGAGCGTCGTGGCCAAGGCGACTTTTGTTCTGGATGACAAAGATAAAATATACCAAAAATTCAGATGATTCCGTCAAAACCCAATTTCGATAAGATTAGAGCAGGTTATGGAACTCCATAGGAGCCAGAATACTCAATATGGAGCATCGTGGTAGTGGAGACTTTTGTTAAGGATGACAAAAGATAAAATATATCAAAAATTCAGACGAGTCCGTCAAAACCTAATTTCGATAAGATTAGAGCAGGTTATGGAGCTCTATAGGAGCCAAAATACTCAATATGGAGCATCGTGGCAGTGGAGACTTTTGTTCAGTACGATTCAGACGATTCCGCCGAAACCCAATTTCGATAAGACTAGTGCTGGTTATGGAGCACCGTATCATCGGCATATTGTGTAATTGTAATAGATTTTACATTCTGTAGGTAAAAATTTCAATCATTTTCAAAAATTAGAATCAACGTAGGACCTAGGATTGATCCCTGAGGGACACCAGTTAATATATTTCGACATGAATTTGTTTTGCCATTCGGCAGGCAAACTTTCTGAGTGCGTCCCTCAAGGTATGTTTTAAGCAACTGTAGGTTTACGCCTAAAGAGTTTTGCTAATAATAGTTCATGGTCTACCTTATCAAATCACTTACTGAAATTTATAGAGAGCCCTAGAGCCGGAATCTTATTGTCAATTGCTCTAGAGATCTCCGAGACAGTATTGGTAATGGCTGTATCCGTATTTTTGTTTTTAGTATAACCATGTTGGTTTGGGGAAATTATTTTATGTGTATAAAGGTATATAGGTGTATAAAGGTATATTATTGCAATTTCGAGGACTTTTGAGAAACTGGAGGGAAGGCTTATAGGTCTGTAATTAGCGATACTGTTTGGGTTGCCTTTCTTATAAGAAGGATTTACAATTGCAAGGTTAAGTCTTGATGGAAAAATACCTTCTTGAAACATTAAATTGATTATAAATGCTAGGGGTTTCCAAATCAGATACTTACACTTTTTTAGAAGATTGTTGGATATATTGTCAAAACCGCTAGAATTAGAGCTTTTTAATTTATTAATTATTTCAATGATGTCAGAGTTCTACTACTAATGGGGCTAAGAACAGGGAGTTGTTTTTTGTTGGTACATTGGATTCCAGAAATGCCACATCGTTATTAGTACTTGGGAATGGACAGTCGTAAAAAGTTGATTGAATCTGTTTGCCAGATTTGTGCCAGTTAACCCTAATATTGTTATCAATAATTTCTATGTTGTTATAGGGATGTTTTTTATTTTGCAAATTAGATATTATTTGCCACATCTGTTTTTGTTTGTTTTCAGCTTGACTGATTTGTTTATCATAGTATAGCCTCCTTGCAATTTTTAGTTTGCTATTACAAGTTTGATGAGTTTTATTCCATAGCCCAATGAATTGAGGATACCTGTTTGAAGGATCAGTGTATATTGATAGTTAATGTTTAAGCGTTACTATTTCATCGTTTATTCAATGGTCATGATTAATATCATCATTATCAGCAACACAGAATTTTCGCAAAGAAAAATGTATATCAAAGTGATACATAAATGTATTAAAACAATTATCAAATGCTCTCTCTGTACAGGTAGAGTTATATATATATCATACCAATTTTATTGTTCAAGATCCGAAGAAAGTTTGTAGTGTTATCTGAATTGAAACACCGTTTATATACAGGATGTTCCAATAAAAACTCCCAGGCCGGATATATTCTAAACGAATAGAGATATCTTAATTCTGTAAAAGCCAATTTGTAGAGCATAAAGAGAGATTCATTTTTCAATATAATTGTTTTTTTAATATATCAGTATATAGACGGCGCTGTGGTCTAAAGAAATGTTTCGATGGGAGAAACTTTGAAATGGAGTTGATGTGAAAGACAATGCATTTCTAAGCAGTTTATGTTTCAAAAAAGAATACCATAAAACTAACCGTTTTCGAGATATTTGAGTCCAAATGTTGGCATTTCCCAATATTGAATAATTGTAATCTCTTCAACATTTCAGTCTTTTAAGTGGGACAATCTGTATTTAATTTACAAATTTTAGAAGAAAATATTTAAAGAATTTTTAATGTCATATGAATTAAATATATTAGAAGTAACCCTTGGAAAAAAAATTAAAAATATTATTTATCATATAATTCAAACATTTAAGCAATCAAAAAACAATCACAAACATATAACAATTTTTACGAACTAATAAAATTAAAATTTAATAGGTGTTCAAAATTATTGCCATTTTCATTAACACACATCGTAAACGTATTAATTAGTTCAGACTTACAAACTTTTAAGCCGATTAATGTCGGCAACACTAGCATTCATTTTATTATAAAAGATTTGCCATGTCTTCTATTGGTTCTTTGTATACTTCACTTTTTAAAAATCCCTGTAAATAAAAGTCTAATGGAGTAATGTCAGGAGATCGACCGGGCCATCTAAATACTCCATTGGTATCAATCCATCTTCCTGGGTATGTTTGATTTAAATAAGTAACAACGTTGTGATGATTATGTGGGCTTGCTCCATCCTGATGAAACCACATATTATCCAACTGACTGGGCAAATTCCTTAATAGTACTTGTAAATCATTTTGCAAAAATTGTAAATATCTTTCACCTGTCAAATTCTCATGGTAGATTTATGGGCCAGCAATGTAACCACTAACGATACCACATCAAACATTTACTCCAAGACGATTCTGGGATCTGGTATGTCTCATCCACTTCTGGATTCTCTTGAGACCAGTAATGACAATAATTATGTATGATGATTACTCCATTGTTGTGAAATCGACTTTCATCACTCCGCATAATTGTATCTAAAAGATTTGGATTTTCTTCTAAGAGAATTGAAAATTGCGCCAAAAAATCTAATCTCCGCTCATTGTCCCCTGGAATCAAATGATGAACTAAATGAACTTCATATGAAAAAAAATTGTTTTAAGAATTCTGTGGCAGGTGGAACGTGCAATATTTGTTTCTTCCGTCAACTTGCGTACTGACATGTTTGGGTTATTTTCTACTTGATGTAATACCAATGCAATATTTTCATCAGTTGCAGTTCTTTTTCTTCTTGTTGTTTTTGGTTTCTTAAAACCTCCATAAGTTTTCAAATTAGAACACAAATTTACAAATTTTTCCGATCTGGTAAAGGTCTGTCAGGAAAACTTATTTCATATAAACTTACAGCTCTTGAAGCATTTTTACGACATTTCCCATAAAGTTAAACCATGTTTAATTTATCTTCATTTATATGAGAAACTATCTTTAATAACAAATATTCACAAAGAAAACAATAATTACGTACAATAATACAGTTCTATTGACACACCAGTAAACAAAATGTAATTGAAATTGAGAAATGTCAAAACTATTATTCCAAAGGTAACTTTAATTGTATTTAGTTTATAAGGTATAGGGGTTATTATATTCATTAGATGTCAAATATTTTTTATTATAATCTAACCTAATAACAAAGCAATTATATGAAAATATTCTTTAAATATTTTCTTCTAAAATTTGTAAATTAAATACAGATTGTCCCACTTGAAGGACTGAAATATTGAAGAGATTACAATTACTCAATATTGGCAAGTGAGTAGTATTTGAACTCAAATATCTCGAAAACGGTTAGTTTTATGGTATTTTTTTTAGAACATAATCTGCTTAGAAATGCATCTTCTTTCACATAAACCCCATTTCAAAGTTTCTCCCATCGAAATATTTCTTTAGAGCATGGCGGGCGCCATCTATATACTGATATAGTATAAAACAATTATATTAAAAAATGAAGATCTCTTTATGCCATACAAATTAGTACAGGCAAATTAGCCGTTTAGGGTAACAAAAATTAATAAAAGGATCATCTCTGGGATTTAAGTAGGTAATAACCTCGAGAATGGGATGATGCATTCTTAGCACTTCTAAGTTACGGGAAAATCCAAAAAAATTTGGAAAAAACTTTTTGATTTTCGGTTTTTACTCTAGCGGCCAAAATAATGAAAATAGAGAAAGAAGTTCCCAACAAAAGCTGTAGCTTGTCTCTTTCTCTACAAATGTTTGTCTTACTTAACCCGTTTAGAAGATAAATCGAGTTTTCCACATAGTTTTAAGCCGCTTCGCAATGCGCGAAGAATGAGAATTCTCCGGGAGTTTCGTACGACCGGGCTCATCGATCGATAATTTTTACTATTCAGATCCCCTAAAAAAATGAAAATAACACAAAATGTGGAGAAAAGTCTCAGCTTTATTGTGGAACTAATCACAAAATTCATCAAAAAATTTATCATAGAGAAAAAGTGTCAGAAGATGGCTTAGTAGACTTTGTACAGTTGCTCCACAGATTTATTCATATGTTTGTCGGGAGTAGTTAGAATAATAATTCATTTTGCTTATATATCGTTGTATATATTAATCAAATTAACATTTTATTGCAATTACTTTTGTTGGAAAAATTTGCCTTCGATCAAAGTAGAGGGTATATTTTTCATCGATCACCTCCAAATTTTGGAGTTTAATTCACTATATATTAATCAATAATAATAATAGCACAGTCTTAATTTTTGGATTATAAATACAATGAAACATATTCTTTCGAATGACTTTAGAATTTTTTAAATGCATGCAGTACTTTTTAAATTTGTCTACATTATTCATACACGTTCAGAAAATGCACAATTATGCAGTAAAACATATACAACTTATTTGTTTCTTAACATTCTTCAATAAAATTTTCGCGAAATATAGAATAAGATGCGTGCAATCGAATCCATGCAGTGAAAAAGCACCCATTGTTACGGGAGAAATGGGTAGGATGCATAAAACTCTAAGATATGAATAAATCAACTGCATAAAATTTACTAAGCCATCTTCTAACATTATTTTCTCTATGATAAAAATTTGTATGCATTTTGTGATTAGTTTCACATTAAAGCTGAGACTTTTCTCTACATTTTGTGTCGTTTTCATTTTTTTAGCGGCTCTGAATAGTAAGAATTATCGATCGATGTGTCCGGTCGTACGAAACTCGAAGAGAATTTTCATTTTCCGCGTATTTCGGACCGGTTCAAAACTATAAGTGGAAAACTGGATTTATCTCCTAAACAGCTTAAGTAAGATAAAAATTTGTAAAGACCTTTTTGGTAGAGAAAGAGACGATCTACAAATTTTGTTGAAAACTTTTTTCTGTATTTTTATTATTTTAGCCGCTAGAGCAAAAAAACCGAAAATTAAAAAGTTCTTCCAAATTTTTTTGAATTTTCCCGGAATTTTAAAGTGCAAAGAATGCATAATTCCATTCTACCGGTTATTACCTACTTAAATCCCGGAGATATTCCTTTTATTAATTTTTGCGAGGTTCTTTTGCCTTCATTGACTGTATTAAATTGGCTGTTATAGAATTAAAATGTCTCTATTCGTTTAGAATATATCCGGCCTGGGAGTTTTTATTGGGACACCCTGTATAGTTCTTCTGATCGCTTTTTCCTTGTTTGCATTAATTATCAGTGTTTGAGCTAAGTGATCAGATAAGTTTAAATCAACAATACAGGTTAGAAAATTGTCAAATTTGTAGCATGTTAGCGATGCAGGTACCATGACAATTCAAGGTATCTTTGAACAATATTACATTATTCTCATTTGATAAGGAGTTTAAGTGGAAGTCACCAACTATCAGTACCATTTTCTTGGGATTTAGGTAATCAAGTAAGTCGTAAAATGAATCAAGAAACATCTGAATATTACTTGATGGGGGGCCTATAAATAGCAACAATATACATATTTAAGTTTTCAAGTTCAATTGCACAACATTAAATAATACTCTCGACTGAAATTTTGCTGCAAGAAACCTCCTTATATTTTGGAGCATTTTTCTTTTTACTTCTCTCGCATACCGAAGGGAAGTATTGTATTCGAGAAAAAATCACCCTTCGAGATTTTTTCGGATTTTGACGTTTCAGACCACGTAGATTACGAAAATATAGGTTTTTCAGTTCCGTTAGTCTGTCTGTCTGTCTGTCTGTCTGTCTGTCTGTCTGCTGATGCATTAACTAAAAAAACTACTTGACGGAGAGCAGTCAAATTTGGTAGTTAGTTGACGCTACTGTCAGCGAAGAAATGGTTAATCTTTCACTGGAAAATATACAGGGTGGAGCGTCTAAAAGGAATAAATAATGAAAAAAAATTTTTTTTTTTACTCTAATTTAAAATTTAAACCTAAACCTATTTCAGAAAAAAAATTGAAAATTTTTTGCACCAACATTTTTGAAAAAAATTTTTACCACTAAAATTGATTGAATTCTTTGTTCAAATTTAAAATTTCCACGTTTCATCGCATTTTAAACCCATTTTAAAAACTATTTTTTACCATTTTTTTAAATTTTTGAATCACTAAATTAGAGAAGATTGAATAAATTTTTTTTCTGTGTTCAAATTTTAAATTTCCGCGTTTCATAGCGTTATAAACATTAAAAAACAAAAAATTTTAGAAACATTTTTTACCATTTTTGAAAAAATTTTACCACTAAAATATATGGAATTTTTTTTTCATTGTTCAAATTTAAAATTTCCACGTTTCCATGGCATTCTAAACCCATTCAAACAAAGTTAAAAAAAAATATGAAATATTTATCACCACTTACTATTGAATAGATAAAATTTATTTATTTTTTCTCAAATTTAACATTTCCAAACCTATTTCGGAAAAAAAAAATTCAACTTTTTTCCCTTTTTGAAAAAAAAATTTACCACTAGAACAGATGAAAAATGTTTGTTTTGCTCAAATTTAAAATTTTCACGTTTCATGACATTCTAAACCTATTTCAGAAAAAGAAATTTTGAATATTTTTTTCACCATTTTTGAAAAATTTTCTACCACTAAAATGATGGAAAAATGTTTTTTCCTTGCTCAAATTTAAAATTTTCACGTTTCATGACATTCTAAACCTGTTAAAAAAAAATTCCACTACTATAGAGTAGAAGGAAACTTTCCTTTTTGCTCAAATTTAAAATTTCCACGTTTCATGACATTCTAAACCTATTTCAGAGGAAAAAAATTGAAATTTTTTTTATCAATTTTTGAAAAATTTCAAAAAAAAATGAAATTTTTTAACCACCACTATAAGTTCACTCTACTACGTGAATGTGAAATTGAAAATGTGACACATGGCAATAATATTTGGAATATGCACCGATTATACGTTTATTGAAAAATGTACAGGGTAGTCATCCTAAGAAATAATTCAGTCATGGTGGACATTTGTAAAGGTATTTGCGCAAGCTTTGCATATGTGGCACCTTTTATTTAGTATTGAACTTTTGCTGTTGGATGAGCACTCTGTATATTTTTTTGACCAAAACTTATCAAGTTTTCTTTGAAATAGTAGTGATAACTATATTCCGATTATTATTTTCAATGTCATTTCGTAATTATTAATTTCTTAGAGTGACCGCCATGCACAAATAAAGAGGGAAGTTCTGTGTAAATACCTTTACCGATTTTTTATATAAATTGCAGAGCCAACATGTAGCATTTTTTTATGGCAAAAACTTCCAGCTAAATTATAGTTACTTAAATGAATAGTTTTTAGTTCATCAATGTTTTTCCAATGCTCAGTTATAACCAGAATGTCAATATTTAAGGTTTTTATGGAGACTTCTAAAGGCAATATTTTGTTGGAGATACATTGAATGTTTTGATGCAGAATTGAAAATCCATAGTCATTATTTTTACCATTAGTAGTACCTCTGCTTGTTGCGGTAAGATCTGCGGTGGTTGCTATTGTATGTCGATCCAGAGGTGCAGTTAATATTGCACCTTGCTTCGTATCGAAATAATTGTTTTACTTGAACATCTTCAGGTCAGTTTGAGGGATTCAGAATTTCATCAAGGAGATCAGCTCTTGCTTCTACTTTATAGCTAGCATAGTCACCAGATTTTATCGTTAGATTTTCAATCCTAAATCTTTCCGAGGTACCAAACGTTGTTTTTAAGTATTCCCTTAGATCCTCTTCAGTAACTTCATCACCCAATCTCAGAGTTGGATATTAGTTTTTGAATAAAGTTTAGCAGCTGTTAATTTAGTATTTGCCATTTTTTAGTGCCAATAATTGGGGCAGACTTTTTGTTATCATCATTTCTTGGTATTCTAGATAAATTAGGTTTCATATGGTTGGTCTTTTTGAATGTTTGTATAATATTTTCCATATCAGAGGTAATACCGTTGGCCATTTTATCAGGTTTTTTTGAGGACCTTAAGTTAGTTTTCTTATTAGAATAATTTATCACCATAGGAACATTACTGGAAATTGATGAATTTTCTTTCATTACATTTTTAAGGGATGATATTTCTTTGTCCATAAGTATGTAAGTAATAAGTAATTTATCCGTGAGAGTGCTTAGCAGTTTTTCAAATAAGGTATTTTCTTCAAACGTCCTATTTGTTGGAGCAGCTAATTTTGAGTTACTAGTAGTGAGAAATCTCACCAATTCAATATTGCTTTCCTTTAAATTAGTAATTGCATTAGTAAGTGAATAAAATTTAGCATCTAGGTATTCATTGTTGGAGAGAGACGATAGGCTACTAATCGCTGATTCTTCTCTTATTGAATCTGATATAATTTGTCTGATGTCTTGATTATAAGTTATTGGATTTGCTTTACAGTTTGGGCACCAAAATATTAATACTTTGGAAGATTTCATTGTGACACCTCTATATTCAGTAGCAGATAATTTTTACAAGCCTGGCATAATTTGGAGTAACATTTGTCACATGTGGGAGATTTGGAGAAAATTTTTTTCGTGCTGCATTTTTGCTGAGAAAGAATATCGAGTTTTGTTTTTGGTAGTATGTGAACGCATCTGTTAGTTATTAAGAATATTTGGCCTAGTTGGATTTGGGGGTTGAAAAATGTTAAAAAAAGTACAAATGTTAGTCGACTGATGCCTAGCGTCGTTTTTGTAAAACTTATGTATTTGATACATCTTGATATCTAGATTCATATTCTTGCATTTCTATGTCTCGACGACGACCGACGCCTGGCGTCGTTTTTGTAAAACTTGTGTACTTGATGAATTCTGATACCTAGATTGATATTGTATTTTTACGTCGACGCCGACTGACGCTTTGCGTTGTTTCCCTAAAACTTGTGTATTTGATAAATTTTGATACCCTAATTCCTACTCTTTTATTTTTACGTCTTGACGCCGACCTACGCCTAGTCTCGCTTTTGTAAAACTTGTGTATTTGATAAATTTTGATGTTTAGATTCATATTGTATTTTTCTTCGGCTTCTATCTATTCATAAAATCTTAATTTGAATTATAAATTTTCTCGCATAATTTCTTATATCGAATTCCAACAAAATATTTCTGAACTGAATGATGTCCCGAGAAATCATCTTTAATTAAACAAGTACGAAAATAAAGAAAACATTACGCATGTGATATATAGGTAATATTTGACCATCAGAATATGACCGAAAATGTAAAAGAAGGTAAAACAAAAATTCCCGTTGCGTGGTTCAAACCCGGATCTCTTGGATGGGAATCCGAACTTCTAGCAATTACGCGACTTAGGAACGGAAAATAAATTAGAAAGACTATATTATATCCTTATGTATCGCCAAAAAATCAGAAGAAATGATAAAAATGTATAATTACTTCCACATCCACGTAGTGGATTGGAAGTATAGTAATCGCAAAAAAATTTTCAAAAATTTTTATTCGTGAAATAGGTTTAGAATGTCATGAAACGTCGAGATTTTAAATTTGAGCAAAAAAAAAAAATTCTGTCTGTCTGTCGGTCTGTCTGTCTGTCTGTAACTTTTTTGTCCGCACGCTTTCTCCGGAACGGTTTAAGATATTGACCTGAAATTTTGAACACGTATATATTATAACGAGATCTGGAACTGGATTGTTTTTTGAGGAAATCCGGTGAAGGGTTGGGGGTTAAATAGGGGTAAATAGGGGGAAATAAGTAAAGCAAGCTTGTAAGAGTACAGAAACTTGAAATTCGGTGTATGTACCAGAAGTTAAGGCCTCAGATTTTTTTATAATATTTTTCAACCCCCCACCACCCCTACCCCATTAAAGGGGTTGATAAAATAAAGTTGAGATATTCATTTGAAATTTCGTACACGTATGTATTATAACGATGTCTAGAATTAGATTATATTTTGGGATGATTCCGTTGAAGGGTTGGGGGTTAATTTGGGGTAAATAGAGGAATATAAGTAAAACAAGTTGGTAAGAGTACAGAAACTTGAAATTCGGTGTATGTATTAGAAGCCAAAGCGTCAGATTTTTTAATAATATTTTTCAACACCCACCATCCCTACTCCAATTTGAAAAGGGTTGATAAAATAAAATTGAGATATTCATTTGAAATTTTCTACACGTATGTATTATAACGACATCTGGAACTAGATTATATTTTGAGATAATTCCGTTGAAGGGTTGGGGGTTAAATAGGGGTAAATAGGGGAAAATAAATAAAGCAAGCTGGTAAGACTACAGAAACTTGAAATTCGGTGTACGTACTAGAAGCCAAGGTCTCAGATTATTTATAATATTTTTCAACCCCCGCCACCCCTACTTCATTATTAAAAGGGTTGATAAAATAAAATCGAGATATTCATTTGAAATTTGGTACACGTATGAATTATAACGACATCTGGAACTAGATTATACTTTGAGATGATTCCATTGAAGAGTTGGGGGTTATTTAGGGGTCAATAGGGGGAAATAAGTAAAGTAAGCTGGTATGACTACAGAAACTTGAAATTCGGTGTATGTACAAGAAGCTAAGGCCTCAGATTTTTTTTATAATATTTTTCAACCCCCCCACCACCCCTACCCCATTAATGGGGTTGACAAAATAAAGTTGAGATATTCATTTGAAATTTCGTACACGGATGTATTATAACGACGTCTGGAATTAGTTTATATTTTGAGATGATTCCGTTGAAGGGTTGGGGGTTAATTTGGGGTAAATAGAGGAATATAAGTAAAACGTTGGTAAGACTACAGAAACTTGAAATTCGGTGTATGTACTAGAAGCCACAGCGTCAGATTTTCTTATAATATTTTTCAACCCAACCACCCCTACTCCAATATGAAAAGGGTTGATAAAATAAAATTGAGATATTCATTTGAAATTTGGTACACGTATGTATTATAACGACGTCTGAAACTAGATCATAATTTGAGATGATGCCGTTGCAGGGTTGGGGGTTAAATAGGGCAAATAGGGGAAAATAAGTAAAGCAAGCTGGTAAGACTACAGAAATTTGGGATTCGGTGTATATACTAGAAACCAAGGCCTCAGATTTCTTTCTAATATTTTTCAAACTCTACCACCTCCGCTTCATTATTAATGGATTGATAAAATCAAATTGAGATATTGACTTGAAAGTTAGTACACGTATGTATTGTAGTGACATCTGATTGAGATGACCCCATTGAGGTGGTAGGTTGTAAATAGTGGAAAATAAGTACGGTAAACTAGAAACTTAATTTTTAACGTATATGGTAGAAACCAACTCCTCAAACTTTTCTATGACATCTACCCCAAATATTATTAAAATTCTATGACCAATAATTTCCACATACTAGAGTGCAAATATAGTCAAGATGTTTCCTTTAAAGTGACTTGGACGAATAATCTGGATGTGGAAGTAGTGATTCCTTATTTTACTATTACTTCCACATCCACGTAGTGGATTGCAAGTATAGTAATCGTAAAAAAATTTTCAAAAATTTGTATTCTTGAAATAGGTTTAGAATGTCATGAAACGTCGAGATTTTAAATTTGAGCGAAAACAAAATTTCTGTCTGCCTGTCGGTCTGTCTGTCTGTAACCTTTTTTTGTCCGCACGCTTTCTCCGGAACGGTTTAAGATATCGACTTGAAATTTTGTACACGTTTATATTATAACGAGATCTGGAACTGGATTGTTTTTTGAAGATATCCGGTGAAGGGTTGGGGCGTAAATAGGGGTAAATATGGGAAAATATGTAAAACAAGCTGGTAAGAGTACAGAAACTTGAAATTTGATGTATGTACTACAAGCCAAGGCCTCCGATTTTTTCATAATATTTTTCAACCCCCCACCACCCCTAGTACATTATTAAAGGGGTTGATAAAATAAAATTGAGATACTCATTTGAAATTTGGTACACGTATGTATTATAACGGCATCTGGAACTGGATTATATTTTGAGATGATTCCGTTGAAGAGTTGGGGGTTAAATAGGGGTAAATAGGGGAAGATAAGTAAAGCAGGCTGGTACGAATACAGCAACTTCAAATTCGGTGTATATATTAGAAACCAAAGCATCAGATTTTTTTTATAATATTTTTCAACCCCCCGCTACCCCATCTCCATTATTAAAGGGGTTGATAAAATAAAATTGAGATATTCTTTTGAAATTTGGTACACGTATGTACTATAACGACTTCTGGAACTAGATTATATGTTGAGATGATTCCGTTGAAGATTTGGGGGTTAAATAGGGGTAAATAGAGGAATATAAGTATAGTAAGTTGGTAAGAGTACAGAAACTTAAAATTCGGTATATGTACTAGGAGCTAGACTCAAATTTTTTTATAATATTTTTCAACCCCCCACCACGCCTACTCCATTATTAAAGAGGTTGATAAAATAAAATAGAGATATTTATTTGAAATTTGGTACACGTACATACTATAATGACATTTGGAACTAGATTGTATTTTGAGATGATTCCGTTGAAGGGTTGGGGGTTAAATAGGGTTAAATAGGGGAAAATAAATAAAGCAAGCTGGTATGAGTACAGAAACTTGAAATTCGGTGCATGTACTAGAGGCCAAGGCCTCAAATTTTTTTATAATATTTTTCAACCCCTCACCACCTCTACTCCATTATTACAGGGGTTGATAAAATAAAATTGAAGTATTCACTTGAAATTTGGTACACGTATGTATTATAACAACATCTGGAACTAGATTATATTTTGAGATGATTCCGTTGAAGGGTTGGGGTTAGAGAGTGGTAGATAGGGGAAAATAAGTAAAGCAGGCTGGTAAGTGTATAGAAATTTGGGATTTGGTGTATATACTAGAAGCGATGGCCTCAGGTTTTTTTATAATATTTTCCATCCCCCACCCCACTACTCCCTTATTAAAAGAGTTGATAAAATTATATTTAGATTTTCACTTGAAATTTGTATAACGATATCTTAAACTGGATTATATTTTGACATGATTGCGTTGAAGGGGTGAGGGTAATTGGTGATAAATAGGGAAAAATAAGTAAAGCAAGCTGGTAAGCGTACAAAAACTTGAAATTCAGTATATGTCCTAGAAGCCAAGGAATCAGATTTTTTAGTAATATTTTTCAACCCCCCCACCCTTAATCCATTATTAAAGGGGTTGATAAAATGAAATTGAGATATTCACTTGTAATTTGGGACACGTATGTATTAAAACGACATCTGGAACTAGATTATATTTTGAGATGATTCCGTTGAAGGGTTGAGGCTTAAATAGGAGTAAATTACAGGAAAATAAGTAAGTCAAGCTGGTAAGAGTACAGAAATGTGGAATTTGGAGTATATTCTAGAAACCAAGGCCTCAGATTTCTTTCTAATATTTTTGAAACACTTTCATTTCCGCTCCATTATTAATGGGTTGTGAATAGGGGAAAATAAGTAGGGTAAATTAAAAACTTCATTTTTAACGTATATGGTAGTAACGAACGCCTCAAACTTTTCTATGACATCTGCTCCAAATATTATTAAAATTCTATGACCAATAATTTAGAAATAAGCGAAGAGCAATTATAGAATCAAAAATATCTGTCAAAAAGCAAAAATAAATTAATAAAAAAGCAGCCCTGTGCGGGATTCGAAGTAGAGAAACAACCTAAAAGTAGTAGCTGCTTAGCACAATGTACTACGGCGTATCCCAGGCGTAAAATTGACTTATAATCTTGTAAGTGCAGTAAAAAAAAGCATTTTAATTTGCAGTCTGGATATAGCAAGATTATGATTTTATCCTGTTTGTGGCATCACCGGGAGTATATTCCTAAGTTATAAACCTTGTGCTATTTTTTTTATAAACAATTAATTTACTGCGTTTTTCGAGCTTATAATGTGAATAACTCCTCCGGTTGTATAAGTCGGATCGGGGCAAACTAAAAACCAGTCTCTAGGCAATAAAATTGCCAATAATTTGTCATCGGTTTCAATTCTCTGAAGTACGTACATAACCTACAAAACTGAAAAAACGAGAAAAAAACTGTTTTTTTCATTTTAGTGCCCAACACCGGCAACTAGACCAATTTGCATCAAACTTTCAGAAAATATACTTTTTGACGTAATAAAAAAACCCTGAAAAGTTGGTGTCAAAATCTTGAACCCATTTGCCAAAATGGCATTTATTATCTAAAATTTGAAATGCCCGCCATTTTATGCCATTAAGTCCAAAATGATTTTTTTTTCAAAATGTGGATCACGTCAGCTTTCGAATGCAATTAAAAGAAACTTTTTTAATGTTATTTTGGTTACTTTTCTTACATTTGTTTATAACACATATAACAACAATTGCATTTTCTCGGACAATTTGAAAAACAAATTTTTTATCAGATCTGATAGAGAATTTTGGGTCCTTTAATTAAAAAAAAAGAAAGTTCATTTTTGTTAACGTGAACTCCAGATATTTAACTTTTTGCATTTTGGCCAATTGTTAATTACCAAATACATATATTTTGAGCTAAAATTTGGACTGTATCATTCTGAAACCTATTCATTTCACACGACAAATTAAAAAAAAAAAAGTTTTATAGAAACTTATTTACAAGCATTATAATGTAAGTATTGTTAATTGAGCTAAAAAGTGATTTTTTTTATTTTTACTTCCCTCGCATACCGAAGGGAAGTATTGTATTCGAGAAAAAATCACCCTCAGAGAGTTTTTCGGATTTTGACGTTTCAGATCACGTAGATTACGAGAACATAGGTTTTACTTCCCTCGCATACCGAAGGGAAGTATTGTATTTTCAATTCGGTCAGTCTGCCTATCTGTCTGTCTGTATGTCTGATGGTGTATTAACTAAAAAACTACTTGACGGAGAGCAGTCAAATTTGGTAGGTAGTTGGCGCTACTGTCAGTGAAGAAATGGTTAAACTTTCACTGGAAAATATACAGGGTGGACGGTCCACCCTGTATATTAAAGGGAATAAATAATGCAACTTTTTTTTCCTCAAATTTAAAATTTCCACGTTTCATGACACGCTAAACCTATTTCAGAAAAAAAAAATTGAAATTTTTTTTACCACAATTTTTGAAAAATGTTTTATCACTAAAATGGATGAAAACATTTTTTTCTTTGTTCAAATTTAAAATTTCCACGTTTCATGGCATTCTAAACCAATTTGAAAAAATAAATTTTTTGAATTTTTTTTACCAACATTTTTTAAATATTTTTTACCACTAGAATAGATGGAAACTTTTTTCTTTGTTCAAATTTAACATTTTCACGTTTCATAGCGTTTTAAACCTATTTAAAAAAATCGGTTTAGGTATTTACACAGAACTTCCCTCGTTATTTGTGCATGGCGGTCACTCTGAAAACTTATTAATTACGAAATGACATGGAGAATAATAATCGAAATATAGTTATTGCTATTATTACAAAAAAAACCTGATAACTTTTGATCAAAAAATATACAGAGTGCTCATCCAACAGCAAAAGTTCAATACTAAATAACAAATATGGAAGGCTTGCGCAAATACTTTTACAAATGTCCACCATGACTGAATTATTTCTTGGAATGCCATTATTCAATAAAAGTATAATAGGTGCATACGCCAAATATTATTGCCCTCTGTCACATTTTCAATCCCACATTCACGTAATGGAGTGGAAGTATAGTGGTGGTTAAAAAATATAATTTTTTTTTTGAAATCTTTCAAAAATGTTGGTGACAAAAATTTTCAATTTTTACTTCCCTCGCATACCGAAGGGAAGTATTGTATTCGAGAAAAAATCACCCTCCGAGATTTTTTCGGATTCTGACGTTTCAGAACACGTAGATTCCGAAAATATAGGTTTTTCAATTCCGTCAGTCTGTCTGTCTGTCTGTCTGTCTGTCTGTCTGTCTGTCTGTCTGTTGGTGCATTAACTAAAAAACTACTTGACGGAGAGCAGTCAAATTTCGTAGGTAGTTAACCCTACTGTCAGCGAAGAACTGGTAGAATTTTCACTGAAAAATATACAGGGTGGACCGTCTAAACGGAATAAATAGTGAAAAAAATTTTTTTTTGGTCAAATTTAAAATTTCCACGTTTCATGACGCGCTAAACCTATTTCAGAAAAAAAAAAATTTTGAAAAAATTTTTACCACTAAAAAAATTTTTTTTCTTTGTTCAAATTTAAAATTTCCACGTTTCATGGCATTCTAAACCTATTTAAAAGAAAAAAAAAATTTGAAAATTTTTTACCAACATTCTTGAAAAAAATTTTGCCACCAAAATAGATGAATTTTTTTTTCTCAAAATTTAAAATTTCCACGTTTCATAGCGTTCTAAATCTATTTAAAGAAAAATTAAAATAATTTTAAAAATTTTTGAAAAAATTTTATCACAAATGGATGGAATTTTTACTTCCCTCGCATACCGAAGGGAAGTATTGTATTCGAGAAAAAATCACCCTCCGAGATTTTTTCGGATTCTGACGTTTCAGAACACGTAGATTCCGAAAATATAGGTTTTTCAATTCCGTCAGTCTGTCTGTCTGTCTGTCTGTCTGTCTGTTGGTGCATTAACTAAAAAACTACTTTACGGAGGGCAGTCAAATTTGGTAGGTAGTTAACCCTACTGTCAGCGAAGAACTGGTAGAATTTTCACTGAAAAATATACAGGGTGGACCGTCTAAACGGAATAAATAGTGAAAAAAATTTTTTTTTGCTCAAATTTCATGACGCGCTAAACCTATTTCAGAAAAAAAATTTTTTTTAAATTTTTTTCAATCATTTTTGAAAAAAAAATTAGGTACCACTAAAAAAAAAATTTTCTTTGTTCAAATTTAAAATTTCCACGTTTCATGGCATTCTAAACCTATTTAAAAAAAATAAAAAATTTGAAAATTTTTTACCAACATTTTTGAAAAAATGTTTACCACCAAAATAGACGATTTTTTTTTTCTCAAAATTTAAAATTTCCACGTTTCATCGCGTTCTAAATCTATTTAAAGAAAAATAAAAAAAAAATTAAAAATTTTTGAAAAAATTTTACCACAAATAGATGGATTTTTTTTCCGATTTAAAATTTCCACGTTTCCATGGCATTCCAAATTTATTAAAACAAATTAAAAAATGTTTTAGAAAAATAAAAAAAAATGAAAACATGTTTTAGTAATCTATTTATCACCATTATAGAATAGACGAAATATTTTTTTGCTCAAATTTAAAATTTCCACGTTTCATAACATTCTAAACCTGTTTAAAAATGAATTATTATTTGTTTGCTTATAATTGTATTGAAACATTCTTTATAGGATTTTGCAAACATTAGAAAAGATAACTATCTATAAAAGAAAAACTTTGTGTAGAAATATTAATGAAATCTTTGCATCCTTTCGATAACCTGAATTCTGGTTATGCTAGCAAATTAAAATCCTAAAATGAATTTGTCTAGTGTTAGAATGAGAATTGTCAAATAAGAAATTAGACAAATTCATTTTAGGATTTTAATTTGCTAGCATAACCAGAATTCAGGTTATCGAAAGGATGCAAAGATTTCATTAATATTTCTACACAAAGTTTTTCTTTTATAGATAGTTATCTTTTCTAATGTTTGCAAAATCCTATAAAGAATGTTTCAATATATTCTAAACCTATTTCGGAAAAAAAAATTTGCAACATATTTTCACCAATTTGGAAAAAAAATTAACACTAGAATAGACAGAAAACATTTTTGAAAATTTGTTCTATATTTTAATCACCACTATACTTCCACTCCATTACGTGAATGTGGGATTGAAAATGTGAGAGATGGCAATAACATTTGGCATATCCTATTATATACTTTTATTGAATAATGGCATCCCAAGAAATAATTGAGTCATGGTGGACATTTATAAAGGTATTTGCGCAAGCCTTCTATATTATTTTGGCATCTGTTATTTAGTATATTGAACTTTTGCTGTTGGATGAACACTCTGTATATTTTTTTGACCAAAAGTTATCAGGTTTTCTTTGTAATAATACCAATAATTATATTCCGATTATTATTTCCAATGTCATTTCGTAATTAATAATTTTTTTGAGTGACTGTCATGCACAAATAACGAGGGAAGTTCTGTGTAAATAACTTTACCGATTTTTTTTTTTCTGAAATAGGTTTAGAATCTCATGAAACGTGAAAATTTTAGATTTGAGAAAAAAAAATTCCATCCATTCTAGTGTTATTTTTTTTCCAAAATGGTGAACATATGTTGCAACTTCTTTTTCCGAAATATGTTTGGAATGTCATGAAACGTGGAAATTTTAAATTTGAGCAAAAAAAAATATTTCGTCTATTCTATAGTAGTGATAAATAGATTACCTAAACATGTTTTCAAAATTTTTATAACATTTTTCAAAAACATTTTTAAATTTGTTTGAATAATTTTAGAATGCCATGGAAACGTGGAAATTTTAAATCTGAACAAAGAAAAAAAAAATCATCTATTTTGGTGGTAAAATTTATTCAAAAATTTTTAAAAAATTTTCAATTTTTTTAAAATAGATTAAGGACGCTATGAAAGGTGGAAATTTTAAATTTGGAGAAAGAAAGAAAAAATCCATCTATTTAGTGATACAAAATTTTTCAAAAATGTTGGTAAAAATTTTAAATTTTTTTTTTCTTTTAAATAGGTTTAGAATGCCATGAAACGTGGAAATTTTAAATTTGAACAAAGAAAAACAATTTTTTTCAGTGGTAAAAAATTTTTCAAAAATGTTGGTGAAAAATTTTTTCAAACATTTTTTTTTTTAATGGGTTTAGTGTGTCATGAAACGTGGACATTTTAAATTTGAGCAATTAAATTTTTTTTCACTATTTAATCCGTTTAGATGGTCCACCCTGTATATTTTCCAGTGAAAGTGTAACCATTTCTTCGCTGACAGTAGGGTCAACTACCTACCAAATTTGACTGCTCACCGTCAAGTAGTTTTTTAGTTAATGCACAAACAGACAGACAGACACACTGACGGAATTGAAAAACCTATATTTTCGTAATTGACGTGATCTGAAACGTCAGAATCCGAAAAAATCTCGGAGGGTGAGGGAAGTATGGGAGTATGCGAGGGAAGTAAAAACATTTATAACATTATTTTACCATTTTTTTTTTTAAATTACCACTAAAATAGATGGAAAATTTTTTTCTCTTTGCTCAAATTTAAAATGTTCACATTTCATGGCATTCTAAACCTGTTTAAAAAAAACATTAAATTTGTAATTTTTTTTACCACTATAGAATAGAAGGAAACTTTCCTTTTTGCTCAAATTTAAAATGTCCACGTTTCATGACATTCTAAACCTATTTCAGAAGAAGGAAATTTCGAAAATTTTTTTAACAACATTTTTGATAAATTTCAACAAAAATGAAATTTTTAACCACCACTTTACTTCCACTTCCACGTAAATGTGGAATTGAAAATGTGACAGATGGCAATATTTGGCATATTATACTTTTATTGAAAAATGAAATTGAAATAATTTAGTCATGGTGGACATTTGTAAAATTATTTGGACAAGCCTTCCATATTTGGTACCTGTCATTTAGTATTGAACTTTTGCTGTTTGATGAGAACTCTGTATATTTTTTTGACCAAAACTTATCACGTTCTCTTTGTAATAATAATGATAACTATATTCCGATTATTATTTTCAATGTCATTTCGTAATTATTAATTTTTTAGAGTGATCGCCATGCACAATTCAAGAGGGAAGTTCTGTGTAAATACCTTTACCGATTTTTTCATAAAGCTCAGTTGCAAAATGGAATAATTTCCTTATTTCTTAAAATTCGGCGGACTTTTTTTTTAAATACGTTATTTTTTTGTCTCAAAGCGATCATCAACTTAGTTTTTTATTAATAATGAAAATGAGTATTTTTTATTTCCAAATTTCATTTCCATATTTCCATTCATGTACACCTGTACCAACGATTGCTAACGTATAAACCTGTATAATGTTTTTTATATCTTTCTCTATAAATATTAATACTTAGATTAAATATATATTGTCTTCTAAATATAATGTTTTAAGTTTTATTTAAAATGGAAATAGTAAATATTGTAATACAACTACTTGTTAAAAAGAGTTTTAAAGGCGAGGATTAATAATATGGTAAAAATATTTTTTTAACAGTAAACAAAATTTTTGTTCTTATAAATTTACAAAATCGAAATTGTATTGTATTTTATACCTCTTGCTTGGTACCGTGTACAGTTCAGTTTCACTCTCTGAATCTGTTTCAAATAAAAAATTTTCACCATTTTCTTCTTTATCACGAATTTGAACACGAAGATCGGGTACATTATCTTGCAGGCTTTCGCAGTCGCTTTGGGGTTCCGATTCTGATATATCGGTAAAACTTGATTGTATGTCTGATTCATCTATACCGTGTTCTTCAACTTCTCGATTTTCTTCTTCAGTGACTACAGTGCATTCTGTACAATTCCTGCAATTAATGCCTCCACAATAGTCACACAAACTTGTACATTGTAGTCCGAACTTCCTGCATCGACATCTCAGGTCTTTACAGCCGGCTTTACATTCAGAAGCGAGAATTTCAAGAATTTCTTGTCATATTGGCTGTTTTCTCATTGTAATAGGCATTAAACCGGTAATGGTATCCTCCCAAGCAAACAATCGCGGATCTATTTCTTCATCTCCCATTTTTGTATTTGAAGATACACTCTCAATAAATGTTCATTTGTAGCTTCTTCGGTCAGAGGAAGATTATTCAAATTACAACCGGTTTTTAATGTAAGTTTTTGAGAACAACGAAATCTTAAATCACCTAAATCCATAGGTTTTATTAGATTCCTCCCATACAAAACTTTTATGATATTTTAAGCACCTAATAATCTCACTTTCACTCTGACATTTTTAATTTATATGTCGGCGCCTTCGAAGATAATTTCTCCACGCCTATGATTCTTAGGAACCCTTCACTAGTACTTATGACTGTTTATTATTTTTGTTACTGTAAACATTCAGGTTGACTTATCCCAACCAATAACAGTTTAAGATTCTACGTATTTCCTTAGATGGGCATAGGAACACGCTTAGGGCGAACGAAACGAAATCAGCTAGCCCGGAGACAGAGAGACATTGTATGATGATTACCTGTGAAAAAGGTAAGATTTGGTAATTGTGGGCTAGCGGGCAGCGGATCGTTAGTTCCTTTGTTTTACTAAATTTATTCGGTGATATTAAGACTGTATTATTTACTTGTGTCATTCGTGTGGACAATTAGACTTTGTTATTAAATTTTGTACTAAGTGAAATATCAGTGTCGTACTTGTTAACATGTCCAAGCGGTTTAACCCTAAACGTGCCCCCTTAGTATCAGGCATATATTAATTAATTTACAGCTTCTCAAATATAAAAATGTAAACAGACGATACTGCACGGCAAGCGATCTGAGCTGTAAGGAATGGAACTGGTGGGGAATAAGAAAGAGAAAGAAAATGTAAACATTTCTCCTCATTTATAAGCAACTATTCGCTCCGCAGGTAAAACAGGTTTATATATTAGCAAGCGTTGGTTGTATATAAATTTAAAAATATAAAATATTTATTATTATTATTAACAAAAAACTAAGTTGATGATCGCATTGCGAGGGAAAAAATAGCGTATTTAACAAAAAAGTCCTATGAATTTTAAGAAACAAGGAAGTTATTGCATTTTTTTAACTGAGCTTTATGAAAAGATCAAACAAATAACTTTTTAGCTCAATTAACAATACTTACATTATAATGCTTGTAAACAAGTTCCTATAAAACTTAAATTTTGTTTTAATTTATCATATGAAATGAATAGGTTTCAAAATGATACAGTCCAAATTTTAGCTCAAAATATGCATTTGTTAATTAACAATTGACCAAAATGCAAAAGTTAAATATCTCGAGTTCACGTTTACAAAAATAAACTTTCTTTTTTTAAAATTAAAATGCCCAAAATTCTCTACCAGATCTGATAAAAAACTTTAATTTGTTTTTCAAAATGGCCGAAAAAATGCAATTGTCGTTATTTGCGTTATAAACAAATGTGAAGAAAGTAACCAAAATTACATTAAAATAATTTCTAATTGGATTAAAAAGAGATCTACATTTCAAAAAAAAAATCATTTAGAACTTAATGGCATAAAATGGCGGGCATTTCAAATTTTAGATAACAAATGCAATTTTGGCCAATGGGTTCAATATTTTGACACCAACTTTTCAGTCTTTTTATTATATCAAAAAGTATATTTCCTGAAAGTTTGATGCAAATTAATCTAGTTAACGGTCTTGGGCACTAAAATGAAAAAAAAAATACTCTTTTTTTCCTCATTTTTTCAGTTTTCTAGGTTACGCACGTACTTCAGAGAATTGAAACTAGCGACGATTTATTGGTAATTTTATTACAAAGAGACTGGTTTTTCGTTTGCCCCGATCCGAATTATAGAACCGGAGTTATTCACATTTTAAGCTCGAAAAACGCAGTAAAGAAAAATGAATTGTTTATAAAAAAAGTAGCACAAGGTTTTCGAGGTCCAAAACTTAGAAATATACTCCCGGTGATGCCCCAAACAGAATAAAATCATAAGCTTGCTGTATACAGACTATACCTATCTCTTCATTTTTTTTGGCCTTTTTTTACTGCACTATGTCGAAGAAGGCAAAACTTAAAAAAACATCAATTTTTCAAACGTTGTGAACTAAATAAATACGTCGAGTGGAGGATCGTATGATGTATCTACGGGAAAACAAAGATTGGCATTTTGTCGATGTCGTAAATTGCTACGGCAAAATCGAAAATTCGGCGTAGCACGAGAGAATCAAAAACGGCTTTTTTGACATTTGTGACAGTACCGCTGTCAGGTTATTGACTAATCCGCCGCTCGACGCCAAACGCACCGCTCCCAGCCCAGCAGACTGATGGGCGGGTATTCAATGGATCATCGACAACCTATTAAAGCACATTCTGCCCATTTATAAATAGTGCAAATTTCTGTAACGCCAGCTCTCGGGGAATTACAATTACTACGAGCTGTGTAACTTTTGTAGTTTTTTATCCGCAGCTTAACAAAAGTTGAAAAGTTCCCTGTACATTTTGCAGATTTTGTAAATATCATATCAGACTTGAAAGTTAGCCCCAAGTTCAATTCAATGTCTTAATGAAGCTTGCTAAATTTTATAAATATGTGAACCAATTTAAATTGATACATTGGCAACTGATATCTCCTTTTTTCTTAACTTGCTTCTATGGGTTTAAATGGTTCCACATCCACATAGTGGACTGGAAGTCGTAAAAAATTGAAATTGAAATATGATGAAAAAAAAATCTGTCCGTCAATCGATATCTGTCGGTGTGCAAGTTTCTTTTGGGTGCACGATCACTCTGGAACGGTTTAAGAGATTAAGTTGAAATTTGGTACACGTATGAATTATAACGAGAATTGGAATCAGTTTTATTTTAAGCTCATTCGTTGGGGTATATAGATGGTAAATATGGTAAATAACGCAAGCTAATAAGAATACAGAAACTTGGGATATGGTATATACACTATACAGCGTGCGTAAAGGTATTGAAATATGACCGTAACTTTTAAAATATTGATTGTATAAAAAAACCTTGGATAGATCAAATTTTATTTTCAATTATAGAACTATCGGAGCAATTTATAATTTCTTACACTCCCCCCATCTCCAGCTACCCCAACTTTTTTTAAAATATGAACTACCCTTCATGATACCTCAAAAGAAAGGTATTTAAATAGACTTTCCAAAGGAGTAAAGAAAATCGAAATCAGTCAATGCAAACCCAAATAGTTCCTGCATCGCTACAATATTTCCGGCTGATGATTTACAATTATTATCGATGGCCTAAGCTTCCAGCAAGATGGTGCTTCTCCAAACTATGAAGTTTACCAGACATTTCTTGAGTGAGGTGTTTGAAGGCCGATAGATAAGCAGAAAAGGGCCTATCGAACGACCAGCCAAATTTGGTGACCTTACACCCCTCAATTTATTATGAGCTTATTTAAAGTGTTGCGTTAATAACAATAGGTCAAATAATTTGGAGGATGTGAAAGATAGAATACAGTTGGAAATTGGTTGAATACCCCAAGCGGAATTCCATAACTGTTTACGACAATTTTAACGGCGACTTGCACGTTGCATAGCTGTTAACGGAGCTCAGTTTGAATCTTATTAGATTTCAATAATAAAGTCCATCAATATTTTATTTTCTTTAAAAAAAAATATTGCATGCGTTCGGAACGCGAATCGCATTCGCGGATCGATTTTTTTTGCGCCTATTAAAATAACTTTGTATTGAGGTGGCTGGGGATGGGGCATGTAGAGCAAAAAGTTATAAATTGCGCCAAAAGCTGCCTAATTGAAAATAAACATCGACCTGTTCAAGAG
Organism: Stenurella melanura; assembly: GCA_963583905.1. Lineage (NCBI taxonomy): Eukaryota > Metazoa > Arthropoda > Insecta > Coleoptera > Cerambycidae > Stenurella > Stenurella melanura. The sequence goes on from OY757317.1 coordinate 46,620,911, forward strand.
AATTTTATGCAGTCAATATTCGAATGTTACGGTCTTATTTCAATACTTTTACAAGCGCTGTATACTAGAAGCCGTATTCTCAAATTATTTTATGGCATCTGCCACCTCTACCACTGCATTATTATTGAGGTTAACAAAATAACATTAAGATATTGACTTGAAATTTGATACAGGTATGTATTACAACGGAATCTGAAACTACATTATATCTTCAGCTTTAATACGCTGAAAGGTTGGGTGGGTAAATAAGGGTAAGTAAAGGTAAATAAGTGAAGCAAGCTTGTAAGAGTCCCGACACTTTATATTTGGTGTATGTACTAGAAGTCAAGGTCTGAAAATTTTTGTGACATTTGTCACTCCCCTAACCCCCCCCCCCTCCAAGAGTATAAAAACAAAAAAATAAAATGTTCTACCTAAGTTATTAGGTACTGCCTATGACGATGGTCGAACGTTGGTCGGACGGTCGGTAGTCTACCGGGCGCTCGGATAGTTGGACATGAGTCGGTAAGTCGGATGGTCGAAATTCACGTCGTTGGCCGGTCAGCTCGTCGAAAATGTATTGAAGATATGCTATTTCAATACAATACGTTTTATGAGTTTTTGGGGCGGATGATTTCAAACATTGTATTAATAGAATTCTATGAACAATTATTCCCACTTCGTGGAGTGCAAATATCATACAAAGACGTTCTCGTTAAAAGAGACTTTGGTGGAAATTCTGGATGTGGAAGTACTGATTACATAGGTAGCGGTTTTTTAGTCTTGAATGTTACATCAAATATGCAAACGTAAAACTTCACATAATCAGATATATTAACAATAAAATGAAAAGCAAGGAAAATCATTTTTAATCAAATATAGTAGCTGTTATAATTTAGGCCAATCAAATGAAGCAGAATAAGATCGTTTTTTAGAGGTAATTGCCATTAGAAAAAAACATCCGGATAATATTCAATACATGTGAAATATCAATTTTCAGAGACTACATTCAAAATAAAGTTGCAGAAACAAAATGGCGGACGGCCAGGGGACTGTGTAGATGCTAGTGTCAGAATGAGAATTGTCAAATAAGAAATTAGACAAATTCGTTTTAGGATTTTAATTTGCTAGCATAACCACAATTCAGGTTATCGAAAGAGTGCAAAGATTTCACTAATATTTTTACACATAACTTTTCTTTTAGTTATAGATAGTTATTTTCTCTGCTGTTTGCAAAATCTTATAAAAAATATGTTTCAATACAATTATAAGCTAACAAATAATAATTTGTTTTTAAACAGCCTAAACTTATTTCAGTAAAAAAAAATTTGCAAAATGTTTTATCGCTAAAGAAGATGGAAATTTTTTTTCTTTGTTCAAATTTAAAATTTCCACGTTTCATGGCATTTTAAACCTATTTAAAAAAAACTGTTTTTGAAATTTTTACTTCGCTCGCATACCGAAGGGAAGTATTGTATTCGAGAAAAAATCACCCTAGGAGATTTTTTCAGATTCTGACGTTTCAGATCACGGAGATTACGAAAATATAGGTTTTTCAATTCCGTCAGTCTGCCTGTCTGTCTGTCTGCCTGTTGGTGCATTTACTAAAAAACTGCTTGACGGAGAGCAGTCAAATTTGGTAGGTAGTTGACCCTACTGTCAGCGAAGAAATGGTAGAATTTTCACTGGAAAATATACAGGGTGGATCGTCTAAAGGGAATAAATAATGAAAATTATTTTTTTTTGCCCAAATTTAAAATTTCTACGTTTCATGTCACGCTAAACCTATTTCAGAAAAAAAAATTGAAAATTTTTTTCACCATTTTTGAAACATTTTTTACCACTAAAAAATTTTTTTGTCTTTGTTCAAATTTAAAATTTCTACGTTTCATGACATTCTAAACCTATTAAAAAAAAAAAAATTGTAATTCTTTTTACCAATATTTTTGAAAAATTTCATACAACTAAAATAGATGGAATTTTTTTTTTATTTGTTCAAATTTAAAATTTCCACGTTTCATAGCGTTCTAAACCTACTTAACAAAAAATTTTCGAATTTTTTTGTACTATTTTTGAAAAAAATTTACCACTAATACAGACTGAATTTGCTTTTATTCGAATTTAATATTTTCACGTTTTCATGGTATTCTAAACCTATTCAAACAAATTTAAAAATTATTTTGATTAAAATTTTTTTTGAAAAAACATTTTTTTTTGCAAAAAATTTTAATGTATTTATTACTGGGTATAGAATAGATGAAGAAAAAAAATGTTTTCCTCAAATTTAAAATTTCCACGTTTCATGACATTCCAAACCTATTTCGGAAAAGAAAATTTGCAACATCTTTTTTACCATTTTGGAAAATAATTTACCACTAGAATGGATGGAAATTTTTATTTTCCTCAAATTTAAAATTTTCACGTTTGACGTGACTGACATTCCAAACCTATTTGAGAAAAAAAAATTTTGAACATTATTTTCACCAACATTTTTGAAAAAAATTTTACCACTAAAATAGATGGAAATTTTTTTTTTCTTTGCTCAAATTTAAAATTTTTACGTTTCATGGCATTCTATACCAATTTCAAAAAAAAATACCACTGTAGAATAGAAGGAAACTTTCCTTTTTGCTCAAATTTAAAATTTCCACGTATCATGGCATTCTAAACCTATTTCAGAAGAAAAAAATTTTGAGATTTTTTTTAAAAACATTTTTGAAAAATTGAAAAAAAAAATATTTTTTTAACCACCACTATGCTTCCACTCCACTACGTGTATGTGGAATTGAAAATGTGACAGATGGCAATAATACTAGGTATATGCACCTATTATACTATTATTAAAAAATGTACATGGTGGTCATCCCAAGAAATAATTCAGTCATGGTGGACAGTTATAAAGGTATTTGCCCAAGCCTTTCATATTTGGCACCTGTTATTTAGTATTGAATTTTATCTGTTGGATGAGCATTCTGTATATTTTTTTGACCAAAACTTGTCAGGTGATCGTTGTAATAATATTGATAACTATATTCCGATTATTATTTTAATGTCACTTCGTAGTTATTAATTTTTTAGAGTGACCGCCATGCACAAATAGAGAGGGAAATTCTGTGTAAATACCTTTACCGATTTTTTTTACCATTTTTGAAAAAAAAAATTGCCACTAAAATGAAAAAAAAAATTTTGCTCAAATTTCAAATTTCCATGTTTCATGGCTTTCTAAATCTACTAAAAAATTTTTTGATTTTTTTAAAATTTGTAATGTTCTTTTACCACTACTATAGAATAGAAGGAAACATTCATTTTTGCTCAAATTTAAAAAAAATATATTTTCCTCAAATTTAAAATTTCCACGTTTCATGACATTCTAAGCCAATTTTAGAAGAAAAAAATGTTGAAAACATTTTTTACCGACATTTTCGAAAAATTAAAAAAAAAAGAAATTTGTTAACCACTATACTTCCAGTCCATTGCGTGAATGTGGAATTCAAAATGTGACAGATGGCAAAAATATTTGGCATATTTTTTTCACCAACATTTTTAAAAATTATTTACCACTAAAATAGACGAAAAATTTTTTTTACCTCAAATTTAAAATTTCCAGGTTTCATGACATTCTAAACCTATTTTAGAAAAAAAAAATGTTTGAACATTTTTTTTACCATTTTGGAAAAAATTTCTACCACTGGAATAGATGGAAAAAATTTCACTCCAAGCCTATTTCTGAAGAAAGAAAATTGGAAAATTTTTGAAAAATTTAAAAAAATACATTTTTTAACCACTACTGTACTTCCACTCCACCACGTGAAAGTGGATTTGAAAATGTGACAGAGGGCAATAATATTTGGAAAATGCACCTATTATACTTTTATTGAAAAATGTACAGGGTCGTCATCCCAAGAAATAATTCAACCATGGTGGACATTTGTAAAGGTATTTGCGCAAGCCTTCCATATGTGGTACCTGTTCTTAGTATTGAATTTTTGCTGTTGGATGAGCACTCTTTATATTTTTTTGACCAAAAGTTATCAGGTTTTCTTTGTAATAATGGTGATAACTATATTCCGATTATTATTCTCAATGTCTCATTTCGTAATTAATAATTTTTTAGAGTGACCGCCTTGCACAAATAAAGAGGGAAGTTTTGTGTAAATACCTTTACCGCTTTTTTTCGAAAATCTTTCAAAAATGTTGGTAAACAACTTTTCAAATTTTTTTTCTTTTGGAATAGTTTTAGAATGTCATGAAACGTAGAAATTTTAAATTTGAGGAAAAAGGAAAGTCTTCTTCTATTCTATAGTAGTGGTAATTTTTTTTTTGAAATAGGTTTAGAATGCCATGAAATGTGAAAATTTTAAATTTGAGCAAATAAAAAACAAATTTACATCTCTTTTAGTGGTAAAATTTTTTTCAAAAATGTTGGTGAAAAACATTTTTTTTTACCTGAAATAGGTTTAGAATGTCATGAAACGTGAAAATTTTAAATTTGAGCAAAAAAAAATTTCTATCCTAGTGATAAATTTTTTTCCAAAATGGTAAAAAAATGTTGCAATTTTTTTTTTCCGAAATACGTTTGGAATGCCATGAAACGTGGAAATTTTAAATTTGAGCAAACAAAAATTTTTCTTCCATTCTATATAAGTAGATAGATTAAAAATTTTTTCAAACATTTTTTTAAATTTGTTTGAATAGGTTTAGAATGCTTTGGAAAAGTGAAAATTTTAAATTCGAACAAAGAAAAAAATAATTTCCAACTATTTCAGTGGTAAAATTTTTTCAAAAATGGAGAAATTTTTTAAAACATGTTTTTTAAATAGATTTAGAACGCTGTGAACCGTGAACATTTTAAATTTGAACAAAGAAAAAACATTTTTCCATCTATTTTTGTGGTAAACAATTTTTCAAAAATGTGTGGTAAAAAAAAAATATAATTTTTTTTGAAATAGGTTTAGAATGCCATTGAACGTGGAAATTTTAAATTTGAACAAGGAAAAAAATTTTTCATCTACGTTAGTGGTAAAGAATTTTTCAAAAATGGTGGAAAAAATTTTAATTTTTTTTTTCTGAAATTGGTTTAGCGTGTCATGAAACGTAGAAATTTTAAATTTGAGCAAAATATTTTTTTTTTTTCATTAATTATTTTAATCATTTCTTCGCTGACAGTAGCGTCAACTACCTACCAAATTTGACTGCTCTCCATCAAGTAGTTTTTTAGTTAATGCACCAACAGACAGACATACAGACGGACAGACAGACAGACAGACAGACAGGCAGACTGACGGAATTGAAAAACCTATATTTTCGTAATCTACGTGATCTCAAATTTATAATTTCATCCTTTCTTAACATTCAAATCTATTTTATATAAAAAAAGAAATTCAAAACGGAAAATTCGAAAATTTTGTCAAAGAAAAAGTTTGTTTTAATTTTATAGAATATATTAAGATGGAAAAATTTTGTTTGCTTAAATATGAAATTTCTACGTTTCGTGATATTCTAAACCAATTTCAGAAAAAAAAAAATCAAAACTGTTTGAAAACTTTTTACCAGTAGAAGGATGACATTGTTTGCACAAATTTAAAATTTGCACCTCTCACGACATTCTAAATCTATTTTATTAAAAAATAATTTCAAAAAGAAAAACCGCTGCCTAAGGAATCACTACTTCCACATCCAGATTCTTCATCCAAGTCACTTTAAAGGAAATATCTTGACTATATTTGCACCCTAGTATGTGGAAATTATTGGTCATAGAATTTTAATAATATTTGGGGCAGATGTCATAGAAAAGTTTGAGGGGTTGGTTTCTACCATATTCGTTAAAAATGAAGTTTCTAGTTTACCCTACTTATTTTCCACTATTCGCAATCTACCACCTCCCACCCCTCCAATGGAGTCATCTCAATCGGATGTCACTACAATACATACGTGTACTAACTTTCAAGTGAATATCTCAATTTGATGTTATCAATCCCATTAATAATGAAGCGGAGGTGGTGGAGTTTGAAAAATATTAGAAAGAAATCTGAGGCCTTGGTTTCTAGTATATACACCGAATCCCAAATTTCTCTACTCTTACCAGCTTGATTTACTTATTTTTCCCTACTCCTATTAACCCCAACCCTTCTACGGAATCATTCCAAAATATAATCTAGTTCCAGATGTCGTTATAATACATACGTCTACCAAATTACAAGTGAATATCTCAATTTTATTTTATCAACCCCTTTAATAATGTAGTAAGGGTAGTGGAAGTGTTGAAAAATACTATAAAAAAATCTGAGGCCTTGGCATCTAGGACATACACCTAATTTCAAGTTGCAGTACTTTTACCAGCTTGCTTTACTTATTACTTCCACATCCACGTAGTGGATTGGAAGTAGAGTAATCGCAAAAAAATTTTCAAAAATTTTTATTCGTGAAATAGGTTTAGAATGTCATGAAACGTCGAGATTTTAAATTTTAGAGAAAAAAAATTCTGTCTGTCGGTCTGTCTGTCTGTCTGTCTGTCTGTCTGTAACTTTTTTTGTCCGCACGTTTTCTCCGGAACGGTTTAAGATATTGACTTGAAATTTTGTACAGGTATATATTATAACGAGATCTGGAACTGGATTGTTTTTTGAGGATATCCGGTGAAGGGTTGGGGGTTAAATAGGGGTAAATAGGGGAAAATAAGTAAAGCAAGCTTGTAAGAGTACAGAAACTTGAAATTAGGTGTATGCACTAGCAGTTAAGGCCTCAAATTTTTTTATAATATGTTTCAACCCCCCACCACCCGTACCCCATAAACGGGGTTGATAAAATAAAGTTGAGATTTTCATTTGAAATTTCGTAAACGTATGCATTATAACGACGTCTGAAATTAGATTATATTTTGAGATGATTCCGTTGAAGGGTTGGGAGTTAATTTGGGGTAAATAGGGGAATATAAGTAAAACAAGTTGGTAAGAGTACAGAAACTTGAAATTCGGTGTATGTACTAGAAGCCAAAGCGTCAGATTTTTTTATAATATTTTTCAACCCCCACCACACCCCTACTCCAATATGAAAAGGGTTGATAAAATAAAATTGAGATATTCCTTTGAAGTTTGGTACACGTATGTATTATAACGACATCTGGAACTAGATTATACTTTGAGATGATTCCGTTGAAGGGTTGGGGGTTAAATAGGGGTAAATAGGGGAAAATAAGTAAAGCAAGCTGGTAAGACTACAGAAACTTGAAATTCGGTGTATGTACTAGAAGCCAAGGTCTCAGATTATTTATAATATTTTTCAACCCCCCACCACCCCTATTCCATTATTCAAGGGGTTGATAAAATAAAATTGAGATATTCACATGAAATTTAGTACGCATATGTATTAAACGACATCTGGAACTAGATTATATTTTGAGATGATTCCGTTGAAGGGTTGGGGGTTAAATAGGGGTAAATAGGGGAAAATAGGGGAAAATAAGTAAAGCAAGCTGGTAAGACTACAGAAACTTGAAATTCGGTGTATGTACTAGTAGCCAAGGTCTCAGATTATTTATAATACTTTTCAACCCCCACCTTCATTATTAAAAGGGTCGATAAAATAAAATTGAGATATTCGTTTGAAAATTGGTACACGCATGAATTATAACGACATCTGGAACTAGATTATACTTTGAGATGATTCCGTTGAAGGGTTTGGGGTTATTTAGGGGTAAATAGGGGGAAATAAGTAAAACAAGCTGGTATGAGTACAGAAACTTGAAATTCGGTGTATGTACTAGAAGCCAAGACCTCTGATTTTTTAATAATATATTTCAGCACCCCACACCCTTACTCCATTATTCAAGGGGTTGATAAAATTAAATTGGGATATTCACACGAAATTTAGTACGCATATATATTATAACGACAGCTGGAACTAGATTATAGTTTGAGATGATTCCGTTGAAAGGTTGGGGGTTAAATAGGGGTATATAGGGGAAAATAAGTAAAGCAAGCTGGTAAAAGTACAGAAATTTGGGATTTGGTGTATATACTAGAAGCGGGGGTCTCTGGTTTTTTTATTGGTATTTTCCATCTCCCCACCACCCCCACTCCCTTATTAAGAGTTGATAAAATTAAATTTAAATTTTCACTTCAAATTTGGGACATTTATGTATTATAACTATATCTGAAACTAGATTATATTTTGACATGATTGCGTTGAAGGAGTGGGGGTTAAATAGGGGTAAATAGGGAAAATAAGTAAAGCAAGCTGGTAAGACTACAGAAACTTGAAATTCGGTGTATGTACTAAAAGCCAAGGTCTCAGGTTTTATAATAATATTTTTTAACCCTTCCACTACCCTTACTACATTATTAAAGGGGTTGATAAAATAAAATTGAGATATTCACTTGTAATTTGGTAGACGTATGTATTATACCGACATCTGAAGCTAGATTATATTTTGGGATCATTCCGTAGAAGGGTTGGGGTTAATAGGAGTGACTAGGTTAAAATAAGTAAATCAAGCTGATAAGAGTACAGAAATTTGGAATTCTGTGTATATACTAGAAACCAAGGCCTCAGATTTCTTTCTAATATTTTTCAAACTCCACCACCTCCGCTTCATTATCAATGGGATTGATAACATCAAATTGAGAAATTCACTTGAAAATTAGCACACGTATGCATTGTAGTGACATCTGATTGAGATGACTCCATGGAAGGGGTGGGAGGTGGTAAGTTGTGTATAGTAGAAAATAAGTAGGGTGAACCAGAAATTTAATTTTTAACGTATATGGTAGAAACCAACTCCTCAAACTTTTCTATGACATCTGCCCCAAATAACATTAAAATTCTATGACCAATAAGTTCCACATACTAGAGTGCAAATATAGTCAAGATGTTTCCTTTAAAGTGACTTGGATGAAGAATCTGGATGTGGAAGTAGTGATTCCTTAGGCAGCGGTTTTTTTCCCTATTTACCTCTACTTACTCCTACTCCTTCAACGCAATCATGTCAAAATATAATCTAATTTCAGATATAGCTATAATACATAAATGTACCAAATTTCAAATGAAAATTTAAATTTAATTTTATAAACTCTTTTAATAAGGGAGTGGGGGTGGTGGGGAGATGGAAAATACTAATAAAAAAACCTGAGACCTTAGCTACTAGTATATACACCAAATTCCAAATGTCTGTACTTTTACCAGCTTGCTTTATTTATTTTCCCCTATATATCCCTATTTAACCCCAACCCTTCAATGGAATCATCTCAAAATATAATCTAGTTCCAGATGTCGTTATAATTCATACGTGTACCAAATTTCAAATGAATATCTCAATTTTATTTTATCAACCCTTTTAATAATGAAGTAGTGGGTGTTGAAAAACATTATAAATATTCTGAGACCTTGGCTTCTAGTACATACACCGAACTTCAAGTTTCTGTAGTCTTACCAGCGTGCTTTACTTATTTTCCCCTATTTACCCCTATTTAACCCCCAATTCTTCAACGGAATCATCTCAAAATATAATTTAGTTCCAGATGTCGTTATAATACATATGCGTACTAAATTTCAAATGAATATCTCAATTTTAATTTATCAACCCTTTTCATATTGGAGTAGGGGTGGTGGGGGGCTGAAATATATTACTAAAAAATCTGAGGCCTTGGCTTCTAGTACATACACCGAATTTCAAATTTCTGTACTCATACCAGCTTGTTTTACTTATTTCCCCCTATTTACCCCTAAATAACCCCCAACCCTTCAACGGAATCATCTCAAAATACAATCTAGTTCCAGATGTCGTTTTAATTTATACGTGTACCAAATTTCAAATGAATATCTCAATTTTATTTTATCAACCCTTTTAATAATGAAGTAGGGGTGGTGGGGGTTGAAAAATATTATAAATAATCTGAGACCTTGGCTTCTAGTACATACACCGAATTTCAAGTTTCTGTAGTCTTACCAGCTTGCTTTACTTATTTTCCCCTATTTACCCCTATTTAACCCCAACCCTTCAACGGAATCATCTCAAAATATAATCTAGTTCCAGATGTAGTTATAATACATACGTGTACCAAATTTCAAATGAATATCTCAATTTTATTTTATTAACCCTTTTCATATTGGAGTAGGGGTGGGGTGGTAGGGGTTGAAAATTATTATAAAAAATCTGACACTTTGGCTTCCAGTACATACACCGAATTTCATGTTTCTGTGCGCTTACCAACTTGTTTTACTTATATTCCCCTATTTACCCCAAATTAACCCCCAACCCTTCAACGGAATCATCTCAAAATATAATCTAATTCCAGACGTCGTTATAATACATACGTGTATGAAATTTCAAATGAATATCTCAACTTTATTTTATCAACCCCATTAATGGGGTGGTGGGGGGTTGCAAATTTTATAAAAAAATCTGAGTCCTTAACTTCTAGTACATACACCGAATTTCAAGTTTCTGTACTCTTACAAGCTTGCTTTACTTATTTTCCCATATTTACCCCTATTTAACCCCCAACCCTTCACCGGATATCCTCAAAAAACAATCCAGTTCCAGATCTCGTTATAATATATACGTGTACAAAATTTCAAGTCAATATCTTAAACCGTTCCGGAGAAAACGTGCGGACAAAAAAAAAGTTACAGACAGACAGACAGACAGACAGACAGTTAGACCGACAGACAGAAAATTTTTTTTCGCTCAAATTTAAAATCTCGACGTTTCATGACATTCTAAACCTATTTCACGAATAAAAATTTTTGAAAATTTTTTTGCGATTACTATACTTCCAATCCACTACGTGGATGTGGAAGTAAAATTTAAGATTTTTTTAAATATTTTTTTACCACTAGAATATAATAGAAAAATTTGTTGCTCAAATTTAGAATCTTCACGTTTCATGACATTATAGACCTATTTCAGAAAAACAAATTTTCAAAATTATGAAATTTTTTTACCAGTGGAGAGATGGGTTTTTTTTTTTGCTTAAATTTAAAATTTCCACCTTTCATGACATTGTAAATCTATTTTATTAAAAAGAAATTCCAAAAAGAAAAATTTCACAATTTTGTCAAAGCAAAATTGTTGCTTAAATTACTTCCACATCCACGTAGTGGATTGGAAGTATAGTAATCGCAAAAAAAATTTTCAAAATTTTTTATTCGTGAAATAGGTTTAGAATGTCATAAAACGTCGAGATTTTAAATTTGAGCGAAAAAAAAATTTCTGTCTGTCGGTCTGTCTGTCTGTCTGTAACTTTTTTTGTCCGCACGTTTTCTCCGGAACGGTTTAAGATATTGACTTGAAATTTTGTACACGTATATACTATAACGAGATCTGGAACTGGATTGTTTTTTGAGGATATCCGGTGAAGGGTTGGGGGTTAAATAGGGGTAAATAGGGGAAAATAAGTAAAGCAAGCTTGTAAGAGTACAGAAACTTGAAATTCGGTGTATGTACTAGAAGTTAAGGCCTTAGATTTTTGTATAATATTTTTCAACCCCCCACCATCCCTACCCCATTAATGGGGTTGATAGAATAAAGTTGAGATATTCATTTGAAATTTCATACACGTATGTATTATAACGACGTCTGGAATTAGATTATATTTTGAGATGATTCCGTTGAAGGGTTGGGGGTTAATTGAGGTAAATAGGGGAATATAAGTAAAACAAGTTAGTGAGACTACAGAAACTTGAAATTCGATGTATGTACTAGAAACCAAAGCGTCAGATTTTTTTATAATATTTTCAACCCCCACCACCCCTACTCCAATAAGAAAAGGGTTGATAAAATAAAATTGAGATATTCATCTGAAATTTGGTACAAGTATGTATTATAACGACATCTGGAACTAGATTATATTTTGAGATGATTCCGTTGAAGGGTTGGGGGTTAAATAGGGGTAAATAGGGGAAAATAAGTAAAGCAAGCTGGTAAAACTACAGAAACTTCAAATTCGGTGTATGTACTACAAGCCAAGATATCAAATTATTTATAATATTTTTCAACCCCCACTACCCCTACTTCATTATTAAAAGGGTTGATAAAATAAAATTGAGATATTCATTTCAAAGTTGGTACACGTATGAATTAAAACGACATCTATAACTAGCTTATACTTTGAGATGATTCCGTTGAAGGGTTGGGGGTTATTTAGGGGTAAATAAGGGGAAATAAGTAAAGCAAGCTGGTATGACTACAGAAACTTGAAATTCGGTGTATGTACTAGAGGCAAAAGCCTCAGATTTTCTAATAATATATTTCAGCTCCCCACCACCCCTACTCCATTATTCAAGGTGTTGATAAAATAAAATTGATATATTCACATGAAATTTAGTACGCATATGTATTATAACGACATCTGGAACTAGATTATATTTTGAGATGATTCCGTTGAAGGGTTGGGGGTTAAATAGGGGTATATAGGGGAAAATAAGTAAAGCAATCTGGTAAAAGTACAGAAATTTGGGATTTGGTGTATATACTAGAAGCGAAGGTCTCAGGTTTTTTATTAGTATTTTCCATCTCCCCACCTCCCCACCCCACTCCCTTATTAAAAGAGTTGATAAAATTAAATTTAAATTTTCACTTGAAATTTGGTACATTTATGTATTATAACTATAGCTGAAACTAGATTATATTTTGACATGATTGCGTTGAAGGAGTGGGGGTTAAATAGGGGTAAATAGGGGAAAATAGGTAAAGCAAGCTGGTAAGAGTACTGCAACTTGAAATTCGATGTATGTACTAGAAGCCAAGGTCTCAGATTATTTATAATATTTTTCAACCCCCACCACCCCTACTTCATTATTAAAAGGGTTGATAAAATAAAATTGAGACATTCATTTGAAATTTGGTACACGTATGAATTATAACGACATCTGGAACTAGATTATACTTTGAGATGATTCCGTTGAAGGATTGGGGGTTATTTAGGGGTAAATAGGGGGAAATAAGTAAAGCAAGTTGGTATGAGTACAGAAACTTGAAATTCAGTGTATGTACTAGAAGCCGAGGCCTCAGATTTTTTAATAATATATTTCAGCCCCCCACCACCCCTACTCCATTATTCAAGAGGTTGATAAAATAAAATTGAGATATTTACGTAAAATTTAGTACGCATATGTATTATAACGACATGTGGAACTAGATTGCATTTTGAGATAATTCCGTTGAAGGGTTGGGGGTTAAATAGAGGTATATGAGGGAAAATAAGTAAAGCAAGCTGGTAAAAGTACAGAAATTTGAGATTTGGTGTATATACTAGAAGCGAAGGTCTCAGGTTTTTTTATTAGTATTTTCCATCCCCCCACCTCCCCCACTCCCTTATTAAAAGAGTTGATACAATTAAATTTAAATTTTCACTTGAAATTTGGTACATTACTACTACAACTATATCTGAAAATAGATTATATTTTGACATGATTGCGTTGAAGGAGTGTGGGTAAGTAGAGGTAAATAGGGAAAAATAGGTAAAGAAAGCTGGTAAGAGTACTGCAACTTGAAATTCGGCGTATGTCCTAGAAGCCAAGGCCTTAGATTTTTTAATAATATTTTTCAACCCTTCCACTACCTTTACTACGTTATTAGAGGGGTTGATTGAATATTGAGATGTTCACTTGTAATTTGGTAGACGTATGTATTATAACGACATCTGAAACTAGATTATATTTTGGGATAATTCCGTAGAAGGGAATAAGTAAATCAAGCTGGTAAGAGTACCAAAATTTGGGATTCGTTGTATATACTAGAAACCAAGCCTCAGATTTCTTTCTAATATTTTTCACACTCCACCACCTTCGCTTCATTATTAATGAGATTGATAACATCAAATTGAGATATTAACTTGAAAGATAGTACACGTATGTATTGTAGTGACATCTGATTGAGATGACTCCATTGGAGGTGGTAGGTTGTGAATAGTGGAAAATAAGTAGGGTAAACTAGAAACTTCATTTTTAGCGTATATGGTAGAAACCAAATCCTCAAACTTTTCTGTTACATCGGCCCCGAATATTATTAAAATTCTATGACCAATAATTTCCACATACTAGAGTGCAAATATAGTCAAGATTTTTCCTTTAAAGTGACTTGGATGAAAAATCTGGATGTGGAAGTAGTGATTCCTTAGGCAGCGGTTTTTTTTTACTACTATAGAATATATGACGGACAAAATTTATTTGCTTAAATTTAAAATTTCCACGTTTCATGACTTTCTAAACCTATTTCAGAAAAAATAGTTTCAAAAGGAAGTACTTTTTCAAAAAATGTTTACCACTATACCTAGAATGGTGGCAAAAAATTTTGCTGCTTCCCGATATAAAATTTCCAAGGTTCATGAAATTCTAAACCCATTTCAGAAAAAAATGCTTTTGAGAATTATTAGTTTAAAAAAATATATTGACCACTACTATAGAACAGATGATGGAAAAAACTTTTTTACATCCAAAATTCAAATTTCCACGTTTCATGACATTCTAAGCCTATTTTAAAAAAAAATAAAGAATTAAAATTTCTTTAACCATTACTATACTTCCACTCCACTACGTGGATATGGAACTGAAAATATGACATATGGCAATAATATTTGACATATAGTTAACGCACTTGGTAAGGAAGATACCTATTAGAGTTGTATTGAAAAATATACAGGGTGGTCGTCCTAAATAGTAATTCAACCATGTTGAAAATTTGTAAAGCTATATACGCAAGCCTTCCATATTTGGCACCTTTTATTTAATATTGAATTTTTGATATCGGATGACTACTCTATATATTTTTTTGACCAAAAGTTATCAGGTTTATCAGGTATAAATAAAGAGGGAAGTTCTGTGTAAATATACCTTTACCGATTTTTCTAACCTTTAGAAATATTTGCAGTTTGATTGGCCTAATTAGTTGTGTAGAAATTATGGAAGTTACGACATATTTTCTCTTTTTAGGAATCCATATGGCGCCAGCTACGATTCTAATCTGGACATTGGCAGTTATTTCAGTACAGATGATATCAACAGTTCCAAGCGATATCCCTTTTTCAAAGCTGTACAGACCAAGCTCTTACCAGTTGAATCTAAGTTTACCCCATGTACTTTTTACCTCGTATAGCACAACATTTTCAGGAAAAGTTAAAATTCTATTTTCCTTCATCAACGATTCTGATCAGATAGAAGTGCATTCCAGTTGCAATTTCATTACATTGAATAAAATTATCGTAAATAATGCTGCTATTAATAATTATACTTGTAATAATTTAACTGATGTTGTAAGTATTCCTTTGGAAGATATAGCGACTGCTCAAACTCCTTACGAACTTGTTCTGGAATACACTGGACGTATAAATCCAAATGGTTTAACCGGACTCTATAGAAGAAGTTACGCCATCGAAAAGTATACCAGCGAGAACATAATTATAACGCAGCTTGGGTCTACTCATGCAAGAATGGTTTTTCCTTGTTTTGATGAGCCAAGATTAAAGGCAATATTTAACGTTTCTATAGAATTCCCTACTACTTTAAATGTGATCTTTAACACCGAGGAAATAGGGAGAGTCTCCGATAATGCTACTAGGTAAGTGACTAGTTTATCCAAACTTTGAGCTTAGGCTTTTATATGTATAGTTAGTCATATGGAATACTTTTCAATAATACAATATTCAAGTATAAGAATGAATATATAGTTTAGGGATGTCCCAGTTTAGGCTAGGTGCTAACTATTATCAACTAATGGGGATACGCATGATAGATTTGCTTTTTAGTATTTACGCGACAAGTCCCAGTATAAACTGGCCCATGAATAATGAGAAATATGATATTTTTCTTATTAACTTGGAACATGTTTACAGGGACGGTTTTCTAGAAACATTTGCCAATCCCCTCCACCTTAATGTGGCCATCTACTCTGAAGAGGACGCTCCATCCTCCTAAAGCTGACACCACCCTTCCTAGACTTGAAACTCCCCTGAGTCTTAAACAAGCTTTTTTAATTCCTGCAGTGGCTTAAATAAGATGTTTTCATCTTCTAGAGGCCTAAATAGGCTAACTAGAGTAGGCTTGATACATGACATTTTTTTATATGGTTTTATACGTTTCTATATAGTACTCGATATTCTTATTATGCACATAAAATTTCATATCATTAACTTTTCCCGTTCTCGAGATATGAGGGGTTGAAATTAATAATAGTTGCAAAAACAGTGCACTTATTTGTGACGTCACTAAACGCAACTTTGAACTCGGAGATCTACCGAGACACCGCGACCACTAACAGCCGTTCAGTAATAAGTAAATACGTGCAGTTGAGGGTTGTTTTAAGTGTATAATTAAAGAAAAAAGGTGGGTCTCGTTCTGATACCAAAGTGAATGGGCAAAACCGAAAATCCGGCTTGGAACGGGAGAACGAAAGATGGCTTTCTTCTTAAAAATTGAAAGACAATTGGGATTTTCAACAACTTTTCTAAGTAACTTTTATCACTAAATAAATTACCACGTTTTTATATATTTTCGCTATCATTTTTTGGCTAGAGGTAGGCTGGGTGTTAGTGCTGCAATTAATTTGGGATAGCTGTTTCAGATTTTTTTTTAAACTAATTTTAAAAAATTCAAAAGTAAGTAAATACGTGGAATGAACGTCCATTCTAGGTCTCTATGGAATAACAAGATTGGTCCTTTCACCTGATATCAAGTTGTATAGGGAAATTTGGCTCTGCAAGAGCGAGAAAAGAATTCGAAAACGTCATATCTAAGTGCATTTTTGTAGTAGGGTCTCTATTTAAAAAGAAAGATTGATATTTTATCCACATCGTAAGTGCCACTGTGGAAATAGGAATTTCTGCTAGGTCTATGCGAAATAAAATGGCTATTTTCGTAAAAATTGAAAACCGTAAGTAGATCTAAAATACATAACTAAATAAATACTCGGAGTGGAACGGTGCTCGACGTCGCTATGGAAAAAGAAATAGTGGCGCTTTCTCATGACCAAGTTGTATCGGAAAAAAATTCGGCCTATCACGAGCGAGAAAAAAGGCTTTAGGGACCTTACAAATTTAACCTAAAACATCGAAAAATATGGAATTTTCAAGCGTTGGTAACTAAGTAAATACGGCGATTGGAATCTCGCTCTATGTCTACGTGACAAGGGGAAGGTCGGCGATGAATTGACATCGTAAATTGCAACGTTAAGATCGAAAATTCGACCCGACAGGAGCGAAGGCAAATCGTCATTATTTGACATTTGGTAACAGTTCACCAACTCATATTCACCTACAATTCCTCGACTGCCAGTTCCTAAATTTAAGTGGTCAAAGAGATAGCTGACTTTTGCGCGTTAATTACTCAAAACCATTAAAGAAAACCTCTCCGAATTTATCCTAAACAATGTAAATTCATTCGCGAATCGAATGAGACCGGCCGCGTTTCGAGAAGACGTCCCCACGAAAAGCCTTTAATAGATCCGATCTGCAATTTTAGAGGGGTACAAATCAACAAGATTAGTATACCGGGTGAGTCACGAATTGCGCTCACCCCGATATTTCCTAAAATATTTGGAATAGAAAATTGAAATTTGGAGGCCTTATTACACGACTAAAATGCCATTTTTTGAATAAAAAATCAAGTTTGGTGCACATCCGGTTTGACCGGAAATGCCCACAACTTTCGATTTTTAAATGGAACACCCTATATATTTTTACATTTTTGGAATCTAGAGGAAATTTTGAATATAATGCATCCATTTTGGTCACTTTTTGATAAACATTAAAAATTTTATTAAAAAATCTATTTCTGAATCCAGAGTGCTGTGGTGCCCAAAATATATTTTAGTTTGCGTTCTACGTTACTATAAAAATAAAAAGAGCAATATGATTGGATTACTTAATTCTCTAGAGGCGTTTAAAATTTTTAAATGTGATTTTTACCCACTAACTCGGTTTTTTAAATGGGAATTTAATCGTTCACCAACATTTTTAAATACCTCATTTTCATACGATTCTGATGATACCAAAATCTTTAAAATCCGCTCAGAAATATTTGAGATTTCAGCCAAAATACAATGCAACCAAGCTTTTAGAAACTAGCCGCATAGATAATAGATTAGTGGGTTTTGGAAACTAAAATTGCACATTTCTGTGTAAATCTGGTAACCTAATAACATTGGAAAAATCATAGTAGCCATTGAATGTGATAAAACAATATCAGCTGTCAGACAGACTCGTGTAGTTATAGGCAATCTTGAGCTATCAAACATTTAATAATTGTGAGCGCAAAGGACGTTACAATTAAGTTTAGCATAGGTATGTGGAGGTAAAGACAATTACATCCACAAGGACATTTGCAATAGAATGCGACGTCAGTTCGGTTTTCAGAGTTTTATTTAAATGAACATAAATATCGGGTCTATAAATAAATAAAAATCAATTCCGTTTGAACAATTAAACTTAAACTAGGTAACAGTAGGTATCTTTAAAATAATTAATATAATTAAACCATAAATTGACATTTATAGATATTGTTCAAAATGTCCACCATTTTTTTCTAAACACAATTCGGCTCTGCGTACAGTTGCTTGAATGGCTCTACGCAATTCAGCCGGCGTTATTTAATTAAGAGCCCGTACAACTTTATTTTGCAGCTCTTCACGGTTTTTTGAAGACGTTTTATAAACTTTATTTTTGAGAGTGCCCCATACATAATAGTCGAGGGGTGTTAAGTCAGGTGACCTAGGAGGCCACCTGATATGACCTTGATTTGCGATAAAGTGTTCACCATGCAAGTTGTTTAAATATTCCATCACTCTTCTGGAATTATGTGGGGGAGCACCATCTTGTTGGAAAAACAGATTTTGTAAATAATCAAGAGGAAGTATGTCAAGAAATGTTGCTGTCTGGTTTTGTAAAAGGAATAAATATCGTTTGCCAGTAAGTGTTCCATCAAAAAATATGGGTCCAATTATTCGATCTCCAAGTACTCCAAGCCAACAGTTAAACCCAAATCTTTCCTGAATATTTCCCCGCCCTACCAACCTCGGATTTTCTTGAGCCCAGTACCTAGTATTATTTTTGTTAAACATACCTTGGTTCGTAAATCTACTTTCATCTGAATATAAAATATGAAAAGGAAAACCTGGGTTTTGTTGTACTGCATTTAAGAACCAGTTACAATATACTAGCCTCTTGTCGTTATCATCTCCATAAAGATGTTGGTGTATTTGGTATTTATAAGACCGAAACTTATGTTTCTTTAAAATTCTGCAAACCGAAGACTGACTAATGTCGCATTCCATTGACAATTCCCTTGTTGATGTTGTTGGGTGTACCATCACAAATCCTAATACATCAATTTCTTTGTCCTCACTTACAATAAATGTTTGATGGTCATCTTGTTGATTGGGTTCGTTTCTTAATTCTTGTTCCACTCTGGCAAACAAGTGTCTGCTTGGATGACGTCTGTTGGGATATCGTTGCTGATACAGTTCTGCAGCTGCAGTTAAATTTTTGAGACGCTCTCCATATATCAGTAACATATCGACCTTTTCATTTCTACTAAAATTATTCATTTTCTTTAATTTTTACTCAAAGAGATTTCCGCAACGCTTTATTTTGTATCTGTCTGACAGCTGATATTGTTTTATTACATTCAATGGCTACTATGATTTTTCCAATGTTATTAGGTTACCAGATTTACACACAAATGTGCCATTTTAGTTTCCAAAGCCCACTAATCTATTATCTATTAGCCGCATGTTTCTAAAAGCTTGGTTGCATTGTATTTTGGTTGAAATCTCAAATATTTCTCAGCGGATTTTCAAAATTTTGGTATCATTAGATTCGTTTGAAAATGAGGTATTTAAAAATGTTGGTGAACGATTAAATTCCCATTTAGAAAAACCGAGTTAATGGGTAAAAATCACATTTAGAAATTTTAAACGCCTCTAGAGAATTAAGTAATGCAATAATATTGCTCTTTTTATTTTTATAGTAACGTAGCACACAAACTAAAATATATTTTGGGCACCACAGCACTGTGGATTCAGAAATAGATTTTTTTATTAAAATGTTTGATGTTTATCAAAAAGTGACCAAAATGGATGTATTGTATTCAAAATTTCCTCTAGATTCCAAAAATGTAAAAATATATAGGGTGTTCCATTTAAAAATCGATAGTTGTGGGCATTTCCGGTCAAACCGGATGTGCACCAAATATTTTAGGAAATATCGGGGCGAGCGCAATTCGTGACTCACCCGGTATAGATAATAACAACTAAAAGTAACGAGTCTACTGAGACCGCCGAGTCTATGCATATAGTGACGTAGCGCCTGGTCACGCCCTATCTTCGCGAGGTGGATATTTGTAATTGTAGACGAGTCTGCCCGGGGTAAAAAGAGGTGATTTTACAAATTTTGTATACCATTTGAGTTAGCAACGGATTCTTGATTGATTGATTGATTTGATTGATTGATTTGCCAGCGTAAGGTGGGCATTGCTGCCAATTCCGGTGCAGGGAGATTTGTTTCACCACGCAGCCCGATCGCCCACCGATCATCCCACCGTGTGCCAGAACAAACCCCCAGTGCTTTTATATACTGCCGGACCAGCTGCATACGCTGGATTGGACATTGGACATGCTTGTTGTCAGCAGCGAGAGCCGCATGACGCATGGGGTAGGAGTATAGGATGGAGCGTGTAGGTGTTTGTGAGATGTTTCTTCTTGTTTTCCTTCTGTCTTCATCGGATGGAAAGTGTAGGCGTTTGTGAGATGCTTCTTTTAGGTTTTCGTGCTTCTTTTTACTTTCAGGTTTTTGTGATATGCTTCTTCTTAGTTTCTGTCTGTGATCATCTTCTCTCCTATTCTACTTCTGAGTTTTCTGTTTCTTCTGTTTCTGAGTCTGGCAGTGTGTATATCCTTGATATTTCTTTATTGTATTCCATTTTTTGTTGTGGCAACTTTTCCCAGTGTGTATAATCCTTTCCTAGCTTATTCATAATCCTCTCGATTGTTGTAATCCATGTGTAGCATGGCCTCCCTATTTTCAGTTTGTTGCTGTTCATTCGCAGCGCTTTCTTCAGTAGGTGTGTCGTGTCCCGTCTTTGGACATGTCCCCAGTATTTCATTGCGTATGATTCTATTCTTTTGATTATTGTTCTTCCCTCTAGTAATGTTGACGTTTTCTGTCGTTTTTGTGGTTTTCCTGTTTTTGCTAGCAGTTGGATAATGTCCCTTTCAGCTCTTCTCAGGCTTCTTCGGTTGGCCTTTATCGTTGCTGCGTTTTTGACTCCATATATCATCGTAGGCATTATGATGGTCGTGTATACCTTTTTGGTTAGGCACCATGGTGGTTTGTTGTCCTCAATGAAGGGTAGTAGAGCTCTTGTGACTCTGTAGGCTGTTTTGACTTGGTCCAGGACTGTGGTGAATAGTCGGAGGGATAGGGGACATCCTTGTTTGACTCCTATATTCTTCATTTTTGATTCCGTCGTCTGTCCAAACCATTGTATTGCAGTGTTTTCGTGTAGGCATGCTTTTATTATTCTGTTTATTAAGTAGTGCGGTACTCCCCTGTTGAGCAAAGTGTTGACTATAGCCTCATGCCTTATAGTATCAAATGCCTTTTGGAGGTCAATTGAGACTATATATAGTTTTGTTCCTTCTTTCCACTTTTCTTCCAGGATCCGTCTGGTGGTGTACATGTGGTCGTCTGTCGATCTACCCTTGATAAATGCCGTTTGATAATCTGGTAGTTCGCCGATGTATTTTTCCACTTCTCTGAGGAGGAATTGTGCGTAGTATTTGTACCCTACACTGCAGAGTATTATTCTTCTGTAATCGTCCACGTTTTGTGGTGATTTGATTTTAGGGAGCGGTATCTGTATGGTTGTATTCCATTCCTCAGACAGGGGTGTGGTTTCCGTCCATGCGTTGGTGATGATTTCTAGGATTAGCTGTTTTATGTTGTCCGGTCCATAGTATACTAGTTCGTTATTTATTTTATCTATTCCCGGGGCCGTGTTTCTTTTAGCTCTGGCCATTATTTCTAGTAGTTCGTCTTTTGACGGTGGCTTTCCTAGAGGCCAGTGGTCCATTTCTTGTATTGGTTCTATTTGACTTCTCTCTGCGTTTCCTTCTTCTAGTTTCCTGACCCAATGCTGCAGTGGTATGTATTTTCTTGATTGCGTATTGTTGTTTCTCCTGTATGTTTTGGGGTGTCTAAAAGTTTGGTTTAATCTCTGTCCTGCTGGAGTGGATTCTATGTTTTCGAAGAATTCCCTGCATTTTTTTTTTGTTCGTGCCTCCTCTCTGTGTCTCTTCTTTGTTTCCTCGCTTCTATTATCTTTTTGTCTATGTTTGGTGTATATTGTTTTCCTGTGGCCTTTATTTTCTTTAGTTTTTCGTAATTTCTTTTGGTGTCTTTTCTTGTTGGGCTCATAGGGGATTTGTTCCTTTTCGACGTTTTCCTCGCCGCTATTTTGATTTTTAAACCCATTGTTGACCAATTTAGTTCCTTTCCTGTTAACTGTTTTTCTATCTCCTCCTGGTATTTTTTTTTTATTCCTTTGTTTTGTAGCAGTGAGATGTTCCATGTGTCATTTGCTGTTTTGTTGTATCTTTTTTCTTTTTTTCTTCTTGTTTCTTTATTACTAGTGTTCCATATAATATTTTGTGATCTGTTTTGACGTTTGTTGCTTGTTTTGCCTTAATATTTTTGACCCTGTCCCTTATTTTTCTATCCACTAGGATATGGTCTATTTGAGAGTTGATGATTCCTTTACTCCAGGTATTAAGGCAGGTTAGGTTCTTGCTCCATGTGTTTCTAACTGTTAGATCTAACAGATGTGCCAAGTTTTTTAGCAAGCTTCCCTTATCGTTTGTCCATGTGTGAAGTAAGGTTTTTCCTATGATATTCTTGTCTTCATGTGTTTGGTCGTCCTTTCCTATATGCGCGTTGAAGTCTCCTAGTATTATTGTGTTCATTTTTCTATTCCTATGTCTTCTAGTCTCTTGGGTAATCTGTCTGAATACTCGTCCTGCCCGTTTGTCGGAGGGCACATGTACTCCTAGTATGCATATGTTTTCCTTTCCAATTTGTAAGTCCGCCATGGTTATGTTTTCGTTTACTTTTCTTGTCTTTATCTGGATAGGGGTGTTCCGTCTTATTGCCCATGCGACTCCTCTGCTGGTTTTTTCTTTGTCCCCTCCACTTAGATGCCATTTGTAGTTTTGAGTAACTGCTGTTCCGTCTATCGTGTGTGTCTCTTGTATGCATGCAACGTGTATGTGTTCCATCATAAGAACCTCCTCGATTTTGTCTCTTTTCTCTCTCGTTATGCATCCTCTGACATTCCATGTCGCTAGAATGATGTCATCGTGTTGTAATTCTTGACTGTTGGCTTCCTCTGTTCTTTGTGATATTTGGTACATGTTTATGTGCGTTGCTTCCTCTAATTCTGGGCGGGGTGTTATAGCCCCAGTTCGGGCGTATGTTTCTTCTGGTTGTTCTGCTTCATGTTTTTCTTGTGCAATAATCGCGCTATCGTAGTGATTTCTTTCGTTTCAGTGCTTCCTATATACTATCTCTAGTGGTATGTTCTCTCTTCCCTGTTGGTTAGTAGGATGGAAGATTATATGCTCTCCTTCTTCTTGATGTACTATTATTGTCCTGTTTTTCATATCTGTTGCTACTGCAATTGTTTCCTGCCCCCCCCCCCCCAAAACCTTCTTTCTCAGATCTCGAATGAATGCATTTATTTTTCCCGTATTAGAGTTGTATCTATTGTAACGGGGTGCTAGTTCATGGATGGATGCCTGCATGAATGGCATGAAATGGTCTAAGTGATTTTCGATATAGTCAGCTACTTGTTTTCGTAGGGTTTTCTTCGCATTGGTATGTGCCTGTGATGTTATATTTTCTCCCTCCAGTTGGTGGTTTAATGCTCCATATAGGCAGTTTCCGTCTCCGTCGATTTTTTTTTCCAGTAATTGACGTGTTCTTGTTTCAACGTCCTGTATTAGTGTGTCCATTTTATTTGCCTTGTTTTTCAAAACCAATATTAGCTTGCTGTAAGAGAGTCTTTTTATTATGTTATCTGTATCGCGGTAAAATAACTTTTTACAGCGAGTTGCAAATGAGAAAGCGGCCCGAGAGAAACCTCCGCACACCCTGTATATTGTTTTGATCTTTGTAGTGCCTAATTCAAACTGCCGTTTTCCAAATGGGAATAAAAAAGATATTATAAAAGTAAAGTAAAAATAATACTAAAAAATAGAGGGGCAAACATAAATAATAAATCAGCTAAATAAAGGTATAGATATATCTTATCTTTCTTTCTTGTAGTAGGCTGGTGATGTTTGTTGAATCTATGGAACTCCGCTTCATGCGAATTGTTTATTTACACTTTCCAAGAAAGCATTAGGGTTCTGGTGCCAACGTCTAATTTTATATTACTTGACACTGATATATTTATTACCCTAGCACTTCAAGAGGTCTTTTTGGGTACAGACAGACTTATCGTAACACGCCGCACTTACTATTATATTACAGAAAGCCCTGTACTAGAAATAATCAAATATTTATTCCATGTAAACTTTGTATATTAACTATTTCGCTTCCCGACACGCAGAATTTCTGGACCTATCGATGGCCTAAATTTTATATAAATTAGCGGTGTTTAAGCATGCGTTTTAGAGCTTATTTCGAGAGCGTTCTTCGATGCGTCCGTTCACTTTAAGAAACTCAACCGAATCCCGAGTTAGCAACGGATTCTTATAGAAAAAATTCCACTGAACAAGATTTTCTTATGAAAATTTTTCCTAAACCGCGAGGTTCATGGTCAAATAATTGTTGAAACAAAATCATTTTCGTTTTTATTTAATAAAACGAAAAGGGTTTGACGGATCCGAAAGAATCTTGATTCAATCGAAAGATATGTTCAATACGCGTCGTTTGGCGCTAGGCATAACTCATTTTCAACCCGTTCATTTGTTATGCCGACATAAATTTCTTAATAATTCCGAAATTAATGAGGTCAGGGTATTGTTTTTTTTCAAAAACAAGCCTTTTACACCAAATACCATATTTTTTTTGGCTCGATATCTTCAATACTTTTTGATTGTTTAAACAATTTTTATAATTACCAAATAACTTTTTTCCGAAAGTTTTATTGACTTCAAACAAACTTTAAAGGATAAATATTGATGTCGGGCATAACTCCCATAGAAGTCTGCACGAATGCAACTTTTTGCTTTTGTTTATTTAAAGTTTAAATTAATTTTGCAAATTAACAAAAGAAATATCTTGGTTCTGGGTAAGCGTATCGAAATGGGGTTTTGTGCATATGAACGTGCTTGGAAAAAGGAAAATTTTAAAACTAGAAAGAACTTGATCGGATAACTGGAACCAGAAATAAAAGTGATATCGCGTGACAGACTCTAATTTGTTTATTCACGCTGGAAAATCAATCAATCAATTAATCAATCAACAATAAGTTTATCCATCAACCACAAAAAGTTCTACAAAATATTCAATGTCTGAAGAGTTTACGCGTTTT
Source organism: Stenurella melanura (assembly GCA_963583905.1). NCBI lineage: Eukaryota > Metazoa > Arthropoda > Insecta > Coleoptera > Cerambycidae > Stenurella > Stenurella melanura. Next base: position 46,646,411 of record OY757317.1, read on the forward strand.
TGACCCTTAAAAAAAATCGGTAAAGGTATTTACACAGAACTTCCCTCTTTATTTGTGCATGGCGGTCACTATAAAAAATTAATAATTACGAGATGACATTGAAAATAATAATATAGTTGTCACTATTATTACAAAGAAAACCTGATAAGTTTTGGTCAAAAAGATATACAGGTTGCTCATCCAACAACAAAAGTTCAATACTAAATGACATGTGCCAAATATGGTAGGCTTGCGCAAATACCTTTACAAATGTCGACCATGACTGAATTATTTCTTGGATTACCACCCTGTACATTTTTCAATAATGGTATAATAGGTGCATATGCCAAATATTATTGCCTTCTGTCACATTTTCAATTCCACATTCACGTAGTGGAGTGGAAGTATAGAGGTGGTTAAAAAATTCCATTTTTTCTTCAATTTTTCAAAAATGTTTTTAAAAAAATTTTCAATTTTTACTTCCCTCGCATACCGAAGGGAAGTATTGTATTCGAGAAAAAATCACCCTCCGAGATTTTTTCGGATTCTGACGTTTCAGAACACGTAGATTCCGAAAATATAGGTTTTTCAATTCCGTCAGTCTGTCTGTCTGTCTGTCTGTCTGTCTGTCTGTCTGTTGGTGCATTAACTAAAAAAACTACTTGACGGAGAGCAGTCAAATTTGGTAGGTAATTAACCCTACTGTCAACGAAGAACTGGTAGAATTTTTACTGAAGAATATACAGGGTGGACCGTCTAAACGGAATAAATAGTGAAAAAATTTTTTTTTGCTCAAATTTGAAATTTCCACGTTTCATGACGCGCTAAACCTATTTCAGAAAAAAAAAATTTTTGAATTTGAATCATTTTTGAAAAAAATTTTACCACTAAAAAAAATTTTTTCTTTGTTCAAATTTAAAATTTCTACGTCTCATGGCATTCTAAATCTATTTAAAAGAAAAAAAAATTGAAAATTTTTTACCAACATTTTTGAAAAAATTTTTACCACCAAAATAGATGAATTTTTTTTTTTCTCAAAATTTAAAATTTCCACGTTTCATAGCGTTCTAAATCTATTTAAAGAAAAATAAAAAAAAAATTAAAAATTTTTGAAAAAATTTTACCACAAATAGATGGAATTTTTTTTCCGATTTAAAATTTCCACGTTTCCATGGCATTCCAAATTTATTAAAACAAATTTAAAAATGTTTTAGAAAAATAAAAAAAAATGAAAACATGATTTAGTAATCTATTTATCACCATTATAGAACAGACGAAATATTTTTTTGCTCAAATTTAAAATTTCCACGTTTCATAACATTCTAAACCTATTTCGGAAAAAAAAATTGCAACATATTTTCACCAATTTGGAAAAAAATTTAACACTAGAATAGACAGAAAACATTTTTGAAAATTTGTTCTATATTTTAATCACCACTATACTTCCACTCCATTACGTGAATGTGGGATTGAAAATGTGAGAGATGGCAATAATATTTGGCATATCCTATTATATACTTTTATTGAATAATGGCATCCCAAGAAATAATTGAGTCATGATGGACATTTATAAAGGTATTTGCGCAAGCCTTCCATATTTGGCACCTGTTATTTAGTATATTGAACTTTTGCTGTTGGATGAACACTCTGTATATTTTTTTGACCAAAAGTTATCAGGTTTTCTTTGTAATAATACCAATAATTATATTCCGATTATTATTCCCAATGTCATTTCGTAATTAATAATTTTTTTGAGTGACTGTCATGCACAAATAACGAGGGAAGTTCTGTGTATATAACTTTACCGATTTTTTTCTTCTGAAATTGATTTAGAATGCCATGAAACGTGAAAATTTTAAATTTGTGCAAAGAAAAAAAAATTCCATCTATTTTAGTGGTAAAATTATTTTCAAAAATGGTGAAAAAAATTTTCATTTTTTTTTTCTCAAATAGGTTTAGAATATCAGTCATATTAAACGTAAAAATTTTAAATTTGAAGAAAAAATTTCCATCTATTCTAGTGGTAAATTTTTTTCCAAAATGGTAAAAAAAAATGTTGCAAATTTTCTTTTCCGAAATAGGTTTGGAATGTCATGAAACGTGGAAATTTTAAATTTGAGCAAAAAAAAATTTTTTCATCCATTCTATACTCAGTGATAAATAAATAGATTAAAATAAAAAAAAAAAAAATTGTCAAAAAAATTTTTAGTCAAAATAATTTTTAAATTAGTTTGAATAGGTTTAGAATGCCATGAAAACGTAAAATTTTTAAATTTGAACAAAGAAAAAAAATTCAGTCCGCATTAGTGGTAAGTAAATTTTTTTTTAAAAATCGGTAAAGATATTGACACAGAACTTCCCTCGTTATTTGTGCATGGCGGTCACTCTAAAAAATTAACATTTACGAAATAACATTGAAAATAATAATCGGAATATAGTTATTGCTATTATTACAAAGAAAACTTGATAAGTTTTGGTCAAATAAATATACAGATTGCTCATTCAACAGCAAAAGTTCAATGCTAAATAGCAGTTGCCACATATGGCAGGCTTGCGCAAATACCTTTACAAATGTCTACCATGTCTGAATTATTTCTTGGGATGACCACCCTGTACATTTTTCAATAAAAGTATAATAGGTGCATATGCTAGATATTATTGCCATCTGTCACATTTTCAATCCAACATTCACGTAATGGAGTGGAAGTATAGTGGTGGTTAAATTTTTTTATTTTTTTTGAAATTTTTCAAAAATGTTGGTAAGAAAATTTTCAAATTTTTTTCTTCTGAAAAGGTTTAAAATGTCAAACGTAGAAATTTTAAATTTGAGCAAGAAGGAAAGTTTCCTTCTATTCTATAGTAGTGGTAAAAAAAGTTTAAAATGCCTGCCATATGTGGCAACTGCTATTTAGTATTGAACTTTTGCTGTTGGATGAACAATTGAACAATCTGTATATTTTTTTGACCAAAACTTATCAAATTTTCTTTGTAATAATAGCAATAACTATATTCCGATTATTATACTCAATGTCATTTCGTAATTATTAATTTTTACTTCCCTCGCATACCGAAGGGAAGTATTGTATTCGAGAAAAAATCACCCTCCGAGATTTTTTCGGATTCTGACGTTTCAGAACACGTAGATCACGAAAATATAGGTTTTGCAATTCCGTCAGTCTGTCTGTCTGTCCGTCCGTCCGTCCGTTTCTGAAATGGGTTTAGCGCGTCATGAAACGTGGAAATTTTAAATTTGAGCAAAAAAAAATTTTTTTCACTATTTATTCCGTTTAGACGGTCCACCCTGTATATTTTTCAGTGAAAATTCTACCAGTTCTTCGCTGACAGTAGGGTTAACTACCTACCAAATTTGACTGCTCTCCGTCAAGTAGTTTTTTAGTTAATGCACCAACAGGCAGACAGACAGACAGACATACAGACAGACAGACAGACAGACAGACTGACGGAATTGAAAAACCTATATTTTCGTAATCTACGTGTTCTGAAACGTCAGAATCCGAAAAAATCTCGGAGGGTGATTTTTTCTCGAATACAATACTTCCTTCGGTATGCGAGGGAAGTAAAAATTTGAACATTTTTTTTACCATTTTTGAAAATTTGTTTACCACTAAAATAGATGGAATTTTTTTTTTATTTCTTCAAATTTCAAATTTCCACGTTTCATAGTGTTCTAAATCTATTTAAAAGAAAAAATTGAAATTTTTCTTACTATTTTTAAAAAAATTTTCCACCAAGATAGAATTTTTTTTTCTTTGTTCAGATTTTAACTATCCACGTTTCCATGACATTCTAAAACTATTCAAACAAATTTAAAAATGTTTTTGAAGAATTTTAAAAAAATTTGAAAACATTTTTAATCCATTTATGTATCACTACTATAGAACAGACGAAAAATTTTTTTTTGCTCAAATTTAAAATTTCCACGTTTCATGATATTCCAAACCAATTTCGGAAAAAAAAAATTGCAACATTTTGCTACCAGTTTGGAAAAAATTTAACACTAGAATGCTCAAATTTAAATGCCATTCTAAACGTAGGTATTCCAGAAAAAAATGTTTGAAAATTTTTTTCACCAACATTTTTCAAAAAGTTTTTACCACTAAAATAGATCGATTTTTTTTTATTTACTCAAATTTAAAATTTTCACGTTTCATAGCATCCTAAACCTATTTTAAAAAATACGTAATTTTTAATTTTTAAACTTTTTTTAGCACTACTATAGAATAGAAGGAAACTTTCCTTTTTGCTCAAATTTAAAATTTCTACGTTTGACATTTTAAACCTATTTTAGAAGAAAAAAATTTGAAAATTATTTTACCAACATCTTTTGAAAATTTTTTTCAAAAATGAAATTTTTTAACCACCACTATACTTCCACTCCATTACGTGAATGTGGGATTGAAAATGTGACAGATGGCAATAACATCTGGCATATGCACCTATTATACTTTTATTGAAAGATGTACAGGGTGGTCATCTCAAGAAATAATTCAGTCATGGTGAACATTTGTAAACGTATTTGCGCAAGCCTGCCATATGTGGCACCTGCTATTTAGTATTGAACTTTTGCTGTTGGATGAGCAATCTGTATATTTTTTTGACCAAAACATAAGTTTTCTTTGTAATAATAGCAATAACTCTATTCCGATTATTATTCTCAATGTCATTTCGTAATTATTAATTTACTCTAAAAAATAACGAGGGAAGTTCTGTGTAAATACCTTTACCGATTTTTTTAGTGACCGCCATGCACAAAAAACGAGGGAAGTTCTGTGTAAATACCTTTACCGATTTTTACTTCCCTCGCATACCGAAGAGAAATATTGTATTCGAGAAAAAATCACCCCCCGAGATTTTTTCGGAGTCTAACGTTTCAGATCACGTAGATTACGAAAATATAGGTTTTTCAATTTCGTCAGTCTGTCTGTATGTCTGTCTGTCGGTCTGTCTGTCTGTCTGTCTGTCTGTTGGTGCATTAACTAAAAAACTACTTGACGGAGACCAGTCGAATTTGGTAAGTAGTTGACCCTACTGACAGTGAAGAAATGGTAAAATTTTCACTGGAAAATATACAGGGTGGACCGTCTAAACGGAATAAACAGTGAAAAAAAATTTTTTTCGTTCAAATTTAAAATTTCCACGTTTCATGGCACGATAATCCTATTTCAGAAAGAAAAAATTTGCAAATTTTTTTCACCAACATTTTTGAAAAATTTTTTACCACCAAAATCGATGAAAAATTTTTTTTTCTTTCTTCAAATTTAAAATTTCCACGTTCCATGGTATTCTAAGCCTAATTAAAAAAAAAATGTTTACAACATTTTTGAAAATTTTTTGTCACTAAAACAGATGGAAATTTTTTTTTCTATTTCTTCAAATTTAAAATTCCCATAATGTGGCAACTGCTATTTAGTATTGAACTTTTGCTGTTGGATGAGCAATCTGTATATTTTTTTGACCAAATCTTATCAAGTTTTCTTTGTAATAATAGCAATAACTATATTTCGATTATTATTTTCAATGTCATTTCGTAAATATTAATTTTTTAGAGTGACCGCCATGCACACATAACGACAGGCACCCCCGTCAAATAAAGTATAACAAGCCTTCTCTTTCGCAAATAGCAGTAAAAGAAAACAAAATTTACCGACAAACCCTCGCTGGATAAGAACAATCATATGTTTGTTGCAAGATAGACGTATAATTAATGAAAATTGCAAAAATAATTATTTACGAGTTTTTAAAAAATTTCTCAGAAAACGAAAACACTTATTATCATAAAAAATACTTCGTTACATGAAAAGCAGATTTGACGAAAAAAAAGTTGCCCACACCGAGGATAGAACCCGCCACCCCATTGCGCGTCAAATCTTATTATTTTCACGTTGCGGGAGAGATTTTATTAAAGATCAAAAACGCGTATAACACTTCGGGGATTGAATATTTTTTTGCAAAACTTTTTGTGGTTGATGGAAGAATTTATTAGTTTTCATTTGCACCAAACCTCGTGTCCAGAGAAAGTTGTTAATAAACCAATTTGAGCCTTTCACGTAATATCACCTATTTCCGGTTACTATTATCCGATCATGTTCTTTCTAGTCTCAAAATTTTCTTTTTTCAAGCACTTCATATACACAAAACCCCATTTCGGTATGCTTACCCAGAGCCGAGATATTCCCTTTGTTATTTCAATAATTAATTTAAACTTTAAATAAACAAAAGCAAAAAGTTGAATTCGTGCAGACTTCTATAGAAGTTATGCCCGACATTTATCGTTTAAAGTTGGTTTGAGGTCGATCAAACTTTCGAAAAAAAAGTTATTTGCTAATTAACAAATTACGCCAATTGTTTAAACAATAGAAAAATATTGAAGATATCGGGCCAAAAAAAAAAGATATATTCCTTGGTATAAAGGGCATGATTTTTGAAAGAAACAATATCCTGACCTCATTAGTTTCGGAGTAATCAATTTGTTAATTACGAAATTTATTTCGGCTATATCAAATGAACGGGTTGACAAAATGGGTTGCGCCTGATGCCAAACGACGCGTATTAAAAACATCTCTCGATTTAATCGACATTTTTTCGGATCCGTCACAGAGTTTTCATTTTATTAAATAAAAACGAAAAAAAAATTGTTTAAACAATTATTTGACCATGAAACTCGCGGTTTAGGAAAAGCTTTCATAACAAAATCTTGTTCAGCGAAATCTTTACTATAAGAATCCGTGGCTAACTCAAATGGTATAGAAAATTTTTTAAATCCCAGGCACAGTCGCCTATTGTTTTTAAGACACTAAACGTGAGAATAAACTTCAGATTTTTTGCAGATCCCTTATTTTATATTTGCAGTTTCGATATGTGAAATAAAGAAAATGCCGACCAAGCCTATTAGTAAAAAGTATATCTACCATGTGTATCTCCATTACATGGCCGTAGTTAGGCTTGGCCCAAGCTGGAACTAGGGCTGTCCCAGCTATATATTCACTCTCATACTTGAATAGGGTATGGTGCAAAAGTATTCTGGATTGAAAACGATACATACAAAAGCTTATAATGAAAGAGATTTATTTATTAAAAAATAATATACCATATTTCTCGCCAGTATATAATCACAAATATTAATTATATGGATACCCATTGAGGTGTTGATTAGGAGCCTAAAATTATTACTTGGAAAAATTTCAAGTATTTTCACCGAAACCCATTTTATGTTTAAAGTGTGGGTGGTTCTTTATAATTATACAGTGAGGTTCATAAATTACGTATAAATTCGTTAAATACGTAATTTACAATTTATGAGTACCACCCTAAAACACGTCAATTTTAAATTTTAAAATGAAATTTTTTAAGCATAATTTTATACCTCCCCATTCAACCCCCTTGGAATGACAGCTACCCCTTTAAAATTTTTAAATGGAATGAGGGCGCCTGCTCATTTGAAAGGGTTTATAATTCTCTATCCAGCAGTATAAGATTTTTTCAATTTCTCTAATTTTTTTGTTGAAAAATATTGCATTTTTAATGTTACTAAGTAAATTAAAGAACATGAAATAGTCCAAATCAAATGTAAAAACTGGACGCCGGTTGCTTCTTGACAATTAAAGAGACGTTGCTGAAATTCTTCTAAAACATTTCGTATCGTTTCCTGGGTGATTTGATTACTTTCTTGCCTTATCATATCTTTTAAATCATCGATGTTATTTGGTCTGCTAAAGTAGACTTTCGATTTCAACTAACCTCAAAAATAGTGAAGCGGGGTCAACTCGGGAGAACGGGCCGGCTACTCAATTTCACCGCGTCTACCGATCCACCTATTAGGAAAAACTTGGTTGAGACAGGCTCTAACTTCTAATGCAAAATGCGGTGTAGCTAGGTCTTGCTAATACCAAATATTTGTATCAATTTCATTAGGGTTCTCATCATATGGGAAAAGTAATCCTAACTCTGGAGCTACGAAACTTTGCAAGAAATCGCGCGCCAGTTAATGTACTATCAAAGAGATATGGTACGATAATTTGAGAAGTTATAATTCCAGCCCAGACGTTCACCTTCTCAGGATATTGAGTATTGGCCTCCATCATCCACAGATTTTCTGTACTCCAGTATCTACGGTTCTGTTTTTTGACTGTTCCATTTAAGACGAAAGTTGCCTCATCAGAAAAGAGAATGCTTTTTATAAATAACGGATCATCTTGGCATCTATTTGCCATGATTTTGCAAAATTCCTATCGGCGATCAGGGTCATCGTCGTTAAGTTCTTGAACCAAATGAATTTTATATGGGCGATATTTTTCATTGTCTAAAAGACGCATTATGGACGTTTTACTAACATCATTGTCGGCGGCAACTTGTCTTGTAGGCTTATGTGGACTATCTTGAATATTTAGCAATATATCCAATTTCTTTTCATCGTGTAGAATGCGTTTCCTACCAGAATTAGGAATATTTGTGGCATTTCCAAATTTGAGAAATTTGTTTTCTACTCTACTAACCGTAGATTGAGAAATGCGACGGTCAAGATACTTAGTATTGAAGATTTCGCATACCTCCTTCTGCGTCTTCGTTTTATCACCACATCCTAATAATATCAAAATTTCAATTCTTTGGTTAGACAAAAGACTCATTGTTAAAATAATAATCAAGTTGACAAATGCACAGATGAAGCAAGTACAAAATTTATAATTTTTCCTGATATTTATTTATTTATTTATTTACATGACTCAACAGGACGAAAGTCCCAGTTACAGAGTCGGAATATTAACAATAAATATTGTGCTATGATAGAAGTAGGTATTACAAATTATGTCCATATATACACTTTAAATCCTTAATTATACAATAAAATTTAATTGTAAAATCCTTAGTTCTACAATAACAGAAGTATTACAAATTATGTTCATATATATTCTTTATATCCTTTATATCCTGTATATGATTGTAATTTCTGCACATGACATTAATAGGTGAATACATTAATAGATTGGTGCGTGAAGCTTTGATATGAAATGTTTGGTGGAGTCGAGTTGATTTAGAAGGAACTCGTAGGTCAATGAGTTTTAATAGATCAGAACAGTCGAGATTACTGTTTAATATTTTAGACAGAGTTACAATTCCGTGTAATTCCCGGCGAGTTTGAAGTGAGTTAAGTGAGAATCTGTTTTACAAAATATCGTTACTAATTCCAACAAGTGGATAGGTCTTGTCCTCGGTGTATCTTAAGTATTTTAAAAATTTTCTTTGAATATTCTCCAGTTTATTAATATGAACGATGTAGTAGGGACTCCAGATTACGTCAGCATACTCCAATTTACTTCTGACAAACGAGTTAAATAGAAGTTTCATAGTTTCAACATTCTTGAAATCTTTCGAGTTTCTAATTATGAATCCCAATGATTTAAAAGCTGAAGATGCGATATTATTTATGTGATAAATAAAAGTCATCTTGCTATCAAAAGTAACACCTAGATCCTTAAATCTATCAACTCTTTGTATGACACTATCGTTTATTTTATACTCATTAATGAAAGTATTATGCCCACGTGAATAGGTGACAACATTACATTTTTCAACATTTAGAAATAGTTTATTTTTATTGCACCAGTTATCAATGTTTTCCAAATCTGACTTGAGCAATTCTATATCATCACTGCAGCTAACGCTGTAGTAAATTTTTAGGTCATTGGCATTGAGTAGATATGGGCACTGTAAGTTTATAACTATGTCATTGATAAAGACATTGAATAAAAGTGGACCAAGGACTGACCCTTGAGGGACTCCTGATTCGGCATTAAATTCGACAGACTTGTGTCCATGGTAATAAACATATTATAACCTATTACTTAAATATGAGGTAAAGAATGAAACAAACTCATATGATAAACCAAAATTTGTTAATTTATTTAATAAGATACCGTGGCCAAGCCTGTCAAACGCTTTGGAGAAATCTGTGTAAATAACGTCAACTTGACCACCTCCATCCAAGACTTCACAAAGATACTGAGTCAAACACAATAAATTTGAAGTCGTAGACCTACCTGGCATGAACCCATGTTGATGGCTTGATATTTTATTTTCTATGTTAGGAAAAATATAGTCGTAGAGAACGAATTTGAATAGTTTAGAGAAATTATTAATTATGGTGATTGGCCTGTAATTTTTTATGTCTTCTTTGGAATTCTTTTTGTGAACAGGGCATATTTTAGATATTTTCCACAGGCTAGGAAAAATGACATTATTTAATGATAAATTAAATATATATGATAAGGGACCGGCCAATATTGAGACGCAATCTTTGACGAAGAAAGCTGGTATTCCATCTGGACCTGCTGTACATTTTGGCTTTAATTTTTTGCACCCTTTAATAACTTCTGCCTCTGAGATTGTAGGTATGAATATATTTTGTGTGTCCACAGGTTGACTTTCGCCACCCGTACTGGCATTATTAGTTGATGCAGAGTATGCTGATTTGAAATATTCTGAAAATTTATTTACTATATCTTGGGGGTCATTATATGAGGTATTTTCATAAGTCATACTGTTAGGTATTGAGCTTGTTTTTGATTTATTATTAATGTAGGACCAAAACATTTTTGGATTCTCTTTTAAGTTATTTTCTATTTTAAGTAGGTAGCTTCTATGCGAGTCATCAATATCTTTTTTTATTTTAGTTCTAATGTTCTTATATTCCTCATACAACACGACATCTTTAGTATTTTTATATCTATTCCATATTTTATTTTTATATTTCAGATTTTTAATTATGTCTTTCGAGAACCACTGAGGATATTTGTTTGTACGCGGAAGAGATTCAGGAACGTAGAAGGATAGATTCTCGTAAATAATATCATAAAAAATTTGAGTTGCTTGATCTACATTCGATACATCATATAACAAATTCCATTCAGTGTGGCACAAACTATTATACAATGACGGAAAATCGGCTTTTTTAAAATTGTAATTTGGTATTTGGTTGTAGGAGAAAAATGTGCCAACTATCTTTAAGTCACATGTTATATCCAGTGCCGGATGATGTGAATCCTCTATTAGCTCGCAGGCTTCTGATTTTGTGACTATACAATTTATGTTGCTAAAAACCAAATCTAATAGCCTCCCCTTATCGTTTGTTATGAAATTCTGCTGTTTTAGATTGAGAAAATTACACAAGAGATCTAACTGTATTAATTTAGGGGATTTTTCTAAAGATTTCAAGATTTCAAAGTAATCTGCCATGTTAAAATCGCCCATTATTAATGATATGAAAAAAGAAACCCTTTTTACCCTTTTTTTGTTGGGATTGCCACCTGCGTATCAGAAACAACGATACATTTAAATTGTATAATTTGACATGACACAAAATTAATTAGAAAAGTCAAATTTGACACATATTTGTTACATAGGCATAATTAGTTTTAGAGGGTGTGGGATAACATACTAAAAGTTCCCGAATCTACGAGGTGCGCGGGGTGCAGGGGGGCACATTGAAGGTCATTTCGTTTGGCCTTTCGCTGGTATTTCGAAAACAGTGCAGCTGAGCTAATACGTTAATCTATTCATTATTAATAGATTAAAATTAAACTCACAAAATTTCCTACAAGATTGTTATTATTCATTATTCTTCTATTCCCCATAGCTTTCGAGATATCTGGGTAGCTATTCTGTATCAGTGTGATGTGATATAAGCACATGCTTACATGAGAAAGTGGGCGGAGTTCTCTTGAAAACCAAAATAGCGTATTCTGTAACTATGGGAGCGGTCACATCACGCCAAACATCGGGGAACCTGCTTCGCTTGGCAAATTGTAGGGAAGGGGACCGTTCACGCGTGAGAGGATGAAAGTATAAGCTCACTTTCGGGCAAACTGTCATTTTATTTAGATGTCGGTGGCATGATATTTGTTTATTTGAAGTTATTTTTGTGTTTGATCATAGCTTGAGTTTTGTGTTACTTAAACTGTAGGGATTAAAGGGCGATGAATATTGTCGATGTACTAAATTATCAATGAGGCACTATGAGACTTTCAGATTGCTAGAAGAATCCTCAGAAAAACAACTACATTGCTTGAGCAATCCCTTCGGCTTAGCAGATAGGACTTTTATAATTGAGTAAATAAAGAACATGATTAGGGATACTATACAATATATTATACAAGTCAGATTATGTACAATCCAATTATTATATTACACATTAAATTTGTTTTCTCCATTACTCCGAATTATTTTTATTAGTTTCCTGGGGCAGCATGTAAAGTGGTTGTTACTCTTTCCCACATTTTTTGGCATCTTCCCATGAACTCATTTGTAGATGTTCCATAGAAGCTGTGGTTATTTTTCCAACGCTGGAAGGATCACTTCAATAGTATTTTTGTTTCCCTGGGAAGGGATCGTGATATGAGGTTTCTCCTCTCACGACAAATGCTCATGTTCACTGAAATTACAGAATAGCTACCCTGGTGGCGAAAATTGCAAACTTTCGAAAGTCGCTTTTTAGACTCGCGCTTTTCGACAAACTTTGCCTTCTCGCTCTTCAGCCTTTAATTTCACGGTAATATCTTCACAGCAGAGCGTTAGTTGTAGAGCATTAAATTTTCTTTAAACTGTGTTATTACCAGAAGAAACTTTAAAAAAGATTTACTGCCGGTGCATCAAATACTGCATCAGTAGCAAATTGAGTGCAGGAGAGCATCAATGAACTGTTCTTCTCCATGCAAAAATGGCGTCCCCGTGCTGGACAATGAGGATGACGACGCTGAAAAGTTAGAGCGCATCCTTTGAGGACATTGAAACTGAAGTCGAAGAAAATATACATAAACAAAGTGCGGAATATGAGCTGAACCAATTGCCGGATCCTTCCGTGCCAAGAGAGCCAATACAGCAACATTTCCATATGAATAGCTTTTCAAAATCAACAGTTACGACCAAAAACTACTTTATTTTTAATTCTTTTTCATTTTCATTAGGATATTTAAAATTAACAGTAGTGTAGTTGAGTAATGTCTTTGCCATTACATGTACTATACTTGTCTTTATGCCTTTATGATTGTTAATACATGAAATTTATATAAATGGGTGCTTTATTATACGATTACCTTCTACCCAGGTTTCATGGTGACAATACAGCTTATATAGAAAGATGTAATCCTTAAATAAAGAGAAAGTGCAAAGTAGTTTTCTTTGGGAATCTCAAAACTTGCTCGACAATTTCAAATTGCTACAACTTCTGCTCACTTCAGGATAAAATAACAAATTACCCATTTGAAAGGAAACTTAATGCTCCACAATGAAAGCTGTAAAGTTAAAGGCAGAGTTGTTACAAGGCAAAGCTTGCCGAAAAGCATGAAGCAATAAAGCGTTTTTTGTCGGCGAATACCTCGAAAGCTCTCGGGAATAGAAGAATAATGAATAGTAACAATCCTGTAAGAAATTTTGCTTTAATTTTGAATAGAATTGACTACGACGCACTGTTTTCGAAATACAAATGACAGATCCTATTCGTCATCCTCAAGTCGTCATTTTAAATTATTGAATTTCGACTGAACATTTATAATTTGCGATCTTGAAAATCCACAGATACAGATTATCATACGAATCAGACCATAAATTACAAAACTTATCCACCAGTTTGATGCTGCCATTTTGAATTATTTAATTCGGATCAGATCATTATACTCTGCAATATCGATAATCCTCAGTTACCGATTTTCAGTCGAATCAGATGATAACTGATAAAACCTATTCACCATATTGACGCCGCTATTTTAAATTTTTGAGTTTTGATCACATACTTATAATCTGCACCTTCAAGAATCCCCAGATACTAATTTTCAGTACAATCGGATACTAAATGACAATATAGTACCAGCCATATTCGAAATGCCATCTTGGATCTTTTCACAAACGTCAAATTGTATTGTCACATGAACCATATAAATATGTCAAATTTCAAGTCAATACGACATCTGGAAGTGAGTGTAAAGTGAGTTGTAAGATATGCTTAAAATATTAGAGGTCAAGTTAATAGAAAAGTGTTAATAATAACTCATTTTAAAGGAAATTTAATGCTCTACCACTAAATCACTACTGTGAAGGCATTACCGTCAAACTAAAGGCTGATGCACTAGAAGGTAAAGTTTGTCGAGAAGCGTGAGGCAAAAAAACGTTTTCCGAGAATTTGCGATTTTCGCCAGCGGATATCGCGAAAACTATTGAAAATAGAAGAATAATGAATAATAACAATCTTGTAGGAAATTTTAACTTTCAATGTGCCCCTCTGCACCCCGCTCACCTCGTAGATTCGTGGACTTTTAGTATGGGTTGCAACCACAACTTCTCAGATGGGTGCTGAGCAATCTATGAAAGAGTAGCGACCGGTTAGCTCAGGGTTGGTCGAAGGTGACTCTGTGGCGAGAAGAGTTATTTAATAATTTGAATGATACAAAACAAAAATAAACAAAGTAAAAGCGCGCACCCGTATTGATACAACTGATATTCCTGCAACGGTTTAAGGATGAAACAATCAAAAGCAAAATAAAATATACATGTCTGAACTAGTGTGTCACTAATATTAATAAAGATGTCAGTTACTGTCATTCAAATGCATAAAATGCAAATACAAATTACACTGAACTCGTTTAAAAATTAGTTGCACTTACCACTATTGTTTTCCCCCCGTTACAAAAATTAGGTACCAAGTACAAAACACATGAATATTAGTATTATTCATAGTAATTGTTCAAAATCACCGCTAACCTCGCAGTAAAGTTCCAAACGGTGGCTTAGATTATCCTAGGCACGATCATATTTATCCGCACTATTTCTAATATGCACTCTACCTGACATTCAAAGTGAGGAGCCTTGTTACGCTTAAACCACACCATTCGTATTATTGCCAGGAGTAAGTCATCGCATGTATCTTTTTAGAAAATCCAAACACATATTGGAATGAAGTCGTGTTGGTAGAATATATAGGCCTATTAAATTATCATTGTTCAATCCTGCCCCACACGTTTATGGAAAAGTGATACTGAGAACGCAGGTCACGGTGGACATGTGGATTTTTTTGTGTACCTACTTAAAGTAGGGTCCTAAGCAACGATATCCAGAACAACTTCACCAACATCTCTGTGGCGTTGAGCAATACCCTCGCCTCCTTGGTGCGATAGTACCGAACAAATATGACGAACGCGTTGCACTGTAGCAAGTACAGTTTCTCTACTAGGAATATTAATTCATATTCCGATTCAGCGGCAGTAACACTGTTGTCGTAATTTCCATATACTAGTATCATGTCCAAATATTCACTTGATGTAGTGTGCCATATTTACCATTATCCTTTCGCACGTAAAATATAAAACGAACAGACCGCGATCACAACCGATATGATCTGCGAATAAAACTGGATCATCCATTGGACAGACAGCTTCCAGGGAGACAATTGTTTACAGGTAGACTGCAATTCAAGGTCACACCACCTCGAATTGTAACAGTTTTTATCAATGGTAACGTAGGTCAGTACTGTGCGTTTTTTTGCTGGCCATTGGAGTCGAATCACAGGAAAATTAGAAACAAATTATGAAAGATATGTACGTCTTGTAAACTTCTGTCCACTTCCAGGTCCTCTTCACCTCAGAAGTCATGTTTACAATTATATACCAGAGTGTTGTAACACGTTGTACAAGAATTATAGGTATCCCTAAAAATCATTAACAAGAAACAAATACTAAGTAGTGCGAATTTAAAAAGAAAGACGCCACTCGTATTCTTCGGAAACGTTTTTTGTACAAGATGGCAGGCGAGAAATACACTGATTATTTTAATCGGGAAAAGACCGAGAAAAAATATGAATATTACCAAGCCAACAGAAACAGGTTTATTTACAATAAAAGCAGAACTCCTTAGGCTTGAAAGTCAGGTGTAGATCACTAAATATACGATTAATTCTACAAAACCCAAAGCGGAAAAATATGGATAACCACTATCGCACGGAACCTTGTCACCACCAAGAGTCAAGTCTGGAATCCTGGGGGTTCAAAGAAAACGGATATCGTCCCTCGTTTCTTCAAGCAACCAGCAATACACCTACGCTAATAAATTAGGATCTGTATTTCTTTAATGAGGCACCAACCTAGCTTTTATATAAAAGTTATTGACAAGTTGTTTACAACTATTCCGATTAGAATAACAAAAAACTAAATATTTTACACCAATATTACCGCTGAAAATTTTAAACAGGTCACTTATATTGATAATGGATTTTCTTGTTTAATTTAGGACGACCGCAGATCGGTCTTGATTATATTTGTATCTCGATACGTGAAATGAAGCTTTTGATAATTCCTTTCCACTTAAATAGGAAAAAAAATCAACAACAAAATTAAGTACAGTCAACGAACTAAAATAACGAAAAATAACCTGGTAATGTTACATGACTTCAGTAAGTTTAAAAACAACTTATAATCATTTAAAAAAAGAATAAAAGTCAGCACTAAAATCTGAAACTATAAATTATAACGCTAACCTCATTGCAAATGCTTTTAACAAACAAAAGGTAGCATGGTCAATTTTAAATTAAAATAAGCCCAGTCACACTATAAAAATTTCAGTTGAAGACTTAAATAATTTTTTTGTTAATATTTTAGGTGAAATTTTAAATGAATTAAAGAGAATGAACCTAGAACATTTAAATAACTTAAGGAAAAGTCAAGTAATGTTCTCCTTTTACCTTGAACCAGTATCGATACTAGAAGTTAGTAACATAATTAATAAATTAAGTACTTCTAAGTACAAAAGCTATTATGGTTCGGATAGCGATATGAACCTTATTCAGAGTTTTTGCATGCCATAATATATAAAACAAAAAATACATATGAACTATTTCTATCCTATGATCTGTACGACTGTACGTGGCAGTGAAATACAGTCAGACAGCGTTATAAAATACTTAATTCTGGTGAATATTTGAACAAATTATTAGTTTTATTACTGTGTTTCAGTGATTTCTTGCAATGAATTGTTTAACATGGCATTTTGGAGGCCTTTCGATAGTATTGACAACGAAACGGACGATTTTGATACAGAGGCTATACAAGCGGAATTTGAAAATAAAGACTTGTTCAAACTCAAAGGTTTATTTTGAATATTTACTCTCGAAAACATTGATTCTTCATATAATCAAATTGCGAAGAGGATTTGCGAATTAACCAAATTTAGCCGTAAATTTATTAGAGCCGGGGATGTAAATGATCACTCTATTAAACGGAAAAGAGTTGGATAAAAACTTAAAACACTTGATAACGCGTCCAAAGATGTCATTCGTCGATTTTTGTATGACTTTACAATGAACAGAAGGTGCTCACGTTAGAAATGATTAGGGATAAGTTACGTGACTATTCAGATTATAACTAGAAATCATTGGATGCTTTGTGAAACGTTTTGCTCGATTGCGGTTTTAAGTACAAAAAATTGTATAAACAAATGGTAGTTATGGAATCAGCATACATCATTGATCATCGACATAAGTACCTGCGTAAAATAAAAGAATGCCGAGATGCAAATAGAGACATAATTTATCTTGACGAAACATGGTTTGACACCCATGATGTAGTTCAATACGGTTGGGTAGATAATACCAAAAAGTGTAATTTAAATGCTCCATGCTCTAGAGAAAAAAATAATTATAATTCTACATGCTGGAAGTAAAAACGGTTTTATTCCAAATGCATTGTTGTTGTCTGCTAAAAATATCAAGTAATCCTCTGCCGACTACCACGAGGATATGACAGCTGAATTATTTGAGAAGTTGGCAAAAGAAGAGCTGTTAACAAATATCCCACAAAATTCTGTAATTTTTATGGAAAATGCGTCATACCATTTGCGGCAACACACAAATATTCCGAACACTAACTCAAGAAAAGGCTATATAATTGAATTTATGAAAGGCAAAGGCTTGAACATAACAGAAAAAGCACAAAAAGGACCTTATTAGAACTGATTGGAAAGCAAAATTTTAAAAAGGAATATGTCGTTGAAGAAATTTTTGAAGCACACGATCATACCATTTTACGTCTGCCTCCATATTATTGCGTTTTCAATCCCATTGAAATGGTGTGGGCTGATGTAAAAACAAGACTACGTCAATATAATCAATCCCCACAATTAAATGAGTCTGTCTTAAAGAATATAAAGATAATAGTAGACGAAATAGGCAAAAGCGATATATGGAGGAAGTGTGTAACTCATGTGATAAAAAAGGAAAATGAATATTCTATATAGACACATATCAATCCAATTATTATTAATGTAAATACTGATTCAAGTTCTGAAATCTCGGATAGTGACGAATGAAATATTGTTTATTTAAAGTTCATAGACAAAGCTTTTTTGAAAATTGTTTATTTAACGTATTTAACGCATGGCCGTAGGGGACTGTGTGGATGCTAGTGTTAGAATGAGAATTGTCAAATAAGAAATTAGACAAATTCATTTTAGGATTTTAATTTGCTAGCATAACTAGAATTCAGGTTATCGAAAGAATGCAAAGATTTCAATAATATTTCTACACAAAGTTTTTCTTTTAGTTATAGATAGTTATTTTTTCTGATGTTTGCAAAATCCTATAAAGAATGTTTCAATACAATTATAAGCAAACAAATAATAATTCATTTTTAAACATGCATAGAGTATATAGGCTCCAATACTAGTTAGCTAATAGATAGGTGAAGTTGTTTTTATCAGTCAATGTCAAATATAATCATTTCACACTTATTCATAGAAATTGTCTTGGTTTTGCATGAAACATCTTTATGAATGGCTTTATGTCTTTCTGATGAGCTCCAGAATAAGGGCGAAAAACGTTTCAAAGGCTAAGCATTTCCAGGAAACAGAATGATAGATTTCATGAAAATGTAATCCATTGGAATGAACAATTTTTTAAGACAAGGTAAATAAATAAATTCATTTTAGGTCTTTGTTCTCATTTTTAACTGAGTCTTCATAATCGTAAGGGGTTATGTGGATACTAGTTTAATCTGCATGGCCGTAGGGGACTGTGTGGATGCTAGTGTTAGAATGAGAATTGTCAAATAAGAAATTAGACAAATTCATTTTAGGATTTTAATTTGCTAGCATAACTAGAATTCAGGTTATCGAAAGAATGCAAAGATTTCAATAATATTTCTACACAAAGTTTTTCTTTTAGTTATAGATAGTTATTTTTTCTGATGTTTGCAAAATCCTATAAAGAATGTTTCAATACAATTATAAGCAAACAAATAATAATTCATTTTTAAACATGCATAGAGTATATAGGCTCCAATACTAGTTAGCTAATAGATAGGTGAAGTTGTTTTTATCAGTCAATGTCAAATATAATCATTTCACACTTATTCATAGAAATTGTCTTGGTTTTGCATGAAACATCTTTATGAATGGCTTTATGTCTTTCTGATGAGCTCCAGAATAAGGGCGAAAAACGTTTCAAAGGCTAAGCATTTCCAGGAAACAGAATGATAGATTTCATGAAAATGTAATCCATTGGAATGAACAATTTTTTAAGACAAGGTAAATAAATAAATTCATTTTAGGTCTTTGTTCTCATTTTTAACTGAGTCTTCATAATCGTAGGGGGTTATGTGGATACTAGTTTAATCTGCATGGCCGTAGGGGACTGTGTGGATGCTAGTGTTAGAATGAGAATTGTCAAATAAGAAATTAGACAAATTCATTTTAGGATTTTAATTTGCTAGCATAACCAGAATTCAGGTTATCGAAAGAATGCAAAGATTTCAATAATATTTCTACACAAAGTTTTTCTTTTAGTTATAGATAGTTATTTTTTCTGATGTTTGCAAAATCCTATAAAGAATGTTTCAATACAATTATAAGCAAACAAATAATAATTCATTTTTAAACATGCATAGAGTATATAGGCTCCAATACTAGTTAGCTAATAGATAGGTGAAGTTGTTTTTATCAGTCAATGTCAAATATAATCATTTCACACTTATTCATAGAAATTGTCTTGGTTTTGCATGAAACATCTTTATGAATGGCTTTATGTCTTTCTGATGAGCTCCAGAATAAGGGCGAAAAACGTTTCAAAGGCTAAGCATTTCCAGGAAACAGAATGATAGATTTCATGAAAATGTAATCCATTGGAATGAACAATTTTTTAAGACAAGGTAAATAAATAAATTCATTTTAGGTCTTTGTTCTCATTTTTAACTGAGTCTTCATAATCGTAGGGGGTTATGTGGATACTAGTTTAATCTGCATGGCCGTAGGGGACTGTGTGGATGCTAGTGTTAGAATGAGAATTGGCAAATAAGAAATTAGACAAATTCATTTTAGGATTTTAATTTGCTAGCATAACCAGAATTCAGGTTATCGAAAGAATGCAAAGATTTCAATAATATTTCTACACAAAGTTTTTCTTTTAGTTATAGATAGTTATTTTTTCTGATGTTTGCAAAATCCTATAAAGAATGTTTCAATACAATTATAAGCAAACAAATAATAATTCATTTTTAAATATCAGTTGTGACTTATCAAATGTGATAACATACATATTTTTTCATTAACCACTTGTATTGAATAAAGGTATTATTTAAATCCCTTTACTTAACAATTAAAAAACAATTATTTAGTATTTAAAGTATTTTTACATTTCTACCGCCGCCGCCTATGTCCCACAAAGGAGATGCCGACTTTACTCCGAGTTTTCGTTTTTATGCTGTCTCAATTGAGATCATATATACTATACTGACATGTATACTTTATATGTTTCATGAAAGATTTTTCTTAATTGCTTTCTGCTTTCTTGTCTTTATAGTAATATTCATTTTATTTTTCTATTGTGTTGTTTGTATACTTATAATTTGTTATTTTTTTACCTTGAATGTAATCTGCAATGTTTTTTACTGAAGAGTGTACTAAATTGTAATTGTCTCGCATGAAATAAATTATCTATGTATTTATCTATCTATTTAATCTATTTTTTGTCAGTTAACGATTAGACAAATGTAAATAACCAATATTTGTTTCTTTGCAGATTAACAACAGCAACTTTTAAACCGACTCCAAAAATGTCGACACATGTATTAGCTTTCATAGTCTCCAATTTCACTTGCACAACTGGGACCGTCAATGACACATTTAGTTTTCGAGTCTGCTCAAGATATGATACTGAAAAATTAAGACGTTTCGCACTTGAGCTGACACCTCAACTTTTAGCAGTATACAATAACTTCACCGACTACGATTACAGTCGGGCTATTGGAAAACTGGATATAGTTGCTGTCCCTGATTCTTCATTTGAACCGGTACTGATAGTGCCGAGGTAAAAACAATTGGATCTTAGAAGATTTTGTATTTTTATAAATATCAGGTGCGGCAGATATAATCTCCAGATATTTTTAAATATAAACTTTCAAAATGAAAAATAATTAATAATGGGAAATTAGGGTTTTCTGTTCTACAAAATTCCCAATCTGTTTCTTAAATGTAATTACTTTATTAGGTCATTTTAACTAATTAAAAATCGAGAGTGAAATCGCGTCATCTTTAAAAAATATATTAAAGGTCAAAGGTACAAACAAATTGTCTTTTGCGAATATTTCATTTCCTATGACTCGGAGGTCAATAGAACCACTTCCTTTTTTCGGCAAAATATTACAACTTTCAAACTCTTATATTTTAAAAAGTATTATGCAAATGTACATATGACCATTTTTGCTTAAAACTAAATGCTTAATTACTTCCAGAGGTTAACTTAGAAATACATTTTTCAACCCCAAAAAGGGGTGGAAGCCATTCCTAAATTACAGACCCTACTAGGGTTTCTTTTTAAATATTACATTTACCCTTTCCAGAAACATTGCAAAAAAAATAAGGACAGTCCACTGCAATGTCGAGAATTAGGAGGTTAAATGTTTTGTTGACTAGCCCTAGTATTTGTTTCTAAAATGCTTTCTCGGTCTTCCACTTGCACGAGCAGGTGTTGTTTCTCATTACTGTTCATTTGTCTTCGGTAAGCAGACTCGAATATTTTTCGGCTAGCCAGATGACCTCTATATGAATTACAAACGTTCATTTGCTTCTATTTCGTTTGCAGCAATGTTCTTATTCAAATTTGAGTGGCTTTGTTTGAAAAATTTCTTCCAAAGAAAATTTTAGCAACATTTATTTCACAATCGACCACTGTGCGCCAATCAAACAAAAGTGCACTTTGTCGTTCATTATGAGAATTTGCTAAATATTTGGACCACTCACGCCAAGTTACTGATAATTTGTGAATATTTCAAATATCTCTAGTGACCGAGTGGCTTCATTTGCAATTTTAATTTCGTGTGAAGTTGTCGACAACTGCTTGAAAAGTTTGTAGATTTTCTTCAAACATTCTTGGACGTTTTAAATCTTAACTTGACTTTTATACGCTTTTATCAGAGCGAGCTGTTTGTGTTTTACCAGTGCACAAATTTGTAGAAAATAGTGAATCTGTTTGAATTTGATTACGATAGTTCATCTGACAGTGACATAGATCTGGATCATTTGGATGATGACTTAGAACTCGAAATGTTTGATAACCGAAAGCTGCCCAACAATGCAAATTATATTGAAGAGACAGTGCAACAATTTAGTAAAACAGAATTCACTGAACATTTCCGAATAAGCCGACATGTTGCAAATACTATTGAGGAACAATATGGCCGAAGCAATTGGTTTAATCCCCAGTCAGGAGGAAATGATAAAATCAGCGCCAGGTATCACGTAGGACACGAGGCTGCTTCCTCTTGAAATGTATCGAACAGATTTTGTATCTTTATAAGTAGTTTGTTTAGAGTCATTAGGATGCTTATTTATTTAAGCAATTTGCTTCTCAAACAATGCAATGACCAGATTTTCAAGAAATGCAAGAAATTGAAAGATTATTTCGAGAAAAAAATTTTCTAGGATCATAGGGGCCATTGACGGCTCCCATATTCAAATTGCCTGCCCAAGATCCTGATTCATACTACAATCACAATAAATATTTTTCAATGCAGGTAAGGCGAAAAACACAACATAGTTACAACAAGTTATTTGCTCTCTATTGGACAATTATCTGTAACTGTCAATAACTGACCAAGATGAAGCAAAGAACTTGTTACTTGTATCTTGTATTCTCAATTGCGTCTTAAGTCTAGTTATTATAATTTTTTTCTATTTCATTGCTTATAAAATGTACATAACATGTTTGTTTTAGGTATAGTTAGAGCGATTTTTTGAATTTTTTTCATCTAGTTTAGGTCCTCCTCTACAACTTTGTTCTCTGAAGAAATGCTCTAGCGCTTCGCTGGGAGGCGCTGGAGCGCCCTAGATTAATAAATTTTAATTGATTCAAAACTATTTTTAATCATGTCGGCAAATGATTCCACAGCATCTGTAAGACCCCAAAGTCACGGGAAATCTATTTTCAGACAAATCAGCATTTGCGAAAAATAACCCAGCATATCAATAATTTGAGAAAAGTGACAAATTTGGAAAAAAAGCGAATATCAAGTTGAAACTTGGTAGGATGGCACATTATATATTCAAAATTACGTAAAAAATATTTTGTCGCTCCAGGTCTCTCCATTTTATTATTACAACTTAAAAAAATATTATTGGGCCCAAATTCTCAAAACGTTTGTGCCATGTCTGAAATTGCCACCCTGCTTTCTTAAACACCCAAATATGGAGAAATAAATTTGGGACATTGCTAGTTCAAATTCTGACCAGATGATTCAGCTCTGCCGAGAGGCAGATATTATCCAGTCAAATGGGCGGAAAAATGACAAGTGGTGATCAAGATGAGCAAGACACGACGCCCCTACGTTTTTTGGGCCTCTGAATCGATTAGGATAGTTCTCAACCCTCACCCGCTTCTAGATTCACACCTATTGGCTAGAAGCTACCCCAAAATGCGTTTTCGAGCCAGTACATAGTGCGACTCTGTTTTGTTTTTGTTTTTTGTCTTGAATTGCTGGTTTAGAACACGGAAAAATTAGAGGCGCGGTTTTACTAATCGGTAAGGGGCGATAAAGAGGTGGAAACTATCCTAGTACAGTAAAACTACAATAAAAATGCTGATACAGACAAGCAAGATATTTTCTCATTTTTTGGGATGCTGAGTAGACTGTGATAGGTTTCAACACCTCTGCCCTGTAGACTCACCCCTATTGGCAAAAAATCACCTCCGAATTTATAAAATGTTCTAATTCGTCGGGCAAAAATCGCGCAAAATCCCTATTTAAATTTACCTCAAAAACCTCAAAAGTGAATAATACGGATTTATTTCATATTTAGTCAAGTACGTTTTGAGAACAAATGCTAGCTTTTGACGTATCGATGCCTTATTAATGTCCGTAATAAAATCCAATTTTTCTGTTGCTGTTGATCATTTAAAAAATTCTTACTAAAGAAGAAAGAACTAAAATTATTTTAATTCACGGCGAAAATGGAACAAATAGGGATATAACTGATATTTTTAACCGAAGATGTCCCCAAAAGTCTGTTTCTCATTCAACAGTTGGACATATTTAAAACAACCGGCTTAGTTGGTATTTGGTCATATTCATCATATTTTATATTGGAAATACAAAAAGAAACCATTTCCGCATCGCGATGGAGCACCTTAGATTAATAAATTTTATTTAATTCAAAACTATTTTTAATCATGTCAGCAAATGATTCCACAGCATCTGCGAAAAACGCATTCGGAGGTGGTTTTTGGTCGATAGGGATAAAACATGAGGGTTAGGGGTGCTATGATCTCGCGCAATTGATTCAGCGCAGTGGAACATAAAATCGTATTGCAATATCAGAAGTGAACCGGTTTTTCGCAAAGTTGCATGGGATATGGCGCAACCGACACTTTGTGATAAAAAACCGCACAATGGTGAAATGAATTTTGTCAGAAAAGTGTTTTCGGGTAATCTCCATGTCAATAGGGATAGATCAAGCCCACTTGGATTCATGTCGTTTAATACTTTAGAATCTTTCCAAATTTTCTTTTTTTGATATGCTGGGAAATTTATTTGCAAAGGGTGGCTCGTGATTTTGGGGTCTTACAAATACTGTGGAATCATTTTCAGACTTGATTAAAAACACTTTTGAATTAGTTGAAAAATTTTAGTCTAAAGCGCTCCAGCGCCTCCCAGCGAAGATCAAAGTTGTAGAGGGGGACCTGAACTCCATCAAAAAACAAAATTTCGTACAATGCTAATGCTGCAGCCATTGTGGTCGTCGTCTCTCTAATAAGTGGTCTGTGATCACAGAAAAATAATTCGAAGTTTTTTTGTTGGCTTTCCTGGGTCAATTCAGGATGCAAGAGTTTTCAGAAGATCTCCTCTGTTTAATGAACTAATGTGGCAATTATCTTGGCAGATAGTGCACGCAGTTGTTCACGTCATTTAATAACCACATTTAAGGACCAACCAAATTTAACACATCCACAAAGACTTTTTAATAATAAACACTCCAGTTGCCGGTATATTACTGAACGCTGGCTGGCTTGGCCTTCTGAAACAGAAATTTCGCTAACTGTACCATTGCAAACTAAGAAACATAAAAGATATTGCAAATTTTATTAGGGCTTGTGTACTACATAACATGACACTGTAGGATGAGTTCCCTAGTGATGTGGAAGTAGATTAAAATGAACCAGTATTGAACGGAATTAGTTCTGAATTAGAGAATGGAGATTTAGGAAGAGATATCCCAGAAGGCACTGCTTATAGAAATTATTTATTTTGAACTTTAAATTAGTGACATTCTATTTTTTTATATCTCTACAGTAAAATATATTGTAGCATGATTTTTCTATGTCACCAACATTTATTATTATTATTTGTTTTCATTATAAGATTTTCAATTTAACAGTTTATTTTTGTGACTATTTCAAGTTATATAAATTAAAAAATCAAACATACAACATACATACTTTATTTCCAAAGTTAGCAAGTTCATAGGTAGTCGAATAACCCTTTGTACACAAAAATATCATAAAAATACAAGAAAAATAAAACACTAGATTTCTTGACTTCAAACAATATCAGTCATTCTGATATAATTCTTTTCAAGATACTCTGCCTTTTACATTCAATCAACTTCTGTCTCTGTAATTGTGTTCGCTCCTCCAATTTTTGTACTATCTGTTCATGTTGCTTTTGTCTGTCTAATCTAATGTACTCAAGAACGTCATTCCTAGACAAATTTCTTTGCTCTATTTCACTATTTATCGTGGGTAATGTAGAATGTTTAGGTGTTTCTAAATTCGATCTGGAACTCGAAGGGCTCCCAAATTATGTTCATCATCTTCTTCTTCATTCTGGGTTATAGAAGTAAGACTTTTAGGTATAGCAACAATGGTTTCGTGGCTTAAGAGTACTGCGGGATTTAAATTCTTTTTACAAAAAATTATATACATTTCTTCCAGATATTTAGACATGTTTTTACCTCTGCCTGTTTTCTTATTATTATCGGTTACATTTTTGTATACCCTTAAAAGAGTTCTCCATCTATTCTCCACTTGAGAAGCTGTTAAGTTTAGACGAAATTCTTTATTTAAAATTTCTGCTATTATTTCCCATAACTTTTTTTCTCTCTTAATAGTTATTGCTACCTGACTCTGGTGTAATTTATACAAAGAAATTAGGCGCTTTGCTACATTCGTTGGCTTCAGATTGGAGTTAGAGAATGCTAGGTAGGATCATGAATTCTTGCGTACCTAAAATTAAATTTAAATTAGAAATGTAAAATATACATGACAATTGAAATAATACATTTTAAAATCTCCGTCATTGCTTTTTATTACTATAAGCACACCTTATTTTTATTTTTTCTTGGGAGTATGATACTTGGCAATAGGCAGAACAGAACGTTCTTTTTCGTTCCAGCAAAAATTTGTTGCCAATTTTAAAACATCTGCCACCAACAAATTTGTTTGTTGGGTTAGTGTTACCAACATGTTTCCAACATTTTGCTGGAACAAACCTAGTGTCATATCTCATTTTCATGGAACCAATAAGAGCTGATTTCAGCCCCCTTCGAATTTGAAAAAAAAACATTCGAAACTTAATTGTGAACATAAATAGACCATTTTAAAAAGATTGCAGCCTAAACGGAGACACCCTACCCTTACCAAGTCATTTTCACCCCTGCTATCCATTTTCATATTCCACCTACGAGTCTTTATTATGGCTCGAAACACATCTGCTGTTTATTACTGTGCTTGTGTGGTATCAGTCGGATAGCATGGAATCCCTGCCGGGCAACGAATAAACCGGAATAATAATAATAATAATAACAATAATACTAATGTCTGGACTTTGATCTGGCGGAGAAGACAAAAACCTGGAACGGGCTCCAATAGAAGTACAATCCTTGATGTAACGCCAAGGGTAGAGCAAAATTACCTCTCTAAAGAGAAGTGCGAAATACCGTATTAATAATAAAAATTGCAACAATAATACTTAGTTATAAGAATTATAATGAAAATTATTATTTTAATTTGTAAAATATAATAAAATATTTATTTGATTAAATCAAATAGGAGATAAATGAGCCTAATTAAAAACTTCACGATGATTGTTTATTCATATTTTGGAGGTGGCGTTAAGTTGGTGGGAATTCGCAATTTTGGCATGAACGGTCTCCTGTTCGCTGTTAATATAGGAAGCGTATTGTCTCGACGACTGGATCCTGGCTTGTATCTTTCGTATGCACAGGTGAGCTCTCTGTTGTAGTGAGGCAGTATTATCCCGCCCCTCCACTAATATTATTATTGTTCTTATTGATATAATTAAAATTGTAAGTAGTGGTGCTAATTCTATTAGTTATTATTATTAATTATAAAAACAAGTTGTACTGGAACGCGCGCGCGCCTACATCACGCATCACCACAAACCAAGCGCTCTGCTTGTTTTAGTAAGTTCTAGCTGCTGCTGATTAGCTCGATTCTATGAAAATGAGATCTGACTGTATATTTATTAAATTATATTGAATAAATGAACATTGTGTAAAATTTCAACTTTAACAAAGCTCTTACATCGACCCCATTTTCACGACAAAAACACAGCATTGCTGACGCAGCGTGTTCCATCAGTTGACCTATTAACTGTAGCAGAATTATGTACACCTTCCATTTGAAGTAATAAATAAATAAATATTAGATTATACAAAACTCTTGCACCCTCGACGTCGCGAGCTCTCGGGCTATTCCTATTGCAAAAACCTTAAACAAACACCATGTTTTCATATTCAAGATGCGAGTAGATGTGTGTGGCATTATTTACCACATACTAAACACACCTATATAGACCGGTCGTCGTAAAGTCAAAATCATCGATTTCGGTCAGAAATTTAAAACAGCAATATTACCGACTATTCATATAGGAAAAATTGCGCTGACACGATGGAGACATTAAAAAATTTATAAAACATAGGCTTCATTGTTAAAGACAATGGGTTTTAGCGAAAATTTTCATTTTTTGATGATTCTTGACTTTTTAACGCAAATGGTGCATCGGACAAAAAAAGTCGAGATATAAAAAATGAAGATTTTATCAATACGCGTCGTAGTGGCCTCTTATCTTTGACCGTTCAATTGTTATAATTAAATTAAGGGTTCTAAATTAGCATTTCTTTTCTGTACAACAAAATGTCATACGGATATTTTATTCTGCTCAAAATGTTGCATCTTGTTTATAGAATTTACAGTTTCTATTTTGTGCCGATATCTTGCGGATCTTGCAATTGTTTAAGAAAATAAGCTAATTTGTTTATCAAGGATTTACGACTTTCCATGGCATTCTTTGCACTCTCCGCCCATAGCAATCGATAAACATTGATAAAAACTGCCATTACTATGGGTAATACCCATTTTTCCTGTTTTGCTTACCCTCCGCCAAGGTAGTAAACAAATGAAATATCAGGAACATCGTATCGAAATGTATTTTCGGCAAATGAAAGATAAAAAAGGAAAGTTTTGATACTAGATAGACCTTGATCCGTTAAGTAGAACCGGAGATATAGATCATATTGCATTTACGACTGACAATAATTGTTTATTAATAAATTTCTTGAAAAAAATCTTGTGGCAACATAAAGTATTAAACTAACTAGTTTTCAATTGCCACAAAAATCCATTGGTTTTTTTCATACATTTTTTGCTTTTATAACAATTAATTTATGAACGCCGTACTTAGTTTTCTAGTGTTTACGCTCCGAGTGACTTGTGTAATTAGTTTCAGTTTAAATTTAATTGTTACAATCAAGAATGTGTGACGAGAAAAACGCAAGACACCATTTTCATATAAAACTGATCAGACTACTCAGGAAAAATATGTACATGGAAAAACGTCAGTGGCGTACCACTATTTTGGTAAAATATCAGAAGATCTGTTCGAAGGAAGGCCACTGGAGGAGCGATAAAATAACTTTTCTAATTAAAATGTGTAGTTTTATATGCTATTACTACATACCAAAATTGAAAATAATATCTAAAGGCCTTTCTGAGTTATTAGAAAATAACGATTAAAAAGAATTTCAACACCCTGTAGCAAAACATTTAAGCCGTTGCAAATATATGTTCATATGAACTTTTCTTCATAAAATGACCTAAAGAATCACACCCTAAAATATTATCACGCCGTTAAGGAACACCCTCTATAAAAAAATAATCAAACTTAAAAAAATTTAGAAGCAAAATAGAAATACCTTTAAACGATTCTTTAAACCACTTACAGCGCGTTTAAAGCCGAGCGCGCTTTGAATTTTATATATACAAAGTCGTTGCTGCGCAAGTCACTCGGAGCGTAAACACTAAAAAACGTTGTACTGCGGTCATAAATTAATTGCTATAAAAGTAGAAAATGTATGAAGAAACAAATGGATTTTTGTGACAACTGAAAACTGGTTAGTTTAATATATTAATTTTACGTTGTCAGAAGATTTTTTTAATAATTAATAAACAATTGACAGTCCGAAACGAAAAATGGTCTATATCTCCGATTCCAGTTAACGAATGGAGGTCTATTTAGGCTCAAAATTTTCCTTTTTTTATTATATTTCATTTGCCGACAATTACACTTCGATACAATGTTCATAAGCCAAGATATCTCTTTTATTTTCTAAGCAATTTTTTAAAAATCGTTGGCGGGGGGGGGAGGTAAGAAAAAGGGGCAAAACCAAACAGAAATGGTAGTTTATATCAATATTTATCGATTGCCAGGGGTGGAGAGTGCAAGAAATGCCATTGAAAGTCGCGAATCCTTGATAAAGACATTGGCTTATTTGTTTAAACAAATGCAAGATATGCGAGATATAGACACACAAAAACTGTAAATTCTATTAACAAAATGCAACATATTAACCACAATAAAATATCCGTATGACTTTTTGTTGAAGACAAAAAATTCGTTAATTTAGATCCATTAATTTGTTTATAACAATTGAACTATCAAAGATAGAAGGTCGCTATATTGATAAAACTTTCATTTTTTTATATCTTGACTTTTTTGTCCGATGCACCGTTTTCGTTAAAAAGTCAAAAAACGTAAAAAATGAAAATTTTCTCTAAAATCCGTAGTTTTTAACAATGAAGCCTGTACTTTTCTAATTCTTTGGGACTTCCTGGCACATGTATTTTTTTTCCTTTTTAACTGGTGCTCGGGGAATCTACAAAATATCACAATTAACCAGCGTGTTACTGGGAAATAACCTCTACGCCTGTGACTTTACGTCAAAGGATCAGTTAGAGGTTGCCTTTTGAAAAATAACACAAATAAGTATAAAAATTGAAATGAGAAGCGATTTATAAAAAAAGTTCTTATAAATAACCAATACCCTTTGTCGAAAAAAACTTCCATAAATATTGCAAATAACAATCAGGTACGACAAAAACCTGAAAAACGTTACACAGCCTTAATTCCTTATGTTTACGGATTATCTGAAAAGTTGCGCCATATCGGTGATAGATTTGATATTATGACGGTATTTCAAACAAACAACACTTTAAGATCTATTCTGACAAAGACGAAACTGAAAAACCACGAGCAAAATTCAAAAAACTGCATCTATAGTATTCCGTGTGAGTGCAACAAACATTACGTGGGTGAGTCATCCAGACCGTTTAGTGTAAGATTGGGGAACACAAAAATTATATCAGAAAAAACGAAATTCAGAGGTCCAAGATCTGCGAACACGCTTGGGAGAACGGACATAGAATGAACTGGGACTCGGCAAAAATGTTAACAAAAGAGGCGGATAGCAAAAAAAGAAAAATTAAAGAATCAGCGATAATAGTATCGAATGAGGATAGATGCGTGTCGAATTGTTCCGTAGATGTCTGCACAACCTGGTTGCAAATGTTAAAAGAAGACCTTCACAAACTTAACATTCTATAAAATTAAAAAAAACTGCTAAATATATCAACAGTTCTATGTAAATAGTAAGTATCTATGGATATTGAATATAACAAACATTTTTAGAGCTGTGTATTTATCATACACAGCAAAAAAATATTTTTTAAAAAAGCCTTGAAAAAGGAAACAAATTAGATTTCCGAAATGTCGGCGAAATATTTAATTTACGAAATGACATTGAAAATAAAAATCGGAATATGGTTATTGCTATCATTACAAAGAAAACTTGATAAGTTTTAGTCAAAAAAATATACAGATTGCTCATCCAACAGCAAAAGTTCAATACTAAATAGCAGTTGCTACATATGGCAGGCTTGCGCAAATACTTTTACAAATGTCCACCATGACTTAATTATTTCTTGGGATGACCACCCTGTACATTTTTCAATAAAAGTATAATAGGTGCATATGCCAGTTATTATTGCCATCTGTCACATTTTCAATCCAACATTCACGTAATGGAGTGGAAGTATAGTGGTGGTTAAATTTTTTTATTTTTTTTGAAATTTTTCAAAAATGTTGGTAAAAAATTTTTCAGATATTATTGCCATCTGTCACATTTTCAATCCAACATTCACGTAATGGAGTGGAAGTATAGTGGTGGTTAAAAATTTTTATTTTTTTTGAAATTTTTCAAAAATGTTGGTAAAAAAATTTTCAAAATTTTTTCTTCTGAAATAGGTTTAAAATGTCAAACGTAGAAATTTTAAATTTGAGTAAGAAGGAAAGTTTCCTTCTATTCTATAGTAGTGGTAAAAAAAGTTTAAAATGCCTGCCATATGTGGCAACTGCTATTTAGTATTGAACTTTTGCTGTTGGATGAGCAATCTGTATATTTTTTTGACCGCCATGCACAAAAAACGAGGGAAGTTCTGTGTAAATACCTTTACCGATTTTTTTTAATAGG
Source organism: Stenurella melanura (assembly GCA_963583905.1). Classification (NCBI taxonomy): domain Eukaryota; kingdom Metazoa; phylum Arthropoda; class Insecta; order Coleoptera; family Cerambycidae; genus Stenurella; species Stenurella melanura. The sequence continues at coordinate 46,678,754 of OY757317.1, forward strand.
TTTAGAATGCTATGAAACGTGAAAATTTTAAAGAGCAAATAAAAAAAAATCTATCTATTTTAGTGGTAAAAACTTTTTGAAAAATGTTGGTGAAAAATTTTTTCAAAATTTTCTGAAATAGATTTAGAATGTAATGAAACGTGGAAATTTTAAATTTGAGCAAAACAAATTTTTCGTCTATTCTATAGTAGTGATAAATTAAAAATCTGAAGAAATAAAAAAAATTTCCATCTATTTTAGTGGTAAAAATTTTTCAAAAATATTGGTAAAAAAATGTTCACGTCCGACGGACGGACGAACGAACTGACAGACAGACAGACAGGCAGGCAGACTGACGGAATTGAAAAACCTATATTTTCGTAATCTACGTGATCTGAAACGTCAGAATCCGAAAAAATCTCGGAGGGTGATTTTTTCTCGAATACAATACAGACAGACAGACAGGCAGACTGACGGAATTGAAAAACCTATATTTTCGTAATCTACGTGATCTGAAACGTCAGAATCCGAAAAAATCTCGGAGGGTGATTTTTTCTCGAATACAATACTTCCCTTCGCTATGCGAGGGAAGTAAAAATTAAGATAATGCCACAAATAACATTTAGACAATAATGAAGCCTGCTTTTTGTAATTTTTTTAATGTCACCATCGTGTTGAGCGCAATTTTTCCTATAAGAATAGTCAATAAAATTGCTCTTTTAAATTTCTGACAAAGAGAAAGTTACGACGACCGGACTAATAGCAACGATTAGAGAATTAACAAGATAAGATGACCGGCGAAAAACTTTGATCTTCTAGTAATGATGCCATTAACGTCGACATTTACATTGTAGTTATGGAGCGGTTGCCACAATGTGTCAATTAGGCGAAAAAGGTCAAATTAGAGCAAGAGGCCTATTATTGTGAGAAATTGACAACATTCTCCTAATACAGCTGATTGTCAAAACCCAAGATTATTAACAGGTTGTTTCATAACATACGTCACATGAAGCCATAAGTATTTCTACGATCATATATTAGGTATCAATTTATTTAATATAGATTAATTAATAATAAAATTAATTATTCATTGACAATAATTTTTAAACTTTTTTTCCACAATTTATTTTATAAAATGAAGAAAAGTGAGTCACACGCGGCTGTCACCGAGGGCTATCCGTGACGTAGCACTAGCCGATTCTTACGAGACAACCTGTGTTATAATTTTCTAAAATTCATTCAGTGCGTACCCGATAAATCCTGAAACCGTTTGCGTTGGTTGCTGTGTCCCTTTAATTTGGAGTTAACAACAAATCTTCGTCTATCGTCTTCTCTAGCTCACTGTCTTATCTTGTTAATTCTCTAATGTTTGTCTAGAGTCCACAACAAGTACGAACTGGCTTCTTGAGGGTTACATATATTAAATACACAAATATTTCGGAAACTCCACTATACGGATGGTATTATATACGCCAAATGACATAATTTTTTCTGCTGAGGCTTATTGCAATCAATTTAATTTGTATTGCGAATTCTAAAATAGTTTGCATTATTCAACATACATTGCAACATATTATTTAAATGTGATCTTAAATAACTACTGGCCGTAATGTTTATATGAGGCTATAGAAACGAATCCTTTATATGTTCTATTTATTACTTGTATAAAATCGTAAATAACGCAATCAATCAGAAATGACAATTTAATATTGGACAACTCAAGGTGATAGCGGTATCCCAGACAGCACATGATATCCTGAGGATATCCCATTATAGTCCCGTTGTCCCAGGTTTGGGATTATCCCAGAGACATATCCCTAGATCATACCAGGGTTAACTTGACTGGAAACTAATGTCCTGTAAAGATTCAATAGTGGATATCCGTAGGATATCCGCAACTGATTGCCTACGGATATCCTGATGGGATATCGGCATCCTATAGGTGTACTAAATACGTGTATCCTACGGATGTAACAGAATCGGTATCCCTATGTTATCTTGTCCAGATTGCCCAAGAATGTCCAATCATGGGTGCATTTTCGTCATCTTTTTTTATGAAATATATTTCTACAAATATAGTAAAACATAAAATTATGTTTATTTAGGCATTTATGCATTAAACAAATAAAAAATAATTGCATGTGAGGGAATCGAACCACGGACTTCTTGAATCGTAAGCAATAATAAATCAATAGAAAGGTATACCAGTTAGCTGTGACGTACATAACATGACGTCAGAATTACTTTAAACTATATTGATAACTTCGGCCATGACTATGACTTTCTTCCTTTACTACTAAATACGCTTTACCTTTTCAACACATACCTAGTTACTCATAATTTGAGCATGCGCACAGTGCATGACGCCATCATGATATCTGTGTCATCGATACCGAATATCGATTCATGGTCGTCAGGTCGTCGCGCTCGCTATCAACATAAAATAATAGTTCTAGATTTCTTTATTTGTTTATGTCAAGAATTAATTACATATAGTTGATAAAAGTGCAGCAAGTGGTCTACGTAGTATAAAGCAAGGTATGTAATATTGCAATTATTTTATTTTCATCAATTGTGTTAAAATTAGCTTTTACATAATCTTACAATTTTTTTAAAGAAAACTTGTTGTCATATATGTAAGTATCAATTAATCTGATGAACGTTTATTAGTGATTAAAATATAGAGGGCATTGGTGATGGAAAACGCCCACACATGTGATATTAGAAATGATTGTAAAACCTAAGTTAATTAATAAAGTTTTATTAAAAATATCTTGATAATCTAATTATTAAAAATCAAAATAAAATATAACACTTGTGTAATGATTTATTTAGTTATATAAGAATGTTAAGCTAAATGTAGGTACAATTTTATGTACATTAATTCTGTGTCCATATCGGTATCTATTTTGATAGACCAAGTATTATACTTGCTATATTTATTGCTTTTACTCTTACATTAAATTAGACTAAGATAATGTTCCAGCATGGTATATAAAGTAAGTACCAATATAAATATAGAAGCAAACTCTGCAGAAATAAGGTTACCTCTATCAGAATAGAATACAGAAGACTATAGAAACATGGTTGGAACACGCAACTCATAGAAAACAATGGAAATAAGGAAAATATTAGGACTGAATATGCACTTCTTTTTTAATTTAGGTAGTTGTAAAGAACAGTGGCGGCCGGTGAGATTTAGGTTAGCCCTATTGCAATATTGAATGATGTGGAACCCAGGCCATACTTTGGACCATGACTATCAACGCCAAATGAAGAAGTTATGCCAAAAAAAATAACATTTTATTTTAAATTGATTTTTGATGTATATAATATTTCGGTGTGACTTAATAACAAGTAAAAATGTCTTAATGGAATTTAAAATGTCAAATAATTATTTTTTAGATATTATTATGAATTCCAAGGGGGTGTACCCCTTGGAACTGGAGATGATACGCCTATGCCTACTAATAGTGATTGGAAAGATTCTAGAAAGAGCCATGGACTTTTCTAGATTGTGGTTGGAGAAGATTCTGGTTTAATCTAGAGGTAATTTCGGAGTATATAAGGCGCGATTACCAGCGCGGAAGGAGGAGTTTATTAAAGAAGAAGTTTATTTTAGAAGTGACACGTTCGGTAAAAAGTGAGGTTAAATAAAGTGTAAAGGTTATTTTGAATGTTTGAAGTATTGTATAGTCAGTAAATTATTAAATAAAGTGTTAGTGGTGTTTATCTCTTGTTGAAATTATTTAGAACCCACGGATTCATACAGGGTGTTTCCTAAAAGATGAATAAACGCAACAATATTTTATCACATATTATGTAATAAATCTATTCTGAGAATAATATTCTGCAAAATAATTCAGAATTTGTATAAAGTGAGTTTTAAGATATAAATCTTATACTCTTATCTGCAAAATATCAACACATTTATTATCATAGAAGTGGTAGTGGAAGCCACTTTTCAGAACTCCAATACAAATGGTACAAAACGATACCTAGGAAATCTCCGTTCAGTAACCTAGTAACTTAGTAGCCATTAGAGTAGAAGTTTGCTTTCATACCATGTTAGCAGCTTGTCACTCTATTATATCTTCCAGTGCGGTGGAAACTGTTAGAATTTTATGTCAAAATGACATTTTTGCTACATATATGAGATTTTAATGCCCCAATATTTCCAACATAAGCTTACAATTAGCAAAAATATTATCTCGGAGCAAAACAGACTTAGTAGCGTACCAAGTTGTTAACATTGTTTGAAAGCAACTTGCAGTCTGGCTATTTAGGTAAACTACGGCTCTGAAAGCCTAGAATGATATCCTATGGATAGCATATAACAGATCCTCTAAGTATCGTAGGTTAATCCTGAGGATATACAAGAATACCTTCGTGGTATACCCTGAGGATATGGAAAGTAGTGCCACTTCTGGATCCCAAGAATATCCCTCGCATAATTTGGGATATTCTCAGGATATTGTTATATCCTGGCTTTTATATCCCTAGGATGGCCGTTGAATAACCTTGTGCTGTCTGGGATTTATTTGAATTTTTCTAAAAATTATTTGCTAATAAACGTTTGAGACGCCGTAATACGAAAATAAATACAAATCGGATTATAACTTTTGTGTTTTTAGTCGCATCCTTATGTGTAGTAAACACTTTCGGAGTTTGGCACATTTCTCTCACCTCAACCTTTATATGTCCCTATAACATAAGCAACGAAACTACCAAATATCAACAAACAATAAATGGCTGTACACTGGGGACTGATCTCTGCCGCACCCGGTAATAAGTAACATAATAATTATTCCTTATACTAATTGTTTTAGGGATAACGAATTACTTTACAATATCATGGTTACTCTTCCTAATGTTCATCATGACAATACAGATAATTGGGGATTAGTAATAGACAGGTAAATATAATTATAGCTTTGTAGTTACATAAAAATTAATAAAATAATTTGTTTCAGGGAGAGTCAGTTGCTTGTGGAACACTGGTATGGATATACTCTTGATGAAAAAGCAATTGGTCTGTCAATTTCTCGTGAATTAGCTCATCAGTGGTTTGGAGACTTAGTTACATTCACTAGTTGGTCGGAAATATTTGTCAGTAAAGGTCTTTGTGCATATTTTCAGACACGTATGGTATACGAGGTAATTGTCGCTTAAAGTTTTATATTGTAGATAGTGTAGATAGATTTTCTGAGGGACTCGTCAATATTTTTGATGTAAAAAGACGCCGGTAGTGTTTTTTGCAATGGTGAGTGAATATTCTCACTATCGAGAAGTTCGTTGTAACTTGTAGAGACGATGAAGACGAAAAAAGGAGAATGCTTAATTACTTGGGTATATTGCTACTAACTACTATCTGTCGTATCTCGTAGATCTATGATGCACTTTTGCTTATCTAATTGCTGTCTTAAGAATTAACACTGTCTTGATGCTCTCTCAGAGAAAATATTACCTCTCTAAACTCTGTGAAGAACCAGCTTCCAGAACTTTCATTTCAAAAGAACCTTTGGTATAAGATTCTTTAAGTTCGTTTGCCCCTTGACACAGAATTTCACGAAAGTCGTAGAACTGAGTAGGTAGTCAATGAGAGACTGGAATTCATTTTATATTTATTGATTCTATGAGAGAAAATGGTGGGAACATTGCCCATTGAAGTGAATGAGTTGAGATATTGCCGGTGCCCCCCCCCCCAATCTTTGAGTATGCTCTTTTTGACCATTTCTCGTGGTAATGCTCGGTAATGCGTGTTTGGAGGGGACGTTTAGTGACAAGGGAAGAATTATGACAGGGGGAGGGCCCTAGCAATTCTTCAGGGTGGAGAAATGTTTTTACATTCAATCGAGATATGGGGGACATCAATTTGCGAAAAGTCCACCCCCAAAGAGGGTGAAGCAAAAAAAAACTTTCCTGCCATTTTCTGGCCCAAGAAGAGTTTTAAACAGTAATTTCCAAATCAACACTTTTTACAGATCCTTTTTGAACTTGAGTAAGAAGGTTTTCATCCATTTGGTTCAAGTTATATGCGGAGTTTCTGCTGTTGCCGACATATTGACAGCATATCATAGGCCAACCAATTTAGCATATGATTTATAAAAAACTGGAATTAATTACAAAACATTTCAAACTTCGATGAAAGTTGTAGGTTCACAAGATGTAAAATTCTGCCCCCTCTTACGAAGCCGGTAAGATTGTTTAAATTGCAAAATATAAATCTTATTTTTACCATCCGGCCACTTTGACAGCCCATATCTCGGAAACGGGAGCTCGCACTAACTTATGCATAGCGCCGTTTAATTTCTCATTCCAGTTTCTACCACAAAAGGATCTGTTGAGCCTCCACGGCAGCTCGTTTTCGAGCAACGGGTGCCAAATTGGGTCCGTGTCGCTCGAGAAGCAGGATCCTCGGACCTTTCATTTTGATGGCCCATACCTCCCATACCCGGTTTCTTAAAAAATGCATGCCCCACATCATTGGATGGAAAATTTTATTTGCAATCGATTCAGCCTAAAAAAGGGGGGTCAATTTTGTCTGGAGAAGTTAGGGTACTTTTAGCGGAGAAGTGTCGAAATCGCGTTAATTATTTAAAAGTTTAAATGCAAGAACTTCTAAGAAAGCGAAGGCCAACAAAAATCTGAATTTAGGGATACGCAGGAAGGCGAGGGAAATCGAATGGCGTAAACCGCAGCTCGATATCTGCTTCTGTTCTCGAGATAGGGCCTCCGGAAGCGCGAAAAAATTCGATTTTTACCTTCGATTTCTCGTTAAATTTTTCACTATAAAACATTATCGGGTCTTTGTGAGCCTTAGTTTGGTCGATATAGCCCTCGAAGCTGGGCCGTGTGGCTCGAGAAGCGAAACCCTCGTATCTTTCACTTTGGTGGCCCACATCTAGCGTCCGGAGCGGCGTAAGGTATTCGCGCCCGACATCACCAGATTGGAAATTTAATTTTCAATCGATCTAGCCTAAAAGGGCGATCAATTTAGTCTAGAAAAAGTTAGAGCTGTTTATGTGGAGAGGTGTCGAATTGTTTATTTTTTGGAATTTAAATAATCTTGCCAGCTTCGTAGGACAGGGCATTTTTTTTTCTTGCGTGAACATACAACTTTCATCAAAGTTTGAAATGTTTTGCAGTTAATTCCAGTTTGTTGTGACTGGTATTCCAACTAGCACAATTAGTCGTGGGAACGTAGCAATGACTATTGTAGGCACTTTAAAGTGTTTTGGTACCAGTCACAGGCACGTAATAGGAACGTTCCTAATACGTGTTTATGACCAAAATGGGGAATATCTTTTGGTGACGATAACGTTCCAGCCACATTCCTGGAATTTGTCTGGCTACGCTCCAATGACGATGTTGCTCCGGAGCGGCGACGTGGCGGCGTAGACGCCGCAACTTTCAGAAAACTTTACCACTCCCTACTCTTTCAAATCGATGTTGCCCCTTCTTTGCCTTGCAACCGATTTTATTATATTTATGTTTCATTCTTACATATGATTCTTGTTCTTGTTCATGTCCCTAGCTCAGAAATTTAATAGAATATCAGAAGGTAATATTAGAGAGCGAAACTTGTGCTATTTTCCAATGGTCTAAGGGTTACAATTAAAACGAATGCAATTTTACTGACAAAGATAATGATAAAACGTCCGAATCTAACCACGCGCCTTTAAAATATGCATTTTTTAATGAAAACATTGTTTTTAAAATATGTAATGTCATGCGAGAATATGACACACTAGATGCCGAAACCTGTTTTTTATTGTTCTTCGGAACTTGACACTACTTTTTATGTATTCATTTGTTGCATTTGGTGAAGAAATTGCGATAAATTAAATTTATTAGTCAGTTGTGAAATTATGGTTCATGTGTTATAATAATGGCGTCGATAATTTTGGTCATCAACATGGCATATTTCAGAAAATATGACTTTAAGGTCGTTTTCACCAAGAAATGCTACTTGAAAATAATTGAGACTTGGCGATAGTGACGAAAACTGCAAATACGTAACTTTAAAGTTATATTTACCACAAATCTGCGAATGGAACTGTAGCATCACTTTAAAGTCGTAGCAAAGTTGTGACTACCACAAATTACCTCTTCAAAGTTGCAGCTGCTACTTTATGGTTACATTTCTCCCGCTATTGATTCGGAACGTACGTGTTAGCCGTACGTTCAGGTCTAGACTGAACGCGTTCCTAGCTTTTGCTGTTTATCATTTACCTAACTTCATATTGAAAAACCTATCAGCTGTCGCAATTTACTTCTATGCAGCCATATATCAACGACTTAATAAACATAAACCTTGTTGGTATAATATACTATTACAGTGATAGATAACATAGAAAGAAAAGGTAGGTGTAATAAAACTGTGTTGAAATATTAAATTTCGTTGCCTTATTTTGAACATAAAATGTTGCATAGCATGAATATAGCAGCATATAATTCTAGTCTAGGTTAGGCAAACATATTATATAGGTTAGGTTTGTTGCATTAACTTTATCTATGGTCAACATTGGGAACTAGATGGTGAAATTTACTTCATGGTAAATTTCAGAGGTGACGTGCACTTTGTAGTAGCCGTACACAGTTCTGTCGTAGCAGTAACGTCATTAACACCTATGAATATTACTTACAAGTTCCACTACTTTAAAGAAATAGTGAAGGTTCCCAGAACGTCGCGGCAACTATTAAAGCTACTTGAAGGTGATTGCAACTTTGAAGTCACATTTCAGTGATGCGAGTTAGTCGCTGCTACTATAGTTTACCACCTTCAAGTTCTGAAAACCCAAAAGTCGTCACACTGGTAACTACCACGTTCCCATGTACCACGAAAACTACGTAGAAGTTGCATAACTATAAAGTAATCATTAGTGGTAGAAACTACGAGGCAGGGACTGTAGACTTGTCAAATGAAGTTATTTTTACACCAAAGTTGTAAATTTAGTGGCAATTACGTAATGGTTACTCATACGAAGTTCCTATCTCAGTTACTGTGTCTTTGGTGCTAGTTGGGATATAACCTCTATACTGGAATTACCTCTATTTCATATTCGAGATGCTCCCATGTAGATGTCAGCAAGGTACCTTTTTACGAATCATTGTATGAATGAAAATTATTTTAAAATTGAAATTTGATTATTACGTATAAGGAAAGCTGGACCTGTTTGGCATCGGTATCCGCCCCCAAAGCTCAGAAATACGGAGGAGTCCATTTCTTTATAAACGAGAAGACGGTTTCTGCAACTTCTTCGATTTTCGATAAGAAAATTGCATTTAACGGTACATTAGTATCGTCATATTTTCATTGCTGTTTCGAAAAGACTTCTAAGTTATTCTTTCTCTGCATTTTCAAAAGACTCCCTTCAAGTTTAAAACTCACAACAATTCTTGAAGGCGTTTTTACGTCTGTTACGTGAGTTAGAATTTTTCCCTACTCCAATTTTATTGCAATTTTTAAAATTATGGTAAAACAGTGACTGCATTCTACTACACTAGCACTAGCTACGTGAAGACTGGCCAATTATTGTCATAATAGGTGTTACCTTGGCACATTTAGGGATTTTTTTTTTCACTTTAGTCCTGTCAACGGAGCCCTAAAATGAAAACCTCTAAATCTCTAATTTAAATGCTAATGAATGGAAGGGGTAGAAAACACCCCTTTTATCACGGGTTCCGTAACTTGTAGAATTTGATCAAAAATGAAAAAAACAATACCTTTTCTGGTCCAAAATAGAATGTTTTTACTCTTGTGAATTTTTTCGAAAAATTCATAATTTTCGAGAATTCCTTATATGAAATTGTAGCGCTTTAAAAATATGTAATTTAAAAACGTATACTTTGAGGCCTTCTAAGCATTTTCTATCTCATGGAATATTTCTGTAACTTGCTAATTTCCGAGTTACAGGCAGTTTTTCGCGAATAATGTACTACATTGTTTGCACATTAAAAGATACATGAAAATTCGACAAATGAGCGTGATTTATATACACTTTACATAAAGTACGGCCTAAATTCATTAATTCTAAATACAAAAATATTATCGCAAGAAACTCGAACCGGTCGCTTTTTGTGTTTAATTGCTCAACCTTTGCTTTGGGTTTTTTAGCTATGACGTCATCGCCGTTTCGGTTATGACGTCATTTTCTATTTATAATGGAACGCCCTGTATGTTTTTTCATTTTTAAACTCACTATGGACATTCGAATTTAAAAATATATAAGTACTACTTTATTATAAGTTAAGATCTACAGACACTTGTAAATATTCTTTTTGAAGGTAAATAACACAGGGTCTACAAAAAAAGTGTCCTGTCTTTGCAATCAAACCCATCATTTTCTAAGTATTTTGGTGCGCTGTAGCCAAATTTGGTAAAAAAAAAATTCTACCCCGTAAATTTTTCTCTACACCCTCATATAACCCCCATAAACTCTTATAGAGGAGATTCTTTGAAATATTTTGTTCAATTATTTTTTATGACCTTCGTATTTGTTTTTTGGGTCGCTGACTATGAATCTGAAGTCAAAAATAAATTTAGACTTGACACGTGTTAATGAGCTGTCAAATTTCATCAAGGTAAAAGTTGATAACACTGGCCTACATAATAACAAAATTTTCTGCTCCAAGGACCAAGGACTAAATCTATCATTCCTTAATTGTGTGCTGAATCCGAATTTTCAATTTAAAAATTTTCTATCTCGTAGATTTCGAGTAATCCGCGGTTTGTATTGTCAAAACAGCATTTTGGCAATAAAAATCACGATTTGCTCGAAATCTACGAGGTAGAAAATTTTTTAAATTGAAAATTCGGATTCAGTACACAAAAATATATAAGAAATGATAGGTTTAGCCTTCAAGTCGAACTTTTTATTTGTGTAGATCTGTGCCTGTGCATAGATATTCTTGTGTTCGTGCCCTGTCTCCATACCCAATCATCATAAGAACTTCTATTCGCTGAGTGGGCTGTTAGAATTAATAAAAAAAAAAGGTGATTTTCGAGAAGTATCATCTCCAAAAGATTTTATTACATAGAATGCATCTTTTAGGTATAAAAACTTGAAATAAATCATAGTCCGTATGCACAGAATGACGGGGAAAATACCAAAAAATGCATAAGTATGCAAAAAAGTGCATTTTTTGCGGTTTTTGTGCATTTTCCAAGGGTTTTTCAAGGATATTCATTTAAGATTCATAAAAATTAGAGAAAACTGGTTTGTTTTAGTATTACACAAGCCTTAAGTAACATATTGGGCCATTTAAGACCCTTTAAGGGCTGATTGTAGACATTAAACGCATCCAAAAGTGCATAATTTGCATCTGTTTTTAAAAAAATTTAATAATTGCTCTAAAATTAATAAAATATCGTCCAAATTTTATACTCGGGAGTTTCGAGGTCACTAATTACGAATTTGAAGAGAAAATCGGGAAATTCAAAATGGCTCACTGGTAATGGCGCGAAATTAAATTTTAAAAGTACATTTTTACTTCCCTCGCATACCGAAGGGAAGTATTGTATTCGAGAAAAAATCACCCTCCGAGATTTTTTCGGATTCTGACGTTTCAGATCACGTAGATTACGAAAATATAGGTTTTTCAATTCCGTCAGTCTATCTGTCTCTGTCTGTCTGTCTGTCTGTCTGTTGATGCATTAACTAAAAAACTACTTGACGGAGAGCAGTGAAATTTGGTAGCTGGTTGTCCCTACTGACAGCAAAGAAATGGTAAAATTATCACTGGAAAATATACAGAGTGGACCGTCCAAACGGAATAACTAGTGAAAAAAAATTTTTTTTTACTCAAATTTAAAATTTCCACGTTTCATGGCATTCTAAGCCTAATTAAAAAAAAAAAATTGAAATTTTATTTACCAACATTTTTGAAAAATTTTTTACTACTAAAATTTTTTTCTTTCTTCAAATTTAAAATTTCCACGTTTCATGGCATTCTAAGTCTGATTTAAAAAAAATGCTTTGAGCATTTTTTTTACCAACATTTTTGAAAATTTTTTACCACTAAAATGGATGGAAATTTTTTTTATTTCTTCAAATTTAAAATTCCCACGTTTCATAGCGTTCTAAATTTATTTAAAAGAAAAATTAGAAATTTTATTTTAGTATTTTTAAAAAATTTTACCACTAAGACAGAATTTTTTTTTCTTTGTTCAGATTTAAACTATCCACGTTTCCATGGCATTCTAAAACTATTCAAACGAATTTAAAAATGTTTTTGAAAAAAAAAAAATTGAACATATTTTTATTTTATATTGTCTGTAATTGTTTATTTGTGGCATATTCAGATTTTCTTACTTTTTATTGGGTATTTTGCCACTGAAAAATATTTAAAAATTTTAATGAAAAAACCTCTGCGCCAAACGGATCAGACAGAGGTTGGTTCTTGGGTACTTGACTGTTTCAAAAAGTCTCACACCTAAAAATATATAAACTAGAACAATGTTATAAACTAAAAACTGAAAATCAAAGCTATAGGTAGTTAACGTTTCGGAAGAGAATCTACTTCCGTTCTCAAAACTTTTTTGGCCGTCAACCATGACAGTTCTTTGTTTATGTATTTCCATAGTCACGTGAGACATTAAATTATATTTATCTTATTTTTACTTACTTCGTCTCTAAGGATGGGCAACCAACTAGTACAAAAATCTATTGAATAATTAGAAACGCATCTATCCTCGTTTAATAAAATAATCGCGGATTCTTTAAGTTTTCTTTTAGTTCCGTTGCTCTCTTTTTCCAAAATCTTCGCCGAGTCCCATTTAATTCTATGATTATTATCCCACGCGTGTTCACAAATTTTGGATTTTTCAAATTCTCCCCTTCTAGCGTAATTTCTATGTTCACCAAGCCTTACGTTGAAAGGTCTAGATGATTCACCCACGTAATGTTTTCCGCACTCACACGGAACACTATAAATACAATTTTTTGAATTTTGAACAATATTTGGAGGTTTGGTTCTCGATAAAACCGATCTTAGCGTGGAGCCCGTTTGAAAAACCGTTCGTGCGGAAAACCTATTCCCAATTTTTCGTAATTTATCCGATAAACCATGTATATATGGAATTACTGTTATTGACCTGAATACCTCAGGTTGTGATAGTATATTCTCTCTACTACCAGTGTTCAATAACTGACTATCAACAAAAGTCTCAGGATATTGATTATTTAATAAGACAGTTTTTATAAATTGTTTTTGAATTGGCTTGAATTATGCGTTAACACCAAAGGCTATTCCTAAATTTGATATAATAACTGCAATTGAACAGGCTGCACAGAAGCTTCCATTAGATGATGCTAATGAATACCGAATTCGTTCTGAAATTGAATTAGAGAAACAATATAAGACTAAAGATAATTTAACATCCGATGAAAAACGTTCCATTTCATCTCTAAAAAATGATCATAGCATTAAAATTTTACCAGCTGATAACGGCAATGCCACGGTAATCTTAGATACAGCTATATATGATACAAAAATTACGAACTTGATAAATGATGGAAATTATTCCAAATTAAATAAAGATCCTACAAATTCTTTAGAAAACAAAATATATAGAGTCTTATTTAAACACAAAAACGAATTTACAGATATTGAACGAAAGATGTTAACTCCACATCACAGCAAGCCTCCTCATTTCTATGGTTTGCCAAAAATTCATAAACCTGACATCCCCTTAAGACTAATTGTGAGTTCAATTAATTCTCCATGTAGTAAACTCTCAAAATATTTATTAAAAATCCTAAATCCTCTATCAGGTTCCTCCAAGTCTTATATTAAAAATAGCAAACATTTTTTGGAAAAGCTGTCAGAAAATCATTTTAACAATAATCATCTAATGGTCAGTTTTGATGTAGTAAGCCTATTTACAAATGTTCCTGTAGATAAAACATTAATAATAATTAAAAACAAATTGCAACAAGATGGGAATTTGGCGAATAGAACTAAGTTAAGCATTGAAACTATAATGGAATTACTTACACTTTGCATTAAAACAACATACTTTCAATTAAATAATGACTTCTATCAACAAGACTTTGGGATGGCCATGGGTTCTTCATTATCTCCAATATTAAGTAACATTTTCATGGAAAATTTCGAGGAAAGTAATATTAATAATCTAGCTTATAAACCCATTGTATGGTGGGGATATGTAGATGACCTTTTTGCTATATGGCCTTATAGTAAAGAATGTTTAAGTAATTTTTTGAATCAGATTAACGAAAAGGAACCTTCAATTAAATTTACAATAGAAATAGAGAATAATAATGAATTACCTTTCTTAGACATTTTAATTAAAAAATTAGATAACACATACCAAAACAGTGTGTATAGAAAACAAACACACACAAACAGATACTTAAATTTCAATTCAAATCAACATATTAGTGTTAAGAAAGGTGTTGTTAAGTGTTTGTATGACAGGGCCAAAATTATTTCTTCAAATGATGTAATATTAAGGAACGAAAAACAATTTATAAAAACTGTCTTATTAAATAATCAATTTTGTTGATAGTCAGTTATTGAACATTGGTAGTAGAGAGAATATACCATCACAACCTGAGGTATTTAGGTCAATGGCAGTAATTCCATATATACATGGATTATCGGATAAATTACGAAAAATTGGGAATAGGTTTTCCGTACTATCCGTACGAACGGTTTTTCAAACGGGCTCCACGCTAAGATCGGTTTTATCGAGAACCAAACCTCCAAATATTGTTTAAAATTCAAAAAATTGTATTTATAGTGTTCCGTGTGAGTGCGGAAAACATTACGTGGGTGAATCATCTAGACCTTTCAACGTAAGGCTTGGTGAACATAGAAATTACGCTAGAAGGGGAGAATTTGAAAAATCCAAAATTTGTGAACACGCGTGGGATAATAATCATAGAATTAAATGGGACTCGGCGAAGATTTTGGAAAAAGAGAGCAACGGAACTAAAAGAAAACTTAAAGAATCCGCGATTATTTTATTAAACGAGGATAGATGCGTTTCTAATTATTCAATAGATTTTTGTACTAGTTGGTTGCCCATCCTTAGAGACGAAGTAAGTAAAAATAAGATAAATATAATTTAATGTCTCACGTGACTATGGAAATACATAAACAAAGAACTGTCATGGTTGACGGCCAAAAAAGTTTTGAGAACGGAAGTAGATTCTCTTCCGAAACGTTAACTACCTATAGCTTTGATTTTCAGTTTTTAGTTTATAACATTGTTCTAGTTTATATATTTTTAGGTGTGAGACTTTTTGAAACAGTCAAGTACCCAAGAACCAACCTCTGTCTGATCCGTTTGGCGCAGAGGTTTTTTCATTAAAATTTTTAAATATTTTTCAGTGGCAAAATACCCAATAAAAAGTAAGAAAATATTTTTAATTTATTTATCACTACTATAAATAGAATAGACGAAAATTTTTTTTTGCTCAAATTTAAAATTTACAAGTTTCATGACATTCTAAACCTATTTCAGAAAAAAAAATGAAAATTTATTTCACCAACATTTTTCAAAAAGTTTTTCCACTAAAATAGATCGATTTTTTTTATTTGCTCGAATTGGTATTTACACAGAACTTCCCTCGTTATTTGTGCATGGCGGTCACTCTAAAAAATTAATAATTACGAAATGACTGAGAATAATAATCGGAATATAGTTATTGCTATTATTACAAAGAAAACTTGATGAGTTTTGGTCAAAATAATATACAGATTGCTCATCCAACAGCAAAAGTTCAATACTAAATAGCAGTTGCCACATATGGCAGGCATTTTAAACGTTTTTTTACCACTACTATAGAATAGAAGGAAACTTTCCTTCTTGCTCAAATTTAAAATTTCTACGTTTGACATTTTAAACCTATTTCAGAAGAAAAAATTTTGAAAATTTTTTTACCATTTTTTAAAAATTTCAAAAAAAATAAAAAAATTTAACCACCACTATACTTCCACTCCATTACGTGAATGTTGGATTGAAAATGTGACAGATGGCAATAATATCTGTCATATGCACCTATTATACTTTTATTGAAAAATGTACAGGGTGGTCATCCCAAGAAATAATTCAGTCATGGTGGACATTTGTAAAGGTATTTGCGAAAGCCTGCCATATGTGGCACCTGCTATTTAGTATTGAACTTTTGCTGTTGGATGAGCAATCTGTATATTTTTTTGACCAAAACTTATCAAGTTTTCTTTGTAATAATAGCAATAACTATATTCCCATTATTATTTTCAATGTCATTTCGTAAATATTAATTTTTTAGAGTGACCGCAATGCACAAATAACAAGGGAAGTTCTATGTAAATATCTTTACCGATTTTTTTCACATAAAATATATACAAAGCAAATAAAAAAATGAATTTACGTCTTTTTTTAATCAAATTTTCAATTTTCATTGTAAAAAAAAATTTCAAGCATGTTCTGCAAATAATAATAGTAATAATAAAGGGGGGGAGGGGAAAATGCAAAAAAAATAAAAATTAAAAATTTAGTTAAGAAAAGACGTAAATTCATTTTTTTATTTTCTTTGTATACATTTTATGTGAAAAAAAGGAAAAAATGTACTTTTAAAATTGAATTTAGCGCCATTATCAGTCAGCCATTTTGAATTTTCCGATTTTTTCTTCAAATTTGTAATTAGTGACCTCCAAAACCCCCGAGTATAAAATTTGGACGATATCTTATTAACTTTAGAACAATTATTATTTTTTTTTTAAACGGATGCACTTTTGGAAGCGTTTAATGGCTACAATCGGCCCATAAAGGGTCTTAAATGGCCCAATATGTTACTTAAGGCTTGCATAATACTAAAACAAACCACTTTTCTTAAAGTTTTATGAATATCTTTGACAAAGCCTTGGAAAATGCGCAAAAACAGAAAAAAATACACTTTGTTTGCACAATTATGCATTTAGGCACTGTCCCTGTTATTCTGTGCGCACGGACTATGATTTTTCAAGTTTTTATACCTAGAAGATGCATTCTATGCAATAAAATCTTTTGGAGATTAAACTTCTTGAAAATCACCTTTTTTTTATTAGTTCCAACGGCCTAGAGATACAGACGCACGCATTGTTATAAAGCAGAAGGCACAAATTAATAAGCAGTTATTAATTTAACACTGACAAGACAGAACTGTAGATAGGGTTTTGTTTCTCCGTTAGATATGATGCTGATCGTACCAGCATACTTAAGAAATATTACAAAAAAACCTATTCGGCTACTCGCCTTTGTAGGGTCTTCTAAAAACATGCTTTATAAAAATGAAATCCAGACCTTAAGTTAATGATGTTATTATTTACTATTAATTTACTATTTTATTGTAAAATATCCCAATAAAACAGCAATTATTTAACTTCAAAAAAAATATCTTCAAATGTCTGTAGCTTCGAACTTATAAACTCTAGACCCTAAGAACTATATGCTTTTGCATTCAGATTTACATAAAGTCTTAAAATAAAACATATACAGGGCGTTTCATTAAAAAAGGGGAAATGACGTCATAACTGAAGCAGCAATGACGTCATAGCTAAAAACCCAAAGCAAAAGTTGGGCAATTAAAAATAAAAATCGACCTGCTCGAGGTTTTTGCCATAATATTTGCGTATTCAGAATTAACGAATTTATTCCATACTTTATGTACACAGTGTATATTATTATAAAAAGATATGAAATCTATATAGTTATACTGTTTTTAAAGGTTCAATATAATTTTTGAATTGAAAATGTGCAAAAAAATGTAGTATGTTATTTATTGCGAAAAACTGCTTGTAACTCGGAAAATTAGCAAATTACAAAAAACTTCCAAGAAACAGAAAATGATTAGAAGGCCTCAATGCATACATTTGAATTTTTTCAAATTTTTAATAACATATTTTTAAAGCGCTACAATTTCAAAGAAAGGGGTAGTTTTCATATTTTTCTAGAAGAAATAGGTGAAAACGCACTTTACAGAAAAGTTGCAAATAAAAAAATTTTTGCATTTCGATGATACATTGACCTGAATTTTTTCAGATATTTTTTCAACTTATACATTTCTCCTCCCCCACATTTAGGAATTTCCAGTGGCCATATCTCGAAAAATATGCATTTTTTGAAAAAGTTCACAAGAGTAAAAACACCTTAATTTGGGACAGAAAAGCTAAATATGTTATTTTTGACAGAATTCTCCAAGTTACGGAACCTGTCACAAAAGGGGCGTTTTCTACCCCATTCCGTACATTTTCTACTCTAATCTTTTTTTAAACTTTTTTATTAACGTCATGACACATTGCACAAGGTTTCATCAAAATCCATTCATCAGCACTTAAATTAGTGCTGAAACCCGTTGATTGGACTACGTGTAAGCAGATAGATTTTCAAACTATTTTTGTACAGTAAGATGAAGGATTAATTTGTGTGTTAGTGTACCTGAATACTGTGAATACACATAGACACATTTTTACACAATTGTCTTTGTGCATAAAACTAGATTTAGTTCCCTATGCATTTTTGACAGATATAGGAAAGGGAGAAAGTCATAGATAATTGCCTCTGTCATGTCAGTACCTGATGTGGAAACATATAATAAATATATAAAAGACAAATGTTGTAATTAATGTTTTAAAAACAAAAACCAATATATTTTTCCTACTTTTACAGTAGAAATCTTAGAAAGAACCTATGCAATATATAAGTTGATATCACGTAACAATTTAATGATGGAAATATAAGGAGTTTTCAAAAATGCACGAACTCGGTCCGCAGATTCCACAATTTTTAAATGCAATTTGATTTTACTCCCAGCAACTGAAACTTTGCACACAAGTAGTTCATGACAAGCTAATCAAAATTGTATTCAAACATATTCTTTATAGGATATTGCAAACAGAAAACAAAATAACTATCTATGAGAACAAAAAGAAACATTATGTGTAAAATTATTAATTAAATCTTTGCATCCTTTGCATTTTTTGCTGTTTGCAACATCGTATAAAGAATATGTTTCAATACAGTCATAAGCAAACAAATAATTATTCACTTTTAAACAAGCTAATTAAATATCTCCACCTTCACAAAAAAATTTAATAACACGATTTCGAGATATTGGTCGAACAAGGTCTTACTTTCGACGAAATTACGACTTTCTTTGGCTAATATCTCGAAATCCTGTAATTAAAATTTTTAAAGAGAGACTTTTAACTGGCATGTTATAAACTATCTCTCTGCAAATTCAAGACAAAAATATAACTAGGGAAGGGGGCTGAGGAAAAAAGTTACACCCTGTATATTACCGCCCCTGTAGGTGTACTAGCCATGAAAGTGATTGTGCTAGGGTGTGCTAGCTGTAAGCAAGACAAAAAAAATAATGGGGGGGGGGTGGTGAGGAGAAAACTATTACCGCCCTTGTAGGTGTGCTAGCTTTGAAAGTAGTTGTGCTATGGTGTGCTAGGTGTTAATAATATATTCGAGAGGAAAAATAACTGGCGAGGGGGGTAGCGTCAACTTGCTCCCCCCCCTATTTATTATTTGCGCCGGGGTGTGCTAGCTTTAAAAATAGTTCTGCTAGGGTGTGCTAGATCTAAACATTGTATGCTAGCAAATTGAAGAACAAAAAATAACTGGTAGAGGCCAAGTTGACTGACCCATCTGCAACTCAGAAACGGATTAAAAGATGTAAATAGGAAGTCTCAAATACTGATTCAGAGAATATTTTAAAAATCATCAAATATTGACTCGCTTGGGTTTGTTGTATATGAACTGTATGTATTTGTGCCGCTAACAAACATTGTTTCAATGCCACTGAAAATGTTTACGACATTAATATGAGATACAAAACAAAAATTGTATACCATTTTGTAAACACAAAATATATTCAGACTGTCCAAATTATATTGGCCGTAAAGTTTTTAATTTCTTGCAAGCAAGTTAAACATTTACTTCATTTTAAATTGGAGAATTTCTTTCAGTGAATATGTGGTAGATTTGTAGATTGTTTAGAGGGTTTCTCGGCTCTTTCAGATCGTCTTCACATCAACTTGAAAGATGTTTTTTTACAAAGCTTGCGGTTTTCCTGGGGACTAATTTTCCTATGTTTTCAGTCGCTAGTTCCGCCATTTCTAGGTACTTTAGCCTAATGCAGGCTAACATATTCTTTCCAAATGCAAGATATTTGGAAAGAATATGTTCCGCAATCTCTATTGTTATATACACATACAGGGTTACTGGTAATTCGACGTATTCCTTTAAACACTTAATAGCGGAGGCAATTTACTATACTTTGATTCTAGATATACATAGTCTAAAATCCATTACTTTCAGAGATTTTACATGTTTGTGTGTTTTCAGAAAAATACTGAAACACTACTATACTACATTATCGTACATACAAGAATTGTCCGCTTAACAGGAACAGGCAATATAATGCATATTGCATATTTCTACTGAATGTGAATTATAATGAAAAAATCTATACCGGGTGTTAGAAAAGTATGGGAACGGTGAAAAATCTCGAACAGTTTGCATCAAATCGAAAAATAAAAAAATACGTGTCAAAAAGTTTTCAAAAAACTATCTACTCATACCAAAAATGACCTCCCCACCCACCAACCAGGGGGTGGGGCGAGGGGCAACTTTAAAATTTTAAATGGAAACCCCTGTTTTTTTATTGCGGAATCGAATTCTACGGCAAAAAATACGTAAGTTTTATTCAGGACATTTTTTTCGTTTCTTGCACGGTGTCGCTGTAATCGCAAAAAATGAAAAGAATGCATGACTGTTTCAAGAGTAGCGTCTTGTGCCCATAAAAAAAGTCCAATTCAAAAACTGAAAAACACGTATTTGTTATTTTTACGAAATCTATCCAAAGACATTGGATTCGACTCTCCCACCCCCAACCCAGTGGGTGGGGCGGGGGACAACTTTGAAATTTGTAATGAAAATCCCTATTTTTATAGCGGATTCGGATTCTACGACCAAAAATACGTGAATTTTATAACGGGAATTTTTTCTATTCTCGCAAGGTGTCGCTGCAATCGCAAAAAATGTTACAACTCGTAGAAATTTCACAAAACAAATACTGTTATTAACAACACTTAAAAAAAACATTCATAAAAATCAAGATATCACAGATATTGTTTTTCAAACTGAATGTTTTTTTGTCAACACGAGTAGCTGTATTTACAAACTTATGGAGACTTCAGGTTTATTTCATTCTTTTACGATTGCAGCGACACCTTGCAAGAATCGAAAAAAATGTCCGATATAAAATTCACGTATTTGTGGCTGTAGAATCCGAATCCACTATAAAAAATAGGGATTTTCATTACAAATTTCAAAGTTCTCCCCCGCCCCACCCACTGGGTTGGTGGTGGGAGAGTCGAATCCAATGTCATTGGATAGATTTCGTAAAAATAACAAATACGTGTTTTTCAGTTTTTGAATTGGACTTTTTTTATGGGCACAAGACGCTACTCTTGAAACAGTCATGCATTCTTTTCATTTTTTGCGATTACAGTGACACCGTGCAAGAATCGAAAAAAATGTCCTGAATAAAACTTACGTATTTTTTGCCGTAGAATCCGATTCCGTAATAAAAAATAGGGGTTTCTATTTGAAATTTTAAAGTTGCCCCTCGCCCCACCCACTGGGGGTGGGTGGGGAGGTCATTTTTGGTATCAGTTGGTAGTTTTTTGAAAACTTTTTGACGAGTATTTTTTTATTTTTCGATTTGATGCAAACTGTTCGAGATTCTTCACCGTTCCCATACTTTTCTAACACCCGGTATACATTTTAGCTTAGCTTTAATTCGCACTTTTTTCCGGATGTCAAAGTTAATTTTCCATCATGTGCATAAAATAAATATAAAATACATGAAAATAATAACAACATCTTTATCGATTGCATTAATATACAATACAATCAAAAGGTGTATCTGCACGTATCATTATCTATCAGGCCCATATTCTTAAGATGATATCTCAAAGGGCAATGGCCTGTTAGAAGGCCCATCATCAGCCCTAAGTCGAACTTTTCGACTTCGAGAAGCCTTGTGGCATTCGTCGAATAAGTTAAGGACTCTTTCGCATAACTTTGGCTTGGAGTAGCCCAAGAAATACGTCTACAGTACCTTTTTTGCAACGGCGTCAGCTTTCATTTATTAATTTTACTCCCTCCTGCTCTGGACGATACATCAAGGTAACCTTGTTGTTTTTGTCAGTTGCTTGAGGATTGTCTGCATTTCCAGGTAATTTGAGGATCAAAGACCTGAAAGCCCTTAACCCCGCCTAGTTTTCTAAAAGTATGTAGATCCTTGTCTTTATTTATGTATCCCTGGGCATATAACTGTATAGCATAGATTTCTGCTAATACAATGGTTGATTCTTGATCTATCTACCAGACGAGTGACCCTTTTTCCATCCAGAGGGCTTGGAGTCTGCTAGTTTAACGGTTCTAACTACCACATCAAACGGATAGTCTCGCTTGATTGGCACAGAGTCGGTGGATTTAGTCATTGATTTCGATTGGAATAACCACAGAATCCTTAAGTGACCAACCAGATCGCAGCAGGTTTGCAACAGATTACCTGCTATTCCCTTAAGGCACTCCTTCCCCACGTATAGGGTTTGCTGATTTCTTCGCGTTACACCAAGGAATGCAGTCTCTTGGAGCCTGCTCTAGGTTATTTGACCCTACTCGCGACTTTGGTCATATCTCCTTCAATTGAGGTCCTTACATTCCACGTTCTGCCTATAGCCCGGAAGGCAGCGACAGATTTTTCGTGTTAATAGCCATAAACTAGATTTTTTTCCAAAGAGAGTATAGATAGCATCTATAATGCAGGTGCAATTCTACCAAACTCTTAGTGGTGCATAAATGAGTAAAAAATTAAACAACATGTTGTAAAAAGCAGATGGACGAAAATTTCGTTTTTCTAATTATCACGAATTGTCAAAAAATGACGATTTGCTTCCTCTCCTGCCGGCCCCAATTTTCGATTTTCACCTCGCGATTCACGTTGTACGATCATTGCCGACCTTCTCCTCGCCATCGAGACATAGAACGTGTCTCCGATCGCCGTATTTATTCAGTTCTTACGTGCTTGAAAATATTGAAACGTCCAACCCACGTGCTCGCGATGGTCACCAATTAGAAAAGGCTCCATCTTCTGCCCGAACAGGATATGTGACATGTTAAGCAAAACTTTTCTCCGAAAATAGACAAAAATTTGCACAAAACATAACACAATTTTCAGATGTATTCAGTGCGACAAATTTTATTGCATTACGTGTTTTTGCAATATTTATAGTTGTAATATATAAGCAGTTTTTGATATTAGAATTTTCTTTGTTTATATATGTTTTCACTTATAATTGGCTTGGTATTCCGCTGTGGAAAATGCAAAACTTCTTCGAGAAATGCAACAGAACGCAGCGAACAGCAATTATAGAATCAAAAATATCTGCCAAAAAATTGAACATGAAAAAAAAAAGTATCCCCGGGTGGGACGAACTCGGGAAACCACTTAAAAATGGTCGTCGATTAGCTCGACCGTAAGTCAATTTTTCAAACGTAAGAACAGAATAAATAGGGCGATCGGCGACACGTTCTATGTCTCGATGGCGAGGAGAAGGTCGGCAATGACCCTACAACGTAAATCGCGAGGTGAAAATTGAAAATTGGGGCCATCAGGAGCGAAGGGGAATCGTAATTTTTTTCATAATTCGTGACAATTCGAAAAATAAAATTTTCGCAACGTGTTGTTTCATTTTTTATGCATCATTAAGAGTTTGGTAGAATTGCACCTTCATTATAGATACTATCTAAACTCTCTTTGGAAAAAAATCTAGCTTTATAGAAATGATTTCACGAAAACTGTCGCTACCTCTCGGGCTATTACTTCTATTTGGAGGTCTTTGTACTTGCTCAACTTCCTTGAGCATCACGTTGACGTCACTCGATACCGATACATTGATCAGCAAACAGGATTTCTCCTCTTTATTATCTGCGACGGTGTCCGATTATTATTATTATTATTATTATTATTATTATCTCTTATAATAGCAGTACATGCATCCCTAATTTGGGACACACCATATACAAATTACAGTAAATTTTGCATCTAATTTGGTTGATTTATATTAATCACATAATATACATTTTGTTTGGTTTAAGGTTATGTACGATTGGGAGATTGGAAGACAATTTATTGTGGATGGCCTCCATGAAACTCTAGTCCATGATGCTTTTGGTAATGTACATCCCCTCTATTATGAAGATGACATAGATTCGGAGTTCATAGAATCTTCATACAATGAAGCATCGTATAGAAAAGGTAAAATATTTTCCACCAAATTATACATAACAATTTGCAGTATAACTGCTAAATATTATTTTGTTTTGTGGTTTTTCAGCGAGAGGTGCTAATAGATAATTAAGATATAGTCTAATTGAAAAAGATGAAAAAGAGCTTGAATTTCGGAAAAAACAAGAATGGCCGAAATTCAGTACATGGTTATTTTCAAAGCATATTTATTAAAAAACACAAATATTTTCATTTCTATAGAGGACGTGCGTCTCATTGAAAAAAATGAGGTCATGTTTTGAACATTCTGTTTATCTGAAATATCTCGAAAACAGTTTATGGGGTCAAAAAAAGTTAAACTTTTTTTGAAGTAGAGGTGATTTATAAGAAAAAAGTTTATATGATATTTTTCTGTAAGAGCAATAGTTTTTGGGCAAAGCTTGTTTTAAAAAATGCAAAATTAATGTTCACATATTTTTTTAATTGTATTATGTTTTTATATTTAGAACCATTTAATATACGAACATTTGTACATTTTATCAAACTTTATACAAATCTGAGTAAATTTTTTTTTAAAAGTACAAAAAATGAATAATTATATTTCAGGCCTTGTTCTCTGCAATTACAGTTTATATTATAGTACCACTACTTTCCGCTAGATGTCACCCACATTATTTAAAACTATCGAAAATATTACCTAGGTAACCACCCCTTCATATTTTCCCTTCATTACACATCATTGTGCGCGATGTTCACCACGCGTTATAATTTATTACTTTCATTTATAACAAAAATTGAGAAAAAGTAGATATCGAAGAGATGAAAGTGATCACGGAACGGCGATGATAATTTGCTGGAGAAAATAAAGAAACTGGAACGGAAGATTGACGTAATAATTCATCTGAAGTACTGTCAGCCTGGATGTCAAAAACATAAAAAAGATCTATATGGTTGATAATTCTATTTGACATTCGCCAATGTGTACTGTGTATGGTCGAGCTTATACAAGATATACGACAGGGCAAAAAATACTTTACGCATATTAATATGCAGTTTATGGTTGAACTGATTCTTGAAGTAAGTCAGTACCAAAAATAAGCTGTGTAAAAAATTCGGTGATGTTGACTTGGGAATAATAACAATTTAATTAGACGAAGGAACATTGCAGATATTGGGTGAACATTTTAGTACAGCAGTAAATAAGCCTGCGCTGCACCCAGAAGTATCTACATGATGGCGTGTCAATATTCTTGACTAAAGATGACGGTCTCGGATGATTAGGGGTCGAGCTTGAGCTCTTTGTCCCAATCATCGCTGTAGACCTTAACCGGCCTCGTAAGGGGTAGGCCTGCTTTTTCGCCTATCCCCCCCCCGCAAATGCGGACGGTATTGGCGATGTTAGCAAACCTCCCCTGGCTGTTGGACCCTGCCAGCTGGGTCGTTTCTTCTGGCGCTCTTCTGTCTTGGTCTTCTTTCTTCGCTGGCATGTATAGGCTTCCGGGAGCGTCTTTCGTCTGTCGTGAGAGGGAACGGCTGTTACCGAGCCCTCTCGGAGTTTGAAAGGGATTTGGGGGTGTTGACTAGTCGGAAGCCCAGGGTGCCAATTGGTATCATGTGCTCCGATTTCGTCGGAAGGAAGTGTGAACTGTGTAGTTCAGGATTGTGTTCGGCCAGAGACGCTATCTTAGCGTCAGAGGCCGGCACGGGATAGGGTAAGGGTACCGAGCTGGTTGTTTGCTTGGTACCCCAGGATCGGGTAATTGGATGTTTTTGGTCATTGTCTCCTTGCGGTGTGGCTTGCAGATCGGGCTGAAACAGATAAAGGGTTAGTTATACTTACCCATTATCCAGGATCTGGAGCTTCGGCCTCTTGTGCCTCGGAGCGTCGTTGGGGTCATAGTCAGTCGCCTGTCTGACCAGCGGATTCCCATGGTCTGCTGTACGGGCGTATAGGTTCTTCGCTCTGTCCCAGATGACTTCAGTTACTGGGGTGTATTCCAGATCTCTGAAGATGTCGGCGTTTCTGACTAACCATGGTGCATCCACGGCGCACCGAAGTGCGACGTTTTCCACGGCTTGTATCCTCTTCAGATGGGTGGCTGCTTGGTATCCTCAGGCAACGGAGGCGTAGGTCAGAATAGGTGCAATGAGGGTCCTGATAAGCGTGAGCTTGTTCCTCAGGTTGAGTTGGCTCTGTCTACCTATCATAGGGTAAAGTAGAGTTCTCCTCGTCCTCGCTTTCTGTATTATCGCTTCCGTGTTCTGTCTCCACGTCAGGCTTCGATCCATGATAACGCCAAGATACTTGACGGTATCGTGCCATTGAATGTTCTCGCCGTTCAACACATGATGTAAATATCCAATAATAATTTGTGGACTAAACTTTGATGGAAGTATGGAATTTTAAACAAATTACCCGGCAGTAGGCATTTGCAGTTTAGAGCCTTGAAAGTTAAGTCATAATAGTAATTAATAATAATAATAATAACACGTTCTTATTATCTTCCATCTAAAAATACAATTATTTATTGATTTAATAAAGAAAAGGATAATTTCTCAGTCTACTAGGATCAGTATTAGCAGCACTGGGTATAGCCCTGTTGGGCTTAGTGTATAACAAGGAGGAGGGGTTGATGAGATGTTAGTGACTGGACTGAACAGCTTAATGATAAAATAATAATAATAAAATTTAAAAAAATAGGGAGAGTTTCCCATGATATCTATTCTGTAATCGTTCTACATAAAATACAAAAAAAAAAACGAAGCAAGAATTCGACAATGTGTAATGTATGGTTGAGCTTATACAAGATATAAGACAGGGCCGAAAAATATTTTACACACGTATAAAACAGTTTACGGTTGAACTTATTCTTGAAGTAAGTCAGTACCAAAAACAAACCGTTTAAAAAATACGGTCATGTTATCTTGGCAATAAGGAAGACTCAAAAAGTTTTGTACATGTATGCAAAACCATTACATTAAGTCTTTTCAGCATCAAATACTCTCAAAACCATTAAATCTGTGTCAGAAATTGTGGAGACAAAATTATTAATTTCAAAATATTAAGGGCAGGTACCATACTAAACTCTTAAGATGGAAGATATTAGAACTTCGATGAAACGTCTAATCAGAGTTGAACGAAAATGTTGAAAACTATCAAGGTTTAGTTTCAAGGAGGTCAAGGGATATGAGTTTATATATTTGCCATTTGAGCTATACCTAAGCCCTTCTGTACTTATAAGAAAACCTGTTGTGAGCCTGCTTACGAGAAATAGCTTTTATTATGACATTTAGATGATGTATTGTTGTTTCGAAAAAATTTCAAAATATATTTTAAAAACATTAAAATGACGGTTTTAGCTGATTGCAAATATTAAGGGTTTATATTTGACCCTAATATGTTAATATGTTACATCTGGCTCCTAAAAAAAGAGAAGTAAACTAATTAATTAGCTATAAATTGGACCAAAATTTTCGAGATGACACAGTCAGGCTCGTCGAGGGGGTGTTTCCCCTCCGGGCCCGGTGGTTTATGAGGGAGCTCGGCGGTTTTTAAGGGGCCCGGGTTCTATCCGAAGTTGGAGATTTGCATTTGGCCTAGGTAAAACGAGAAAGGTATACATTTAAATGATTAGTGTGGTGTAAATTATAACGAGGAGTTCCAGATAACTTGTATTGTTTATAATGAGGGAAACATGAAATTGTTAGGGAACGAAATATCTTTTCCCGTTCTTTAAAATTTCTACCGTGATAAATATTCAAATTATAAGGAATATTACTCCCCCGCTCTTCAAAACTTCTTTCGCGATAAATATTTAATTTTGAAGAATGTTACCCCGCTCTTCAAAATTTCGATCGAGATAAATATTCAATTCTAAGGAATACTTCCCCCCTTTCGTCCCCAATTATGATGATACTAGAGCAATTTTAGATATGTACCGGATATAGATGGGTTAGATGGTTAGAGAAATCATATAAATAAAATAGAACTTCAAAATTTCTATATAGAAATTTTACTGTCTCTTCTCATCTGTAACATGATGGGGTGCAGTTTGCAGCAACTAAACTTGGATGGTTCCTGAAACATGGGGAAAAAATCAAATCACATTAATTATTTACAACTTTTGGCTGTTTTTCTAGCTCTAAAATTTCTAAATTTTGTAGCAGATTAAAAGTCAAGGTTTAGAAATACTGAAACAGAGTGGGCATTATCTAAAGATTTTTAATGTTATCAGTAACAATTTTGGACGACCTCAAATAGTCATTCGCTTCAGGAATTAATACTAAATGTGAAAATTTATTACTTGTGGTATAAACAACCTACTGCCTTAGTAGGATACATTCACTAATCATAAGGGAAACTAATTTCTCATGTTCTAATACATTTCCACTCTTTTCAATGATTCTTACAGTTATCAGAAAAATTATGTGTGACCTAACGATTGATATTTTAGTTGTACCGAATTGGCCAACCCAACCTTGATATCCATTATTTACATCATTATTTATTAACAGACCAATATATTTCCAACCGTCTAATAATAACAATAACGAAAAATTCTTTATTCACTTGGCTACGCATTTTTATAGATGTGATAGGTCAATTTTGAACACATGTCATGTTAGAAAATACGAAACAGCTAAGCAAAAAACTAATTTCAATTTGTCAATAATGTTAGTATACCATGTATAAGACACTCTTTCGATAATAGAGTGAAAATAAACAGAAGCCTTTCATAATAAAAAAAAAGAGCAAAAGGTACAGGATACAATAAATATTTTAATTTTGTCTTTAGCGAAGTCAACGTTGATAAATCACAATGGCGCTGCATAATAATGAATAGCGTTTTGTCATGAATTTCATCCCGATATTTATGGCGCAGCAATTAATGCTATATTGAAATTTTTTGCTGAAAATTGTAAAGGAGTATTTTTTTAATACATTGATTTCAGCAATGTCTCTAATTTCTTTGTAGGGGATGTAGTGAATAACCTTGTGGTTAAAGGACTTTTTAAAGGCGTTTTTAGATTACGGCCACCAGGGCCCAAGTACTTTAAAATTGGGGTACTAACGTCGCTTTAGAATTTTTATGAAACCAATGTTCTTTCGAGACACTAAAATTTAAAAAGTTAACACAAAAACTTATAAAGTTACTTGCTTTAGTAACTTTTCATAGAGTACCAACCTTTACGTTAATTGAAGGTCAAAATAATAAAATTTTTGAGAAGAGGCCTGACGTTAGAATTTCAGATATTAAGACATCATGATCTGGCCAGAAGCAACCGATAAGAGACAGGGCTGGATCTGCTAAAAGATCTTTATTTTTTTGTGATGTTTTACACCAGAAAAATTAAGTACGGCAAGAGACGATATTCAGCAAATGGTATAGTTTAATTAACATATTATGCAAAACTAAATATAGTAGTCAGTATTTCATAATTTATTTACTAGATAAGGTTGTATCTGTGTACTTTAAGTAATATCGGATTTTTTTTACTAAACTGTAATTAAATGAAACAAAATTCCAATAAAATGCTTTAAACATCTACAATGTAAACTTTAATTATGGAGAACAAGGCCTGAAATATAATTGTATGATTAAACTTACCTTAGCGAAGTTTGATCGTAATTATATGAGGGCCTTGTTCGACGTAATTACAGCCCCCCTTTTAATTTTATCTCAACCCAAAATATTGCAATTGAGGCTTTAAGCGTAATGAAGGAAAAATATGAAGGGGTGGTTAGCTAGGTAATATTTTCGATAGCTTTAAATAATGTGGGTGACATCTAGCGGAATGTAGTGGTACTACAATGTAAACTGCAATTACGTCGAACAAGGCCCTCATATAATTACGATCAAACTTCACTAAGGTAAGTTCATGTAATCGTACAATTATTTGAGTATAATTTATTTATGTTCTATTCAACTTATTTACATTTAATTCTGTTAATGGAAATTGACAGTCTCAAATAATTAGTGTTTTGACGGTAACAATTATTTACGTTTGCGTTGATTATTTTTTATTCTTTATTTATATTATTTTACTCTTGGCAGGACCATATTAAAATTTTGAGGTAGTAGCTTCTGTACTAAAGTCTTTGTAAGAGGAAGTACTCTTTCTTTTTTAAATGTATACTGTTGAGGATATATACTGTGCAGTTTTATGGAAGTTATATTGGGTATTTTTACTACCATATCCACGTAGTGGAGTGGAAGTATAGTAATCGTCAAAAAAATTCAAAAATATTTAAAAAAAATAGGCTTAGACTGCCATACAACTTCTAGATTAAAAAAAAAATCCGTCTATCGGTCGGTCTGCAACTTTTATGCACGCTTCCCCAGGAATTTTTCAAGATATTGGCTTGAAATCTGCCACCATAAGAAAGATCCCCATATGTGCATTTTGAGATTTTAGTTTCAACGAACTCGGCGGACAAAAATATATCAATTACATCGACAAAACCTTGAACAATAGACCCCGAACATTATTTTCTAACATTTTGTCGACCTTGTATCTGGAGCGAATTTATCATGTTACCTACTACACATGAACGCCGTATCTACTAATTACATACACAAAACATTGTATATTTCTGTGATATACCATGTTTATTCTTAGAAATCTTGAGATACCATTTATTAGTTATTAAATCATTAATGCAGGCTTTTGCAGATTAGGACAATTTAATTCACTGTCTCCCGCGCAAGCTCGTTGCTGTTATTTTATTAGCAAATTGATTTAAGAGGGTAAAAAATATAAGTGTTTTGTCTAAATTTAAATTTTGATTTAACCAAAATGAGTCATGGTAGAATGTTAGTGTCTATTGTTACAGAAAAAGCAAAACAAGCATATGATTTACCGTTATTTACGGAAGATAATCGAGAATTGGGGTTTGCGCAGTTGGACAAAAGTTTTTGTATTATCCCAAGTCAAGAAAATGTGGGTAACTTTTCTCAGATTATTTAGATATCACAAATTGTCGCAAAAAACCTCTAAAAGGGATGTTTCTTGCGTTTTTAGGGGTGTTTCCAAACTTTTAGGATCGCGGGAATCTGATTTTCGTAATCAGCGATCCAAAAAACGTATGGTCAAAGTCATTTCAGAACGGTACTCTTTCCTGCACCCTTTTGCGCGTTTTGAATGTAGTATTGGTTTGATCCTTTTGTAGCAACACCTCTACAAAGAAAATAAATTTAAAGAATGAGTAGAGAAAATTGTTCGCTTGATACGCTTTTTGAACAAAATTACTAGAAAGAAAGTTATGATATTTTTGTGGAAAATCTTAGTCTGTTTTTATTTATAACTCTTTCGTTTTCATTTTTACGGTAAGAAGGATCTAGACCAAGATTGTGGAGAACTGAATTATCTATAAAAAAAATCGGCAGCTACTGGAAGCGGTTGGAATCTCCCCACCCGGTTGACATTAGTGATGGGCTGCTAAACAGCAGTCTGCTACTTTTTAACTGTAATTTGACTCGTAGCAGTAGCAAATGCTACGAGCTCTGATAAGTCAATTCAAATCAGCCGTCATGACATGCCTTTAAATCAAATACATTGTTGTAATATGACCCACCTATATTTATCTAATTTACGACGTCGTATGTGTTCACCGCCAAAACAGCAATAGAATTATTTATATTTCACTTAAAACTAGTGACCAATCCTCAAACTCTGAATAATTATAAACACCTAATATATGATGATATTTAATCATGTAATATTTTCCACAATTATTAATAAAGTTTATAATGAAAAATGAAAGAAAAAAAACCGCACTGTGTTGGGATCGAACCGTCGATATCTGTAAGTCGACGCATACATACATACATAACAAATTTATTCAATATTAAAATCGTATAAAACATTGCCTCCCCGGATCGTAATCCGGAGTCAACCATACAACCACGTCGCACAGCGCCGTGGTGTTAGTGCGGTTGGGCGGATCGCGACTGGTTCGGCTCAATAAAATTAATTAAAATAGACAAAACTCCTGCCGCCTGTGGCAGCTTAAAATCGTCATTAAAATTTTACATATTTAAAACTTAAATTTAAGAACTCTGAAACTAGATAGATAGATAGATATATTTATTGGTGTTAAGAATTTACATTTTACACAAGTCAAACAATAGTAATAAAGTAAACATATTAAAAAAATACAATAAGTCACATATAAATAAATAAGTAAAACGTTAAAAAATAAAAGGAAAAAAATGTTTCTACAACACGCATATAACTTAAATGTTTTTTAAGTTAATCAGAACATCATCAATGGAATAGTAGGCATTTTTTAATAGATACTCCTTAATGACGACTTTAAATTTAGTTAAATTCAGATTCCTTACATGAGTAGGCAAGCAGTTGTTGTAAGCTTTTGGTCCATAATAATTTAACCCATTTCTTGATCTGTTTAACCTAATGAATTCTAAGCATATATTATTACGATATCTGGTAAGATGATCATGTGTACTTTCACAATTTTGGGTATTCAAGATATTTTTCTTCGTAAGTAATAAGCACTCTAGAACGTACATGCTAGGTAAAGTTAAGATTTGCAACTTTTTAAAGGCTTCCCTGCAGTCATCTCTATAATTTAAATGACTCATAATACGAATTGCCCTTCTTTGCAAGCTGAAAATTCTATGTGTTGTGGTTGCATGACCCCATATCGACAAACCATAGCTTAAGCGGCTATGGATTGTTGCAAAGTAAACCGATCTCACAACCTCCTCCGATACCATACTATTAATATTTCTCAGAACGTAAATATTTTTAGCAATATTACTAGATAGATAATTAGTATGCTCCTCCCAACTTAGCTTTTGATCCATATGAATGTCAAGGAAACGGACGGAATTAGGATTTTGAAAAGTCACTGAAGTTTTTAATGTAAAAATCATAGCTTCTGTCTTGGTCATATTTAGGCTTAGATTATTTGATGCAAACCAATCAGCGGCCCTCGACTGAGCATTCTCCAGATTTCTGGTAAGCAAATCAAATATGGGGTTACTCTCAATGATAGTAGTATCGTCAGCAAATAATATATGCTCAGTCTCTGGGATACAATTTGAAAAGTCATTAACATAAACAAGAAATAACACGGGACCAAGTACGGAACCTTGAGGTACTCCTACATCAATATGTCTAAGTGAAGAGCAGGTACCACTCAGTGATACCACTTGTTTTCTATCCTTTAGGTAAGATATTAGTAAATTTAGAGATGCATCTGCAAAGCCATAACTGCTTAGTTTACTAGCAAGGTCCTCGTGAGAAACGCAGTCCTTTGACAAGTCATAAAAAACGGATCCGGTGTATTTACTCTGTTCAAAGCCATCTGTTATGATATTAATTAATTTATGGATCGCATCTGTAGCTGAACGTTTGCACCTAAAACCAAATTGGCATGGATTGAAAAGATTGTTTTTCTCAAAATATTCAACAATTTGTTTTTTAATGCTATTTCAAAGATTTTTGATATTAATGGAACTAGTGATATCGGTCTATAATTTGATGGGTCATTTAAAGGACCTTTCTTAAAAATAGGTATTACTCGAGATATTTTTAAACAATCTGGGTAAATGCCGGTTTTTATACTAAGAAACCACTGAAAAATTAGGATAAAAACACTGATTTAATTTTGGTTGCTGAGACGGGAATAAACTCAATGGAAAAGACCTGTTCGAGGCAATTGTGCCCCAACAGTCTATTCGCCGTTGGGAAGTTGTGATTAGTAGAAAGGAAACTTAAAGTTTTAAAGGTAGTTTGAATTTTTATAAAGTTTCTTGGCCAAAAGGGAATTTTACAATAAAAGGACAAAATAAAAATTTACAAAAATACAAACAGGTGACAAACAATAAGAAAGAGAAATAGGATAGGTACAGAATAAAAATATGGTGGTGAAAAGTATGTGATAGAAAGAAGTTTTGGTTATATGTAAGTCGACGCTTTAGCCGACTCGACCACTGATAACTTACGACATAGTTTTACATATGTTGACAGTATAGAGACATTGAATTCTGTTTGTTCTGTATACAATAATTTGTATAAAAAAATGTAAGTATATAAAAAAAGGTGCAAGTGTGATATGCCGTTGAAATCGGAATTTTAACTGCTTTCCAATGGTTAAATTACAAATTGTAAGTAATAATAAAATAAACAAGTTGTTGTGCCAAAATAGCACTAAACGTAATCCGATCTCAACCAAAACCTTTTCAGATCTTATAGAGCACTAAAGAAACCCTCATGCAAAGTTCCATCCAAATCCGTCCAGTAGTTTCGCCGCTATCGTGCTAACAGACGTAAACACACACAGACATTTTTCAAAAACCACTTTTTTGGATTCCTGGGACCTCAAAATTTAAAGATTTTATGTTATCTCAATTTTCGATTTTGGACCAATTTTAGTAACCTATCACAATGTTATTGTGGGGAGGTTAAAAAGTCTTAGAATACTTTTTGTGAGACTTACGGTTCTCAATATATCGCGGAAAAACTGTTTACACCCCCTTTTTCAAGATGGGGCTTTCAACCCCGAAAACCGCTTTATACTGACACTGAACTCCCTACACATCAGAAAAATGTCTTGTCCTACCCAAAATGCAAGGTCAATAACATTCTTATTGGACTAAAAGTAAAATATGGGCATTTATTTGTTTCCTCATTTATTTAATAAACAGTGACCATATCTCTGCCTAAAATATAGATGTCTAATATCTTGAACCAGAGGCAATACCTATATATCAGCCGATAGCTTCCACCATCATATCAGGTGAAGCTCTCTTTAAAAAGGTAGGGAAAACTTACGATTTTAATGACTGTGAATGCTGTTTCAAGCTTCCATAATGGAAAAACTACAGTTGCAGAAATGAAAATAACAGGCTTCTATGACTGGAAGAAGGCTGTCTCAATTGCAGAAATTTATAAACTAAAGCCAAGGCCCTATGTAACACAAATATCAGAATTAATTGCTTCCAGAAGGCATCCTAAATAAAGTATAAAAATTTTGACGGGTTGGACTATGTAGAAATAGATATCTTACAAAATAAATATCTAAAAAATATAAATATGCTTTATCCACCATGCAAAGGAGTACCATGTGGAATACTACAAGAAAAGAAAAACTCAATTTTAAAAGACTATCTACATTTTATATTTATTTAACATACGGGGTTCTTCCTTATGGGGGCAGAAATTTGGTACACACGTGATTATGTATCGTGACGAGATCTGAAACTAAATTATATGTATTTTTCTCTACTTCCGGTGTTGGGGGGGGGTTAATAGGAGTAAATAAGTAAAGTAAGCTGGTAAGAGTACAGAAACTTTAGATTCAGTATATATGTTAGATCACAAGCGACACAACTAACTTTTTAAAAACTTTATTTAAAATTAAAGGATAGTACGTACTATCCTGATAATGAAGTGAAAGCAACAAAGTGAGTATTATAACTGAAGTACAAATGTTATTTTACATATATTTATAAGATTAAAAGTGCTGACTTGAAGAGTCTTAGAACAAAGGAATATTGTGAACGAGCCTGTGAATCAGGTGATGTTGAGTTAGCAAAAGGAGCAGCTGCCATATGAAATATGATACGCCTGATAAGGCTACTTTCATATGACTCTAAATATTATAAGTTACTTGTTAATATTTTATATAACAACTTCCCCCTTATAGAAAAAGTTGGTGATTATACAACAACTTTTGAAATTGAAATTAAATGAAAAATATGAAAAACAAAGTAGGTACAATAAAATGTGACAAAAATGTAAAAGGTGCAAAAATGTAAAATTGTAAAAGTATAAAATGTAAAAATATAGAATATAAAATAGTAAGCGTAAAAATGCAATACAGTGCATGTATAAAAAGCATAAAAAAATATTGAAATGAAATTGAATAGTTTTCACTGAAGAGTCTCAGTACAAAAGTTTATGAAAGGCACAAAACTGTTTAACTAAGTTCTATGTCTTCGGATTCTTCGTCTTCTCTTCTTAGTGGAGGTCGTCTCCGTTGAGGGAGTAGGCTAGTAAATGTCTTGGAGAGTTTACTAGGTCTTGGAGGAGCTGGAGGCGATGTGGAGACATCGGTGGTCAAACTTCCTCTGCGTATTTTGCATTTGTAGACTAAATACACAAATAATAGTCCGAAAATTGGAACAATTATGAAATAACTGAACCAGGAAATGTGTTTATTAACGAAAGGTTCGTTTATTAAATCGTCTAAGTCTTTTGAGTACTGGTCCAGTTTATGTTTGGCGATTTCGAGGTCCTCGGTGTTTAGGTTAATTAACTTTAGAGGTTTTAATTTGGGCACTCGAATGTTTTCGGGGATTTGGCTGCAGCACTCAAATGGAATCTGGATTGGATGATTATCGTCTTTTACACTGGTAAAGTCATTTACACTGGATTGGATTTTAGTAATGCCTACGAAAGCGTAGCAATTTGATTGTAACTTGATAACTGAGTTTTTGGAGATTACGTCAGTTTTTTGACTTGTTTTGGGACAGTTAATGGTCACATGTAAAGGTTCCGCGTTTATCACTAACCACATGTTTTCTTCTAGTTTTTGGACGTTGTAGCCTTGGCTGGTGATGAACGACGTCTGGCAGCTTTCGGGTAGTGTGTCGAGGTTCTTGAAGAGACGGGTTTCGCATATGGCATTGTCGTCAATTGGATATGCGAATAGATTTGGGCATAGCTTTGTGTTAAAACGAATCGATTTGCAATCTTTGAGGTCTGTGATGGGTATGAACATCAAAGAATCATCATCTCTCGCGATATATTTTTGAGAAGTTGATAAAATATGAGATAGACCAGTTCTATTATCCAGAATAGGAATGGGAAATAGTTTGAAAACAGAATATGTTTGAGGGTCTATTAGTGGTATGTCTAATACAAATATTAATTCTGAATTTACCTGAAAAGCTTTTAATTCAATAATATCTAAGTATTGTGAAACCTTTGATAATTTAATCTGTAGTGGTAAATTATTCTTTTGTAAGTTTTGTGAAATCTCTTGCAAAGAGTTTACTAAATCTTGGGGATTGATGATCGATGTATGAATTATTTTGAGTCTCGCAAAAGTGATAGAATTTAAAATATCGTTTAAATTGTCCTCGATAAATAAATAGCTTGCCATGAGTTGCTCGCAAATACTTAAGAATTTTAATTTTGTATAAGCTATTCGCGTTTCGCCTTCGATTTTTAAGATGTTTTTCGATTTCTTTTATATCATTATTAAATGTCTCTTCGTCAATTTGTAATTGTCGAACAGTTACATTGAAATTCTTTATGACTGATGTTGTGACTGAAATTTGGTTTTTAAGTAAGTTCTCCAATAGGTGTTCGTCATTATTAAGTTTATTAATACAGTTTAGATAATATTCGCCGTCTTCAGCATCTAGATTGCCGGTGATTGATTTAAATATTGAACCTATACCGTTCAAGAGTCCGCGTTTGTAGCGTTTCGTGTCGAACAGTATTTCGTCGAATTTACTCTTTATGGACTTAGAAATTTGCGTTAATAGACTAAGGTGCGTTTTAACTTCACTTGTGAAGGTTACCATGTCTAAATATGCCGGGTCAAGAGTAATGAAGATTTTATCTAGGATTTTGTCGTTCCTGTCAATGGCTGTCTTGAGTGTGGAAATGTTCTTATGTACTAGTAACGTCCATTTCTTGTGGGAAATGACGATGTCAGTGTCTCGGTGGTAATACACTCCGATAGTGTTGTTTATTGGCGTTATTGAATATTGGGATACTGCTGATCCGAACAGCAAGAGAAACCTGAAAATAAAGTTTAATTTTCAAAATAAGATTTCATCCTGTCAAAGTTAACTTTCGTAGTTTGGTCTGTTTCGGGATTAGATAAAAGTGCTGAATTTTTAAAGATTTCTTTAATTTCGAATGGGCCGTTAAATTTGTTTTGTAATTTGTCTTTGATCTGGGATTCTTTTACATAGACTTTGTCTCCAATTTGGTAATCTGGTCGTTTTCCGGGGACGTGTTTGTCAAAACGAATTTTGGCTTTCGCTTTTTGGTCTAGCGTACGACTACGTGCTATTTTATAATAATGCGAGATTCTATTGTTGAGGTCTCTAACATACTTAGTTATCAGTTCTTTTTGATTGTACAACGTTTCGGGTGGTCTACAAGATGTGTGTCCGAATACTAATTCGTATGGACTAAAACCATGAGTTTTGTTGACCGAATTATTGTAGCAGATTACTGCGTAGGGTAAAATAGTCAGTGGGTGTTCGTCGGGGTTTTCGGCTTTATGGACCCTAATCATTTCAGCTAAGGTAGCATCAAATCGTTCTATCGATCAGTTTAGATTGAGGGTGTCCTACGCTTGAATACGTTAGTTTTATATCGTATAAGGTACAGAGATCTTTTAATAGTCTATTATCAAATTCGCCACCATAGTCACAATGGACTCTCAAAGGGGTGCCATAGTGCTGGAAATATAGTAGTAAGGTGTTTACTACGGATTTTGCAGATTTATCTTGTATAGCATAAGCTTGGGTAAATTTAGTTAACTCGTCGCGAATAGTAAGAGCATAATTTCGAGTTGGGGTTTGGAATATGTCGATGTTAATTCGTTCAAATGGCGTTCTTGGTGTTTCCGTAATTACTAAAGGGCTAGTCATGTTTTTGCGATATACTTTATTCTTTTGACAAATTTCGCAAGATTTGATAAAGTTTTCGACATCTTTAGATAATCCTTGCCAATTATATTTGTTTTTAATTCTCCGCATCGTTTCATTTATTCCGCGGTGAAGATTATTTTTACCACAGTGATGCTGGTCTAAAATGATCGGGATTTGATCTTCGTCAGGGGTCTGAACGATATTTTGGCATATTACAATTTTTAGGTCCTTTTCTGCGAAAATAAACGATAGCATTTCGAGAATAGGGAGATCTAAGTTGTTTTCAACGTAATACGTTTTGGAAAGATCTAAAAGGTTTTGTCTCTTATATAATACCATGAACAAATGTTCTATTGTAGACTTAACGTCGAATGGCAAAGGGACTATAAAATACTTCCTATGTCGGACTGATTTACTCGAGACGATGTTAATGGTGTTTTTATAAAATTCAGGGTGTTCTTCGAAAATGTCTTCGATTATTTTATGATGTAAGTCTTGCAAGTTATCTTGCTGAAAAAAGGTGATGATATTTTTGTGTTCTCTATCTAAAAGCTGTTTGTTGGAAGTTTTAATTTTCGAATAGTCTATTA
Organism: Stenurella melanura; assembly: GCA_963583905.1. Lineage (NCBI taxonomy): Eukaryota > Metazoa > Arthropoda > Insecta > Coleoptera > Cerambycidae > Stenurella > Stenurella melanura. Next base: position 46,718,276 of record OY757317.1, read on the forward strand.
GAGATTTTGTTTTGTACAAATTGACAAAAATATCGAATTCTTGAGCGATTTGCTCGTTAGTTATTTGGGCATTTTTGTTCGGGTTTTCGTCACCGTCTTGTTCGTCATATTCTGATTCGACAGTTTCATTCGCGGCTAGAATTTTTGAGTAAAGTTTCGAACATTCCGAAAAATGGTTAATTTTAATTCGGGATAGCGCGTCCGCGTTTTTATTGATCTTGCCAGGTTTGTATACGATCTCATAGTCGTATTCCTCTAGTTTTAATCGCCAACGTGCGAGTCTACTTCCTGGGTCTTTTATTGAAAATAACCAGGTAAGTGGTCGATGGTCTGTTACCAACTTGAATTTTCTGCCGAATAGGTATGGCCTAAAATGCTTTACTGACCATACTATGGCTAAAAGCTCGCGTTCGATCGTGGAATATTTGGTTTCCGTAGCGCATAAAGTTCGAGATGCGTATGCGATAGGTAAGTCTTTGCCTATGTTGCCTTGTGAAAGGACAGAACCAATGGCAAATGCACTTGCATCAGTGGTTAAAATGAATTCATCGTTAAAATTAGGGCAAATGAGAATCGGTGTTGTCGTTAAATTTTGTTTTAAATTTTGAAAAGAATTTGAACAGTCATTGTCGAAGTTAAAAGGTATGTCCTTTTGCAGTAGCTTCGTCAGTGGTTTGGTTATCTTGGAGAAATTGGGGATGAATCGCCTATAAAATGACTTAATTTCTTTAGGATTTTTCGGTTGGGGAAAATTTAAAATTGCATCGACTTTGGTGGGATTCGGTTTTACACCGTCTTTAGTGATGAGATGGCCTAAATAAGCGACTTCTTTGCGAAGAAACTCGCATTTGTCGGGTTGAATTTTGAGGTTTGCTTTTTGTAAGCGTTTGAAAACTTCTGTTAGACGTGAAATATGGTCATGGATGGTAGGGGAGTAGACAATAATGTCGTCCATATAGACAAGACATCGTTCATTTTGGATACCCAATAAAATGTTGTCCATCACTCTTTGGAATGTTGATGGGGCATTTTTGAGTCCGAATGGCATTTTTAAAAATTCAAAATGACCGTTTTCAACTGTGAAAGCAGTTTTTTTAATATCTTTCGGGTCTATTTGGATCTGGTGAAATCCAGATGCAAGGTCTAGCGTTGTGAAATATTGGCATTTGCCTAGTTCATCAAGAAGGTCAGAGATGTTGGGGAGAGGATATTTATCGTCAATTGTGACTTCGTTGAGTTTGCGATAGTCAACTACGACTCGCCACTTCTGTTTGCCAGAGGCATCCGGTTTTTTGGGGACTACCCAAACAGGGGATGACCAGGGTGAAATCGAGGGTTGAATAATGCCTTGATCTAACATTTTAGAAATTTGAGCTTTGACTTCTTCTTTATGGACTTGGGGGTAACGATAAGATTTTGTAAATATAGGTCGGGAATCATTCGTATCAATCGGGTGTTTAATTTCGTTTGTAAATGTCAAGTTGTCACCTTCTAAATAGAATATGTCTTGAAAATCTAAACAAAGCTGCGTTACTAATTCGGCCTCTTCTTCATTTAGATGATCTAAACGTAACTGATTTTGAATTTCAAATGATCTGTCTGTCGGTATTTGTTGGCCAGAGTTGTCAGTGTTGAAATTAAAAATCGATTTAAATTTTTGAATTGGTTCTAGATCTAAATTTGTAAATTCAATTGATTTCGGGATGGCACTTGCATTAATTATGGTCGTATAAAATTCTCCGTTTTCGTCCACTTTAACGAGAGCATTGGGTAAGCGAACTTTCTCTTTTTCCTGGGCTAACAATATAGCCTCAGTATTTCGCAAATGACATTTTAATTTAAATATTTTTTCCATGCGTGGTTCTATGGAAATTAAATTTTGATTTTTGTTTTCATGAGGGGTTTTTGAAATTGGAGTTTGAGAATTACTGATATTTTTTATTGGTGGTTCCGGTAGATCTCGATTTACTTCAAAAAGAGGAACAGTTTTAAAGTTAGTAATTAACTTGTTGTTATTCATGTCAATAACGCATCTATAATGTTTGAAAAAGTCGGCTCCTAATAATCCGTCGAATTCGATGTCTAAATCGCAAATGTATACTTTATGCGGATCATTAGCTGTAAAAGGTATAAGAACAGATTCGGTTATCGCAATTTTTTGTTCTGTTATACCTTGTATAACAACGTTCTCGGGAGATCTGCACTTATAATTTTCCGCAAGTTTTGGTTTAAATATTGATATACCTGCACCGGTATCGAGTAACATTTTGAACCTATTTGTAACGTCTTTAATATAACAGAGGTTCCTTGAATTTACAGTTAGAGATGGATACGAGATTACATTAAAATTTATTCTAGATGGTTCAGGGACGGACTGGGGTTGTCCTTTAAATTTATGGTTTGGATTTGACTCGACATTTGATCGATTTGGGAATCCGGTTGTTGTGTTGGAGTATCTGTGGGATACTCCGGGCGTTGGTAAAAATCCGGTTGATTAAAAGAATAATCCGTATGAGGGTTTGGTGAATAATCGAAACAATTTTCGTATTGATTTGGTGGGTAATCAATATGATTCTCGTATCGGTCTGGTTGATTATAAGCATGTGGATTTTGATAATCCCCATTACTAGTAAAATATTCTTGGGAATGTACCTCATTATTAAAATTAGAATTATTTTGGAAATTTTCAAAACTATCAAATTGTTGGTAGCTTTGATCACAATAAGAATTATAATTGTCATAATTTTGTGCATCATAGTAATTATCAATATTAACATGGTGAGTTTTTTGAGGGTTTTGACGGTTAAAATTTGAAGGTTGTTGATTGGGAGGTCTTTGTTGATAATTTGGATTAGGTCTTATCACAGAAGGCCTGTTTTGTTGTGGAGAATTATTTTGTGAGAAATTTTGTTGGGAGGCAAAGTTGCCTGGGCTATAATAATTTGATGGACTTTGGAAATTTGGCCTAGAAAATTGTTGAAAATTAGGCCTAGGAAATTGTGTTGGAGTTCCACCAAAATTGTTTTGCCTGTAGTTGGGATTTTGCTGTAAAAATTGCCTTGCGCGACACTCATTAAAATTATGTCCATTTCTTTTACAGTAATTGCAAAACTGCTGTGGATTTGGACGTCTTTGCTGAGTTTGCACGGAATTTTTATTAACTGATTTGTTAGGAAATTTTTGCGATTCGAAATATGAGAGTTGGAGTTCTCGCTTAACTCTACTGATAGCATCTAGCATATTTCTGGGGTTACCTGCACGAATTATTTGACCTAATTTGGGTTCAAGTCCGGTAAGTAACGTATTCAATGTCATCGTTTCGATAAGGCGTGATTGTGCATTTTTCTCTTCTAATGTCAAGGATTGTTTTTGCACAGCGGCGTGCATTTTGGCGTTATGAGTTTGAAGACGAGATATAAAAATAAGTGCGGTTTCATTTTGCAATTGATGAACTCTTTGCAGATCCTGTATAAGAGCTGTTAGGTCGCGTGAATCGCCAAAGTGCGCCTCGAGCAAGCTTTTTATTTCTGCCCAAGTAGCAGGGTTTCGCGAATTTATAAGCTCTGACGCTTTTCCGCGAAGCTTATTTTTTATATGTAGAGTCACTAAAATTCTCTGATCGTCTACTGCCATGCCTTGAGCATGAATACACGCAGAGATAAATGTATGCAAAAATATGGGGTTCCCATCGAATTCAGGTATTATAGAAAAGATTTCACTTAACTTGTAGGGTTCGATGTTTACTGTCTCGTTCATTGTAACGTTCTAATTTTCATTTCCAGTGACTTGATTGTCAGTCATTTTTAATAGGTTATTATTTAACTTTTAAAGAAAAGGAAATTTGAATTAATAATAAAAAAAATTTATGAGGTGAAAATCAGAATGATACGGCACTGGTGTGACAAATGTTTCACAAACTTATGATTTACTGATTAGCTTGGAATGCGTTTCAATGTAAAATAAATGTTAACTATGAAATATTTCTGTGTTGTAAAATTGAACTTGAAATCTGATATATTTGAATGTATTAAATTTCTTGATAAGTTTAATGAGACTTTCGCTAATCTGGGTTATAGAACTGTTGTTCTTTATATTACGTTACGTAAATTGAAATAAATTGAATGAATGGGTTTGAAAAAATGTTAAATGTAAGACACAAAATAAACGAGATGATTCTTATTTGTACTTACATCAATATTTTCATCTCCGTGGAGTCTTGTAGTTGAATGCGACTTCGTAAAGCGGGCTCCGTCTGTTTGACGTCGAAGACACCAACTTGTGTGACCAGGGATGATTTCTTACTTGCTAAAGTTTTGTTGCTTGTTGAGTGATTGCTTCTTGTGTGGTTGCTTCTTAAAATTAATTGTTGCTTTGATTCTTGAAATGTTGCTTGTTGATTTGTTGCTTGTTGCTTGAAGAAATTGTTTCTTTGATTGTTGAGTTGTTGTGTGCTGTGTCCGGGTTCTTTTTCTTCTTAAAGAATTGAAATTCACCACTCCTGTCCTAAAGTTCTCCTTGTTCTTCCAGTCTTTCCCTCCAGTTAGGCACCTTTTGCAGATGTTGTCCTTATTCTCTCGGGTAGTTTCTGGTAGTTAGGCTCCGGTACAGGGTGTTTTGTAGATCCTTTTCGACTGCGCCAAATTTTGTTAGATCACAAGCGACACAACTAACTTTTTAAAAACTTTATTTAAAATTAAAGGATAGTACGTACTATCCTGATAATGAAGTGAAAGCAACAAAGTGAGTATTATAACTGAAGTACAAATGTTATTTTACATATATTTATAAGATTAAAAGTGCTGACTTGAAGAGTCTTAGAACAAAGGAATATTGTGAACGAGCCTGTGAATCAGGTGATGTTGAGTTAGTAAAAGGAGCAGCTGCCATATGAAATATGATACGCCTGATAAGGCTACTTTCATATGACTCTAAATATTATAAGTTACTTGTTAATATTTTATATAACATATATACTAGACCTCCCCACGACCTCCGCTCCACTATGAAACAAAATTGAGATATTCACTTGAAATTTAGTTCAAGTATGTATTGTTAAGGTACCTGATGAAACAGGAGTAAATACGGGAAAATAAGTAAAGTAAGCTAATAAGAGTCCAGAAACTTCATTTTTAGTGCAGGTATACGCAGATGCCAACGTCTCAATTTTTTTGCGGATCAAATATTGTATTATTAATATGCTGGGGGCGATATTGCCACTATCAAGCGTCACGGTGGTTGAAAATCGACTACGGTAGTGGAAAGTTATATAGAAGAATCACTGTCCTGTAAGATGGAAATCGATGAAAAAATACAGGTCCTATCGTGTACGTATCGACTAACACGGTTACCAATGTCGGTGAAGTTGTGAACCCCTCCATTTCTTATTCAGAAACACCATGTCGAGTTAATTTGATTAATTCCGGTCATAATTACAAGAAAATCGTTCTTGATATAAATGTTAATGTTAATATTAATAATAATTCTAAATAAAATTCTATAAAATCGAAGCGTGGTATTATGCATTTTAATCCACTAGTGTATTAAAGGGCCTTTAATCCACAGAAAATAGACGTATTATACCTTCCTAATATTTATAGTGGTCGTGGATAAAAATATAAATATTTCATTAATCGCGACTGTCGCAGGGAAGAGGGGGGCACCAATCTGCCTACTTATCTGGACGTAACATTTACTAAGGAACATCTCGATAGATGTTTGACAGAAATATCTGCCGATATCACTAATCTATTCGCTGCTTTGCAATAAATAAATTTTAAAAATTCAGCTTTGTGGATTCATAATTAGCTTGCTACAAATAATACATAGTTAATGAAGTCCTTCACGACTTCGGAGGCCCATATCACAATTCAGCACTATTAAAAATGTATGCCGACATCATTTTTGTATTTGTTGAATATAAATTAATTGATAACAAAAAAATCAGCTTTTTGCAGATTTGTCATTTGTCATGTGTAATATCTTGCAGGTTATCACTGTCTGCCTCTTAAAACCCACAAACCTATATTAGTCCATTGAAATGTTACAAAATGTTGGTCACACATTGCATTTTGGTTAGATTTTTTCCTTTTAATGTTTAGGGTCGTCAGTGTGAGTATAAAAGTCGGCTTTCGGGGCCGCAATCATGAAAAAGGAGGTATAAACAGTTTTTTGCGACACCTTGAGATTAGTAATTCTTACAAAAAATTTTCTAATAGTTTGTTTGTAGAGAATTGAATTCTCTACAATCTTAGTCTAGACACTTCTTTTTCGAGTAAAAAATATCGGTAAAGGTATTTACACAGAACTTCCCTTTTTATTTGTGGGTGGCGGTCACTCTAAAAAATTATTAATTACGAAATGACATTGAGAATAATAATCGGAATATAGTTATCACTATTATTTCAAAGAAAACATAATAACTTTTGGTCAAAAAAATATACAGCATTATTTCTTGGGATGACCACCCTGTACATTTTTCAATAAAAGTATAATAGGTGCATATGCCAAATATTATTGCCATCTGTCACATTTTCAATTCCACATTCACTTAGTGGAGTGGAAGTATAGTAGTGGTTAAAAAATTTCATTTATTTTTTGAAATTTTTCAAAAATGTTAGTAAAAAAAAATCATTTTTACTTCTCTCGCATACCGAAGGGAAGTATTGTATTTGAGAAAAATCACCCTCCGAGATTTTTTCGGATTTACACGTTTCATATCACGTAGATTACGAAAATATAGGTTTTTCAATTCCGTCAGTCTGTCCGTCTGTCTGTCTGTTTGTCCGTCTGACTGTCTGTCCGCCTTTCCGCCTGGCCGCCTACCCGCCCTGGCGTTTCATGACGTTTCATGACACGTCAAACCTATTTCTGAAAAAAAAAATTGAAATTTTTTTTCACCATTTTTGAAAACATTTTTTACCACTAAAATAGATGGATTTTTTTTTCTTTTTCCAAATTTACAATTTCCACGTTTCATAGCGTTCTTAATCTATTAAAAACAAAATTGAAATTTTTTAAAAAAATTTTGAAAAAATTTTACCACTAAAATAGACGGAATTTTTTTTTCTTTGTTCAGATTTAAAATTTCCACGTCTCCATGGCATTTTAAAATTTTCAAACAAATTTAAAAATGTTTTTGAAAAATTTTAAAAAAATGTGTAGGTAATATATACTACTATAGAATAGGCGAATTATTTTTTTTGCTCAAATTTAAAATTTCAACGTTTCATGACATTCCAAACCTATTTCAGAAAAAAAAAATTCAACATCTTTTCACCATTTTGGAAAAAAATTTAACACTAGAATAGATGGAAAATTTTTTTGTTTGCTCTAATTTAAAATTTTCACGTTTCATGACATTCTAAACCTATTTCAGAAAAAAAAATTTTTCACCAACATTTTTGAAAATTTTCGAAAAAAAAAATATTTTTTCACCACCACTATACTTCCGCTCCATTACGTGAATGGGGGATTGAAAATGTGACAGATGGCAATAATATTTGGCATATGCACCTATTATACTTTTATTGAATGATGGCATCCCAAGAAATAATTCACTCATGGTGGACATTTGTAAAGGTATTTGCGCAAGCCTTCCATATTTGGCACCTATTATTTAGTATTGAACTTTTGCTGTTAGATGAGCACACTGTATATTTTTTTGACCAAAAGTTATCAGGTTTTTTTGTAATAATAGCAATAACTATATTCCGATTATTATTCTCAACGTCATTTCGTAATTAATAATTTTTTAGAGTGACCGCCATGAACAAATAACGAGGGAAGTTCTGTGTAAATATCTTTACCGATTTTTTTAAATGGGAACCCCTATATTTTGTTCCAAATTCAGATTGTCTCGCTAAAAACTACTTTTGTTCAAAACATTTTTTCTTAAATAGTAATTTTTTTTAGTTATCCGGCGAAGAAAAATCAAAATATTAGAACTTTGCGATTTTTTACTTGAAAAATTAAAGATTTGGACAAAAAATTCAATAGCAAAAAGAGATCGGAATCATCCCAGGAATGCTCACATTTATTTTTCAGAATTGTCCATTGCCCTGTTTGATGCACTTGATCCATTTGCAGCGTCCTAACATCTGTCCAAAAATAAAAAATTGGAAAATGTGTAGAGAAAATTGTTCGCAATAAAATGATGTACAAGAAACATCTGATGTGTATTTTCAATATACACTCAATAGAAGAAAAGTTATAACCCTTAAATGATATTTTCCTTGAAAATTTTAGTCTATTTTTAATTATAACTTTTTCGTTTTCAATTTTACGGTAAGAAGTACGTAGACCAAGATTGTAGACAATTCAATTCTCCACAAAAAGCTCTTAATTTTTTTTAAGAGACTTAAGACTCTCAAGGTATCGCGGAAAACTATTTACACCTACTTTTTCAAGATGACGGCCAAATGGGGGAGGGGGGGCGTTCAACCCCGAGGAACGAGTTCTACACTCACACTGACCCGCCATAGATATCAAAAGAAAAAAATCACGTCGTACCCAAAGTGTAAGGTCTATGTAACATTTCAATGGACTATATGTATGTCGTAGTATTTTTGTTCACTATGTGATAAGTAATCGATAAAATATTAGCTCTATCAATATATTTGAAATTGTTAGCCTCAAAGCTCTGACAGTAACATGAATTATGACACTAGAATACTCTGGATGGCCATGTATACCATGACACGTATATGATATAATAGGTTAATATCCTTTTTTTGACGGAAAATGAATGGAAAAAAGTGAGGAGTGATATACCGTTGAAATTAGAATGTTATCTCCAAAGGTGTAATCAAAAATATTATAATGTTGAAAAGTAAGAAAATCTATATGCAAAAACGGCACTAATAGCCCGGGGGGCAGCGAAAGCGAGTTAATATCTATAAGGCTATATTTTTTCCAAAGAGAGTTTAGATAGTATCTATAATGAAGGTGCAATTCTACCAAACTCTTAGTGGTGCATAGATGAATAAAAAATTAATCAACATGTTGCAAAAAAATAGATGGACGAAAATTTCGTCTTTCGAATACTCACAAATTGTCAAAAAATGACGATTTGCTTTCTCTCCTGCCGGCCCCAATTTTTGATTTTCACCTCGCGATTCACGTTGTATGATCATTGCCGACCTTCTCCTCGCCATCGAGACATAGAACGGGTCTCCGATTTCCGTATTTATTCAGTTCTTACGTTTGAAAAATTGAAAAATTGACTATCATTTTTTGACAATTCGTGACAATTCGAAAAATTAAATTTTCGTCCATTTTTTGTTTCAACCTGTTTAATTTTTTACTCATTTATGCATCACTAAGAGTTTGGTAGAATTGCACCTTCATTATAGATATTATCTAAACTCTCTTTGGAAAAAAGATAGCTTTATAGAAATCATTTCACAAAAACTGCCGCTGCCTCCCAGGCTATAAATGTCATCCAATATACATAAAAATATTTTCAGCTCGTGTACGGTACCAAAATTACCCTTCAGCCGTTCAACCAAATTTTATCAAAATAAAAAGGTCTTATCTCCATTATTGATTTTCCATCAATTTCATTAACCTCGTAACCTCCCATTTTTATGATTGGGGAGGTTAAAAATAAGCGCGTAATCATGTGATCACGGAGTTTAAAACTGATCTAATTATATTTTTTCTTTCTTAAGGTTGTATTATTATACTAATGGTGCAGCATACCATGGGACTGGATAATTTCAGGGCAGGAATTCAACATTACATTGATAAACAGTAAGTAAGATAGGAAATTATTCCAATAGAGACTACTTTATGTAGTAAGTAAAATATTTGTAATTTCTAAATATCTTATCGAGTTGAAGTAGGCATACATCACTTCTTCATAGGCAATAACGTAAATTACTTACCAGATCGTTAGTTTTATAGATATAACACCAACAGAGAAACACACACTTGGTCGACAGTCAGCCAGATAGATAGACAATATTGTCACGTAGCAAAATGCCCTCTAGGGCGTAAGGCTTTTTTCTATGTGAAATACGCGACGTCCACGGGTACCTCTCATATTTCCCGGTTGCCCGGGGCCATAACGACGGTACCCATGGCTAGTCGCTACGACTCGCTTGGTATACGAGAGGATTTGATTTAATTATTGAATGAATACTTTATCAAATAAAACATAGTGGTAGAAAACAAGTTTATTAACAACAATGAATATACAAAAAGGTGTACTTGCATTTTTACTACCCCTGGGGAAACCACTCTGTAGGAGAAGGAGTCCAGTGTCTTTCTACGACCTTTACCAGCGAAGATATAAGTAAAAAGTTAAGTTGCAAAACGAATTTTTTTGAAAGAAAGTTAAATAGCAAGCCGCCATTTGGAGTGGTCAATACTATTGTTTTTTGAATAGCTGAGGAAGTTCTGTAAAGGATAGGCAAATTTTCAGCTAGTCCGAAAACTTTCCGTAACGTTTTCGTAATTTCCTCGGAGTACTTGGTTACAAAGTGAACTCGTCGAACCTTACCTCTCGCTTTCGCAATTCCAAAACAAAACATGCTTTTTTTCGACATAAAAATGCGTTCAACTATCTAAATTAACAAATCATATCCATTACTAACAAACTAAATTTCGAGTACTGCGTGACAATATAATGGAATTAAAAAATATTAATTTTGATAATCTACGTGATCTGAAATATAAATATCCAAAGAAATCTAGGAGAGTGCCTTCCGCGATTACAATAGTCCCTTTGATAAGGGAAGAAAGTAGAAGCTCTAATAAAAATTTGCTCGAAAATTATAATGATGATAATATATATGCTATAAGGTTAAATGTAAGAGTATCTTATGGTAAAACGTTGTCTTATTATTATTATGGAATTTCGTACTCTTCATTTGGGAGGAAAGTTTACTGAACCCTGGTATTTCATTAAGAAATGCCGCTCTGTTGGAGCCCGTTGCAGGTTATTGGGCCGTTCTGACAGCGATGTCCAGCAGATTAGAATCCAAATCTCAACAAAGGATCACAGAGACTCCTACTCCAGAATTTCTCTTAGAATATGTGCCGTTCCCAATGGTGCGAACTTCTGCACTTATTGCACGCTAGATTGACCAGGCAGTCGTTGCATACTCCGATCATGACCCTTTTCAACAATTCAGAGTGCTACTACAGTTACTGGTGCGACTATGGTCTTTGTATTGCACATCCTGATCATTTCTATTTGAAGGTCTTTATACTTGCTCAACTTCTCGGTTTCTTGAGCATCACGTCGATGTCATTTGGGATGATCGACCATGATACGACAATGCTCGGTCGAATTGCGCGAATTCCCTGTCGTTTATAATAGACAGGTCTCAAATGTGTGACATCATTGGTGTTAACAACTTTTCCAGAAGTTATTTATGCGATACCGGTATGTCGAATTGCTTACAATGATCTAGTGGAGATAACTGACCGCTCTGTTGTGTCGGTGCATGTATTCCGAAGATACCAGAGTAGTTCGTTCCTCTAACAAGTAACTGACATGTTACTCTGCCAGACCACACATCCTGCACTTGCTGTCAACAGGCTGTTTCAGGATTCTCCTCTGGTGGTATTTGGTATTTAGCACTTAGTCCTGCGCTGCTAGTATTAAACCTTCCTTATCTCCTTTCAAGCCCGAGTTACTGAACCACTTTTCAGACGCCACCTTGTCCACTGCTGGTCAGTCAAGGTCGCGGAAGAATTGTCCATGCATCGGCTTTGTGCAGAGTACTTCTATATTCCTTTTTTCAATGCTTCACTTAATTTTCTTGCCGTCCTGGACAATGGTTGGCACCCAAAATCAGTGAAATTGAATAAACTAATAAAAAATAACAAATTATTACTAAATTAGAGGACTCAACCGGTTCTATAGGTTAACAAATTAAATTAAGTGTTCAAAATGGGCGCTATTCATTTCCACAAAAATTTGTTTACGTATGAAGGCTAGATAATTCCATTACATTTTGCTCGGGCTTAGAACTAAAACATAGCTTACACAAACATGACTTCACTATACGCCTCTGAAATTGATCATGTATCAGGGATATGGTCTGATTTTAATGATTTGAATGTATTTCTAATTTATTTTATAATTAAATTAAATGTCGCCTCTCGACAATAAGCAAGGCGTTCTTTAAATATTTGGATGACATTCTATATGGCTTCAGTGCTAATTCTGTGAATTACTTCGGCTTTTCTATTTTTTAAATCTGCAACATTATCTGGTCGATTAACGCTTTTGATTTTATATAGTGTCACAAAAAGTCATAGAGAGGGGTCAGTCGGGGGACCGAGATGGGCATGCAATAGTTCCACGTCCTCTAATCCATCTGTTAGGAAAAACTCAGCATTAATAATTTCTCACTTTACATGGACAATGCGGCGGAGCTCTCTTGTTGGGACCAAATACAAGTGTCTATTTCATTTGGGTAATTGGCATCAGGAAAGGGTTTAATATAGGCACTAAAAAGTTAGTAAGGCCAATAATTTGATTATTAATGTTAATAGCTCACTTTCTTAGGAAATCGTGTGTGAGTCTGCTCATCTAATATCGACAGTTCTGGCGTCTTACTGTTGCGCTTAATTGAAATGTGGCTTCATCAGAAAAACAAATTGTTTGTAAACATCATTAATTCACAGAATTCTTGCCTTTGATTAGAATCATTATTTTTACATATATTTTCAGTTTTAAACATGAAAAGAGTATTATACTAATCATAATTAAATTTTAGATATATCAAGTGACTGCCGCCAACTTATATATTTTATTTTAAAAATAAGCCCCCACCTTGAATGATGAGACTACAAAAGCATGATTAATACAATAAATTTAAAGTCCGATTAACATTAGTCTATAAGAATTATGCATATTTTAGAAGCAGAGCGTTTGCACAAGGGCAATGTACAAGTGTACAGTCACTATCCCGGTTATACATCCGGATCCTGATGAATATCACAGATACGTTCAAGTTGCTATTTCGACGAAGACAAATTGTCTTCGCCCATAATTACCAAGGCACTAGGTTGGAGAATATTATCCACATTATTTCGCCATTTCACATGGTGAGCAATTCGGAAATATACTCTTCCTGTCTCCGTTGCCAGAAATGCTGCACGAATTGCTGATGCCTTTGATGCAGTGAAAGTTTGTTTTCAGGTATGGCTATTTAGATTCGCCCAATTAAAAAGTGATCAAGTTAGATCATTTGGGTCAGCATATAGAGGAGGTAAAAATCTCGAATTTAAAACCGATTCAACCTGAGTCATGGCCGTATTAAATTCTTCAAATGCGAGACAGGCATTTCCTAATAAGCGCCTTAAATGTACTTTCTCGGACTTAACCCCAGCCTCCCATATGCCACAAAAATGGAGATATTTTGGCCGTATAAAGTGCTAAGTTATACTATCTTCGCTTAAAGAATCTTTAATGGTATTGGATTGTTTATTAAGAAATTCGTATAATTATTTTAGCTTGGATTTTGCTCCAACAAAATTTGTTGCATTGTGTGAATAAATCTTAGGAGATTTACTTCTTCTTGAAGCAAAAAGCCCTAAAGCAACTAAAAAATGTTCAGTTGTGAGATTAGAGAGAAGTTCCAAGTATATATTTTTTTAGAGAGCTATTACATTCTTCTATATTTCAGAATTTAACAACTTGCTCATGCAAACAATTGCCAGCCTCAATATTAGAGTAGGCACAAACTGCATCATTATTTTGATTTCTTAATTGCATGGAAACTGGATCAGAAATAACCAACCCGAACTGGGTATTTTGGAGTGTATGCAAATTTCTACCTAATCGACCTGACCCCTCGCACAGTAATTTCCAAAGTACAGTAGCTCTTAGCAATACATCAATCTTAGATGATTTGGGTCAAAGGAAAATGTGTAATCTTCCGGAATGCTGGGTAAATAAGACATGACAAAATTGTTGAAAAAGCATTAATATTGGACTGAATTTTAACTTCCATCTTATGCTTTATATTTGAGATGCCTCGATTGATGCCTAAGATCAGTATATCAAAATTATCTCTTTTCAAACCTAAGAATATAGTCGAGGAAATATAGCAATCCAATATACAGTAAGTCTGATGAAAATGTGTTTTTTTGTATTCGGTTCCTTGATGCATTTATTCAATTTGTCACCTATTTTAAGTTTATGAAAATGGGAAATTGCACTTATGCATCGAAAAGCTGCATTTAGCCCAGTTTGGTTACCCGGGGTTTTTGTGGTCGCTGATTATGAATATAATGTTCAAGAAGTTCTTCGATGTACCTGGTGACCAAGAAGTCCTAATGTGAGGCTCATCCATGTAGTTTTTCTCTAAATTTACCCTAAAATTCAACCACAATCTTTACTTGGGCGTTTTTGAGGTCGCTGACCAAGATTCTGATGTTCAAAATCTTCCACAGTATACCTGGAGGTCAAGGCGTCCTGTTTGCCTAGGCCATCCCTTGGACATTTACGCAAGTTTTCATTGAATCGCATCGAATTCTGTCACTCGGCGGTTTTTGGGATCGCTGGTTTCAAATATGATATCAAACAACTTCTTCAATGCACCTGGTCATCAGGACAACCGAGGTATGAAGATCATCACCTGATATTTTCGTCAAATCCGTTTCAATTAAAATGAATTTAATCACTTGCGGGTTTTCGAGGTGTTACATCATGGACACTATATCAAAAATGTTTGTCGACGTACCTGGGGATCATGATTACCCGTTTATCGCGACGTTTGCGGGAATTTCCTTGAAATTTGTTTTAACATGGAGTAGAATTTATCACTCGGGGGTTGTCGTGGTCGCTAATCATGAATATAATATTCAAGAAGTTCCTTGGTATACCTGGAGCCCAGGACCTCCCCGTAGTTTAGCTCATCCTCGTGGTCGTTCTCTCAATTCAATGCAAAGTTCAACAGAACTTACTCGGGGGATTTCTGGGGTCATTGATTATGAATATCGCAAAGAAGTTTACACATAAATGAAATACTCAACAATCTTTCAAAAGTATGTGAACGATCAGCGTGTGACACATAAATGACGCCTGCATAATAGTATACACCACGTGTTCTATTTATGAAAATGTCCGGTTCTTTTCTTTAAAATAATTGTCGAAGCGAAAACCGTTATAAATATGTATGATTGTAGTATATAATGGATCTGCCGACGCCTCCTCACTATGCAGATACGTAGAAGCATACTTACGTTGGCATGATTTATGGGTGTTACTCTCAGGAACATCTTTTGGGCCTGATTCAAATAGAAGTGAAATACATAAGGCAAATTTTTATTAATTTTGTCTAACAATTTTAAATAATGATATATTATAATCATGTTGGAAATCAATGATAACAATAAATAATAGAAATAAAATAGATACATAATTTCATTATAATAAAGTTACGGAGAGGACTTACCTAGACAGCAAAAATGCCCTTGTCCTCATACAAATCGAGGACCATTTTTGAGGCTCCAGGTACATCGAGGAACTTCCTAAATATTATATTCATGATCAGCGACCCCAAAAACCTCCGAGTAATCAAAATGGGCTAATTTCCACCATTACCGAATAATGATTTTTTTAATTACCTACCTCAAAAAAAAGCATTTTTTTCGATGCACAAGAGTAATTTCCCATTTGCATAATTAAAATACGTAACAAATTGAATAATCGCATCAAGGTATCGAATGCAAAAAACAGCATTTTGATCCGTCTTGCTGCACAGGTTTTTGATAGTTTGGCCTATTTTGTGCTAAATTTCCTCGAGTAGCGAGCAAAGTGCCTCACTTATAAAATTACTTTGCGAGTCTCAAGCATCTACAAGTATGCCATTTACCACGTGTGTCAGCTACTTGTATTATAGTTGCGGAAAGTAAAATTTGCTTTAGATTATTGATACAACTAGTGTATCTTGAAAGAGATACTGATGGGTTGTTATTTGAGCTATTATTGTTACTAATTTGTAATGAGGAATTTACAGAATTATCATTCTTATTAACGCCATTTGAATGTATGAATGCATTATGTTTTTCCCACATTTGAAACAGTTGTGTGTTTATGAAGTGGTTTTTCCTAAAACAATTTAAACAAATAGTTAATTTTGTAGTTTTAGCTATTCGTTCATATGTTGAAAGCTTTAAAAATTCATTGCAAATATAAATGATGTCAAAGCCCTTGCAAAGAACACAAAATGGATTTATTATAGAACGCTATGTTACTTCTTGTTGTTACTTTTTACCTCCCTCGGATACCGAGGTTAAGTATTTTATTTTGCTTATAATGATTTTGTGACGTTTGATTCACCCGTCAGGTGATGAAGCATCGCTTTGACAATCGAGCTTTGGCAATCTGTTGACGGTAAGCTTGGTCGCCAGACCCTTTTGTGGTGGAACAACCAATTACCTTCAAAGCCGGTTAAGCAGGGTTTTAGTAGCTGCAGTGAAGAAGCGGAGCAAAAAGCACGATTCGCATATTTATTATCTTATCTTAAAACCTACTTTTACAACACTATTTAAAGCTACACTACCAAATAAACAACCAAGAGTTAGAGCTTAACGCTAGAATACGGTGAACCATATAATATGAGAAAGGCGGTGACGAGCGGTTAAACAGCTAAAAGGGCTTACGCAACGCTTCACAGGCAATATTTTAAGTGTCCAACGAACTGTGTGGTGGCACTAGTAGAGGAACGCACCAGTGCTAAACCACGGGGCTCGCGTTCGGTCCAAGATATCCCTATGATAGATATAAATACGTGAAATATGTAACGATTCAAAATATCTATTAATTAAAATTATCAATTATTAAAACAAATATGTGATTTTCACGAAAGACTGATGTTGGCTAGCCCTGCAGATTCTTGAGGCATGGACACTCTGAAAATAAAAATGGAACTTAAACTGTAGTAGTAGTGATGATTTGTGATACACTTACAATATTTTTTTGATAAACCAGTAACGTCTCCAGTCATTGAGTCTCCTAGGTGGACGAACATATTGCCATGCGCTCTTGCCTAGTACCAAGTAAATATAAATAAATAAGTCTAATTACAGTTTGAAGTAGGTTAGAGGCTTGCATCCATGTTTCCTTTTAATAAGCAACTATTTAGGTGACATTTGAGCAGAGTTAATTGCCTGGAATATTTTGAGGGTGTTAATTTAAATTCGGAAATTTTTGTTAGGCTATATTTTGATTTTTAATTGGACAAATGTCAAAATCCAATTTAGGGACTTTTATTGAATAGCCTGAGAAATAAATTCGGGCAAAATCCGAATTTTTTTGTTCAAATTTAGCAAAAAAGGGGCAGACATTAAATCCTGGAGGAACAGAGAGTAGATCTCAAGTTCCTGTAATTCTGGGAGAGAGTTAAGACCTAAGAACAACTAAGGCTTTTTTTTGTAACGTTGAAATTGGTTTTTATTTTATTGATTTATTCTATCAAACCACTCAGAAAGAAAGATATGCTTAAATTTGAAGTCACCATTTGCCTGTAGAGATTGTTAATTCTGCATGTTCAACGTGCCACGGACGAAAGTTTCGGATTTGGTGGCGGAGGCTAGCTGCAAGGGGATAGTCCATCCATGGTAGACTCAAAGACGGTATTATATCAGCCCAAAGTGAGTACGCTTTTCGAATTCTCATTTAATCGCCCTCAGCGTTACGAAGAACTGTTGCCAATTGCCAGCAATTAAATTTGACCTTGTCTGCACCTGGGATTAGTCCAGATTCTTATAAGTTGTGTCTCAGCTTTTTGTGATTTAGATACAAGTAGTGCTTTGTAAGAACTATTATCGCCCTTCTATAAATAGTATATTCGAATTAATTGCCTGTTTTTTTTGTAACCAGCCCTCAGCATTATAATTGCTATTTCAAGTTTTTTTTTAGCGATTTAAATATAAATCCTTTTCTTGTTAGTTTTCTATTTTCTAATTTAATATATTGCAACTTTGGTTTTAAACCGTAAAGATTAATTGGAGTCTTGCCTTCCAAACTATGTGCTTTGTAAAGCCATGAACAGCTGTTCGCGATTAACACTGAAAGTAATGTTTTTATATAATTCACATATATTAAGTACATTTATCAATCTTTTTAGGGAAACAATGTCTATGTTTTAGTACTTACCTTTGTAGGTACTTGGCTTCTTCAAAGCAATTGTTGCAATTTGTGTGCATGTAACACGTTGTTATTTGCTATTTTACCATTATATTTATTATCATTTTTACACATTTATACATTAAATTATACATTTTCATTCGTGGATTTTTCTCAGATTTTTGTTTGTGTTGTTTCTCCTCCCCAAACTCTGTCATTTAATTGTGACTGGTGCCCAAAGGCTTATAATTATTGTTAACGTCTATTTTTTTTTATAAGAAAAGGTTATTTTACAATAACTACTGACGGATGGCATAACCTTATCCACGACCCGCCGTCGACATTAATGAGCTGTCACCCAGGTGGATTTTTTCAGTGACCGCTGCCGACCGTTAGGCCCGTGAATCGCTGACGTCATAAATAAAATAATGCCCTTCCCAGGTTACGGTCCCAGCTTTCGGCACAATTTACCACTGGTGATAAATTGAGCGTCCATGGGTTTACGCAACGCTTTTCCTAACAGGTATCCCAGACAGTATTCCAGGCGTCCAAGCGTTCAATGTGAGTATACTGGGAGAAGAGCACACCTGCGCTAACTCAAAGTACCCGCTTTCGTCTCAGAATATACCCGCAATACCTCAAGTTTCCTGGGGCATAGTTAAAACACAGCTGAAAAGTAAGGTATGATTAGTAGGTACTGTACCTAACACCAGCCAAGTCGTTTCTTATCACTACCATTATCTTACTTACATCCTCACTGTCGACTATCCTCCTCTTCCGGGGCGCGGTGTGGTTACGGGCAGTTGAACTACTCACGGCGGACGATCGGCGTATACTCAGCTCTCGTTTGCTGCAACTGTACTAGACAGCACAGCTAGAGTGGGGAACGGTGTATTCGGAATGCGCACCGCACCAGTTTCGAACTTATGAGGAAATATAATCGGTAGGTCAAATTTGCTATTGAAAATATGATTATGAGTCAAAATATGTTTATTTTCAGAACGAGTGACGAAGAAAATTCCATGCAACTGGATAATTGGCATCTGATACCACAATTGATATTATACATACTTGTGCTTCCCAGTAACTGAGGCTTTTAGGCATAAAAACTTCTTAATATAATCCTACACAGGATTGCTATGTACCATTGATTCGAATGTATTACAAAACTCTAACTAGTGATCATAATTACCATAAAACCTCGATAATTTTTTTTTGGCAATTTAATATGTAAAAAGTGTTGTAGGTCTTTAGGAGGCTGATGGTTAACACTGCTACATTCAACTCTTCCCACAAGGGATCTAGTTTCTCAAGCCTAATTGTTACTTGAACTAAAATAATTTTAATTATTTCTTCATCGTCCAAACTTTGAAGATAATATCCAGACCGCGTTAATTTGCTCTTTTATTTTTTAATTATCTTATCTCAACATTCGTCATAATAAGCAAATTTAATATAACTATAAAACACGTTAAAACGGAAATAACATAAGAATGGAAAGATCCTACTGCTATGCTGCTCTAAAATACTTGATTTTATTCCTTTGTGCTGCACCAGGACCTAATTAAAATTTCTCTGACGATGCTATCGACCAGTGCACACTACCTAGATATGGAAGATTCTCTAGCCTGCTTTCCAACTATGATATGCTGAAACTATAACTATATTAATCGTCGTACCCTAATATTGTTGATTGATGAAAACACTTGCTGTCTTGGAACGGCGTTTCGTTGCGCTTTGGTAATTTGTTGCCAATTTTCTAATAATGGTTTTTCAATATCTACATTGATCGGGCCGAAGAACCAATACGTTGGGGGTAGATACTCTATTGTTGAATTAATACGCTATTCTCAGTGGACTGTAATTGCTTTATATATTTTCAATTTCTAAACAGCAGATTTCTGTGTCGTGAGAGCACAATTATTATATATGAAATTATTATTTCAGTGAATTGTACACAATATAATGTTGTCTATTTCATTATATCATATTTTAATTGTAACGTAGTATTTAGTTTCCTTTATTTTTTTATACTTGGAGCAACTTTTTATTTGTTCTTTGTCTTTTTGTTTTATAGTAAGTTCGGTAATGTGGAAATTAATGACCTGTGGATGGCTTTGAGCAACTCCATTAACGAATCACTTTCAATGATGCCAGCAAATTTAAGCACCGTCATGGAGAATTGGATTATGCATAGTGGGTATCCTCTTCTTAATGTTAGTTTAATAGAAGACCAAATTACAATTTCTCAGGTAATATTTTCTGATAAGTTATCTAAGATACAATAATACAAATAACGATTTTTTAATAATGTAAACCCTATACCGAAAAATCAGCAGAAAATCATAAATAAGGGCAACTATAACTGTTTGACTTCATTAGGCTAATATTGCTGTCTGTGATTTAATTGCTATATCAGATTAAATATTTTTCGCACGAAAGAAGTTGTAAATGAATGTTATTAGAACAGCTATTTAGTATGTAGATTTATTAATTTTAAATTATCAATTTATTTATTCGTTTCTTAGAGTTTATTGAATTTGAATTGCTTCCAAAACCTATACAGCACGTGCGATATGATCAAAGAAATCACATCGTAAATGTTTTCCCAACGGATAGGAGATGTGCCACGTGTGGCAAGGAAGCCAATTTTATTTGCATCAAATGCAATGTGGGTCTTCATATTAAAAGCTGTTTTAGAATGTAACATACATTTTAGTAGCTTGCATGCATAGCGTCTCCTAAAAGGGACGATTCATATTTATTATGAATAAAAATTTATTTGTTTTGATGTTTGAACTTGTGTTCCTAGTGTTAGTGTTAGTCCTATCACTAGGCTAGTAATACATAAATATTGCTTTCCCTTTATCCAATCAAACTTTTGACTTTCTTACTTTTTATTGGGTATTTTGCCACTGAAAAATATTTAAAAATTTTAATGAAAAAACCTCTGCACCAAACGGATCAGACAGAGGTTGGTTCTTGAATACTTGACTGTTTCAAATAGTCTCACACCTAAAAATATATAAACTAGAACAATGTTATAAACTAAAAACTGAAAATGAAAGCTATAGATAGTTAACGTTACGGAAGAGAATCTACTTCCGTTCTCAAAACTTTTTTGGCCGTCAACCATGAGAGTTCTTTGTTTATGTATTTCCACAGTCACGTGAGACATTAAATTATATTTATCTTATTTTTACTTCTTCGTCCCTAAGGATAGGTAACCAACTAGTACAAAAATCTATTGAATAATTCGAAACACATCTATCCTCGTTTAATAAAATAATCGCGGATTCTTTAAGTTTTCTTTTAGTTCCGTTGCTCTCTTTTTCCAAAATATTCGAATTATTCAATAGATTTTGGTACTAGTTGGTTGCCCATTCTTAGAGACGAAGTAAGTAAAAATAAGCTAAATATAATTTAATGTCTCACGTGACTATGGAAATACATAAACAAAGAACTGTCATGGTTGACGGCCAAGAAAGTTTTGAGAACGAAAGTAGATTCTCTTCCGAAACGTTAACTACCTGTAGCTTTCATTTTCAGTTTTTAGTTTATAAAATTGTTCTAGTTTATATATTTTTAGGTGTGAGACTTTTTGAAACAGTCAAGTATTCAAGAACCAACCTCCGTCTGATCCGTTTGGCGCAGAGGTTTTTTCATTAAAATTTTTAAATATTTTTCAGTGGCAAAATACCCAATAAAAAGTAAGAAAATCTGAATATTGAAAATTGAATTGATTAAAGGGTTAAATTAGCTAAAAATTAATTTTGTATGTTACGATTCACTGATCAAAAGTTCTTATTACCACAACTCTCGAGAATTGATTTTTTTCTACAGCGTTCGCATTTCTCCATTACACAATGCCAGAAAAAAAGGTACTTTTCTTATGTTCTACGAAAGTAATAAGTAGGTATCTTATTTTCTTACTTTTTATTGAATATTAAAAAATTGAAAAATATTAAAAATATTTAATGAAAAAACCTCTGCGCCAAATGGATCAGACAGTGGTTGGGTTCATGAATACTTGAATGTTACAAAATGTCTCACACGCCTAAGAATATATAAACAATGTTATAAACTAAGAGCTGAAAATGAAAACTAGAGACAAAATTATCTACACTCGTTTTCAAAACTGACTGGCCGTCATCCATGACAGTTGTTTGTTAATGTATTTCCATAGTCACGTGAGACATTAAATTATATTTTTCTACTACCGTCTATATGCTAAGGCGTTGCTAGCTACGAAAGTAGAATTTTCGCGGCCAGGACAGAAAAGTAAAAAAAAATCGGTAAAGGTATTTACACAGAACTTCCCTCTTTATTCGTACAAGACGGTCACTCTAAAAAATTATTAATTAAGACATGACATATGAGAATTATAATTGCCATGTAGTTAGCCCTATTATTACAGAGACAACCTGATAACTATTTCCATCATCTACTGTATAGTGGTGGGGGAATTTTTTTTCAACTTTTGTTTTTTTTAATTTACAAAACATTTTTTTGTTGAAGTAGGATTAGAATATAATGAAACGTGCAAATTTTAAAAATGAAGAAAAAACATTTTTTCCATCAACTATTCTATTGTAATGGTAAAAAATTTAAAAAATATAATTTTTTAAAGTTTTCAAAACAAATTTATTTTTTTTAAATATATTTAGAATGCCATGAAACGTGGAAATTTTAAATTTGAGCAAAACGTTTTTTTCCCATCACCCATTTTATAAAAAAATTTCAGATTTTTTTTAAATTTTCTGAAAAAATTGTTTTTGAAATATGTTTACAATGTCATGAAATGTGGAAATCTTAAATTTGAGAAAAAAACATTTTTTTTCGCCTATTTTATTGTACAAAATTTTCAAAATTTCAAATTTAATTTTCTATTTGAAATTTCCAATTTTCAATTTTTACTTCCCTCGCATACCGAAGGGAAGTATTGTATTCGAGAAAAAATCACCCTCCGAGATTTTTTCGGATTCTGACGTTTCAGATCACGGAGGTTACGAAAATATAGGTTTTTCCAATTCCGTCTGTCTGTCTGTCTGTCTGTCTGTCTCTGTCTCTGTCTCTGTCTCTGTCTCTGTCTCTGTCTCTGTCTCTGTCTCTGTCTCTGTCTGTCTGTCTGTCTGTTGGTGCATTTACTAAAAAACTACTTGACGGAGAGCAGTCAAATTTGGTAGGTAGTTGACCCTACTGTTAGCGAAGAAATGGTAGAATTTTCACTGGAAAATATACGGGGTGGATCGTCTAAACGCAATAAATAATGAAAAAAAATTTTTTTTTGCTCAAATTTAAAATTTCGACGTTTCATGACGCGCTAAGTTTTTTTCACCAAAATTTTTGAAAAATTTTTTAACGCTAAAAAATTTTTTGTTTTTGTTCAAATTTAAAATTTCCACGTTTCATGGCATTCTATGCCTATTTCAAAAAAAAACATTTTTTGAAATTTTTTTACCAATTTTGAAAAAAAATTTACCACTAAAACAGATGGAAATATTTTTTTCTTTGTTCAAATTTAAAATTTCCACGTTCATATCGTTCTAAACCAATTAAAAAAAAATTAGAAAATGTTTTTACTATTATTGAAAAAATTTTACCACTAATACACTGGATTTTATTTCTTTGTTCAAATTTAAAATGTTCACGTTTTCATGGCATTCTAAACTTATTCAAACAAATTTAAAAATTATCTCGGTTAAAGATTTTTTTGAAAAAAAATTTTTTTTGGAAATAATTTTAATCTATTTTAATCACTGGATATAGAATAGACGAAACAATTTTTTTGGTCAAATTTAAAATTTCCACGTTTCCTTCCAAACCTATTTCGGATAAGAAAATTTGGAATTTTTTTTTACCATTTTGGAAAAAAATTACCACTAGAATGATGGAAATTTTGTTTTCCTCAAATTTAAAATTTTCACGTTTGACGTGACTGACATTCTAAACCTATTTTGGGAAAAAAAATTAGAAAATTTTTTTTCACCAACATTTTTGAAAAAATGTTTACCACTAATATAGATGGAAATTTTCTTTTTCTTTGCTCAAATTTAAAATTTTCACGTTTCATGGCATTCTAAAACAATTTCAAAAAAGAATACCACTGTAGAATAGCAGGAAACTTTCCTTTTTGCTCAAATTTAAAATTTCCACGTGTCATGGCATTCTAAACCTATTTCAGAAGAAAAAAAAATTGAAATTTTTTTTAAAAACGTTTTTGAAAAATTGAAAAAAAATGAAATTTTTTAACCACCACTATACTTCCACTCCACTACGTGTATGTGGAATTGAAAATGTGACAGATGGCAATAATATCTGGCATATGCATCTATTATACTGTTATTGAAAAATGTACAGGGTGGTCATCCCAAGAAATAATTCAGTCATGTTTGTAAAGATATTTGCGCAAGCCTGCCATATGTGGCACCTGCTATTTAGTATTGAACTTTTGCTGTTGGATGAGCACTCTGTATATTTTTTTGACCAAAAGTTATCAAGTTTTCTTTGTAATAATAGCAATAACTATATTCCGGTTTTTATTCTCAATGTCACTTCGTAATTAATAATTTTTTAGAATGACCGCCATGCACAAATAACGAGGGAAGTTCTATGTAAATACCTTTACCGATTTTTTTTAAATAGGTTTAGAATGTCACGAAACGTGAGTAAAATATTTTTTCCATCACCATTTTATGAAAAATGTTCAATTTTTTAAAAATTATCTAAAAAATTGTATTTGAAATGTGTTTAGAATGTCATGAAACGTGGAAATTTTAAATTTGAGCAAACAAAAATTTTTTTTCATTATCCAGTTTATAGTAAATTTTCAAAATTTCAAAATTTTTTTCAATTTTAAATAAAAAAAAAATTGCAATAAAAAGATTGCAAATATTTCCTCAATTTGTTTTTGAAAGAGGTTAGAATGCCATGAAGCGTGGAAATTTTAAATTTGAGAAAAAACATGTTTCCATCTATTCTAGTGGTAAAAAAAAACATAAACGTTAGTAAAATAATTTTTAAAACATTTTTTTAAACAGAAATTTTAAATTTGATCAAGAAAAATATTTTTCTATGTATTCTAGTGGTAAAATATTTTTTAAGAATGACAAAACAATTTAAACAATATTTTTTTTTGAGATAGGTTTAGAATGTCATGAAATGTGGAAATTTAAAATTTCAACAAGAAGAAAAATTTTTCCATGTATTCTAGTGGTAAAAATTTTTTCAAAATTTTCAAAATTTTTACTTCCCTCGCATACCGAAGGGAAGTAAGTATTGTATTCGAGAAAAAATCACCCTCCGAGATTTTTTCGGATTTTAACGTTTCACACGTGGATTTCGAAAATATAGGTTTTTCAATTCCGTCAATCTGCCTGTCTGTCCGTCCGTCCGTCTGTCTGTCTGTCTGTCTGTTGGTGCATTAACTAAAAAACTACTTGACGGAGAGCAGCCAAATTTGGTAGGTAGTTGACGCTACTGTCAGCGAAGAAATGGTTAAACTTTCACTGGAAAATATACAGGATGGACCATCTAACGGGAGGAAATATTGAAGAAAAATTTTTTTTGACCAAATTTAACATTTCCACGTTTCATGACACTATAAGCCTATTTCAAAAAAAAAAAATTGAAAATTCTTTTCACCAACATTTTTGAAAAAATTTTTACCACTAAAATAGATGAAAAACATTTTTTTCTTCGTTCAAATGTAAACTTTTTACGTTTCATAGCGTTCTAAACTTACCTATTAAAAAAAAAAATGGAAAATTGTTTCACCATTTTTGAAAAAATGTTACTACTAAAATAGATGGAATTTTTTTTCTTTGTTCAAATTTAAAATTTCCACGTTTTCATGCCATTCTAAACATATTTCAACGAAAACCAAATAAAGATTTTTTTGAAAAGTTTAATCTATCACTACTATAATAGAATAAATGAAAAAAATTTTTTTGCTCAAATTTGAAATTTCCACGTTTAATGACATTCCAAACCCATTTCGAAAAAAAAAAATTTGCAACATTTTTTTACCATCTTGGAAAATTATTTTACCACTAGAATAGATGGATTTTTTTTTTCTTTGCTTAAATTTAAAATATTCACGTTTCATGGCATTCTAAACCTGTTTTAAAAAAAATCTTTTTTATCACTACTATGGAATAGAAGGAAACTTTCCCTTTTGCTCAAAGTTAAAATATCCGCGTTTCATGACATTCTAAACCTATTTAAGAAGAAGCAAATTTTGAAATTTTTTATTACCAACATTTTTGAAAAATTTAAAAAAAAATGAAATTTTTTAACCACCACTATACTTCCACTTCATTACGTGAATGTGGAATTGAAAATGTGACAGATGGCAGTAATATTTGGCATATGCACCTATTATACTTTTATTGAAAAATGTACAGGGTGGTAATCCCAAGAAATGATTCAGTCATGGTGGACATTTGTAAAGGTATTTGCGCAATCCTTCCATATTTGGTACCTGCCATTTAGTATTGAACTTTTGTTGTTAGATGAGCACTCTGTATATCTTTTTGACCAAAACTTATCAGGTTTTCTTTATAATGATAGTGATAACTATATTCCGATAATTATTTTCAATGGTATCTCGTAATTATTAATTTTTTAGAGTGACCGCCATGCTCAAATAAAGAGGGGAGTTCTGTGTAAATATCTTTACCTATTTTTTTTTCTGAAATAGAATGTCATGAAACGTGGAAATTTGAAATTTCAGCAAAAAAAAATTTTTTTTTTCATTATTTATTTCCTTTAGACGGCCCACTCTGTATATTCTACAGTGAAAGTTTAACCATTTCTCCGCTGACAGTAGCGTTAGCTACATACCAAATTTGACTGTTCTCCGTCAAGTAGCTTTTTTAGTTAATACACCAACAGACAGACAGACAGACCGACGGACTGACGGAATTGAAAAACCGATATTTTTGTAATCTACGTGACCTGAAATGTGAAAATCCGCAAAAATCTCGAACACAATACTTCCCTTCGGTATGCGAGGGAAGTAACAAACGAAATTTAACTTTTTGTTTCAACGAATTAATGCAATTAAGCAATTTTGTATTAAGGTATTATTTTAACGAAAATCATTTTTTTAACATCTATTTATTAATATTAACAGTTATAGTGCAATTTGAACTGTTGGAAAATGTAGGACATGGAGTTTCACTTGAATTGACTGTCGTACTTTGAATAGGGTCGCTACTTGTTTCAACGTTAAAATTAAGATTTTTTACTGCTACTTCAGTAGATGAAATATGCGTGAGAACAGAATTTGTAGGGATATTGTGCAGTATTTTTTTTAGAAATTTCTACTTCATTACTGTACAAATCAGCAACATATCCTTCTGCAACAGTTGAGGACTTCCAGCCTCCATGTCGCTTTAAGTCCAAAAATCTGTGCCCGAAGTATTTGCAAGGAACGTAGTTGACGAATGTTAAGAAACCCTACCTCAACCATCGTTACATATCACAAAATTTCTTTTAACGTTGTTTTGAATTGTATCACTTTTACAATAGCTAAATCATCTTTAAATTCCACGTCCGTTTCGTCTGTTCGGCATGCTTCAGCTACTCCCATTATTGATATAACTTTCATTGCCAAATAACTTTGATTTGGAGCCTCAAGCAAAAACTTTGTAATTTGTTCCTTGGTAAGAATGTTAGATTTTCTAGCCTCATATCAGTCATTCTTTCTTTTGCTAAAACCAATTAGTCTTCTGAATCGTTAAATATCTTAAATTACTATCTCTAGCACTGAATAAATTGACCATAGTGTTCCCGGAGATAATACTTCTGATCTTTCAAGAACATAACATTTTCGCTGATTTACTCAATATTTTTGTCGGCACACCATTTTAAAAACGCTTCATAAGTTTGCATATACCTTGATTTGGATTTCTTGGGATACAGCGAGGCACAAGCAATGTTGGCTGCTTCTTGTATTCCATTTTCATCGCCACCAAACATATTTGTTTATTTTAATGAAACGACCAGAAATTAAAATATCTAACATGTGACAGATAGTAATTGTCTCGTTGGTATGTAAACAATTGCCACAACCTCCTATACTATAAAATTCATTAATAACCTCAAATAATATCATGAAATAATTAGTTTTAAATTATTGAATCGCATTATATCTTTCGGTAGTAAAAAAAATTTAATACATTACACGTTGCAAAGCCCTTTTAGGTGTTCGGTGTTTTTGAAAGGCCTCGGCCAATCACCTCACACCTAAAAGTTATAAATAACTATTCCCTTATTTTTATTCACAGTCATACAGAAATAACCAAATTGTCTTACGTGTCAAAAGTTGGAAAGTATGATATTTCAACTTCATTCGACAAATGAACCTGAAATGTGATATTTCGTGTTGAAAGTAATATTTCGGGTTAGAAAGTGGTCACTTTCTTACCATTATATATTAAAAATAATGCGACGCCACTTTGACATTTGTCCTGTGACATAAGAATTTTAAACGGTTTATTGGCTTTTTGTTCATTAAAGAGGATGATTGTGAATAAAATAGTATACAAACCTTGGTGAAAAGTCTCGTTGCTGTCTCGAGAATCAGTTGATCTCGCCGCTTCGTGCCTCCGTTAA
This sequence comes from Stenurella melanura, assembly GCA_963583905.1. Lineage (NCBI taxonomy): Eukaryota > Metazoa > Arthropoda > Insecta > Coleoptera > Cerambycidae > Stenurella > Stenurella melanura. The sequence continues at coordinate 46,746,987 of OY757317.1, forward strand.
CTATCTTATCTCTCGACAACAATGAAACTCTTTCCACCTCGGTATGTAATATACTATTACTTACTGCATCTCTAAAAATGGGCAACCAACTAATACAAAAATCTATTGAATAATTTGAAACGCATATATCCTTGTTTAATAAAATAAATGTTTTTTTTTTAATTCCGATGCTCTTTTTTTTGGAAATAGCCCCGTCATTCCATCTGGAATTGATACGGTAACTTCAGTTAAATGTACCCACGGAAATTTTGATGCAGATTTGTGTCTCCCCTGTATGGGGGCCTGAAAGTGCAAAACAGTGACAACAAATATTAGTGCATATTGCGCCAACTTGATTTTGGTAGCGAGATGGTTTCTGTCGATTATCTAGCTTGTTATCGATCTCTCAATGAAAACTCACATTAGTGAAGTTGCAGAGAATAAAATGCCCCGATATAGTTATTTTTTCGCAAAATGACAAAGCAACAAAATTACAGGGAATTTTATTCTCTGCAACTTCACTCATGTGGGTTTTCATAGAGAAATCTATAACAAGCGAGATAATCGACAAAAACTATCTCGCCAGCAAAATCAAGTTGGAGGAATATGCACGAACACTTTTTGTCATAATTTTGTACTTTCAGCCCCCCCCCCTACAAGTACGTTTAACTGAGGTTACAAATACAGGGACACTGGGCAATATAGCCGTAAATTTTGAAATTGTAAAATTTTGTATTTCATGTCATAAATTATTTTATTTTAATTTCTGTTTTGTCGCTTGTACATATTATATCATTTTGTATACATCAGAAGGTAAAAGTTGCTAATTACTTAGTGCCTTTATACTGCGTAAATGGTATGGATGCTGTATAAAATACATAAAGGTCAAATAGAGTTCGATGCATTATATAATGTAATAAAATACACAAATGTATTTTCTGGTTACTGGTATGGTGTGAATGGGACTTCCATGTTTACTTACTCCTGTTGGTTTAAAAACAGAATATAGTTGGTTGCCCATCCTTAGAGACGAAGTAAGTAAAAATAAGGTAAGTATAACTTAGTGCCTCACATGACTATGGAAACACATACACAAAAAACTCTCATGGTTAACGGCCAAAAAGTTTTGAGAACGGAAGTAGATAATCTTCCGAAACGTTAATTACTGTCTTTAGTTTTCATTTTCAGTTTTGTAACTTTCAAGTATTCAAGAACCAAACTTGTCTGATCCATTTGGCGTAGAGGTCTTTTCATTAAAATTTTTAATAATTTTCAGTGACAAAATACACAATAAAAACCGCTGCCTAAGGAATCACTACTTCCACATCCAGATTCTTCAACCAAGTCACTTTAAGGGAAACATTTTGACTATATTTGCACTCTAGTATGTGGAAATTATTGGTCATAGAATTTTAATAATATTTGGGGCAGATGTCATAGAAAAGTTTGAAGAGTTGGTTTCTACCATATACGTTAAAAATGAAGTTTCTAGCTTACCCCACTTATTTTCCACTGTTCACAACCTACCACCTCCCACCCCTTTAATGGAGTCATCTCAATCAGATGTCACTACAATACATACGTGTACTAACTTTCAAGTGAATATCTCAATTTTATGTTATCAATCCCATTAATAATGAAGCGGAGGTGGTGGAGTTTGAAAAATATTAGAAAGAAATCTGAGGGCTTGGCTTCTACTATATACACCTAATCCCAAATTTCTGTACTCTTACCAGCTTGATTTACTTATTTTCCCCTAGTTACTCCTATTAACCCGAACCCTTCTACGGAATCATCCCAAAATGTAATCTAGTTCCAGATGTCGTTATAATACATACGTCTACCAAATTACAAGTGAATATCTCAATTTTATTTTATCAATCCCTTTAATAATGTAGTAAGGGTAGTGGAAGGGTTGAAAAATATTATTAAAAAATCTAAGGCTTTGGCTTCTAGGACATACACCGAATTTCAAGTTGCAGTACTCTTACCAGCTTGCTTTACTTATTTTTCCCTATTTACCTCTACTTACCCTCACTCCTTCAACGCAATCATGTCAAGATATAGTTATAATACATAAATGTACCAAATTTCAAGTGAAAATTTAAATTTAATTTTATCAACTCTTTTAATAAGGGAGTGGCGGTGGTGGTGGTATGGAAAATACTAATAAAAAAATCTGAGACCTTCTCTTCTAGTATATACACCAAATCCAAAATGTATGTACTTTTACCGGCTTGCTTTACTATTTTCCCTTATATACCCCTATTTAACCCCCTACCCTTCAACGGAATCATCTCAAAATAAAATCTAGTTCCAGATGTCGTTACAATACATATGCGTACTAAATTTCACATGAATATCCCAATTTTATTTTATCAACCCCTTGAATAATGGTGGTGGGGGGGCTGAAATATATTATGAAAAATCTGAGGCCTTGGCTTCTAGTACATACACCGAATTTCAAGTGTCTGTACTCATACCAGCTTGCTTTACTTATTTCCCCCTATTTACCTCTAAATAACCGCCGACCCTTCAACGGAATCATCTCAAAATATAATCTAGTTCCAGATGTCGTTATAATACATACGTGTACCAAATTTCAAATGAATATCTCAATTTTATTTTATCAACCCTTTTCATATTGGAGTAGGGGTGGTGGGGGTTGAAAAATATTATAAAAAAATATGACGCTTTGGCTTCTAGTACATACACCGAATGTTGTCAAGTTTCTGTAGTCTTACCAGCTTGCTTTACTTATTTTCCCCTATTTACCCTATTTAACCCCCAACCCTTCATCGGAATCATCTCAAATTATAATCTAGTTCCAGATGTCGTTATAATACATTCGTGTACCAGATTTCAAATGAATATCTCAATTTTATTTTATCAACCCTTTTCATATTGGAGTAGGGGTGGTGGGGGTTGAAAAATATTATAAAAAAATCTGACGCTTTAGCTTCTAGTACATACACCGAATGTTGTCAAGTTTCTGTAGTCTTACCAGCTTGCTTTACTTATTTTCCCCTATTTACCCTATTTAACCCCCAACCCTTCATCGGAATCATCTCAAATTATAATCTAGTTCCAGATGTCGTTATAATACATTCGTGTACCAGATTTCAAATGAATATCTCAATTTTATTTTATCAACCCTTTTCATATTGGAGTAGGGGTGGTGGGGGTTGAAAAATATTATAAAAAAATATGACGCTTTGGCTTCTAGTACATACACCGAATGTTGTCAAGTTTCTGTAGTCTTACCAGCTTGCTTTACTTATTTTCCCCTATTTACCCTATTTAACCCCCAACCCTTCATCGGAATCATCTCAAATTATAATCTAGTTCCAGATGTCGTTATAATACATTCGTGTACCAGATTTCAAATGAATATCTCAATTTTATTTTATCAACCCTTTTCATATTGGAGTAGGGGTGGTGGGGGTTGAAAAATATTATAAAAAAATCTGACGCTTTAGCTTCTAGTACATACACTGAATTTCAAGTTTCTGTACTCTTACCAACTTGTTTTACTTATATTCCCCTATTTACCCCAAATTAATCCCCAACCCTTCAACGGAATCATCTCAAAATATAATCTAATTCCGGACGTCATTATAATACATAAGTGTACGAAATTTCAAATGGATATCTCAACTTTATTGTATCAACCCAATTAATGGGGTAGGGGTGGTGGGGGGTTGAAAAATATTATAAAAAAGTCTGAGGCCTTAACTTCTAGTACATACACCGAATTCAAGTTTCTGTACTCTCACAAGTTTGCTTTACTTATTTTCCCCCATTTACCCCTACTTAACCCCCAACCCTTCACCGGATATCCTCAAAAAACAATCCAGTTCCAGATTTCGTTATAATATATACGTATACAAAATTTCAAGTCAATATCTTAAACTGTTCCGGAGAAAACGTGCGGACAAAAAAAAGTTACAGACAGAGAGACAGGCAGAAATTTTTCTTTCTCTCAAATTTAAAATCTCGACATTTCATGACATTCTAACCTATTTCACGAATAAAAATTTTTGAAAATTATTTTGCGATTACTATACTTCCAATCCACTACGTGGATGTGGAAGTAAAAGTAAGAAAATCTGAATATGTTACAAATAAATAATTATAGATACCTTATTCTTGAATATTTTTTTCTGACAAGTTGAACCCCGCTTATGGGACCCAAACCCCTACTATTATTTCTATTCGGCCAGGATAATTCTTTTTATCGCATTTTTGGTAGTATTTAGTTTAAAAAATCGTGTTCTTAAACCGAGAAATGGAACGGTACTGTATTTACCATATCTGGTGCCCTAACACGCGATAGTCTTAAAATAATTGATACGAATATTGTGAGGCGAGGTACGGTGCGGGTTTTAGTGGTGAGAACTCGATTGGCGAAGTTAAGCAACGCCGCGCCGGCCGGGAGAGTCCGCTACTTAATATTTAAATATTTACGGTTAACAATATCTTTTATATTGTTTAACATAATTAAGTCTTTTGTATGTATATTATTGAAATTATTACTGTACAATCTTTACACATTCGCGGACACTAATTTTTATTGATATGTGCTTAACGTGACACTGCCGACATAAGCCGCATCGCCAACAGTGCCCCTAGGGACACTGACGTTAGGTATATGGCGCAAAAACTTAATGCGCTCTAGATACGCTTGTCGGCATATCACGTAAATTTTGCATGTAACATGGTATGAAGTGTCCCACTAGGCACCTTGGGTAAAAAAGTAATGACAAAATTCCTAATAGTTTGTTGGTGATGAAAGAATTTGGTCAGGCGATCTAGGGACCGTATTTGGCGCGTTTCTGTCTGATTCCTGTGCATATTTTATAATTTATTCGTGTATGATATGGAAGAGAAGCAAGAAAAGTAACTGCTTCGTTGGTATGAAGAGTTTGAAAGTGAGGACGAAGATTCCGCCAGATAAAAGGTCACGATACGTATAATACAGATGATTCCATAGGGGATCCAGAATACACGTTTTATGTATTGTATTGATGATGATTAAGTAGTTGTAATTTCATTTATTAAAAGTTTTTATACTAAAATCAAGTGTTTTTATTTTTTTTTGCATTCGGCATATGACGTCAGTGTCCTACTGTAGCTAAGCTGTGTCTTCTGGGACATGACGTCATATGACGCAGACTTTTTTTCCAATGTATCTAATTCTTCAGAAAATTCGGATTTTAAAGCTATATGTTGCATTTTTTTATGTATACTAATAATGAATTTTACCATGGTGTCAATTTCAGCACATCTCAATTATTTTAATTGCCCTGCTGGAGCGAAGGACAATGACGTGATATGACGTCAGTGTCCGTCAACGTGTTAAGGTACATTAGTTATAATTATGTAGTATTTTCTTTATACTCACGATCAAGAATGAAAATGCTTATGTGGGTCTATCATGTTTATTGTTTTGTTTATTTATTTATTTGCATACAATTTTTCTATACGCTTATTATTATATTTTACATTTATATGTATATTGTTCAATAATAAACATTATTCTATTTTATACTATTCTATTTATTCCATTCTAATCTCATATCATTGGATCTAATTTTAATACTAGTTACTTTCTTTTTAGTCGAGGTTTGTGTACCATCCGGAACATCTTGTTAAATATCCTCAAATTAAATGGTATGTTCCGATAACTTACACCACATCAGAAGATGACCATAAATTCGAGAAAACTACTCCATACATCTGGCTTACACCTGATGATGACAACATAAGTTTTCCTTATTCACCAAATAGCAGTTGGATACTTCTAAATAACCGGCAGAAAGGTAAGATATCTCTAAACGAGTAGAAGATGCAGTCGGATATGACCGTCAGAGAATGCCTATTTGATTAACATTTTACTCGAATATGGTTCAAGTCACTTTTACGTGGTACTGTAGATGAACCTAGTATCGTTTAGTCTGATTGACACGACAAGGATTTTATATAATTTAGGCCGGAGCCGTGTCGCCGATATGATACTGATCAACTCTACTCACAAGGGAGATTCAAAATATCCTCCAGACTCCCCAAGACGAAAATAGACAAAATTAAACTTACTGTTGTAACATATTTTGATACCTAAATATTAAAACATGTTATTCCGGTGCGGACGGCAGCCGATTTTTGTTGGAGAGCATAGGCCGTGGGTTAGGATTGTGTGTGGATACTCAAGAGGGCGCCACCGGCTGTATGTTACGTAATAAGATTTAAATAATTTTGCCAGCTCGGAACAAAATTAAGTTATTAGCAACCATGCGATGGAATACCCAAAATATATCTGTGATATCTAAACTCTACTTTACTCTCAAATCTCAAAATTTAAGCAAATATCAGGAGTATCAGTGCAAATAATAAGAACATGTAGACATTAGACATTTATTACAACACACGTGAGATATACAACAATAAAAAGAATAAATTAAAAAACTTCACCTGATTGTGGTTCATGCGTATTAAAGAAATTCTATACCGTTGATAAAAACCTTGATTTGAATTCAAGCTTAGATCTTTGACTTTCTTGCAACTACGAGTTTGCCAATATACAACTATGAGTTACAACTTACAACCACGGATAAGATTTACCATGAATTGAATATTATATGTGTGACATAATAGTAGGTGAATTAACATCTCACGGTACCATGGGTGTTTTACAGTAAAACTCTTAAATATATTATCATTCTATACACATAACTTAGAGCTTGATTTATAGTTGCAAGATTGTGTTATAACTTACTTCAATGTACGAACAAAAATCAGTGAATTAAACTATAATATTTTCTTTAAAATATTTAACTAAAATGAACAAAAAAACCTGGTTTAGGCCTTGGCATTTCCTGTGACGACTGCAGTGTGACTTGTCACCATTTCTCTCGACGTTGGCTGTAACTGCAGTTCCGTGTTGCATCAAATTGCTACCTGAATCTCCGGGAGACTGCTACGAACGACTCTGCCAGTCCTAAACTTCTCAAAGTGTCAGCGTAACCCAAAACCAAATATCTGATCAATAGACTTCCTCCTATTACTCCTCCAACTACTGGGTCCCCTTACACAACCAAAATTACAGCACCAAACCTGTGCTCATCCCAATTGTAAGCCTCTCCAAACATAACTTATTCTCAAAGGGCCAGTCCCTCCAAACATATACTTGTACCAAACACTCTGTAATAATAACAATAAATAGGAACTAAATAAAACACCAAACTAAGTAAAATAAAAAGCCTACCTCTTATAGAGAGTATTACATAACCTCCGAAACACGTGGCGATCAGATTTATGGCAACCGACAAAACTCCTTGCTGGGAATTCACAAAATCTTCACAGCAAGGCGGTGAGGATCATTGGGTACATCAATCAAATCCCTTTTCAGTGTAAACGATGTAAAACCCAAAAATTCCACACAAAATCGGAACCGCCGCTGTTCACTCGTGGCTGTCTCAAAGATGAATCCTCGACGGAAGTCCGCTTGACAGTTCACCATGTTCTCAGTGTTGCCAACTTGAGCATTTAGAGAAATCTTTCTCTAGCCAATAAAAATGCGCCAACAAAAAGAGTTTGTAATTTAAAGACTGAATTACACCATTGTGTAATGTCCCAACAACAAGAATATGTGAGCAACACCTCCGACTCAAAAATAATACATAAGAGAAACCATGCTTTCTTTCCTTGATGATAATTTCAGATATGCAACCAGCTATGCCCTTTGAAGTACGAGTGGTTGCCTATCAAACAAATGAACTAATGGGTTAATTTACTGTATTGAAACTGAAATTGTTAATGTAGATTTTTCAAATGCTACACCGTGATTGCTACAGTCTGCTCTCTCCGTCGAAATCTTATGTCGGGTAATGCACTTTTAATGAATATAGCTTATAATTAGCACTTTGTCAGAAACACGTCTTAATAATTAAGACCGCCGATGGATTCTATGAGTATTTGGACAAGTACACAGACTTGGCGGGATCAAAGGTGACCCGCGGAAAGTAATGGTCCGACTCACGCCACAGAATCGCACGTCGGTCACCAATCCTATAACTAGTGAATCAATGAGAAATCGAATTCAAAATACATACTTTCATTTATTGAAATAATTCATAAAATGTAAAAAATATAAATATTCAATACTTAGCTAATGTGTATATGGCAAACATCAAAGAGCACCACCAATCGGCAAGCCGTTACCTCCCGTAGGAGTGTAACTCATCCAGCGTCGAGAGAACTATGACAATCAACTGTACAAAAAGATTCAGGCTCCCAATTAGTAATATTTGTAAAATGTATGCAAAACTTTTTGAAAATTATTCACTTTGAAATTGGCACTAAAATTATCGAAATGATTGTCAAGATGCTTAAAGAAGCTCTATATCTATATGTGTCCGATGGTAGCGATTAGTATGGCGTTGTCCGCCTGAGCCGGGATAAAAAGTATTTTGTGTTCGTCGGAATCGACCCTCAGACTTTGAATTCTTTGACTATTTTTCTGTACGTTTTTGGGGATTTGTATGAGGATTATGCTCCAACCCTTTGCGGAATATTAAATGAGGATTTTGATTTTGATTGGAAAAACCGTCCCATTGATTTTGTCCTAAATTGTGACGTTTAAAAAAAATAGCTACTTGCTACATCCTGACTGAGGAGTTCGACTTGTGAATCACAAAATTCGTGGTGCTTTCGAAAAACCAAATTCGTGGTACTTTCGAAAAGTTCGTCGGGCGGAGCGGTTTTCCGCTCCATGCAACTTGAAATTTTTGGAGTACTTTTGAATATTCGGACGACATAGCCCAAAGGCGATTGACCGTCGTCCTCGAGATGAAAAATTTTTCACTCAATATTTTGGTAATTTTTAGTAAAATAATTTTTTACGTAGATTTCGATTTAATATTAAGCCAAAGGTGTTTAGAAATCTTTTTAATCGTTTTAATATTATTTTTTCATGGAATTTTTGTCTGATTTTACTTTTATAGTAAACTGGATATTTTTTCAAATGGATCGTTTTACTTGGTTCAATGACAGTACCACTGAGATTAAGTACACAGTCAGTATGTTTTATTTTTATGACTTAAATATTTATTCACGATTGTGCAACGACTCACTCATCGGTTCCATTTCTCTGCCTCTACGACTAAATAGTCCAGCATTTTTCATTTTTTGGAAAATGATTGTCAACCAATCTTAGACGACGTGGCTTTAATTAACAGAGTAAACAGATGGTTCCAATTAGATAGATATTCAGAACATTATACTTTACTAGTCCGCCGATGGTTGCATGACTCTTTTCCGGGCAGATGAATCGGTCGCAGTTGAGACTGTCCCCGCCATTGCCTTGCGCACTCTCCAGACATGACTTCTCTGGACACTTTTGTTTAAAGTACGATGAAGGACAAGGTTTATGCGGAACCCGTCAACGACGAAGCTGCCCTCCAGGAAATGTTCAAGCAGCCCGGGAGATCCACACCATCAGAGTGCCGTGCAACTGCTCACTCTCCTATGAATTCGCCATAACAGTCACAATTCCCATTCCAAACTGAAATAACTTTATAAATAACAAACAAGTAAAACGAATAATCTAAAATACATTTCTGAATATTGGTTTAAATAAGGACAAATGTTGCCAACAATGTTAACTTGGATTCCACCTGTGTAGTATCTAATTTGAAATGTAATCATGAAGAAGCGAAGAGAATAATATTTGCGCAAAGTGTGTTTAATTTTTGCAAAATATAAAACCTACAAGAATAGTGTGTGTACACGACAACAAAGGGTATTTAACAACTTACGAAGTCAATAAATAATAGACTGAAAAATATGAAGAAGAAAATGTTGTAGAAACTTTATTGGCAGCCCGTGTGTGACCTATCGGTTCTCCTTTGCGAATTGGAAGAAATGAGCAGCTACAGTTGCCTTAAAACAAACAGGCCACCTAAATAATTTAGCTAATTTTGGAGATAACTGCGAAACAATTGATGATGTAATTGAAGATGCTCGTGAGTCCTGTATGAACCTATTAGTGAATTTAAATCCTTGCTAAGACAATATTTATTTTCCATAAGTCTATTAGACTTACGCTTGCTATGTCCTACAGAAGACTTTTTCTTACTGCATTTAAAACGGGCAAAAGAGGGTACAGTAGTCCAGTGGTTAGTACGATTAACTTGCAAGTGAAGTACCTTGCCAAGCCGGTTCAACTCTGTGTAATACGAAATAATTTTAATTGAAAAATTATTCACAGAAAGTGGTTTAGACTCTACTATAAACAGTAGAACCTTAATTTCTTTACCTAAAAAAAGAAAAATAATTGGAAAGTGAAATTGAAAAGTAAAGTGTGACTAAAATGTGAGTCCACTTGGTGTTCTGTTGCACGTGCATGTGCAGTCTTTCCTAACAATTGTAACACTTGTAACACCCCGTAGCATGTTTATCTAAAAAGATATTATTTTGAAATTTGCTACACTTATATAATGCGTGATGGTCCTTTTTTAAGTATAAAAAAATTCATGTCCACCACTTCCGGTTTCACCAGAAGTGACATCTACTCTGTTATTTTAAATGACACCTTGTATATTTTTTTTACCTATCTGATTCGTCCCTAGATTCTCTTTTCAACCATGTATCGGAACATGGCATTTGTTTTTAAAATGACAGTTAATATCAATTTTAGTTTGTTAAGTCTAGGTGGCCCTGATATGAACCTTGGCAGATATTGATGCGTAGTGTGCCGTGATATCGAAAGACCTCTGGCATGCAACTTTATGCCTCATATTTTTTTGGGAATAACCAGTAGTTGAACAAACTAATAAGATCTAACTTATTTAAAAAAATATCTTTAAACAACCCACGATATCCAAGATAGGAACCCCATTTTTTTACTTCACCTAGCTAAAAAATACTTATTTATCTTTTATTTTTGTCCAATACAATTGCTGTGCCTATCATATTTTGCTTTCTTCATTAAAATTAGTATCGAATGTTATTGCATAGTAAAGAATATTGTACTGCAACAAAAATATTTACTAAGCAGTACTTAAAAAAGGACAATCGCGCATTATATAAGTGTACCAAATTTCAAAACAATGTCTTTTTAAATAAATATGCTACGGGGTGTTACATGTCTCCTGTGTCACCCGGTATACAGTGCCTTATTGTCAATGCTTATTGAGCTGTGTATACTTATTATGCATTATTATTATTGTTTTTTTTTTTCGGTTAATCCGTTACTGGACAGGGCTTCCGTGTTTTCCGACCGATACCATACGGTAGCCGCGCCGGCAATAATTACAGCCACTCCCCACGACCTGTGGAGTTAGTGACGGTAAATTCCTGAATCGTGTGCCCTAAGTAGACGAAGGGACCCCAAGATAACGGCCTTCTGCATTTGGCCTGCCAGCCATTCGGCTGATTTCTGACAGGCTAGTATTGTCTTTAGTTCTGAGAGCAGCGTAGGCTTTATACCTCCGAGATCACCGATTATTAGGACGACCATCTTAACTGAGTAGTCCGGGTACAGCACTTGGAGCTCGTACCGGAGATCACGGTATTTGGTCCGTTTTTCCTCCTCTTTCAAAGCGATGTTTGGCTCAGCAGGTGCTGAGAACTCGATCACAAACATCACCTTGTTTTGATGGTCGAGGAGGACTATATCAGGCTTGTTGGCTTGGATTAGCCTGATTGTCGGAAACGAGAAGTTCCAATAAATTCGTCACCTCTCGTTTTCGACAACGGTCTAATATCTCCGGGGACGTAAGGCAGCACTGGTGTTTGGTCTACTCCGTACGAATGTCGTAGATGATAGTACAGCACCCGCAACACCGCGTTATGGCGATGAATGTAGGCCGAAATCGCATATACTGGGCATGCAGACAGTAAATGCATGAGCGATTCCGGTGCCTGACGGCAGGTCCTGCAGTTAATATCAGGAACCTTTACACCCATTACGCCGCTTCGGTAGACCAACGTGTTAATTACACCATCTTGGCAGGCTACAATGAATCCCTCGGTCTCCGACTTTAGCCCAGCTGACCATAAAAATGTAAATGTCAGCCTTTTCGATAAACCCAGTGTTTCTAGGTTCTTCTAGAATACAGTGTGCATGGGTTTATCGACATGCTGCCTAAACAGATATTTCTGTTCGGTAGCTTTTATTTGGGCCTTCAGGCGAGATGGCAGAAGTTCAGTGACTGACTCTGGGTCAGAACCGCGCCGGCCTCCTCGCCTGTCATCGAATACGAGACCAAGTTCATCTGCGGCTCTTTTTGCCGCTTTAAACAATCCTGCACCCACCCCTGCATTTTCGTGATCTCTCACTAATTGCAGAAGCGGGTCTGAGCTGACATTGCATGCCATGCTCAGTGCTACTCTTCCATGCATACACTCCAACCCCAAGAGCCCTCTGCCACCCCGATTTCGTGGGAGGTACACACGAGGGACGGACGATCTAGGATGAATGCTCCTATGGATATTCATCATCCTGCTAGTACCCCTGTCCAATTGGCGCAGCCCATCTGCAGTCCTCTTGACTACTCCAAAAGAGTAAAGTAAAACAGGAACGGCGGGCATATTAGTGGCAGATATCTCGTATTTCCCCGAAGTTCGGATGACCAAATCTCTCGGAGTAGGCCTCTGTGCTTGTCGCAGAGATTCTGTCATTTGTTGCACATTCTGGATGTGATGTTGCTCCACTCCCAGATACGTGTAGGTCTCTCCGGCATCCAGATATCTTAGGATGCTTCCGTCTGCGAGCAGCGCGTCTTCAGCAAAGTCACCGCATCGTCCTCTCTTGAGATGGACGACCGTGCACTTATCCAACCTGAACTCGATGCCACTGGCCCGCGTGTACTCGTGTACCCTAAGAGCATTCTGAAGTTCATGCTTTCTGGGGCCATAGAATTTGAGGTCATCCATATAAAATAGATGGGTGACCTTATGCCTCCGGTTGCTGAGTAGTCCACAATGGTATCCGCGATATTGGCGTAATGCAACAGATAAGGACAGCAATGAGATTCAAAAGAGAGGGTGCTCAGATAATCTCCTTGGAAAACACCTCTTCGAAATTCCACCTGCTCTGTTGTAACCCGCTGTGCACCGGATGTTATGGTCTTCTCTAGGGCAGCAGCAGTTTTTCTATACATCTCACTAGTCGTTCTGCTATCGCAAAGTATTTGAGCAAATGCAACAATAGTTCGGGCGATGTTGTGTCAAATGCCTTACGACAGTCAATCCAGGCCATCAGTAGATTCAGCTTATACTGCACAGAATCCTGCGTAATATAGTTGTTTATCAGCAGGCTGTTTTTGCGACCCGCCATGCCGTTCCTGGCATCACGCTACTCGTAAATCTGCTACCGGGTCAACTTACCGTAATATCCTAGCATACAAGATACGTGTAAATATCTTGTAGCAGGAGTTCAGACAGGTAATTGGCCTATAATTCCTTGGATCGGACAAATCTCCCTTTTTAGGAATCAGTACGGTACGTTCCTTGATAAACCAGTTCGGAATCTGCTGCTCCTCGTTCAACCACAGTAGGAAACTCGAGCCGGACGACGCAACGGTAGGTGAAAAGATATTTTTTCCACCAGCAGTTGTTTATGCCGTCTTGGCCCTGAGCAGCAAAGTTCTTGATACCAAAAAGAGCTTTTTAGACTTCCTCTGAACTGATTGCCGGGCACACCTCTTCTGGCTCTTCAAAGGTTCTGTGGCAAAGGGCCTCGAAGTGTGCTATTGCTGGAGTGTTGCTATTGCTGCAAAGCGCGTTTTTCTTACATGGTTTCCCCAGTAGGCCTAATCCATGATTTTGCTTTTAGTGACTTCTACAACTTATCTTCATTCTCGTTCTCTGTCCCCTCTTCGTCGTCTTCGTCCTCTGTCATCTCTTCCAAGTTCTCGTCCTCCGACCCCTCCTTCAAGTTCTCATCGTCTACCCCCTCAAATACCTGTTCGTTCTCTTCTATGTCGTGGTTACTTTCTTCCCCAACATTTTCTTTTCCTTCTGTTTTGTGTCAAGAGGTCAGCAGGATCAAAGTCATTATATTCCTCTTCTTGAATATTTCCTTCGGTAGCGCTATCGACATTTGCGTTGAGACATGATTGACTGTGACAACGGTCATAAAGTATTGAACAGGACAGTCCAACTTTTCTGCACCCGCAATTTGTGTTAGTGAAATTGCAAAAAATTGTATTTAGAAGTACATGTGGTGCAGGTGGCAATAAAGTTTTAATAGGCTTCAAAACATTATTATTATACTCTTCGCAAATACAAAACGAAGAGTACCTATATTACATTCAATCGGCACATTTCTAAAACTCGTAGAGAAAAAAATTTCATATCACTGTGTTGATGATCGAATTCTGAACAAGTTTCAAAATGTCCGCCCGTCCGTCTGTTCGTCTGTCTGTCCGTTCGTCTGTCTGTCTGTCCGCCACGTTTCTTGTAAGCACGATAACTTAAGAATGGAAAGTTCGATTGTATTGAAATTTTTAAATTAAAAAAAAAATGTTTTTAATGTTTTGTAAACTAAAAGTGTCTAAAATTAATATTATTTACAAAAAAAAACTTCGAAGAGTATCATATAGAATATGGAACAATTATATAAAAGCAATAAATCAGCGAAGGGTATAATGGTTAGCTTGCTTATCTCCTATCCCCATTGTCCAGGATTTAAATCATTACCAAGCCAATTCTGTACTTGATAATACACTCGACTTGGATGTTGGCGTGCAGCTGCGGTAGTAGGCGAAAGTGATGACAATTTCACTGTGGTGTTGACTTCGCAAATGTCATGTAGCGATAGTTTTCAATGGATAATTCTGATTTAAGAGCTCCATAGATTGACACAAGAATGCGTAATCCATTTTCCAAAACCGCCTCTACTGTACAATATGCCTGCTTAAAAACGTCCGCAAATTGATGCAATTCGTGGCGCCTCTCGAACATTTTAAAAACTTTTATTTTTCCTTTGTTAAAAAGTGCAGAGATTGTGTCACAGTCATTAATAGAATATAGTAACAACAGATACTTTTTACAATTTGGAAATTTATTTAGGCTAGAAGGAGAGTATATTTTTGATTTTATTTTCCCTTTCCCTGGGTTAATGAAGAAAACCTCCTGGTTTGAAGGAGCACGTCCTATTAGAAGAACTAATAGATCTACGTCTTCCCCAATAGTGATGTGGTGTTGCGATTTCTCAAGTTCCGTCTCTACTATTAAAACGTCGGCATCGTCCGCAGCTTATTTCACAGTTGATGGATTGTAATTTGTACATTAGCATAATTTAGCTGTGTGTTATTTAATAAATCGTTGGTTGTACGGCAAAGACTTTTATAACTTCTTTGTAGAGAATTCCCTGTTCTTTGTTTTTTGTAATAACACAAAAAGTCATACGACTCACGAAAAGCGAGATATTTGAGAAAACATTTGAGTTTTATGACCCTTAAATAACTAAAATCGCGAGCGCGGTATTGATGGGGACTTTTTAGACATTGCTTTCAAAGTTAAAATAAAGGTGTAAGCAAAATTTAGGCTCACTTGGATTTTTTTTTAGCAGATGCTGCTTTTTTCGGCCTAATATAACTGGAGTATAAGTGATATTAAAAAATGTTCTACCTTTTACGGAAATTTTGACCATACCAGGTTTAAATCCATTATCTTGGAAAATATTTTAGATACCGATAAAGCACGGCATTTTTTGTACGAGGAAAATTTTTCATAATTTTTTATTCCAGTTATTCTCAGAAACGTGACCTCATGTCTGTTCGGTTATTTATCAATGTATTTAAAAATTTCTTGATGAAATAGTTATATTCTATAAAATGTAAGCATTTTCAGAAAAAAGAATTGATATGTATATCAAATATTAATTTAGTTATCAAGCGCAATAGATAATACACTATATCAAGTTTGCAATAATATTTACGATAGTAGGCATGGCATATTTTCCAAGATATAATGGATTTAATACTAAAGTCGGACATTTTCAATATAACTTAACAGAACTTCAAAATCGTCCAATGCATATTATTCATATTTCAGTGAATGATTTAGAATAGAGACATACTGAACACATAATTCTTTAAATTTTTTCCGATCCTCCGTTTCTGATATTCGCGGTGAAAGTGAGGGGTCCGTACATTTGAATCGAATATCATTTAAGTGGTATTGTTATAGACTGAGAGCTGGCTCCCATCTGATCTAACCAGAGAGATCTAATACTGTTTAATATTACTGTTTCGAGTATTGTCCGCACGAAATGGAAATCCGGCGGTCTGGCACTCCAAAACGGTCGGACATTAAAATGGCGACCCATGTGATTTCGGAAAAAATACTTCAATTATCACCGGGAAGATCTATGTTTGTTTTAGAGTTTACTTTTTAGATTACTACCCCCTAAATTAATTTTAATTGGTCTGCCACTCGAAATCGGTCGTAAAATGGCGGCCAGATCAACTTACACTTAAAAAAAATTGACATCAATTTAACCGAAAGTATCTAGTTTTAATTTTTCAACCAAATTACAGGTTAGTGCGTGGCTTTTACGAATTGCTCGGTCAGGCAGTAAAAAACAGCCGCATCCAAGATGCCAGATCGGTTTTTGTAAGGTAGCAAAACTTGTTAATCGTCGATTACGAGTGAGCTACATTATTTTTCTGTTGATGTATAGGTAGTAAAAAATCGGTAAAGGTATTTACACAGAACTTCCCTCGTTATTTGTGCATGGCGGTCACTCTAAAAAATCAATAATTACGAAATGATATTGAGAACAATAATCGGAATATAGCTATTGCCATTATTACAAAGAAAGCTTTGGTCAAAAAATATACAGACTGTTCATCCAACAGCAAAAGTTCAATACTAAATAGCAGGTGCCACATATGGCAGGCTTGCGCAAATACCTTTACAAATGTCCACCATGACTGAATTATTTCTTGGGATGACCAACCTGTATATATTTCAAAGTAAAATAGGTGCATATGCCAGATATTTTTGCCGTCTGTTATATTTTCAATCCAACATTCACGTAATGGAGTGGAAGTATAGTGGTGATTAAAAAATTTCAATTTTTTTAAATTTTTCAAAAATGTTGGTAAAAAAATTTTCAAATTGTTTTCTTCTAATATAGGTTTAAAATGTCAAACGTAGAAATTTTAAATTAGAACAAAAAGGAAAGTTTCCTTCTATTCTATAGTAGTGGTAAAAAAAGTTTAAAATTTAAAAATTATACATTTTTTTAAAATAGGTTTAGAACGCTATGGAACGTGAAAATTTTAAATTTGAGCAAAAAAAATTGTTTCCATCTATTCTAGTGTTAAATTTGTTTCCAAATTTATAACAAAATGTTGCAAAATTTTTTTTTCCGATATTGGTTTGGAATGCCATGAAACGTGGAAATTTTAAATTTGAGCAAAAAAAAATTTTTCGGCTATTCTATAGTAGTGATAAATAGATTAAAATTGTTTTCAATTTTTTCTTTATTTTTTTCAAAAACATTTTTAAATTTGTTTGAATAGTTTTAGAATGCCATGGAAACGTGGATAGTTTAAATCTGAATAAAGAAAAAAAATCCATCTTCGTGGTAAAATTTCTTTAAAATAGTAAGTAAAAAAAATTCTAATTTTTCTTTTAAATAGATTTAGAACGCTATGAAACGTGTAAATTTTAAATTTGACGAAATAAAAAAAAAATTCCATCTATTTTAGTGGTAAAAAAATTTTCAAAAATGTTGGTAAAAAAAATTTCAAAAAATTTATGTTTGAAACAGGTTTAGAATGCTATGAAGCGTGGAAATTTTAAATTTGAAGAAAGAAAATAAATTTTTTCATCTATTTTAGTAGTAAAAAATTTTTCAAAAGTGGTGAGAAATTTTTTTTTGAATTAGACTTAGAATGCCATGAACCGTGGAAATTTTAAATTTGAGGAAATAAAAAATTTTCAATTATTTTAGTAGTAAAAAATTTTTCAAGTGTTGGTGAAAAAAATTTTCAAAAATTTTTTTTCCCGAAATAGGATTAGCGTGTCATGAAACGTGGAAATTTTAAATTTGAGCGAAAAAAAATTTTTTTCACTATTTATTCCGTTTAGACGGTCCACCCTGTATATTTTCCAGTGAAATTTCTACCATTTCTGCGCTGACAGTAGCGTCAACTACCCACCATATTTGACTGCTCTCCGTCAAGTAATTTTTTAGTAAATGCACCAACAGACAGACAGACAGACAGACAGACAGACAGACAGACAGACAGACCGACAGACAGACAGACTGACGGAATTGAAAAACCTATATTTTCGTAATCTGCGTGATCTGAAACGTCAGAATCCGAAAAAATCTCGGAGGGTGATTTTTTCTCGAATACAATACTTCCCTTCGGTATGCGAGGGAAGTAAAAATTGATGGAAATGTAATTTTATTGTATGAAAAGAACTATAAGTTTTTCGTCAACATTAATTTTGACATATAATTAAAAGATAGCTTGAGTCTCACACACATAGATTTGTCAGTGATTCTATAAAATCCAATTATTTTTGTAATATTTTGTGTTCTCTACCACATGACGAGTATTTTCGTTATTCATTGTGTTCGTGCCCGTCATCTTCGGAAGGGAAATCAGAATCGGTATCTTTATCATCTAAAAAGAGTTAAAAATTAGGTTATTATTACTTTATTGTATTCAACATACCTGAAGGCTCAGCAATTGCGTCGATAACAACAGGTGAAGCAACGTCTCCAACAAACCACACAGGTTCGTATATCCCAGGAGGACCTATCTTCCAGCCATAGTCTTCGGGATTTAATGGCTTCATCGGGTCCTATTTTTCGGCGTTCATCCATATATATACTTGAAATATACTTCTTTTTACATGCAGCAGCAGTGATGATTGGCACGGGGGTATTGATAGGGAATCAAATGTGGCGAAGTTCTTAATAAGAGGCTAATTCATTATTCTGGGCTTGTGAGCCATCTCAAATTTTCTGTACCTTACCTCATTAACTGTTGGAACACCTAGGGAGATTGTACATGAGGCAGACAAATTTCTCCTCCGTAGTTATGGGAACAGAATCTGGTTCCGGATCTTTGTAGAATGTTTGAAAATATTTTTGAAATTCGGAGCTCTTTTCCATTTGTTTAAAAGGTGTAACTTTATCCTTTTTATAGAAGCAAGATGTTGTGTCACATCCTGTGAAGGCATGCAGATCAGGCAAGGCAAGGCATACATCAGGACCGAGTTCGACGAACAATTTCCCTACGTCTGAATAACTTCCATCAAAATTTTGGATTCAACATTAATTTTATGGAAATTACCGAATAAGATAACAAGTACATCGGTGTCATTGCATCGCACTACAACATTATTTGGAGACTGGAATTTAGATATTACATACAATATTCTCTTGTCCGCTTCTTCGTGATTTCAAGAATAGTCATCGGAAATAGCTCTTATGGTCGTATTATGTGAACTGATGAATTGGTAGCATATATTTTTGGTACTGACAGACAATATTTCTAATAAAATCAGGTATAGAAGGGTCCTATCAGTAGTTAATAATAAATTTCACGAAATTTTCTTTAAATTCGTTGCTTTTTAGGCAGTTTATAAAATTTGTGGGCTTGATCTGATTGGCCCCGCGTATTGCATAAACTGGTTGCTCTAGATGCTGCTAGACTCTCCTTTGCCTTTCTGCGTCTTTAATACTTGGATCAAAATATTGATCGAATATCACATGAATATGTTTCGCTTACGAGATATTGGACCCAAAGTTCGAGGCATCTCTCCAATAGTGTGAAGTAAGAAGAATCCATCGATTATGGCCACATCAATAGACCCAGGATTTTCTGCTACGATCTTTTTTTTTAAATGATTCATCAGTGCCGATTTGTGGGTTCATCGAAAGTTCAATCTGAATGACTGAAAGCCCTAGGAGTCGCCATCAAAGGATACTTTGGATTGATCTGGCGGTGATTTTGCGATCAATTTTGAATGGCAGACCAGCTCGAATTTATTTAGGAGGCAGTAATCTAACAAGTAAACTCTGAAGCAAAAATAGATCTTCCTGGTTAAATTGAAGTAAATTTTTTCGAAATTAGAAACGCCGCCAGTTTAACGTCCGGCCGCTTTGGAGTGCCAGACCACCAGATTTCTATTTCATGCTAGTTCCAGACTTAAGTAGTATACGTAACTGTATTAGATGTTTTCGGTTATATCAAATGGGAGCTTCCTCTTGGACTATTAGGTCACTGACGATAGGGTGATCACATGGACGTTAGAATCTCTTTTAACTTGAGTTGAGTTTTGAAGTTACGTAAAAAAGTTCAGAAATAAAAGCTATAGAAAATCACGTGTTTTCCAAATATTGTTTCAGAAAAACAATTGGAAGTCGTATTTCGGAGAAAAGAACTTATTTTTTTTTAATTTTTACACCACTGAAAGATCCAAAAAAGCTTTTTAATGATATACAATACGTAATATTTATCTTAAAAAATGGCTGTTTAATTTACTATGAATTGACAATTTATAAAATTAGACGTGGTAAACAAAATATGTAATTTAAAGTAAACAATACGTTAGTTACCTTTTTGATAACTAATTTCACTTTGTTTTACATAAAATGAAGAATTTAATGATTGTTAGATATTTTTCGGGCTACCATGACTTAATGGGAACAAACTATGAAATTAGAAATCTGGTAGAGTTTTTAGGAAAAATACTATCATTCCTGTATTGTTAAAAATCTGTTTTATGGCCTCTCAGATATTAACACTAACCTAATAATTTATGCGGTTGTGTATTTACCGGTGTACTAATAAACAGGGCTGGTAATAACATAGGCGCGCATGGGCGCATTCTGTATGATCCTACTGTACTAACCTCATATGGCACCACACGCTCACGCAGGCGAGGTAAATTTTAGAAACTGTACATTTTCATAAAAATTTAATAATAGTTGAGAACGATTGTATTATTTCCAGAAACGTATCTAGCTCTCGCTACTAGGCGCGTGGTGCTCAGTACCACCACTTTATTTTACGTGAGGTACTCGATTCTGCGAGCACCACTATGGTCGCCGGCCCTGCTCATTGCCTCTTCCAAAGTTATTTGGCAAAAACATTGCGGTTACTAATTTATAAACGTGAAAACCTTTATTTTCCTGGCCTATATGTGAAAAAATGTGACTAACGAACTAATGTTATAGTATATATGATTTTAATTTGGATAGCATAAAAACGAAAACTCGGAGTAAAGTCGGCATCTCCTTTATGGGACATAAGCGTCTGCGGTAGAAATGTAAAAATGCTTTAAATTCTAAATTATTATTTTTATGTGTTAAAGAAAGGGATTTCTATAATACCTTTATTCAATAGAAGTGGTTAATAAAAAAATATGTTTATCACATTTGATAAGACACAAATGATATATTAAGGCTACGTCTATTGTCTATAGTAACGTACCTCTTGTTCTATCTTCTAGCGGCAAAGTTATGTAATCTTAGGCGGGAGTTGCATAGATGGTATATAATCCTTCTACCGAAGGAAGGACGTAGTCTTGTTTTTAGATCAGCCCACGCCATTTCAATGGCTATAATATGGAGGCAGACGTAAAATAGTATGATCGTGTGCTTCAAAAATGTTTTCAACGGCATATTCCTTTTTGAAATTTTTCTTTCCAATCAGTTCTAATAAAGTATTTTTTGTGTTTTTTTGGTATTTCCAAGCCTTTACCTTTCATAAATTCAATGACATCGCCTTTTCTTATGTAGGTGATCGGAATTTTTGTGCGTTGACGCATTGTCCATAACAATTACAGAATTTGTTAGAAAT
The DNA here is from genome assembly GCA_963583905.1 of Stenurella melanura. NCBI lineage: Eukaryota > Metazoa > Arthropoda > Insecta > Coleoptera > Cerambycidae > Stenurella > Stenurella melanura. The sequence continues at coordinate 46,768,808 of OY757317.1, forward strand.
AAATTATTTTTCCCCTAGAACATGGAGCACTTAAATTAAACTTTATGGTGTTATCTAACCAACCTTATCGAAGTACATCATGGGTGTCAAACCATGTTTCGTCAAGATAAATTATATCTCTATTTGCATCTCGGTGATCTTTTATTTTACGCAGGTACTCGTGTCGATGATCAACGATGCGTGCTGATTCCATAACTACCATTCGTTTGTCCAATTTCTTGTAGGTACCTAAAACCCCAATCGAGCAAAACATTTCGCAAAGTATCTAGTGATTTATAGTTATAATTTGGATAGTCGCGAGTTATAATACTGTACGTGCCGATAAGCATAAATTAAATGCTTACTCTGCACAGATAACATTATGTTATAAATATATGTAAATGCACTAAGATAGCCAGTTCTATTCAGTCTCCCGACGTGTAACTTGTTTTATTCAATAAATTTCGTTTTTAAAAACTTAGTTTTTGTTAGCACAAATCTAACTGGCGCAGTCGGTAGGATTTCGTGAAGGTATACGTTAAGTCGAAATTCAGTGAATGCCCCAGGGCCAGAGCACATTTTTCGTGTAATTCCTGGACTTAACGGAAATTTTACCTTGTGTTTCAACACTTTGTCGCGAAACGAACCAATCTGTGTACTGTGTAGTGTTCTATAATTCAATACCGGACCTGGCATCAGTGGCGGAGTAGTTGTTTGGACCTGCACACACACTTCAGGTGAATTGAGTAGCCTGAAAACTATTTTTTGGCGAATTGAGTAACCAAAAAGAAGATCAAGTCTGTACTCCAAAAATCCGGAGCAGGAGAAGATTGTCACCACCGATTGGACCAGATTTAACCTGGAATCTCACCCTGAAGACTAGAGGAACGTCAGACATCAGAATAGAAACTCCCTTACAGCCTAGAGGTTATAGGCAAGAAGTCACAGAAACTTCGACCAATGATCAGAATTTGGATATTTTTCATGTAAGTCAATTTCAAACAAACTTGAAATAGCGAAATAATCTAATTCCAATAAAATCAGATCCATTAATTTTAAGTTAGGTAATTAATTGTAGCTAAATAGAATAAAAACTATTTTTGAGTTTCTCAAATTCATTTTGTTATATCCAAATCTGTACAGTAGAGCACGCTGATACCGTCAGTGCGTCCCTCGTTGCGTAAAAACAATAGAGCACTCCTGACACCCTCAGTAAGTCCCTCGTTGTACAGTAAAGGAATTAAAGTTCATTTTTTTTCAATAAACGAGTCAAACTCAAGGAAAGTTACAGTATAACATTTTATTTATTAGTGTTCATTAAAAATTTTAAAACTGGAGGAACTTCTAAACAAACTTTCGAGTTTAAGTGTTATTTCTGAAGAATTAGATAACGAATTCGTAAACAGCGAACTTGACATAATGCAAACTAATCCAGCATCAACACCAGCTCCAAGCAGAGCGCCCGAAACTAACTTCGGATTATTACGATATCAGGCAGACAATATTCCAAATTTTGATGGTAACCCAAAATTACTTCAAAGATTTATAATTGCAAGTGAAAATTTAATAAGAGCTTTTCAAAATACAACTGATCCAAATGCATCTATAAACATAATAATAATAATAATAATAATAATAATAATAATACTTTATTTCCATAAGACTTACAATCATAAGTATAGGAATTGTCAATGAGTAAATAAAATGTACCTAGGTTGGTACCTGTACTACGTAAATTAAGTAAAATTTTACAATAACAGTATTTGACAATCACAATGGTAATAAATGGACTATTATACGCATAGATTATTACAATATTCATTATATTCCCGGACAGAATAGAAACAGTGTTCAATTAGAAACTGTTTGACTAGACGTTTAAAATGATTGAAGCTACCTCCGTTTTTTATATTCTCAGGCAAGTGATTGTACATTTTAATCGATGAGATAAAGGGTCCTTTTTCAACTTGTGTTATTCTATGCGCTGTTACATATAGTTTTGAGGCGGACCTAGTAGTGTATTTATTTACATCTCCGCATGTTTTATAATCTTTAATATTCCTCCTTACATAACACACACATTCCAGAATATACATGCAGGGTATGGTAAGAATACCCTCCTGCTTAAAATAGGGTCGACATGGAGTGTTGTACGGTAATTTTAGCATACTTCTCAGTATTCTTTTTTGATGAATAAAGATTTGGTTTATTCCCGAACAGTTTCCCCAACATATTATTCCATACAATAAGATAGAATTTATAGAACCATAGTAGAATGTTTTAAGAGTGTTTATGTTAATACTGTCTCTTAACCGCCTGATCATAAAGTTCTTCGTTGCAAGCCTGGATGAGAGATCATTGACGTGTGCCTCCCATGATAGATGCTTGTCCATTTGTAGACCCAGAAACTTGACGTGATTTTTTTGACTAAGTGTATTTCTGCCTGATCTTATTAATAGACTGCTGTCAGGCTTTGTTCCACTTGGAGTATATAAAAGTAGGTCAGTTTTTTTGGGTTTAGTACTAGGTCATTACTGTTACACCAAGTCTTGGTTTGGTCTGTTAATTTATTTAGTCTTTTGCTTACTTCGTTTACGTTATCTTCGGTAATTAATCCAGAAAGATCATCAGCAAATAATGTTAAGAAACCGTCTGAGACATATGTCGTTATATCATTGATGAATATGATGAACAGCAATGGCCCCAGCACGCTACCCTGTGGGACTCCAGCATTTACATCTACACTATCAGAGAAGTAACTTTTACCGTTTTCAGAGATTCGCACAGTCTGGCTTCTTCCAGACAAATATGACTTTATCCAGTCCCAAGCCGGTCCGCGAATACCATATGTATGTAGTTTGTTTAGTAATAATAGATGGTTTATGGTGTCGAAGGCACGTGACATGTCAAAGAAAATTCCCGCTGACGTCTGTTTGTTATTAAAACCATTTAATATTTTTTCGTAGAAAGACAGTATAGCATCTTGTGTAGAACAACCCCTACGAAAACCGTACTGTCTGGGAGTTAGCAGATCGTGCTTCTCCAGGAAGGGTAAAAGCCTTGATTTATAAGCTTTTTCGAATATTTTGGAAAACACAGAGAGTAGAGCTATAGGTCTATAGTGCTCGATATTACTGTGATCATTTTTTTTATGTATGGGGATAATCAATGAGGATTTTAACTGTTCGGGAAAATAACCTTTTTCGAATGATAGATTGATTAGATATGTTAAGGGGACGATGAGGAATTCCGCACACATTTTAAGTATGTCGCACGGTACTTCATCAGGTCCTGCTGATCTTTTGTTACTAACTGATAAGACGATATCATAGACTTCACTATGACTTAAAGGTGTTAAAAATATTGATTTACTTATACCGTTTTTTAGAGTGTTGACACGCTCAATGTTACTGTTGTTTAACTGTTTATTTAGTTGTTTGATAGAATCAGTAAAATAGGTGTTAAACATGTTAGCTTGTTCTTTTCTATCTGTGTAACTTTTGTTGTCTAGATTCAATATTTTAGGTAGACTTGAGCATTTTTTATTAATATTAGTATTTGATTTGATGACATTCCAAGCAGTTTGTGATATATTTCCGGAATCATTAAATTTTTTGTCAAAGTAGATCTTTTTTGCCTTTTTGATTTTTGCCTCGTGGACTTTCTTTAGTATGTTATATCTGATTTTAACTTCATTTTCGTTTGTATGCTGATATACGAGATATATATCTTTAAGTAGTCGCCCTTCCTCGATAATTTCAGGGGTTATCCAGGATGTATGCTTCTGTTTTTTATTTATGTTTATACTTTTGATTGGAAAGGCCATATTAAAAATACTTAAAAAGGTAGTAAAGAAAATATTGAATTTAGCTATAAAGTTGGATTCGCTATACATCTGATGCCAGTTTTCATTGGAAAGTAAGTGTGAGAAGTATTTTTTATTTTCATCACAAAAGAATCGTTTGCGCAATTTCCTAGCTGTGGAAATAGGGCTCTCTAGTTTAAGTTTTATTATTTGAGTACAATGATCAGAAAGTGTATTGTGGAGTGTTTCAGTCTTTACGTCTTTCAGTGTCATGTCAGAAAAAACATTATCGATTAGGGTGCTCGATGCCCCTTGTATGCGAGAGAAATCATGGAAACGTTGGCTATACCCATAGGATGTAAACAAATTTACAACATCCTTAGTTTTTCTATTTTGGTCTAGAAAATTATAGTTAAAGTCGCCACAAATAAATTTAATACATTTACTTTTATTAGTTACCTGTATTAATTTTTCTAGTGTAGAAATAAAATGTACATCACTTGCTCCAGGCGACCTGTATATACAGCTTATATTTATCGTTACCTTATTTAGATTTATGTTTACTGAGGCAGCTTCAAACATTTGATCAATACACTCAACACTAGGCAGCTTCCTTTCTTCATATGTTAGATCATCCCTCACAAGGATGGCTACCCCTCCACCTGGGCAAGATGACCTGCAGTAACAGCCAGATATGTTATACTTGTCAATTTTTAACACTTTTGCTTCTTCTTGTGTAAGCCATACTTCAGTCAGACATATGATTTCTGGATAGTTTAGAGAATGTAAGTACACATTTAGCATGTCAATTTTGTTCCGGATACTACGTATGTTTAAGTTCATTATTTGGATATTTTTTTCGATGTCAGGATTTAACATCATTGATTCCCTGCTAATTTCTTGCGTAGGTGAAAAAACCTGCTTACGTAGGCACCTTCAGGCCAGACGTCAGGGTTCATTGCCTTCTTAAAGTTCTCCTCATATATTGATACTTTAAATGATGCATAAAGGTCTGGATGTTTCGGTATAATAGACTCACACATTACTTCAGGGAAGTTTTCTTTTAGTATTTGTCTGAGATCAGCTGTTGTGGTATTAACGTCCACCCTGTATACATGTAGATCAATCATCTTAGGTACTCCTTTAACACTAGTCTCCCTATTTTTGCCAACTATCATTTTCCTTCTCCGATTTTGGTGCACTTTTTGCCACTCTCCATCTTTTGAATTTTGGATAGGGTTTTGAAAAGTATTAGGTACAGTTACCTGTTTCTTCTCATTTACTAGATTTATTATTTCCGTGCATTTTTGTTTTGTTTGTATTTCCATTAAATCAGCTGATACTTGTTTTTGTAGTATGGGGGAATGACCTGTGTTTTTGTCCTTGATTAGAGCGTTTGCCTTATTATTCGTTTTTGCTATATGCGGCGTTGGAATTTCTTTGATAGTATTTTTTGCGTTTGAATTTATACTATTTGGTTTTTGTGCTACAATTTTTATCTCGTGTGCGTTATTCATCAACTCAATTTGCTTATTCAATAGATTGATTTTATCACGTAGTTCCTTTATTATTATGTCTTTTTGTTTAATGATGTAAGAAAATAGAGTATTATCTACCTTTTTATCGCTGGTTGTCATTTCTTCTAGAGCATCATAAAATGCCGAGTCGGGGTCCACATTTACCACATTATCACTTCCACAGCATACAACAGATGCTTTATCTTCTGATAATTTTACATTATTGTATAACTTAGCACAACTAGTATGAAAGTAGTTTGAACAGTTTTGGCATTTAATTCCGTTTAATACTTTAGATTTGCAGCGTTTACACGAGGGAGCATTTTCACTACCGCTTGTACTCGGCGCCATCTTTTTGACAACAACATATGTCTAATAGATACTATATTTTCAAAACTTAGAGGTAGAGCGGCAGATTTGATTTGCCCTAGGTCAGAGCTTAACTCTTGGATTTCGATTAAAGAAGTATTGATAGCTAGCTTTGCAGATCAAAGAAGTCTGGATTGTTTATTCCAGGATTTAATAACATTAAAAATAAATAAAAACGAATCGCTGTTAGAATTCGGGAATCGAATTCAAAATGTCCGAAGTCTATTAATCTCTAAATTAAACAATGGCAATGAGGATAGGCAAACTAAAATCGTAAAATTAGATCACTATGATGAAATTGCGTTAAAAACTTATATAACTAATTTGCCATACCATATACAGTTAGTAATTAGGTTAAAAAATCCTGATAGTATAGAGCAAGCATTAGGTTTTACTGTAGAGGAACTAAATTTTATTGAATTTAGAAACAAAAACAACCAAATAACGCAAACCTCGCAAAACAAAAAAACGAATGGGCCCATGTTAGGAAACATGTACTCGGTAAATATGCAAAATCCAACTGGACAAAGACCTAATTCAAACCATAATTCATACCGACCACCTTTTGTACAGAATTCATATCGACCCCCATTCAATCAAAATTTGTATCAATACCCATTCCATCAAAACTCATATCGACCCCCGTTCAATCAAAACTCATATCGAATGCCATTCAACCAAAACTCATATCGGCCCCCATTAAATCAAAGCCCAGGTTTTCAGAATAACATCCCAAATCAATTCCAGTATAATGCTCATAACCCCACCTTTAACAACCCACAAATGACCAATGTGTTTAAACCACAGTCACAAGTAATGAAATTCATGCCTAAACCCACGCCTATGGATACGACGTCTGGTAACACTAGACTTACGAAACCCTTTTCTACCAGACTACACAATCAATTTGTTTACGAATCACCTGATTCTAGTACCCAAACCTCTGTCCTAGAGACCTCGAGTAATACGCAAAATGAGAACCAATATCAGAATCAATCTGACCACCAATATGACACTCTACACCATCATCAAATTGACAATCAGTGTAATAACCAATTTAACCACAACTCTGAGGAATATTACCAATACCCAGATACAACTTCGTTTGGCTACAGTGATGACACTATACCCCATCAGTGCAATATTAATTATCAACAATACGACTACCAGCAGTATAACGAAAGCGTACCATCGGATTTTTCACAAGTAAATTTTCCACCGATCCAGTTTACGAAACCCGAGACATAATAAGCCTAAATAATTTCGATCAAAACCTTCCCTACATCTATCTGCCAACCCTCAAAGCAAAAATATTAATCGATACAGGAAGCACAAGAAGCTTCCTAAAACCCCAATTAGCCCAACAATTCTTTTCCAATCTCATAGAGCAAAAGAGTTTTGAAGTCAAAACAGCGCACGGAAGCTCATTTCACAACGAAATTGTTAAATTATTGCTCCTGGCAGATTTTGATGTAAACCACTGTCACACGTTCTACCTATTCAACTTCTCCAACAACTTCCAAGGCTTGATAGGTCTAGATTTTCTGGACGAATTAAAGGCAAAAATTAATATTAGTAAAAGACTATTAGAACCTCCGCAAACCCAGATTCCTATATATTTTAAAAACTTATCGCAAAATGACCTTAAATCACCCAAAACACGTTTAAAACAACCATATTCATTGGTAATTCCACCGAGAACAGAACATATAGTTATGTTACCCACATTTCAAAAATCAGGTACAGCCATCCTTAATCACATCCAATTTAATGAACTAGAAACCCCCACATCCATTGTAAACATTGAAAATAATTTTGCATTAACCCCTCTAATCAACAAAACAGACCACTCGATCGAATTGACATTGACAGATCTCTTAGAAACTGAACCCTTTGACTGCAACGAGATAAACCTTCTTGAGAATATTGAACAACCCCAAAATTACTCCGAACTAGACGAGTTATACAAGGACAATTTAAAAAATCTTAGGCTAGACCACTGTAACCAAGAAGAATATAAGGCCATCAGACAACTATGTCATGAATATCGAGACGTCTTTCACTCTGAACATATTCCATTAACTTTTACAAACGCTGTCAAACACAAAATCAGGCTTACAGATGAATCCCCAATCTTCACCAAGACTTACCGCTACCCACATGTTCACAAAGCTGAAGTTAGCTCACAAATATCTAAAATGCTTGAGTCTAACATTATTCAGCACTCAAACTCTCCATGGTCATCTCCAATATGGGTTGTACCAAAAAAAATTAGACGCCTCAGGCAAAACTAAATGGAGAATGGTCATAGACTACCGGAAACTCAACGAAAAGACGATCGACGACAAATATCCCTTACCGAACATAACTGACATTTTGGACAAGCTAGGAAAGTGCAATTATTTTACTACATTAGACCTTGCAAACGGGTTTCATCAAATAGAGATGGAAACCGACGACGTGCAAAAGACGGCTTTCTCCACTGAAAACGGACATTATGAGTTTAAACGCATGCCGTTTGGACTCAAGAACGCACCCTCTACCTTCCAAAGAGTCATGAATAACATTTTAAGGGGTTATCAAAACGAAATTTGTTCAGTCTACTTAGACGACATCATTATTTTCTCGACATCCCTTCAGGAACATATAGACAGACTGAAAAAAATATTTCAACGCTTGCGAGAAGCCAATTTTAAAGTCCAACTCGATAAATCCGAGTTCCTGAAACAAAATGTACAATATCTTGGACACGTAATTACCCCTAAAGGGATAGAACCGAATCCAGACAAGATAAAAGCCGTCAAAGAATTTCCAATTCCTAAAACACCCAAGGAAATTAAGTCGTTCTTGGGATTAGCAGGATATTATAGAAAATTTATTAAAGACTTCGCAAAAATTTCAAAACCTCTCACATCCTGTCTTAAAAAAGACTAAAAAATAAATCATTCCCCAGAATTTGTAAACTCCTTTAACCATCTTAAGAACCTGTTGATCAATGCACCAATTTTACAATTCCCAGACTTTACGAAACCATTTGTACTAACCAGCGATGCTTCCAATTTCGCCATAGGCTCAGTTTTATCCCAAGGAAGCCCGCCTAACGACAAACTCATTTCTTATATTTCGAGAACTCTTAACACCCACGAGTGCAACTATTCCGTGATAGAAAAAGAGCTGCTAAGTATCGTGTGGGCGTGCAAAATGTTCCGTCCCTACCTTTTCGGTCGAAAGTTCTATATTTATACGGACCACAGACCTTTAGTTTGGTTATTTAATCTCAAAGAACCTAACTCAAAATTAGTCAGATGGCGCCTTAAACTCGAGGAATACAACTACGAGATAATTTACAAAAAAGGCAAACAAAACGTAAACGCTGACGCGCTATCACGAATTAAACTAAATGCACTTGAGACAGAATCAATAATAAACCAACCCGGCGACATAAATACAGACGTCACACAATATTTAAGAGAGCTTGCCGAAAACCCAACAACTCACCCTGACCTTAACCCTATGACAGAATATACCAATGAGACTGAAAGTCACCCTCATAGCAATAACCCTAATATAAATATCATCCAAGACATATCGATAGTACCTGAATACCCTACCATCCACATACCAGAAGACCCAAATTTTCAAGTTCCTGAAATAACACATGACGACGAACCCGATCTAACCGTTCACACTGTGACGTTTCGTTCACTCGTCGGTTGAGCGAAGGGGTGTCACTTTGGCACTCGAGCTCGGTGCGGTTACGGTAAGCTCGGGCGCCACCTTTACAATTTTTCTCGTGGTGTAAAGGACCCACGCTAGCCTCTTAACACAGCCTGTTTCGGTAGGGCTGGGATAGCGTCAGAGGAGACACGGTATGTCCAGGGGTCTAGGGATGTCAGACTTCACACACACACAGTAAAAAAAAGGCACAGTTTAAATAATGTGCATATTTATTATAATAAAAATCCTAATATCTACAATTATACCTAACCTATAACTACTACGGTTAACGGTGACGGCGGCGAAGCAAGAGGGCGGTTATAAGCAGGATACGAGCTTAGAGAAACGGAACGGTAAGTCGGAGTAACTACTATCGGTATAAAACGGACAGAGCAGATACCAGGCGGAGGAAAGCAAAAGCACAATAAACAATAATAAACAAACACTCGGGCAACTTGGCTAAGGCGCAGAGCCTAAGGTTAGTACACACTTCCGGTCACGGTTCCTTGTTGGTGTAATCACCCCAAAGGAGAGATTAAACCAACGAGGTTCACGGGCGCTACTTTGCGCTGGTGGATGTCCTTGTAGCTTTCCAGTCGACGCACCTAGACCAGAAAGCCCCAAGCTTCCCAAGTGCTCGCTTGTCCTCCAGACGACGCAACTAGGCCAGAGGGCAAACACGAGACCTGTTACCAGCGGAAAGTTTCCCAGCCACACACTCTCCCAACTTGCACACTGGCTTGCTCCGGTAGGCGGTATTTGGTCGGGGATGATATCTCGGTGTGCTAGAAGGCTTTGTGACTTTCCAGTCGACGCACCTAGACCAGAAAGCCCCAAGCTTCCCAAGTGCTCGCTTGTCCTCCAGACGACGCAACTAGGCCAGAGGGCAAACGCGAGACTTGTTGCCAACCACTGTATCTTCCCAGACACACGGCGGAGCAAACCGGGATTAGTACACGGATGGCACTTAGTCCCAGCCAAGCTGCTTATTTACGGTCGGTTTTACTTACTCTCTCTCTCCTATGAGACGGCGGTTTCCAATCAGCCTGGTAATGGTCCAAATGAATGGACCCGGGCTAATAATTAATTATTTGGCTGGCCGGGCCAAGCATTCGTTAACGGTGAAGCCAATAGTGTCAGTGAGGGAGACAGTGCTCCATCTAGCGGCGTGTATGTCTACTTGCTAAATGAAAGTATATTACTTATTTATGCTCTGTCTGGACAGTATAAAATATTAATATTTAAAATACAAAAATAGACGGTGGGTTTGGGTGTAATTTCCACACTAGAAATTACGCCCAATACCTGTATTAGAAAATACTCATATCCTAAGTAGAGAAATAGACGGCGGTGTCGGGTGCAATTTCTGCAATATAAAAATGCTTCATTACATCCCCCTCTTACTTCGCTAAAAAAAATAATAAAAATGAAATGGTTATTATTTTTTTCCGTGTCTTCCTTGATTGCTAAAAGAAAGAAACTGAAAACAAGGAGCTAATAAAACAAGAAAATCATTCCATAGAAAAATAACGGTCCCTATCGGAATTAAGGCGCTTACCCCACAATGGTTGCTTAAACTTTATTAGGGGGTAAGTACGTCTTTTACAATCCTAAAAACTAAACTGAAAAGAAAGAAAACAAAAAAAATGAATCCGGTGGGTCCTCTTCTCTTCGAGGAGTACCTCCATTCTTAAAGTAAGCCAGGTACACTGGAACAAAAGATCCGGGCGTGAGTCTACCTAATGAGCCTCGCGTGTCGGGCCAAGACGGCGTCTTGGCAGGGATTGCGGACTGGTGGTATCAGCGCTTCCGAGGTGGTTCCCCGGATTCTTTCCTCGGTGCTGTCGGTAGGCGGGATGGCGGCATGGGAAGAGAAGTAGGGTTTTAAGTCTTTTACATGGATTCGCTCAAGCTTCCTCCCGGTATCTGATTTGAGGTTATAGACTACGGGTGAAATGACGTCGGTCACGGTATACGGTCCGGAATATTTTGGGGCCAGTTTTGACGCAAAGCCCTTGATAGCGGATGAAAGCGGATGTTCGCGTTTCATGACTCGGTTTCCTACGTGGTATCTAACTTCTCGACGGCGGAGATTATAATACCTGCTTTGGGTGGCGCAGGCTTGTGCTAACTTGATACGGACCAGCTCAAACACTTCTTGTAATTTTTTCAGACGGTCGGTATGTGTTGGCGGTATATTATTCTCCTCGGACGGTTCAGCGGTATTCCCAGTCTCAGCTTGAAAAACTGTTTTCGGCAAGGACATCTCACGGCCAAAGTTCAGAAACGCTGGCGAGAATTCTGTCGACTCGTGTTTCGAGCTGTTGATAGCCAGTTGGAAATCGTTCAATTGCTGATCCCATTTTCGGTGGTCCAGCTCACAGTACTGGGCTATCATGGTTTTGATGGTACGGTTGGCTCGTTCGACTGGGTTTGCTTGTGGGGTGTACGGTGGTGTCAGACGGTGCTGGATTCCAAACTCTTCCAGTATGGATCGGAATACTCGACTGTCATATTGGCTACCATTGTCAGTAATGACAGTACGGGGGCAACCAAAGCGGGTAATGACTTCATCGTAAAGTGCCTGACTGACGGTACGGGCAGTAGCACTTCGTAGGGGGCGGCACTGGATCCATTTGGTAAAGCGATCTTGAAAAACTACGCGGTAGTTATTCCCTTTACTAGATCGGGGTAGCGGTCCTACTAGGTCGGTGCTGACGGTTTCCCATGGTTGTTGACTGACGGACGGTTGCATGGTTCCTGGTGTCTGCTGCTGGGAGACTTTGTATCGCTGGCATTGCATGCAGTTACGTACATATCTGGCGATGTCACGGAACATCCCTGGCCAATAGTACTTCTGAGCTATTCGGGCAATGGTTTTAGCGATCCCCATGTGTCCGGCGGACGGAGCATCATGGTTCTCCTGTAGAACGGTGCGGCGGAGCGTTGTAGGAACACATAGTTTCCATGGATCAGACATATCTGATTCACGTAGATCACTGAAATCCCAGAAGTGGCGGTACAGCCGGTTATTACGTACACAGTAATCCGGAAATGCTTCTGGGTTCCGTTCGACTTCAGTTTTCTTCCGTTGATACCATGAACAGTTTGGTGCCTCATCCAGGGCACATAGTTCGTTGGTTTCAGACTCGAGAAGAGGTCGGTCTAGCGGTTGGCGGGACAGTGCATCGGCTACCCGGTTTAGGGCTCCCTTACGGTACTTAATTTCGAAGTCGTATTGTTGTAGGAATACGCTCCATCTAGCTAAACGGCCGGTCGGACTCTTGATAGAGTGTAACCATCGCAGAGATTGGTGATCGGTCAGTACGGTGAAGCGGTATCCTTCCAGATACGGCCTCATTTTCTCTATTCCCCATACAATGGCCAAGCATTCTCGTTCCGTTACGGAGTAGTTTTTCTCGGCTGAGGACAGTGTGCGGCTGGCGTAAGCTATTACCCTGTCATGACCCGCAATTTCCTGGGTCAGAGCTACGCCAAGGCCTTGGTCGGATGCATCGGTCTGGAGAGTAAATGGTTTCTCGAAGTCAGGACAAGTCAGTACGGGGGCTTCGGTGAGACAAGTCTTTAATCTCTTGAAAGCCTGTTCTTGTTCGTCGGTCCACTTGAAACGGTGGTTTTTCTTTAACAATCGGGTCAGCGGGGCCACGATTTCGGAGAAGGTTGGTACAAAGCGTCGGTACCAGGAGGCAATACCAAGGAATCGGCGGGTGTCTCGGACGTTCCGGGGAGTGGGGAATTTCTCAATTGCCTCCACTTTGTCCGGGTCGGTCTGTATTCCTTCTGAGGTTACTACATGACCTAAGTACTTTAGTGTCTTCCTACAGAACTGGCACTTTTCGGGGTTAAGTTGCAAGTTTGCAATCCTTAACCGTCGGAAAACTTCTCGTAGATTCTGCAGATGGCCCTCGAAAGTTTCACCTAGAACAATAATATCGTCGAGGTAGGCGAATGCATAGGGTTCCATGTCGGGCCCGATTATGCGGTCCAGTAGGCGTTGGAAGGTGGCAGGGGCGGAATGGAGTCCGAACGGCATCACTCGGAAGTGGAACAGACCCCTTCCCGGTACGGTAAACGCGGTAATCGGCTTGCTTTCTTCAGACAGCGGTATCTGCCAGTATCCTTGTTTCAGATCGATACTTGAGATGTACCGAGCCTTGCGGAGTTTGTCTAGGATGGCGTTGATGTACGGCAACGGATAAGCGTCCTTCTCGGTGACTTCATTCACCTTCCGGAAATCTATGCAGAACCTGGGTTTCCCATCCTTTTTACGGACGATAACTACCGGTGAACTCCACGGACTATTAGATGGTTCTATAATGCCGTTGGCCAGCATTTCGTCTACTTCCTTATTGATGACTTCCTGCATCCTTGGGTTCTGTGGACGGTATCGTTGCTTAATCGGCTCCGGTTGTGAGAGCCGGATATGGTGTTGAGTTAGTTTCGTAGTTCCAGATATGTCCTGAAAACTGGGCAGTTCGGTATCTAAGAACTCTTGGAGTTTTGTCTCCTCACTGTGATAGAGCGAGAGCTATCCCTCCCAATGGGCTGTTCGGAAGTGAAGATGAAACGGGGCGGTTATTCAGGTAGACGGTTGTTGTAGGTAGGTGGATCGTAAAGTTCTGTGTACGTAGGATATCCATTCCTAGTACAATGTCTGATGACAAATTCGGAAAATAGGACAGTCGTTCACAAAATGGAGTTTCTGTTATTACAAACTCTAAGTCGTAGGACTCGTCGATTGTTACCAATTTTCCATCGGCTAGCTGGGCAGACGGGGCGGTTATGCGGACGGACGATATTTTTAGTTGGTGGCACAACTCCTTCACACGGTTTCCTACGTAGGATCGGACGGCTCCAGTGTCGAATAATGCGGAAAAGATGTGGCCATACATAGTCACCTGGATGTGCGGTCGGTCATCTTTGGGGACGGTTTCTGGCGAGGTGGCAGTAGTACGGAGCTGCACCGGCCTCGGAACGGTACAACTCTCGGCTAGTTTCCCGACCTGGGACATGAGCAATCTCTGGTCAGGGTGCCAGGTCGCCCACAGCGGGAACAGAATAACTTCGGTGGGAAACGGCATTGGCTGCGGAAATGTCCGGTTCTTCCACATCTCCAACAGATAGTGCCTCCGTTTAAGGGAGCGGTGCCAGCGGAGGTTGATGGCCTGTCTACGTGGTTCGTCTCTCGGTTCACCGGTGGAGCTGGGTCCATTGACCTTCGCGTATTCTGGTGGTTATTTCAGGTCATATGGTGCTCCAATTGCGGTGGTGGCGACGGTGGATTTTCCGGTTTTGGCGGTGACGGTTTAGGGTGTGCTGCTGGTGGTGTGACTGTCGAGCGTGGCGGGGCCTTATTGGGATGGTAAACTTGTTGTACTTCCTGACGCAGTGCCTCAAATTCTTTGACTGCGGCGATTAAAGCGGCTACATTGGTTAGTCCGGACCTCGGAATGTACTGTCTATAGTCGGGAAGTAAGTTTCGGTAAAGCCACCGTAGTTCCTGCTGCGGAGTAAGATCTCCATGCCGGCGGATGAGGGTTTGAAGGTCGGTCAGGTATGTACCTGCAGGTTCATCTGGTTGCTGTAGGCGGCGGCTGATTTGTGCTTCTATCTCCTCCTGATAGTTCACAGGGAAGTAAAAGATGCGGAATTCGGTGGTAAAATCTTCCCAGGTTCTCCAGTGCGAGCGGTTGTTTCGGTACCAAAGTAAGGCCGGTCCCTGTAATAATTCTGGCAGTACAGGTAACAGTTGTGCCGGATGAATTTCAGTATATGAGCACACTTCCTCTATTCTTTCTAGAAAGGCAGCGGGGTCTCCCTTCCCGTTGAACTGGATACCCCATTTACGGATTTTCAGTGGATCCAAAGTAATGTTTACTGTTTGAGCGGACGAAGACGGTACAGCAGACGGTATGGTTAGAGGCGGAACTGTTAACGGCGGTGGTAGCGGAAAGACCGGTCTGGTGACTTGTGGTAATGGCGAGGTACAGCCGTCCTTGATGAATTTTACTAGGCGGCGCTTCTTGTCATCCACAGTGCCTGAAAGGTCTAGACGGAATTTCCCTAATTCGATGTCCAGCTGTTCTTTTCTCAGCCTATATATCCAGCTGAAGCGGTTCTCTATTCCTTCGGTGGTTGCGGTATCCTCAGTCAGTTCTACGTTCACGTCTTTTTGATCTTCTTCGGTTGACATCTTTCGTGGTTTCTTCTACCACGAGGTAGTAGTAAACGGTAACGGTCGGTAAGCAGTAACAGATAACACTGAACGGTCTGAGCGGTATCTCAGAGAGTTCCTATCGCAACGGTAGCTTACTATGAAGTGTGAGGAACGGTAACAGAGGCCAAAGGCTGTCAATGAACAGTCTGGGCGGTATCCCAGAGAGATCTGTTCACTACAGTGGCCCAGGACCAAGTGTCCTCTGCTAACTCCTAAACGGCTTGATGTATCGAGTCGAGAGTAGTTCCGTTGGATTCTACGCACTCGATTTTCTATTCCAAGAGGGGTCACAAGTTATATCTCCACTGTCACCGGAGTTTCTAGAACTCCGGGCAAAATCCGGTGGGGGTCGATTTAGACGGTGTCTGGTGGTGCGGACAACTGATTCCTATCGGTTTTAACTGGTTTCGGCTTTCCCCCTCTCCAGGGTACACTTTTTTCCGGAACGGACGGTCGGATCGTGACGACGCGACAATCGATTCAGCGTCCTTGAGTTACTGCTAAATGAGGGGTCACTTGCCTAGTAACTCCAGTCTCCGGAGTGGTCAGGTATTCCGGACGGAATCCGGTCGGTCGGTAAAAGTCGGTGCAGAAGGTGTGTCGGGGTGCTGTTTATCACCTAGTATGGGCCCTACTCAATTCAGACGCGTAACTTGGCTGTAGTACACTTTTCCGCGGAACGGACGGTCGGATCCGGTTGCAAACGTCACCAATCGATTCCTTGGGTCTGATTACCCTAAAAACGACACCCCACACGATATTTTGTGTGTTCGGGTACCTTCGGCGGACTTCGGAAGTGTTCGGTTGGAGTTCGGGTTTTTGCTAAAAGTGCAGCCTCCTCGTGTGTCAACTCCACAGAAACTGCCTCTGGTTCGAAAAAATTTCCAAAGGGGTTATTAAATGGTTAATAACGCCCTCGGGTGCGGTCGGAGCGGTTCGGCAATAGTCGGAATCGGTTCCTCGTGCTCGGTTTAGTCGAAAATGACACCTCACACGCAAATAAGTGCCTATTCGGAGAATTCGGTTGCTTTCGGTGACTGCCGAAGTGTAAGCTACTTTCCCTATTTACGGTCCCTGCTCGGGCGCCAAATGTATGTGACGTTTCGTTCACTCGTCGGTTGAGCGAAGGGGTGTCACTTTGGCACTCGAGCTCGGTGCGGTTACGGTAAGCTCGGGCGCCACCTTTACAATTTTTCTCGTGGTGTAAAGGACCCACGCTAGCCTCTTAACACAGCCTGTTTCGGTAGGGCTGGGATAGCGTCAGAGGAGACACGGTATGTCCAGGGGTCTAGGGATGTCAGACTTCACACACACACAGTAAAAAAAGGCACAGTTTAAATAATGTGCATATTTATTATAATAAAAATCCTAATATCTACAATTATACCTAACCTATAACTACTACGGTTAACGGTGACGGCGGCGAAGCAAGAGGGCGGTTATAAGCAGGATACGAGCTTAGAGAAACGGAACGGTAAGTCGGAGTAACTACTATCGGTATAAAACGGACAGAGCAGATACCAGGCGGAGGAAAGCAAAAGCACAATAAACAATAATAAACAAACACTCGGGCAACTTGGCTAAGGCGCAGAGCCTAAGGTTAGTACACACTTCCGGTCACGGTTCCTTGTTGGTGTAATCACCCCAAAGGAGAGATTAAACCAACGAGGTTCACGGGCGCTACTTTGCGCTGGTGGATGTCCTTGTAGCTTTCCAGTCGACGCACCTAGACCAGAAAGCCCCAAGCTTCCCAAGTGCTCGCTTGTCCTCCAGACGACGCAACTAGGCCAGAGGGCAAACACGAGACCTGTTACCAGCGGAAAGTTTCCCAGCCACACACTCTCCCAACTTGCACACTGGCTTGCTCCGGTAGGCGGTATTTGGTCGGGGATGATATCTCGGTGTGCTAGAAGGCTTTGTGACTTTCCAGTCGACGCACCTAGACCAGAAAGCCCCAAGCTTCCCAAGTGCTCGCTTGTCCTCCAGACGACGCAACTAGGCCAGAGGGCAAACGCGAGACTTGTTGCCAACCACTGTATCTTCCCAGACACACGGCGGAGCAAACCGGGATTAGTACACGGATGGCACTTAGTCCCAGCCAAGCTGCTTATTTACGGTCGGTTTTACTTACTCTCTCTCTCCTATGAGACGGCGGTTTCCAATCAGCCTGGTAATGGTCCAAATGAATGGACCCGGGCTAATAATTAATTATTTGGCTGGCCGGGCCAAGCATTCGTTAACGGTGAAGCCAATAGTGTCATTGAGGGAGACAGTGCTCCATCTAGCGGCGTGTATGTCTACTTGCTAAATGAAAGTATATTACTTATTTATGCTCTGTCTGGACAGTATAAAATATTAATATTTAAAATACAAAAATAGACGGTGGGTTTGGGTGTAATTTCCACACTAGAAATTACGCCCAATACCTGTATTAGAAAATACTCATATCCTAAGTAGAGAAATAGACGGCGGTGTCGGGTGCAATTTCTGCAATATAAAAATGCTTCATTACAACACCTCCAACCGAGTAGATAATTATGGTATACCCATCTTAGACGAAATAATTAATAACAAACCCCACCAGATTATAGTAAAACGAAATCCTCATCACAGACTAGATGTTGATACTCAGATTATCGATGGGCACATGATAAAGCATATCAACATCCCTCTACACTCACAAGACTTAGTAACCGAATTTCTTAGAGATCATACAAATCTGTCAAAAACAAATTATATTTATTTTCACGATAAACAATTGATCCCCTTATTTACGACCACTCATAATTCTAAATTTAGCAATCTGAAACTTGTCATATGTACCCAACTTATCAATACTATACGAAATAAAGACGAACGGCTACTTCTCATCAGAAATCACCACGAAGGAAAATCTAATCATAGAGGAATCGATGAAACGTATCAAAAACTAAAAAATAATTATTATTGGAAAAATCAAAGATCGGACATCACGGCTTACATCAATGATTGCGAAATTTGTCAGAGAGCCAAGTATGCTAGAAAAAAAACATATACTCCCCTAGTAGTGACGGAAACGCCGTCTAAACCCTTTCAAATACTTCACATAGATATGTTTACCTTCCAAAATCAAACATTCCTTACAATTCTTGATAAATTTTCAAAACTTGGTCAAGCTTTGCCAGCCACCAAGGACGCTATTTCTATTCATGACAATCTTATTAAATACTTCTCATTTTATGGTACCCCAGAAACTATCGTTTCGGATAGTGGAACAGAATTCAAAAACCAAAATATCCAAGAACTATTAAAAAGCCACAAAATTAAAATCCATTTCGGAACGCCTAAACATCATGAAAGTAACAGCCCAGCTGAAAGATTTCATTCCACCCTTATTGAACACCTAAGACTATTGAAAGAAAGAGAACCTGACTCGGCGGTAACTAAACTAATGCCTTACGCTATTATTGCCTGCAATACATCGATACAATCAAATCTAAAATTATCCCCTTTTGAAATTACATTCGGGCACACAAACTCGCAAAACCCTCTAGAACTTATTGAGACAACATTTTATACAGATTACGTAGCCGCTCATAAGAACCGCACAAAACATTTATATGAACTCGTCAATAACAAAGAAACCACTCAAAAACAAAAAGTAATCGAAAAACGAAACACCAAAGGTAATACACAATTTGAGTTCAGAATTAATCAAAAGGTGTATAAAAAATTAGAAGAAAGATCTAAAGCTAAGAATAAGTTCGCTGGACCCTACATAATTACCGAACTATTGGATTTCAATAAAGCCAAAATAAAAAACCCAAAAAATAATAAAATAAGCGTTATTCACTTAAAAGAACTTCGTAAACCTGTTACAGATGCTGCACAGGCACCACCACCCCCACAAAGCCAACAATCACCGAAATAACAAATAATCCTGGCTTGCTACCACTACAACTAGGACAAACCTTCATTAGTAACGACTACTGGGACTATATACAAATTTTTGACTTATCATCTATAATAGATGAGTTTAATCTCATCCAACAGCAATATAAAATCCTAAAATCCAAACTTTTCAAAGAAGCAGCATATCGGAAAGAATTTTCTAACTCCTTCCCATTATTAGATAATTTGGAACAAAAAATTATAAGTCAGATTTACCAACTAAACCCGAGTTTCAACTACCCCAACAGACGTAAAAGAGGAATACTAAACGGATTAGGGTCCATTATCAAAGTAATAACAGGAAACCTAGACCAAGATGACGCTGAAAGGTACGACAAACAAATTATGACTCTCAATCACAACCAAGACAAAATTAAACCAATCTTATCAAATCAAATAACCATACTAAATTCAACCATTTCTCATTTCAACGAAATGGCCCAAAATCTGTCACACAACCAGATCATCTTAGAATCACGAATTCAACGGATCGAAGCAACTATAACCAATATATTAAACCACCAGACCGATAGTTATCAATATTTCTTGACTCACTCACTATTAACACAAATAACATTTCTATTCCAAAATATCTACGATATACTGGAAAGAATTGAAATTGCCTCAACCTTTGCTAAATTAAATACCTTGCACAACTCAATTATAAATCCATTTGATCTTTTAACTGAAGTAAAAGAAACTAGTAAATACTTAGTAAATGTGAAATTGCCTTTTGAGCCAAATATAAACAACGTTCTTAAATATGAAAAGATTATCAACATTAAAGGATATTCTAAGGGCTTCACGATAATTTTTGTGTTAGAAATTCCTCTAATTGAAAAGGAGAATTTTCAGTTTTTTGAATTGTATACGTTACCTGTAAAAATAAATCAACAATATCAATTGCTACTGCCTAAAACTAAATTCATAGCTCCGGGTATTAACCATTATGTATTTATTAACGAAAATTGCATATTCATAGATATTAACGAATATTTATGCAGAGACGTGAATCCTGTTCTAATTCACGAGAAAGCACCATGCGAAGTAGCTCTGCTCTCCTATAACCCAGACCTTAATGATTGTCACCCAATTAATATTGAAATAACAGAAATCCAAATTCAAAAATTAAAGCCCAATGAGTGGATCACCATAATCCCTCAAGAAACAGTAATCACCCAGACTTGCAACAAAATAATTACCAAACTACGACTACAGGGAACATTTGTAATTAATCTAAACAAAGAATGTAAAATTCTAATCGAGAGTCAATTACTACAAACTCACGTACAAAATCAGCATAACATAAAATTTGAACTTCCCAAACTCAACTTCACTTACAATAAAAAAACAATAATTACTTATCATCCAGGACCCTTACAAATCGAAACTATTAATAATCATAAACTTCTGGAGACCCAAAGGTCTCTAATCGAACAAACTAAACTAATCAAGGAATTAAATAATGACCCAGTTAGTCACAATGTGAGTATTTGGACAATTCTCTTATATGTTATACTAATAATAATATTACTTTATACTATATATATTAAATTTATAAGATATTATAATAATCGTAAGAAAACCTGTAAAACTCCTTCTACCAAAGAAAAAATAATTTCGGACATAGTAATATAATGCTGTGTAATAAAAACCCCAACAATTAACCCCTTCTGGGATAATTTCAGTCTAAGGCCGGAGGAGTTATAATACTGTACGTGCCGATAAGCATAAATTAAATGCTTACTCTGCACAGATAACATTATGTTATAAATATATGTAAATGCACTAAGATAGCCAGTTCTATTCAGTCTCCCGACGTGTAACTTGTTTTATTCAATAAATTTCGTTTTTAAAAACTTAGTTTTTGTTAGCACAAATCTAACTCGCGTAACTTATCCCTAATCATTTCTAATGTGGGCACCTTCTGTTCATTGTAAAAGTCGTACACAAATCGACGAATGACAAGTTTTTGTCCAACTTTTCTCCGTTTAATAGAATCAACTACATCCCCGGCTCTAATAACATTATAAATTGTAGTACGGCTGAATTTGGCTAATTCACAAATCCGCTTCACAATTTGATTATATGAAGAATCAATATTTTCGCCTTTTAAACAGGAGTAAATATTTAAAATAACCCTTTGAATTTAAACGTATACATATTTATTTTCAAATTCCGCTTGTATAGGTTCTGTATCAAAATCGTCCGTTTCGTTGTCACTACTATCGAAAGGCTTCCAAAATGCCACTTTAGACAATTAATTGCAAAAAATCACTCTAACACAGTAATGAACCTAATAATTTGTTTAAATATTCACTAGAATTAAGTAATTTATAACGCTGCCTCGCTGTACTGCAGTGCATCGTACAGATCATACGATACAAATAGTTCATAAGTATTTTTTGTTTTATATATTATGGCATACAAAAACTCTGAACAAGGTTGGTGTTGACAAATCAAATTCGCTAAGCATCCAATCCCACCTATATGTCTATGTGACAGGCGGATCAAGTCCATGTGGACTGCAGATGAGAAGTGGTAAAGTTCTGTGCTCTCTCATTCAATGTGAAGCGATATATTGACAATACCCTGTAAAATCCTTTAGTTTCGTGACGTTCCAATTGAGTTCGTAAATACAATAAACACATAGTTTCTTGAATAAAACAACTTGCTGAGTTTACACTTTTACCAACGATTTTATGTTTCTTACAGGTTATTACAGAGTCAACTATGATAAAACGTTATTGCGTCAAATCTCAGCTGCTCTGCAAAAAGGGTTTGGTGGAATTTTTTATGATGTTGCTAGAGCTAACTTAGTAGATGATTTCTTCAATCTTGCGAGGGCTGGTATAATGCCGTATACAGAAGTAATTGAATATATTAGATTCTTGAAGAAAGATGTACAATATTTTCCTTGGAAAGCAGCCACGGAAGGATTTAGACTTATATTAAGGCGAGTTGGATATGACTCACATCTCGGAAAGGCGATTGCGGTAAATATAGATTTTAACGAGTAGAAGTTTCAATCGGGCGTGACAAGCTGCCAATATCTGTTTGAATAACATTTTGTTGGAATACGGCACAAATTACACTTACATAATGCCACTGAAATTAAGCACACAGTCAATACATTTTATTTTTGGAATAAGTATTCTGTAACGCCCTACTGCAACTTTTATTCATTACGTAAAGTTCTATTAAATATAATAAGTAAAATTGATATATCACCTATCACCTAATCAACGTAAAGTTCATTCGAACATCAGAGATATTGTATATTTGAGTTTCTATATTCTGTATATCTTCAGGTTTTACCATAACAGTATAACAAATCATAATTTATTTAAAAGAAAGCAGTTTACATGTCTCTGATGATTACCCTACCCTGTATTATGGATATAGCTCAATTGCAACAGAGCATATTGCCATATATTTTATATGATGGTAGATAGGGTGTCCCTTACATGAGGAAAGAAAATGTTTTCTCGAATATTCAAACGCATACCCTTTAATTATGTTTAAGCAGCTGTAGGCTACTTACATAAGAAATTTCATCCCCCTACGATTAAGCTAACCCGTGCCGAGTAGACCACAAAGTTTTCGAAAAGAGTTAATTTTGACTATCGCTTGTGCGCGACTAGATCTTTAGAATGTTGTATAATTTTTGGTTAACAAAGAAATCCGGACAACAGAGAATAACATTTTAATTTGTTTACAACATAAGAGTATTAGAATTAGGTTCTCTTTTTTACAGTCCGGGTACAATTTTCTGTGTTTTTGCACACAGCGTAAAAGGAAGTGTTTTTGTTCTTCATCGACTGTAATTAGCCCATGAAAATCCTGCATCACTTTTACAGGTCTATCAGCTCTGTCGCTTGCTGCATTCAAAGAAAAAACCTTTCTTTTAGCTTGTACAAAAACCGCTTTTTCTTCCCACGAAGAAACGCTTTCATGAAGAAAACTGCTTGCAATTTTCAACCGAGAAAACACGGATACAAATTCTTTCAAGGTTTTTCCTGAAACAAAACTAGGTTAGCAAGTTGAAAAATATACAAAATATTGTATATAGGTACGAAACAGCTAATTTTACATTCCATACAAAGTAGAGCCGGATATTTCTGCCGTCGATATAGTGTACCTTTTTGCAAAGTCGGATGTATTCTCTCTCCAAATTATGTAACATTTTAGTTTTGGTTTTATCGTCGACAGAATTATCAAATAGTGACAACAAGGCTATTTCCTCAGATAAATACCATAAGTGTTGGCAAAACTTCTTCAAAGGTGCCTTGGAAATTAATTGGTCAACTTTTTCGTAGTCTCAGTGTTCTCAGAAAACACAAATCTTGATAAGGCGCCTTGATGGCCAAACTGCATCCAAGACAGGGCTTCACATAAGGTGTTGCAAGAAATAAGTAAATGTCTTGCAATGCTTGTTTGTCAGTGGCCTTCATTTTAAATTGTAACTGCAGCAAACATATTTTCAATGAGTAGATGGCTCTAGCCATCCACCTTGCATAATGCATCGCGCCAGGAGGCGTGATTCTATTTTTCTTTTTTTATCTCAACCCAAAAATATGATGGATAACTCAATTAGTTCACGTTCACCATCGATTTTTTTAGTTCACAGGTAAAATTGAAATGTTGTTCTACAAAATGAATACACGGTTGTGCATTCGCAGAAGTAAAGTTTTTCCAATTATCTTTAAACTGTTTGAATAAAGAAATATCGGCGCTTTGAGTAATTTGGATTTTGGCTTCAAACACACTTTCTAGAACCAATTAGTAAATATGATGACGGCAAGCCAAAAGTAACAGCTCTCTTTCTAACTTTTACTCTAAAAGGACACAAAGCATTCAAGTCACCCTATTAGACGCTGTGGGTGTCACAACACCTTATTTGCACCTTATCATTGAGGTTCGCGTTGATAACAGCTTTGGCTTGGTCTTCACCGGTAGAACTGTCGAGTTTTGGCACAACGAGTAGTTGTTCTCTGTCGTCAAATGAAATAAGAACTGGCAGTCGCTCTTCTTTAGAACTCCTGACGTCCAAGCCAGGCAACAATTTGCCATCCCAGTGAATAGTGACTGCGTCAGGAACATCGACCTCCTCCGATTTTATGGCTTTTGCTCTATCCTTTCTCATCTCCGAGTCCGAAACTATTGAATTGAAGATTTATTAATTGGGAATCGTCAATACTAAAACCTAGTGCTTCAACTGAAGCCTGAAGAATATAAACGGAATCCTTAAGCCCAGCTGGCATCTGTCTAAAGCTGCAACTAATTTAGGTGTGACGACATCCTTTTTTCCTCTCTTTGTAGTCGACGGCACCGTGTTGGATGCCTGTCTCCCAAGCTCTTCTAAGCTTTCATTAGAGCTGACAGAACAATAGTGTTGCTGTTTAAGTGGTAATAGCTGGTGCGACATTGAAGATGCCGAGCAATCGCCAACAAAACATTATTCTTCTTCTCTTCCTGTAATTTTCTTTGCTTTGTTCTTTCCTTTTTTCAGCTAATATTTTATCTACAACCGCCAAGCAACTTGGGCGCCCTGGTTCTCTCTGTCACTGCAAGAATATTTTATCTTTCGCTATTTTCATTCTTTCAAGGGCAACGGCGTGTGCGATATCAAATAAGTTATCGAAATCCAATTGTAATTTTTCCGGTGTTTATAAACATCTTGAATTTCCTTACAGTTTTTTTATAGATCACGCCAAACACGATAAAGATCCACAATTTTCCTTACACAGTTGGGTTGTGACTTTATAGGTATTCTAGCCTTTTCCCAAAACATAATGCACTCGCGAACAACAAGATTTGCGCTTTCATTCACAGTTAGTAATTTTGCACCCGTTATTTAGTGATTTACCTCTCCCACTAAGAAAATACTTTTTTTGCATTTCGCAATTCCACAGACACCTTTAAAAAACAAAGCAATACGTGTAATCACTCGAGATATGCCATTTTGTTCGGACGCTATTTTGAATTAGGAATATTCATCTAAAGTATACTGTGTTCTCCTTGTCAAACCCTTTCATTTGGTACCCATATTGAGGTTATTGAAAAAAGTAATTCGCCATTTTGTGGTGGCGACCGTCTTGGACTTTGAATTTTTCCATGGTGCACTGTATTCTACTAGTTAAGCCCTTTCATTTGATAGCCATATTGAGGGGGTTGAAAAAAAACTGTAATCCGCTATTTTGTGGCGGCGGCCATCTTGGATTTACAATGATAACGAATATACATAATTGTATTGTCATCAAAACTAAAGGTGCGTACCAAATTTCAGATCAATCGGTCAACAGGAAGGGGGTAAAATTTCAATTACTGGCTGTAACCCATACAAGACACAAAGCAAAAGAAAAAAATCGGTAAAGGTATTTACACAGAACTTTCCTCTTTATTTGTGTATGGCAGTCACTCTAAAAAACTAATAATTACAAAATTTCAATTACTAGATGTGACCCATACAAGACACAAAGCTAAAGAAAAAATCGGTAAAGGTATTTACACAGAACTTCCCTCTTTATTTATGCATGGCGGTCACTCTAAAAAATTAATAATTACAAAATGACATTGAAAATAATCGAAATGTAGTTATCATTATTACTACAAAGAAAACCTGATAAGTTTTGGTCAAAAAAATATACAGAGTGCTCATCCAACAGCAAAAATACAATACTAAATAACAGGTGCCACACATGGAAGGCTTTCGCAAATACCTTTACAAATGTCTACCATGACTGAATTATTTCTTAGGACCACCCTGAACATTTTTCAATAAAAGTATAATAGGTGGATGTGCCAAATATTATTGCCATCTGTCACATATTCAATTCCACATTCACGTAGTGGAGTGGAAGTATAGTGGTGGTTAAAAAATTTTTTTTTTTTGAAATTTTTAAAAAATGTTGGTAAAAAAATTTTCAAAATTGTTTTCTTCTGAAATAGGTATAGAATGTCATGAAACGTGGAAATTTTAAATTTGAGCAAAAACGAAAGTTTCTTCTATCCTATAGTAGCGATAATTTTTTTTTGAGATAGATTTAGAATGCCATGAAAAATTTTAAATTTGAGCAAAGAAAAAAATGTTTCATCTATTTTAGTGGTAAAAATTTTTTCAAATATGTTGGTAAATTTTTTTTTTCTGAAATAGGTTTAGAATGTCATGAACGTGAAAATTTTAAATTTGAGAAAAACAAAATTTTTTCATCTATTCTATAGTAAGATTATAAACTAAACATTTTATCAAAAAAAAAAATTAAATTTGTTTGAATAGGTTTAGAATGCAATGAAAACGTGGAAATTTTAAATTTGAACAAAAAAAAAAATCCTTCTAATTTAGTGGTAAAAATGTTTTAAAAAATGTTGGTAAAAAAAATTTCAAATAAAAATTCTTTGACTTCCCTCGCATACCGAAGGGAAGTACCGTATTCGAGAAAAAATCGCATTCCGAGATTTCTTCAAATTTTGACGTTTCGGCTCACGTAGATTACGAAAATATAGGTTTTTCAATTCCGTCAGTCTGTCTGTCAGTCTGTTGGTGCATTAACTAAAAAACTACTTGACGGAGAGCAGTCAAATTTGGTAGGTAGTTGACGCTACTGTCAGCGAAGAAATTGTTAACATACAGGGTGGACCGACTAAAGGGAATAAATAATGAAAAACATTTTTGTTTTTAAAATTTCTAAGTTTCATGACACTCCAAACCTATTTCAGAAAAAAATAATAATTTTTTTTTCACCAAAATTTTTGAAACATGTTTTATCAGTAAAATAGATGGATCTTTTTTTTCCATCTTCAAATTTAAGATTTCCACATTTCATAGCGTTCTAAACCTATTTAAAAAAATAATTAGAAATTTTTTTTACCATTTTTGAAAAATTTTTACCACTTAAATAGATATTTTTTTTTCTTTGTTCAAATTTAAAATTTCCACGTTTTCATGGCATTCTAAACCCATTTCAACAAAAACAAATAAAAAAAATTTTTGAAAAAATTTTAAGTCACTACTATTGAACGGATGAAAAATTTTTTTTGCTCAAATTTAAAATTTCCACGTTTCATGACATTCCAAGCCTATTTCGGAAAAAAAATTGCATTTTTTGACCATTTTGGAAAAATATTTTACCACTAGAATAGATGGAAAAACATTTTTGAAACATTTTTTACCACTGAAATTTTTTTTCTTTCAAATTTAAAATTTTCACGTTGCATGACATTCTAAACCTATTTCAGAACAAAAAAATTGAAAATTTTTTTCACCAATATTTTTGGAAATTTTTTTACTACCAAAATAGAGGAAAAAAAATTCTTTTACTCAAATTTAAAATTTTCACGTTTCATGACATTCTAAATCTATTTCAATTTCTTTCTTATTTGTAATCTTTTTTGTCACTATTATAGAATAGAAGGAAACTTTACCTGTTGCTCAAATTTAAAATTTCCACGTTTCATGACATTCTGAACCTATTTCAGAAGAAAAATATTTTGAAAATTTTTTTTTTTCACATTTTCGAAATATTTCTAAAGAAATGGAATTTTTTAACCACCACTATATTACTTCCAATCCACTACGTGAATGTGGAATTGAAAATGTGCCAGATGGCAATAATATTGGACATATGCATATTATACTTTTATTGAAAAATGTACAGGGTGGTCATCCCTAGAAATAATTCAGTCAAGGTAGACATTTGTAATGGTATTTGCGCAAGCCTTCCGTATTTGGCACCTGTCATTTAGTATTGAACTTTTGCTGTTGGATGAGCCCTCTGTATATTTTTTTGACCAAATCTTATCAGGTTTTCTTTGTGATAATTTTTATAACTATATTCTATTCCGATTATTATTTTCAACGTCATTTCGCAATTATTAAATTTTTAGAGTGACCGCCATGCACAAATAAAGAGGGAAGTTCTGTGTAAATACCTTTACCGATTTTTTTTTCTATTTTAGTGGTAAAAATGTTTTTGAAAAATGTTGATGAAGAACATTTTCAATTTTTTTTTCTGAAATAGGTTTAGCGTGTTATGAAACGTGGAAATTTTAAATTTGTGCAAAAAAAATGTTTCAATATTTATTCCCTTTAGACGGTCCACGGTAGCATCGACTACCTACAAAATTTGACTGCTCTCCGTCAAGTAGTTTTTTTAGTTAATACACGAACAGACAGACAGACAGACAGACGGAATTGAAAAACGTATATTTTCGGAATCTGAAAAAATCTCGAAGGACGATTTTCTCTCGAATACAATACTTCTCTTCGGTATGCGAGGGAAGTAAAATAACTGTCTAAAACTAAATGAAAAACTTTGTGTAAACATATTAATGAAATATTTGCATTCTTTCGATAACCTGAATTCTGGTTATACTAGCAAATTAAAATCCTAAAATGAATTTGTCTAATTTCTTAATTGAGAATTCTCTATCTAACACCAGCATCCACACAGTCCCCTACGGCCACGCAGATTAAACTAGTATCTGCTGTTTGCAAAATCCTATAGAGAATATGTTTCAATTCTAAACTTATTTCAGAAGAAAAAATCGGTAAAGGTATTTACACAGAACTTCCCTCTTTATATCTGCCATGGTCACTCTAAAAAAATTATAATTACCAAATGACATTGAAAATAATAATCGGAATATACTCGTCACTATTATTAAAAAGAAAACCTGATAAGTTTTGGTCAAAAAAATATACAGAGTGCTCATCCAACAGCAAAAGCTCAATACTAAATAACGGTTGCCACATATGGAAGGCTTGCGCAAATACATTTACAAAAAATGTCCACCATGACTGAATTATTTCTTGGGATGACCACCCTGTATATTTTTCAATAAATGTATAATAGGTGCATATGCCAAATATTATTGCCATCTGTCACGTTTTTAATTCCACATTCAAGTAGCTTGGTGGAAGTATAGTGGTGGTTAAAAAATTTCACTTTTTACTTCCCTCGCATACCGAAGGGAAGTATTGTATTCGAGAAAAAATCACCCTCTGAGATTTTTACGGATTCTGACGTTTCAGATCACGGAGATTACGAAAATATAGGTTTTTCAATTCCGTCAGTCTGTCTGTCTGTCTGTCTGTCTGTCTGTCTGTCTGTCTGTCTGTCTGTCTGTCTGTCTGTCTGTCTGTCTGTCTGTCTGTTGGTGCATTTACTAAAAAACTACTTGATGGAGAGCAGTCAAATTTGGTAGGAAGTTGACGCTACTGTCAGCGCAGAAATGGTAGAAATATCACTGGAAAATATACAGGGTGGACCGTCTAAACGGAATAAATAGCGAAAAAAAATTTTTTTCGCTCAAATTTAAAATTTCCACGTTTCATGACGCGCTAATCCTATTTCGGAAAAAAAAATTTTTGAAAATTTCTTTCACATTTTTTAAAAAATTTTTACCAAGATGAAAAAAAATTTTTTTTGCTCAAATTTAAAATTTCCACGTTTCATGACGCGCTAATCCTATTTCGGGAAAAAAAAAATTTGACAATTTTTTTCACCAACATTCTTGAAAAAATTTTTACCAAGATAAAAAAAAAAATTTTTTGCTCAAATTTAAAATGTCCACGTTTCATGACACGCTAAACCTATTTCTGAAAAAAAAAAAATTTGAAAATTTTTTTCACCATTTTTGAAAAAATTTTTACCACTAAAAACTTTTTTTTCTTTGTTCAAATTTAAAATTTCCAGGTTTCATGGCATTCTAAACCTATTTGAAAGAAAAAATTGTTTGAAAATTTTTTACCATTTTTGAAAAAATGTTTACCACTAAAATAGATGGAATTTTTTTTTCTTAAAATTTTAAATTTCCACGTTTCATAGCGCTCTAAATCTATTTAAAAAAAAAATTGAAAATTTTAAAAAAATTTCGAAAAAAATTTTACCACTAAAATAGATGGAATTTTTTTTTCTTTGTTCAGATTTAAAATTTCCACGTTTCCGTGGCATTCTAAAATTATTCAAACAAATTTAAAAATGTTTTTGAAAAATTGAAAAAAAAAATTGAAAACATGTTTAGGTAATCTATTTATCACTATTATAGAATAGACGAAATATTTTTTTTTTCAAATTTAAAATTTCCACGTTTCATGACATTTGAAACCCATTTCGGAAAAAAAAATTGCCACATCCCTTCACCATTTTGGAAAAAAATTTAACACTGGAATAGAGCGAAAAATTTTTTTTTTTGCTCAAATTTAAAATTTTCGCATTTCGTGACATTCTAAACCTATTCAAAAAAAAAAGTTTTGAAATTTTTTTATATTATTTAACCACCACTAATACTTCCACTCCATTACGTGAATGTGGAATTGAAAATGTGACAGATGGCAATAATATTTGGCATATGCACCTATTATATACTTCTATTGAATAATCCCATTTGAGATGCTATTCCAAGAAATAATTCAGTCATGGTGGACATTTGTAAAGGTATTTTCGCAAGCCTTCCATATTTGGCACCTGTTATTTAGTATTGAACTTTTGCTGTTGGATGAGCACTCTGTATATTTTTTTTTACCAAAAGTTATCAGGTTTTTTTGTAATAATAGCAATAACTATATTCCGATCTGTATTCTCAATGTCATTTCGTAATTAATAACTTTTTAGAGTGACCGCCATGCACAAATAACGAGGGAAGTTCTGTGTAAATAACTTTACCGATTTTTTTAAAAATTTTTCAAAAATGTTGGTAATAAATTTTCAATTTTTTTTTTCTGAAATAGGTTTAGAATGTCAGGAAAAGTAAAACTTTTAAATTTGAGCAAAACATTTTTTTTCCATCTATTCTAGTGCTAATTTTTTTTTCCAAAATGGCAAAATGTTGCAGTTTTTTTCCGAAATAGGTTTGGAATGTCATGAATCATGGAAATTTTAAATTTGAGCAAGAAAAATGTTTCATCTATTCTATAGTAATTAGTGATAGAATAAATTATTATTATTTTTTAATATTAAAAAAAAAAGTTAAATTTACTTGAATAGGTTTAGAATGCCATGGAAACGTGGAAATTTTAAATTTGAAGAAAGAAAAAAAATTTCCATTTATTTTTTTTATTATTTTTTCCCTTTAGACGATCCACCCTGTATATTTTCCAGTGAAAGTTTAACCATTTCTTAGCTGACAGCAGCGCAACTACCTACCAAATTTGACTGCTCTCCGTCAAGTAGTTTTTTATTTAATGCACCGACAGACAGACAGACAGACGTTAACCTGTTAAAAAATACTAACGCTTCACGGATGGCGTGAACAAACATGTTTCGTCGCAAGTCGGCACGGGTTTCAGTGCTCCAAATACGTTGAAATTTATTGTGTTTTAAAGTAAAATAAACGATATTAGGCCCTATGCGCTAAATAATTAAACATTCGAAAAATAAGGGACACCCTAATGGTAGACCATTAATAATAAGCCATAATTGAAGGAAACCTTTTTTGGACCAGAATATGAGAATATAACCAAACATGCTATAGTCAATTATTGCTGTGAAGAAAAATACAGGGTGTCAAAGTTGTATTTTTTCTCTTTTTTGCAATATCAGAACTACTTCTTAACCGATCTTCTGCAAATTTGTTCAGGAAACATTTTCAAAGCTATCACATCACGCTAACCATGGCGGCTCACGAACTATACCTAATGAATATTTTTTCTATTTTTTTTACGAAATATTGTGTCATTTTTCACTAGAAAATCTCATGCAGGAGTCATCTCTAAAAAAGGTTACACTTAATTACACCTAATTTGAGAAAACTATGACAAAAAATTTGAAGAATTCTTTGAAAACAAACTCAATTTAAAAAGGACAAATATAGTGCAGTAAAATAAGACAAAAACGGACTTAACTTCGGAATCCTTTATAACAGGGCGGGCTTTTTTCCATTCTCTTCTAAATTGTAGTATAGTATATGATAAAAAATCTTCTTCCTAAAAAGTGCCGCTGTAAATAGTTATTAAACAAAATATGTGTAATATTACGGTTTATCGCGATTAACTTTTAAAATTAAATGTTATCGAATAAACTGCTTACGCCAGAAATACGGGAAATTTCACATGAAAAATATATATAAAGTTTTTTTATACGATGTAGACTCCAGACCCTTTTTTTTGTTTAATGCGCGAAAATGGAACGCAACGACACGTAAGTATACAGAAGCATTTACAGCCCTGCAGATTGGAGATGTTGAAAAGTAATGGAAACTGGAAAAATTTGTCGCTTTAACGTACAGCAGGTAACTGAAATTTGCCAAAGGAGCAATTTTAAAGACTATATATTATAAATCACATCAAATGAAAAATTGGCGCGCGAAGCGTGCGCGATCTCGAACACGCTACACTAAATTTGTTGTAACTTTTAAACTAATTAATGAAATTGAGCTCAACAAAGCTTAGGTGAAAGAAGAAACATGTGACTCTTGGATTATTATATGTTCAAATATAAAAATAAATGTATGTAGAAATAGTATATATATGAAGTCGGGACATAAAGAGATTTCCGAAGTAACTGGTAAAAACCTGAAACTTTCACATGTGAAAAAGTGAAAAAAAAATATATTTGAAGATGTACACTACCAAAATTTAAA
This sequence comes from Stenurella melanura, assembly GCA_963583905.1. Taxonomy (NCBI): domain Eukaryota; kingdom Metazoa; phylum Arthropoda; class Insecta; order Coleoptera; family Cerambycidae; genus Stenurella; species Stenurella melanura. The sequence goes on from OY757317.1 coordinate 46,801,944, forward strand.
AATTTTGAGAAAGTGGTAAAATTTTATATATATAACCACCTATTACTCTGGTTTAAATCACGTTACTAGATTTCTATAGATGTGATTCTTGAAGCTTGAAATGTGTACTACAAGATGTTTTAAGGGGATTTACCTCAAAAATACCTCTTTATTTTACGAAAATAAAATAAAAATGTTTCTTTTCTCCAAAATTCGTGAAACTAAGGGTAACATAAACGTTAATACTTAAAACTTGTTCTAAAAATTCAAGACAAATCAAATTTAGACTTCAAACATGTACGTTGTTTCAATGATACAAACATTGCGTCTTTTATAAATTCATTAAAATTTGAAAATTGGTCCAATATCACTAATAGTGAAGAAAAAGATGTAAATCACCAGTGGGATAGTTTTATGTTCACTTTCAGTAGTATATATTATAATTCCTTTCCTTTAAAAAAGTACGGGCCCATAGTAATGATGAAAATATATTTTTAAATAATGCTCAAATAATAAACTGCAGGAAGCATCTAAGCACGTTATCTGTTGTGGTACGATATAATAATCAGTACAAGGATCTGTGCAACAAAGAAAAACGCAAGTTGGAATCATTGCTAACAGAAGCCAGAAAGCAATACTTTAATAATAAAATAATAAATTCAGATAATATATCGAAGGCTACCTGGAGTGTCGTTGAAAATGTGTCTGGAAACTTAAAAAAGTCGAATAATACATCTGTATATATTGGTGAAAATGCACAAGACAAGTCCAATAAATTGAACGATTTTTTTAATGACGCAGCAGTTGAATTATCCAAAAATCTACCTAAAATTCCCTTTAAGAATAACATCACCATGAATCAAAATAAGTTTACTTTCAAAAACGTCTCTGAAACTGAAATAATACATATTGTAAAATCATTAAAAAATAAAAACAGCTCGGGGCGTGATGAAATATCCACATCATTAATAAAAAAGTGTATAAACTTTATAGTCGCACCACTCACCCATATAATTAACAATTCTCTTAAATACGGCATTTTTCCAGAAACACTAAAATTAGCTGTGGTGATTCCAATACATAAAAAGGGAGATGAAAATGAAATGGCAAATTTTAGACCAGTAAGTCTGTTACCGGCTTTTTCTAAAATTTTTGAGAAGATAGTTTGTACTCAAATCATTATCTTTTTTAATGATAACAACATTTTTAGTGAAAATCAACATGGAATTTTTAAAGGGAAAAGTATTGACACCGCTGTGTTTGATTACGTAAATCAGATTTTAACCACTCTCGAACAAAATGAAATACCTTTAGGTTATTCTTAGACCTATCAAAAGCTTATGATAGTATTAATCACGAAATTCTGATACAAAAACTGGAGAGATATGGACTTAGATCGACAGCATTAGATTGGTTGAAGTCATACTTAGAAAATCGTAAACAACTAGTTAAACTAAATTCACAGGGCATAGAAGTCAAATCATCAGTGAAAAATATCAAAATGGGAATCCCTCAAGGAAGTATTATAGGACCATTATTGTTTAATATCTACATCAATGATTTGTGCAGTTTATTAGACAACAGCAGGCATCTAATGATAAATTATGCTGACGATACCACCTTATTAGTAAGAGCTAATGATTTTACACAATTAATACTAGAAGCCAGTTTTGTCCTTAGCGTGATTCAAAATTGGCTGTTAGAAAACAACTTAATTCTAAATAAAGAAAAGACAAATTTTATAATTTTTAAAACTAATAGGTCAACAAGATATTTTCCACTGAATACCACAATTAATAATGATAATATAAAATTTACATCTACAACAAAATTTCTAGGTATAGTTACAGACACCACTCTATGCTGGTCGCAACATATATCAGAAGTAGTGAAAAAATTAAATAGTATCACATATAGTATGAGGGTGGTCAAAAAATATGTTGCGTATAAAACACTGCGAATGATATATTATGCATGCTTTGTGTCACGACTAAGATTTGGAATAATATTTTGTGGTGGTGCAGCTGCTGCGGAAATAAATAAAGTATTAATAGTACAAAAACAAGCTATACGTTGTATGCATGACATTTCATTAAGGGAGTCTTGTAGAGGCTTCTTCAGAAAACATAAATTATTAACTATTGCTGCAATATACATCTTTGAATGTCTAATGTTTCATTTTAAATACAAATGTAAATATGAACAACGCGAGATAACCCATAACTATAATACTAGATACAACAATTATAATTTCCTACTTCATATATATACATTCATTTTTATATTTGAACATATAATAATAATAATCCAATGGTCACATGTTTCTTCTTTCATTTAAGCTTTGTTGAGCTCAATTTCATTAATTAGTTTATTAATGTATTAATATTATAACAAATTTAGTGTAGTGCGTTCGAGATCGCGCACGCTGCGCGCGCCGTACTTACTTGCCGCTGCGTTCCATTTTCGAGCAAAAATATCTGGATCCTACATTTTTAATCATACAAAAAACTTCAGATACGTTTTTGATGTGAAATTTCCCGTACTTTCGTTTGGCGTAAGCAAATACTTTTCGCGAAAAACCGTATATTACACCTATTTTGTTTAATAACTATTACATCGGCACTTTTTAGGAAGAAGACTTTTTACAGTATATTACTGATACAATTTATAAGAGAAAGGAAAAAAGTCCGCTCCGTTACAAAGGATTCCGAAGTTAAGCCCGTTTTTATTTTATTTTACTGCATGCACTATATTATCAGAATTCTGCGAAAATTTCAAACTTAAGTTTTAGTTTTATTTCTTAGCTATTCTTTTAGTACTTGAATTAAAAATGTTCTTAATATTTTTCTTTTACTTAGTTCTATTAAATTTCTTATATTTTTGCAAAATTAGGCTAAATCTAAAAAGGAATTTTCTTACTATAATACAATTGGTCGTATACAAGGGGTAGAGTTAAAAAGTTTAGGAGCAAGTCTTAGTTCCCCACGAGGGGTTAACCGCTACAAAAATTTGGGTACACCAGATATCCTTTTGAATATTTCCGGATTTCCTTCGCGGTTTGGCTCCGGGTCACGGAAGACCTTCGTTTCGACAAAAGAATTTTCAGAATATGTCAGTTTTCTTTCACAGTTTCTTTAAATATTTAGTTATGTAGTCCGCATCACAATGAAAGAGAAAATAATTGTTTGTAATAAAATAGCGAAGAAAAAACTAGATGTCCAAACAATAACTTCTTACGGCTTCTTCTCAAAATTAAATCAATATTATGCGCCATCCCTGGCTTAGAATATTTCTGCATACAATTTCTTCATAAACTGAATAAACTGCATCCCCAAGTGAACTCTAAATTTTTCCCAATTCAGATACATAATAAAAAAACAACGACTAAAGAATGAATGTTGTGTATAATAAAATGAAATAGTATAGCAGGGTAAGCAATAAGTATGTGCTGGATGCCCCTCGGGAAATTGGGCTGATATTTTTACCTTGACATCACATTACTAAAAGAGGGACTATTCTGCAAGATATTACGCCCCTCTTTTTAAAATAAATTAGTTAATCGAATTTTGAAAAATATTTCTCTTCGCTTTAATAACCAATTTTTATGATTCTTGTATATGTGGTAAATTTTTATTTATTTTTTTTATGTTTATTTATTTATTTATTGCATTGTAAGTTACAATTCATTTTTTTATATGCTTACAATTATAATTACAATTAGCATAACTTACAACTACAATTACCTGGCGCCTAAGTCACGGGGACTTGTTTTGCGCTTTGAATGTTATTACATTTTCTTAACCTATTTAGCTGTAAACTATAAACTAAAAACTATTTCTATTTTTATGTAACGAGCAGTACTAATAACAGTAGAACTGTCTTAAACTTTGTTGTTTGTGCTAATTGTAAGTAAGAATTTAAATATTTTATTGTTGTATGTATAATAGATTAACAATTTAACCATTTCTGTACTGTTTCAATGATTCAATGATTGAGAACTGCATTAAATATATCTATATTATCTATCGTATAATTCTTTACGGTTTTATTAAATTTTTTAATGTTATCATATTTTCTAAGTATCGTGGGTAATAAGTTATATAGTTTTGGACCAGAAAAATTTACGAACTTTTGACAAACGTTTTTGTTGTATTTTGGTATGGATGTAATTCTTTGCTTTGTGATCGTGTGTGATGGTGCGTGTTTCTGTTATTTGTTGAGGTTTCTTTGGATTTTTTATGCGTGAATATTATTGCTGCTAATATATAAAGACCTTTTATATTTAAGATTTTATTTTGTTTGCATAATTGCTCTGTACCATATAGTCTATCTTTCTTTAATATGAATTTTAATAAAAAAATTTGCGAGCTTTGAATAGTTGTGTAAGCATTACTGTACGTTCCGCCCCAACAAATTATTGAGTATCTTAAGATGGACTCAACTAGAGAGTTATATGCGCCCAATAGGGTTTGCTTATACCAAAAGAGGTATTAAACAAAAAATTATTGAGTATTTGCAGTAAGTAATATACCAAAATATTCCAATTAAAAATTTTAAAATACAAACAATTTTCAAGTATATTGAGAGACACCATCACCAATTTTCTTTCACTAGTATGCTCTATAACACATATTTTTTTCAAAATTTTCATAAGAGTAGAACAGTGTTAAAGAAAATCATAATCATTAATCACATATAATATTCATAATCTTCCTAATAGGACTACTAAACAATTAATTCAGCTTCACATTTTTTTAATATTCATATATATTTTATATGTGTCGGGAATATCAAAGATAAGGGTAACGTGCGTTCATTGTAAACGTAATATACTGTATACGCACTCTTAATGGACGACAAATAAAAATACGTTTATTTTTTAAACCTCAAATTCATGTTGTTACGAGTTTTCACCAATTAGGAAACACCCTGTATGAATCCGTGGGTTCTAAATAATTTTAACAAGGGCACTAGTCAGGTTTCGATAAATATTAAATTTAAAAAAATACAACGGAAAGACGACCTCAAAATCGGCACTATTTTTAGGTGCCATTTTTAACATCGAAAAACCGCTGCCTAAGGAATCACTACTTCCACATCCAGATTCTTCATCCAAGTCGTTTTAAAGGAAACATCTTGACTATATTTGCACTCTAGTATGTGGAAATTATTGGTCATAGAATTTTAATAATATTTGGGGCAGATGTCATAGAAAAGTTTGAGGAGTTGGTTTCTACCATATACGTTAAAAATGAAGTTTTTAGTTCACCCTACTTATTTTCTACTATTCATCTCCCACCCCTTCAATGGAGGCATCTCAATCAGATGTCACTACAATACATACGTGTACTAATCTCAAGTGAATATCTCAATTTGATGTTATCAATCCCATTAATAATGAAGCGGAGGTGGTGGAGTTTGAAAAATATTAGAAAGAAATCTGAGGCCTTGGTTTCTAGTATATACACCGAATCCCAAATTTCTGTACTCTTATCACCTTGATTTACTTATTTTCCCCTAGTCACTCCTATTAACCCTAACCCTTCTACGGAATCATCCCAAAATATAATCTAGTTCCAGATGTCGTTATAATACATATGTCTACCAAATTACAAGTGAATATCTCAATTTTATTTCATCAACCCCTTTAATAATGTAGTAAGGGTAGTGGAAGGGTTGAAACATATTGTTAAAAAATTTGAGGTCTTGGCTTCTAGGACATACACCGAATTTCAAGTTGCAATACTCTTACCAGCTTGCTTTACTTATTTTTTCCTATTTACCTCTACTTACCCCCACTCCTTCAACGCAATCATGTCAAAATATAATCTAGTTTCAGATATAATTATAATATATAAATGTACCAAATTTCAAGTGAAAATTTAAATTTAATTTTATCAACTCTTAATAAGGGAGTGGGGGTGGTGGGGAGAAATAGAAAATACTAATAAAAAAACCTGAGACCTTCGCTTCTAGTACATACACCGAATTTCAAGTTTCTGTAGTCTTACCAGCTTGCTTTACTTATTTTCCCCTATTTACCCCTATTTAACCTCCAACCCTTCAACGGAATCATCTCAAAATATAATCTAGTTCCAGATGTCGTTAGGATACATATGCGTACTAAATTTCATGTGAACATCTCAATTTTATTTTATCAACCCCTTGAATAATGGAGTAGGGGTGGTGGGGGCTGAAATAAATTATCAAAAAATCTGGGGCATTTGCCTCTTGTACATACACCGAATTTCAAGTTTCTGTAGTCATACCTGCTTGCTTTACTTATTTCCCCCTATTTACCCCTAAATAACCCCGAACCCTTCAAAGGAATCATCTCAAAGAATAATCTAGTTCCAGATGTCTTTATAATTCATACGTGTATCAAATTTCAAATGAATATCTCAATTTTATTTTATCAATCCTTGTAATAATGAAGTAGGGGTGGTGGGGGTTGAAAAATATTATAAATAATCTGAGACCTTGGCTTCTAGTATATACACCGAATTTAAAGTTTCTGTAGTCTTACCAGCTTGCTTTACTTATTTTCCCCTATTTACCCCTATTTAACCCCCAACCCTTCAACGGAATCATCTCAAATTATAATCTAGTTCCAGATGTCGTTATAATACATACGTGTACCAAATTTCAAATGAATATCTCAAATTTATTTAATCAACTCTTTTCATATTGTAGTAGGGGTGGTGGGGGTTGAAAAATATTATAAAAAAATCTGACGCTTTGGCTTCTAGTACATACACTGAATTTCAAGTTTCTGTGGTCTTACCAGCTTGCTTTACTTATTTTCCCCTATTTATCCCTATTTAACCCCCAACTCTTCAACGGAATCATCTCAAATTATAATCTAGTTCCAGATGTCGTCATAATACATACGTGTACCAAACTTCAAATGAATATCTCAATTTTATTTAATCAACCCTTTTCATATTGGAGTAGGGGTGGTGGGGGTTGAAAAATATTATAAAAAAATCTGACTCCTTGGCTTCTAGTACGTATACCGAATTTCAAGTTTCTGTACTCTTACCAACTTGTTTTACTTATATTCCCCTATTTACCCCAAATTAACCCCCAACCCTTCAACGGAATCATCTCAAAATATAATCTAATTTCAGACGTCGTTATAATAGATACGTGTACGAAATTTCAAATGAAAATCTCAACTTTATTTTATCAACCCCATTAATGGGGTAGGGGTGGTGGGGGGTTGAAAGATGTTATAAAAAAATCTTAGGCCTTAACTTCTAGTACATACACCAAATTTCAAGTGTCTGTTCTCTTACAAGCTTGCTTTACTTATTTTTCCCTATTTTCCCCTATTTAACCCCCAACCCTTCACCGGATTTCCTCAAAAAACAATCCAGTTCCAGATCTCGTCATAATATATACGTGTACAAAATTTCAAGTCAATATCTCAAACCGTTCCGGAGAAAACGTGCGGACAAAAAAAGTTACAGACAGACCGACAGACCGACAGACCGACAGACAGACAGAAATTTTTTTTCGCTCAAATTTAAAATCTCGACGTTTCATGACATTCTAAACCTATTTCACGAATAAAAATTTTTGAAAATTTTTTTGCGATTACTATACTTCCAATCCACTACGTGGATGTGGAAGTAATTAAAAATATCAACTATTATTTAATTGCACGTGGTATTACAAGTCTTCTAGAAGATTTTGAACTTTTAAGCGTTGCTCTACAATAATTCCCTGACCAAGAGCACCATTTTTAGAAAAACGTTTTTTTTTTTTAGCAAAAACTGAAGTTTCATGAAAACTGCAAAATTTCGCAACAAAAGAAAAACTGCTTTTTTAGCTGGAGAGAACATATATTTCTACCAAATAACAAATTTGTAAGTTGCGTTAAAAAGACGTAATTAACAAATTTAGAAAACCTGATTTTTAACGGTTTTTCTCCATGGTTTGTGCACTAATCTATAACTTCTTATACATCAATCGAAAGATAATTTTAATACCTACAACTTTTTGATTCACCTTTTTTCGATTCGAGCATAATTTCCCTTTTTATTGGCGTACAACTTGGAGACATAAAACGCTATCTTCTTTAGATTTTCTTTTTCTACACGATCTGCTACTAACAATATACTATACGGGAAGGGTGACGGCTAGGGAAGTTTGAGCTAAAAGCAACCTTTTTTATCAGTTTTCGTGCATGGGAGAGCGACAGCAAGGGTTTTAATGCGACTTTCTGCAGATTTGACAGGGACATGATAGCGGGTGAAGATTAATGTCAGAGATATGACCGAGACTACCCTTGGAGGTTGAGTCTAACCTCTCAAGGGGTGGAAGAATGAGAAAATATATCTCTTCTCGTTGTAACTTTTATCCCCCATTTTCGAGGATGCTAATGAGGAATAAAATACTTTTAGACACTTCGACCTTTCCTATCCCCTCAGATGACCAAAACTCACCTCTTTCGCGTGAATGCTTTCACTAGTGTTCGGCAACACTTAGAGGTAAATTGATCTCTCTCTCTCTCTCTCTTTCTTACCGCGCACACATGTATACGCGCTTCCACTTCTTTCCACTGTTCTGGTAGTTCCAACAACTCGCGAGGTTTCTCTCGAGGTCACATAAATCTTCATTGAGAAAAAGAGAATTTCCACCCCTTAGAGTGCTGGGTTTGACATTTCTATTGGTTGACGGCATGGCAGAGTCAACCAGTGCGAAAGCAATTTTTTCGTTATCGCTGTCGAAAGCGAGGGGGGGGGGGGGGGCGGAAGGAGATGTAAAGAAGTAAACGTGTAAACTGAGAAGTAGAGTAATAGTATATTACATACCGAGATGGAACGAGTTCCATTGTTGTCGAGAGATAAGATAGAGAACTGATTCTCAAGACAGAAATGAAGCTTTTCGCCAAGGTCTGTATACTATTTTATTCACAATTATCCTCCTTAATGAACAAAAAGCCAATAAACCATTTAAAACTCTTATGTCAAAGGACACATATCAAAGTGATGTCGCGTCGTTTTTAATATATTACAGACCATTAATAATAGGACATAGTGAGTAGATTCTTTCTGGGCCAAAATATGAGGATATAACCAAGTATGCATTGGTAAAATGTTGCTGTGGAAAAAGATACAGGTGTCAAAATTCAAATTATTTCTTCGTCTTTTTGCAATAATTCAACAGCCTCTTGACTGATCTTCGCCAAATTTGCTAGAGGAACTTTTTTATTCTAAGAAACAATAAATTATGTATTACATCACGCTAGATCATAGAGGATGCCGCAGGACCTGTATCTGATGATGAATTTTCTTCATATTTTCTTTGGACGAAACGTTGTGGTACTTCTGACTAGAAAATCTGAGAACTTGATAACTTCAACCGTTTTCGACGATATTGCCGTTAAACATTTGAATGTTTTTTTGAAAGACAAATTCAAATTTAATGAAACAAAGTGTATTTATTGAAAAGTGTGCTGTGGTTAGGTTTTAGTTCTGTCATGTACGTCATTTAATCATTTTATTTTGTTCTAGTATTCCTCGAGCTAATTTCTTTCTTTCTCTTTAACTTCTTTATTTAAAATGCCTCGACATAATAATTTTTCCATTAGGGAAATGAAATTTTTTTAGCGGACGTGCTGCACCGAGGAGATACTCATTTCAATATCCAAATAGAATACAGCCAGACCATGAGAATTTCAAAGATCTGTTTCGTCGTTTGAGAGAAACGGGTTCATGTCGCCATAAAAATGATGTAGGACCACCGAAATGAATTACTCCAGATCAAGAACTAGACATTTTGCTTCGTGTGCATGAAGATCCTCAAGCCAGCTCTAGTCGAGAAATACCCATTACCGGGAAGTAGAAAATCCTCATGACGTTAAAGAAAGGCACGAATTTAAGATTAACGTTTGGTGAGGTATTATTAGCGTTTAGTTATTGGGACCATTTGTCATTTCTCCAAATTTAAATGGACAGTCATATCTACTTTTTCTTCAAATACTCTTGCTGATATATTATATGCTTTCACGCTAGACATACGGAACATAATGTGGTTTATGCATGATGGGGCTCCCCTTCATTTCTCCATTGAAGTCGGGAATTGTCTTGATAAGACTTTTCCACGCAGATGGATCGGTTGAGGAAGTAAGTTTTCTTCGCCACCAAGGAGTCCTGATTATAATCCTTTGGATTATTATGTGTGAGGACATATGAAGTTCTTAGTCTATGCAAATACTATAAATTTAATTCAAGAGAAGAACTGGGACAAAATACAAAATGCAACTAATTTTATTAGAGGACAGGAAAATGTATTTTTCAATGTAAGAAAATCTTTTATGAAAAGAATTAGAAAATTCATAGAAGTAGGTGTAGACCATATCAGAAATTTGGTCTAAGTTGCAGCAATGGAGTTTTTTCATGAGGGGAAGTTTATACAATACCTACTAATGTCACTAAGTCAACTTTTGTGTTATTTGTTGGTCTTTTAATAAGATTAGATCCTTATTTTAGACAATCTTTTGATTTATGTATTTATCTCAATACCATGAAAATACTCCATTAGTTCCTAAGAAAGTGAGAAAGAGTTTACGCTGTTATTATGATTTTGTTTTCCTTTAGGTTTTGTAATTTTTCCAATATATGCATTTTGCTTCATTGAATTTGAATTTGTCTTTCAAAAAATTATTCAAATGTTTAACGAAAATTTTCTCGAAAACGGTTGGAGTTATCAAGTTCTACCAAGTTTAACTTTTATACGTGGAAATGATACCCTCATCAGAATTTTTGGTCAGAATTACCTCAACGTTTCGTCCAAAAAAATATGAAAAAAATTCCTTATCAGATACAGGTCCTGCGGCGCCCTCTACGATCTAACGCGATGTAAATATATATAAATTATTGTTTCTTAGAATGAAAAAATTATTTGAATTTTGGCACTATCTTTTTTCACAGCAATATTTTACTAGAGCGTATTTGGTAATATCCTCACATTTTGACCCAAAAAATCTACCCCTGCACTATGGCTTATTATTAATGGTCCATCCTGTATACTGGTAAGAAAGTGGCTACTTTCTAACCTGCAGCATCACTTTCCAACCCGACATGTCACATTGCAGATTCAATTGTCGAATGAAGTTGGAATGTCATACTTTTCAATTTTTGACACATAAGACGATTTGATTATTTCTGTATGATTGTGAATAAAATCATTCTTCTACCCCCCTGGTAGGGTCGAGTCCACCCGAAAGCCTGGTTTTCATTAGTCGAGTTAGCAGTCAAGTAATTCGGTCTAGTACTAACTATCCTTCTAACTCTACACTTTACCACCGTGCAATCCTACTCTACTCAACCATGATCTACTACTCGACTCGATCAGTTTCGTTTCATTGCTAGAGTTAGATGGATAGTTAGAACTTGACCAAATTACTTGACCGCTACTCGACTAATGAAGACTAAGCTTTAGGGTGGACTCGACCCTACCAGGGGGTGGAAGAATGATTTTATTCACAATCATACAGAAATAATCAAATCGTCTTATGTGTCAAAAATTGGAAAGTATGACATTTCAACTTCATTCGACAACTGAATCTGCAATGTGGCATTTCGGGTTGGAAAGTGATATTTTAACACCCTGTATCTTTTTCCACAGCAACATTTTACCAAAGCATATTTGGTTATATCCTCATATTTTGGCTCACAAAGAATCTACCCACTATGGCCTATTATTAATGGTCTACTCTGTATATTAAAAACGATGCGACATCACCTGACATTAATTTGTTCTTTGACATACGAATTTTAAACGGTTTATTGGTTTTTTATTCATTAAAGAGGATGATTGTGAATAAAATAGTATACAAACCTTGGTGAAAACTTTCATTTCTGTCTTGAAGATTAGTTCTCTATCTTATCTCTCGACAACAATGGAACTCTTTCCACCTCAGCATCTAATATACCATTACTCCTCTACTTCTCAGTTTACACGGTTACATCTTTGCATCTTCCCCGGCCCCCGACTTTCAAGAGCTGATAACGAAAAAAAACACTTTCACACTAGTTGACTCTGCTATGTCGTCAACCAATAGAAATGTTAAACCCAGCACTCTAAGGGGTGGAAATTCTCTTTTTCTCAATGAAGATTTATGTGACCTCGAGAGAAACCTCGCGAGTCGTTGGAACTACCAGAACAGTGTAAAGAAGTGGGGGCGCGTATACATGTGTGCGCGGTAAGCAAGAGAAAGAAAGATCAAATTTCCATCTATTCCCCTCTAACTAAGTGTTGTCGAACACTAATGAAAGTATTCACGCGGGTGAGAGAGGTGAGTTTTGGTCATTTGAGGCAGTAGGAAAGGTCGACGTGCCTAAAATATTTTATTCCTCATTCGTATCCTCGAAAATGGGGGATAAAAGTTACAACGAGAAGATATATATTTTCTCATTATCCGCCCCTTGAGAGGTTAGACTCAACCTCCAAGGGTAGTCACGATCATATCTCTGATAACAATCTTCACCCGCTATCATGTCCCGGTCAAATCTGCAGAAATTCGCATTAAAATCCTTGCTGTCGCTCGTCCGTGCACGAAAACTGATAAAAAGGGTGGTTTTTGGCCGTTTGAAGGGATTGCCCTGAATAAAAACTTCTCTCTACTAGTAGAGTGCAAATCAATTTCTATATTTGCCCCCGTTGGCACTTTTAGAGTGAAATGTATGACCTTGTCAGATATGTGGCTTATACCCTATAGATTAGGAATCCGCTTGTCGTCAAAAAATCGTCATGAATATAAGAGCACAAATAAAAAAATTCTAACTAACCACACCACGTGATAGAGCCAATCATGAAGTATATTTTATCCAACAATCATTAAATTCCCTGTAGAATTTCTATTTTTAAAATAAATAAAGAGACGAACCTTTACATGGGCTTATATGGCAGTAAAAATCAAAAATTCTCATTATCCCCGTTTTACTACGGCTAAATAGAATATTATTCAATGAGCATATAATGATGGCTATTATTCACGAGGGTGAAGTTTAAGACACGAGCCGCAGGTGAGTGTCATAAATCAGCAGAGTGAATAATAGCCATTACATGCGAATAGAATACTATACTTTGTCCACGACTATTAAACATTCAATATTAAATTAAAATTCATTTCATATAAATTTTTTCGATTTTTCCAGCAACAAATTTACTGAGGCGATTTCTGCAGCTTCCTTTATCTCTGGCGGTGTCAATTAAATCTCGTTTTCACTGTTAGTATCCATTTATGTAATTATATTACTCTTTTTGAGTGCCTAATATGTAAAATTATTATAAATAACGTTGGCGTTGAAATCGCACAAATTTAGACGTTTCAAATCAATTACAGAATTACGCTTTGACAATACTGTCATGGCTTACTAATAAAAAAATACAGTTTGCGGGCACGTAGGTAAATGGTTTAAAAAAAAAATGTTGGGGATTGTCGCGTGTTGCTAATAGATGCTTTGAAAAAATCTTACTAATGTGGTTCTTGAGTGTTCATTAGAGTACCTTTTCGGCATGTATCATTTGAGTGCTTCCTAGAAAATTTAGAGAGACAACACTTGTCTTTTGGTTGCTGCAATTTTCAATTTAAAATTTTTTGTAAAAAGTCACTAATGTCATTTCTTATAAACAACTGACTGTTCTCATTATTCACTGCAATCGGTGTATAATGAAATCATTATTCACTGCAGGGAATAGTGGATAGCATTATCCTTGAGGAAACACCTACATAATGAGTACATTATTTAATAGTCGTGGACAAAATTAATTATTTTTCGTCTACTTCTCCCAAACTATTATATTTAACAAAAAAATACATTCTCTATAAAATATACTTTATGTTTTCAACGTTACTGTGGTTTTTGAAACATTTTTTTTTGAGAATCTAATAACGAAGATATTTAATAATGTGTAGCATGATGTCAATTTCTAAACTTATTAGCAGCATCGCGTTCCTTGCAGATACTCGCTGTCCCACTATTTTTGGACCGTTTCAACAACCCGCGCACCTCCCACAATGACCTATAGATGGGTGCATTGTAACACTTGTGTTTATGATACTTTTAAATTAATGTCCTGAAAATCGTAACTATTAAATAAATATAAGTATATTTATTCAAAATAAATTAATTCTGTGTTAGAATTGGACCTATTATAATAGACAAGTTATAAGCAACTTACTGTTTACTGTTTGCAAGATACGTTCAGCTGATATATATTTTTTTAGTAGAATTTTCTTCCATATATAGGTAACTGATGTATTTGTTTTTTAGAAGAAATTAAAATGGAAAGTACTGCCGATGGCATAAGTTCGGAAAGGGAGATCGAGACCAAAATTAAATTTAATGTAAAAGAGATTCATAACAACAATAATTCATTCTTAATTTGTGTGAGACAGGGGGCTGTAATCAAGGGTTCTGAGAAATCGTTTACATTTATTGATTGTTTAAAACTACGTAAGAAAATAAGTAACCGAAGAAAAAATGATTTATATTCCAGAACTATGTCATATCGAAAAACAAACAATTTTGACGGTTTGGTTTGGTACCGAAATTGCTATTCTAGTTTTACTAATGTAAATAATATATAAAATTTAAGGAGAAAAACAGTTCAGATGGATCGAATGCCTGGCCATCAACTTCTTCAGGTGTGTCCTTACGTAAAACAATAAAAGATCTTTCTCAAGTAATGACCAAAAACACAGAAAGAGAAATAAGACTAATGGCCAACCAAAATCCCATAATTTTAGAAAGAATTGGTGCTAACGATTTAATAGCCGTGGAAACTAAATTTCACGTTGCATGTTTCTTAATTAAATGCAAAAGTCTAGAATAAAAATAAAAGTGGAAAACGGGCAATCAAAGAAGATCTGGCACTTACTAAAATATGCAAAATTCTTGAGAAAGGTCTTTTAAAACAAAAAGGGGTTTGGTATGTCGTCGATTTATGAGAAGTATTTCGAATTAGAGGGACACAAGTCTACAAGACATCAGTAGAATACTTATAAATTCATTTACTGACAAAGGAGTGGAGATTGTTAAATCTACAAGACGAAACAAAGAATATATTCTAATTCCACAGAAAACGAACCATGAAACAGTTTAATCTCTAATTGAAGAAATGCCCAAACAAACTTTTCATCCAATTATAAATATATTTTCAGATATGTCACATATACAAACTGAGGATTTACTTATAGGATTTTGCAAACAGCGGAAAGAAAAACTATCTATGAGAACTAAAAGAAAAACTATATATAAAAATATAAATGAAATCTTTGCCTTCTTTCGATAACCTGACTTTTGGTTATGCTAACAAGTAAAAATTCTTATTTGCCATTCTCATTATAACACTAGCATCCAACAAAGTCCCATATGGCTAAGCAGATTAAACTAGTATCTACATGATCCCCTACGATATGTAAATTCACTGAATGAGATTTTAT
Organism: Stenurella melanura; assembly: GCA_963583905.1. Lineage (NCBI taxonomy): Eukaryota > Metazoa > Arthropoda > Insecta > Coleoptera > Cerambycidae > Stenurella > Stenurella melanura. The sequence goes on from OY757317.1 coordinate 46,817,383, forward strand.
GAAAATGTGATTCATTAGAATGAAAAAATTTTTAAAGACAAGGTAGGTAAATACATTAATTTCAGGCATTTGTTCTCATTTTCAACTGAATTTACATATCGTAGGGGATCATGTAGATACTAGTTTAATCTAGCCATGGGGGACTATGTTGGATGCTAGTGTTATAATGAGAATGGCAAGTAAGAATTTTTACTTGTTAGCATAACCAGAAGTCAGGTTATCGAAAGAATGCAAAGATTTCATTAATAAATTTTCATATCATTTTTCTTTTAGTTCTCATAGATAGTTTTTCTTTCCACTGTTTGCAAAATCCTATAAAGAATATGTTTCATTACTATAAGCAAACAAATAATAAATCACTTTTAAACATGCATAGAGTATATAGGTTCCAATACTAGTTAGCTAATAGATAGGTGAAGATCTGTTGTTTTTTATCAGTCAATGTCAAATATAAATATTTCATAGTTATTCATGGATATTGCCTTGGTTTTGCATGGAACATCGTTATGAGTGGCTTTGTGCTTTCCTGATGAGTCCAGAATAAGGACGAAAAACGTTTCAAAGCCTAAGCATTTCCAAGAAACTGAATGGGATTTTATGAAAATGTAATTCATTACAATAAAAAAAAATTTAAAGACATGGTAGGTATATAAATTAATTTCTGGCTTTTGTTCTCATTTTCAACTGAATTTACATATCTTAGGGGATCATGTAGATACTAGTTTAATCTACCTAGCCATGGGGGATTATGTTCGATGCTAGTGTTATAATGAGAATGGCAAGTAAGAATTTTTACTTGTTAGCACAACCAGAAGTCAGGTTATCGAAAGAAGGCAAAAATTTCATTAATATTTTTACATACAGTTTTTCTTTTAGTTCTCATAGATAGTTTTTCTTTCCGCTGTTTGCAAAATCCTATAAAGAATATGTTTCATTACTGTACATTATCAATAGAAATCATAAAATTCAAAATAATATAGGTACTTTTATTGGTTTTTAGAAAGATATCTTGGATATGATGAAGGAGTCTTACTTGCCATGGATATTTTTGGAAGGATCACCTGACCAGGTTCTCAACCGCATCCAACAATTAGTTGCCGATTGGACATGCAGATTAAATAATGAACTCTGCCTTGACGACATTGCGAAACAGTTTCACGTATTCAAAATTAAAGGAAGGATTTTGTGAGTTGCATTTTAAAAAATATATATATAAAACACATCTTTAAGAAAAAGATTTTATTTAAAAAAACTGCAATAAAAATTAAAAAATAATTTTTCAACATTCATACACCTGGAAACCAAAAGCTTTGGCGATGGTCATATAACACTATTACACAGTTACTTTGGTCAATTGATCGCCTCCAAAGCTTTTGGTTTCCAGGTGTATGAATTTTAAAAGAATATTTTTTACTTTTTAGTAAAGTTTTTTAAAATAAAAGCTTTTTCTTAAAATTACTCTTCTTATAAAATTTCTTTCTCGACATAAACGCATTTACTCTTGAACGATTTTCATATTCTCTTGCCCTACCCTGTATACTATTTAACTTGAAGCCATTCTAAGTGCACCTGAAATGGTTATCGGACATGCAATAACTTTTGGCGCTATTTAAACTTTGGTTGAGCAACTAAAAAAAATTATCCATTTGTTGCATACTTAATCGACCACACTGTATATCCTGGACATAAAATCAGGTCATGCCTATCATAAAAATGCAGTTTCATCGAAACTGAATCAATGTGTAAAATTTCAACTCCGTAGGATACGAGGAAGTGGTTCTATCAGCTTGCAAGATTTGACCTCAACAAACTAACACACTAATATTTAAGCCGGTTGTCGTAAAGTCAAAATCATCGATTTTGGCCAGAAATTTAAAACAGTAATTTTATTTACTATTCTTATAGGAAAAATTGCTCTGAACATGATGATGACATTAAAAAATATATAAACACAGGCCTTCACTGTTAGAAACAATGGATTTTAGCGAAATTTCTTATTTTTTGATGTTCTTTAACTTTTCAAAGAAAACGTAGCGTAGCGTTGGACAAAAAAATTCAACATATAAAAAATGAAGATTTTATCAATACACGTCGTTTGAGACTTGTAGTGGCCTTTTATCTTTGACTGTTCAATTGTTATAAACAAATTAAGAGTCCTAAATTACCACTCTTTTTCTGCTCAAGTAAAAGTCATACAGATATTTTATTGTGATCAATATGTTACATTTTGTTCATAGAATTTACAGTTTTATTTTTGTGTCGTTATCTCGCATATTTTGCAATTGTTTAAACAAATAAGCTAATTTCTTTATTAAGGATTTGCGACTTTCCATTACATTTTTTGCACTGTCCGCCCCCGACAATTGTAAAATATTTATATTAACTACCATTCCCATGTGGCCGCCCCTTTTTTATTTTTTTACCCTCCCCCCCCCCGAGAACGTTTTAAAAAAATGCTTAGTAAACAAATGAAATATCTCAGCTTAGGAATGCCGTATCGTAATGCATTATCGGCAAATAAAAGATAATAAAAAAACGAAAATTTTGAGCCTAGATAGACCTGGATCCGTTAACTAGAACCGGAGATATAAACCATTTTGCGTTTACGACTGTCAATTGTTTATTAATTAATTTTTTGAAAAAAATCTTGTGACAACATAAACTTATATATTAAACTAACTAGTTTTCAATTGTCACAAAAATCCATTGTTTTTTTACTTCCCTCGCATACCGAAGGGAAGTATTGTATTCGAGAAAAAATCACCCTCCGAGATTTTTTCGGATTCTGACGTTTCAGAACACGTAGATTCCGAAAATATAGGTTTTTCAATTCCGTCAGTCTGTCTGTCTGTCTGTCTGTCTGTCTGTCTGTCTGTCGGTCTGTCGTCTGTCTGTCTGTCTGTCTGTCTGTCTGTCTGTTGGTGTATTTACTAAAAAACTACTTGACGGAGAGCAGTCAAATTTGGTAGGTAGTTAACCCTACTGTCAGCGAAGAACTGGTAGAATTTTCACTGAAAAATATACAGGGTGGACCGTCTAAATGGAATAAATAGTGAAAAAAATTTTTTTTTGCTCAAATTTAAAATTTACACGTTTCATGACGCGCTAAACCTGTTTCAGGAAAAAAAAATTTTTGAAAATTTTTTTCAAACATTTTTGAAAAAAATTTTACCAAGATGAAAAAAATTTTTTTTTGCTCAAATTTAAAATTTCCACGTTTCATGACGCGCTAAACCTATTTCAGGAAAAAAAATTTTTTGAAAATTTTTTTCAAACATTTTTGAAAAAATTTTTACCAAGTTGAAAAAAATTTTTTTTTGCTCAAATTTAAAATTTCCACGTTTTATGACGCGCTAAACCTATTTCAGAAAAAAAAAAATTGAATGAAAATTTTTTTCAAACATTTTTGAAAATTTTTTTACCAAGATGAAAAAAATTTGTTTTTGCTCAAATTTAAAATTTCTACGTTTCATGACACGCTTAACCTATTTCAGGAAAAAAAATTTTGTAAATTTTTTTCACCAATATTTTTGAAAAAATTTTTACTACTAAAATGATTTTTTTTTTCTTTCATCAAATTTAAAATTTTCACGTTTCATGGCATTCTAAGCCTGATTAAAAAAAAAAGTTTTTTGAAATTTTATCACTAAGATAGAATTTTTCTTTCTTTGTTCAGATTTTAACTATCCACGTTTCCATGACATTCTAAAACTATTCAAACAAATTTTAAAATGTTTTTGAAGAATTTTTTAAAAACTTTGAAAACATTTTTAATCCATTTATGTATCACTACTATAGTTTGTACGATGAATCTTTGCGTGTGCGTCATAAACAAGAACCGTATGAAGTAATCTGTTGAATGTCACTGCTTCTCTTCAGCAGTGACGTGCATCAAAAAAATGAAAAATTAGTTTTTACTCTCAGTCATCATCCGACAAATTAGAAGCCATATTTTTTTCGTAAATACTCATGAAATGACAATTAATTTTGTAGAATAATAACATGTATTATTTACCACTAAATATGGTTATAACAATGAAGCTTAAAAATGTATTTTCATCAAAAACGCAAGAACGCCACTGGATCTAAAATGACAGATATTATAGCCGTTGACAGCACTTCACTACGACAACTGTTCATATCGACGTCTCTTTTTAATTCCTCTTGAATTTATCATTCTGCTGTCTTAGCATGCTCGAGCGGTTAGAAGACATACGTAACTAAATATTTGCTCGTGTCAATGCGTTCAGCAACCGCACATATGTCCTACCTAATTTCATACTCGCGCAAACATTCATCGTACAGACTATATAGAACAGACGAAAACATTTCTTTTGCTCAAATTTAAAATTTCCACGTTTCATGATATTCCAAACCAATTTCGAAAAAAAAAAATTGCAACATTTTGTTACCAGTTTGGAAAAAAATTTAACACCAGAATGCTCAAATTTAAATGACATTCTAAACCTATGTATTTCAGGAAAAAAAAATTGAAAATTTTTTTCACCAACATTTTTCAAAAAGTTTTTACCACTAAAATAGATCGAATTTTTTTTTATTTGCTCAAATTTAAAATTTTCACGTTTCATAGCATTCTAAACCTATTTTAAAAATACATCATTTTTAATTTTTAAACTTTTTTTAGCACTACTATAGAACAGAAGGAAACTTTCCTTTTTGCTCTAATTTAAAATTTCTACCTTTGACATTTTAAACCTATTTCAGAAGAAAAAAATTTGAAAATTATTTTACCATCTTTTGAAAAATTTAAAAAAAATGAAATTTTTTAACCACCACTATACTTCCACTCCATTACGTGAATGTTGGATTGAAAATGTGACAGATGGCAATAACATCTGGCATATGCACCTATTATACTTTTATTGAAAAATGTACAGGGTGGTCATCCCAAGAAATAATTCAGTCATGGTGGACATTTGTAAAGGAATTTGCGCAAGTCTGCCATATGTGGCACCTGCTATTTAGTATTGAACTTTTGCTGTTGGATGAGCAATCTGTATATTTTTTTGACCAAAACTTATCAAGTTTTCTTTGTAATAATAGCAATAACTCTACTCCGATTATTATTCTCAATGTCATTTCGTAATTATTATTTTTTTAGAGAGACTGCCATGAACGAGGGAAGTTCTGTGTAAATACCTTTACCGATTTTTTTCATAATTGTTTGCTTTTATAACAATTAATTTATGAACACCGTACAATGTTTACGCTCTTAGGCACTTTGCGCAGTAACGATATAAAATTCAAAGCGCGCTCGGTCGTAAATACACTGAAAGTGGTTCGAAGTGGTCTAAAGAGTCATTTAAAGGCGTTTTTATTTTATTCTTTAATTTTCTTAAGTTATTTTTTTTTATCTAGGATGTTCCTTATTGGCGTACTAATATTTTGGGATGTGATTCCTTATTTCATTTTATGTAGAAAAGTTCATATGAACATATGTCCGCAACGGCTTAAATTTGTTGCTACAGGGTATTGAAATTTATTTTTTAATCGTTATTTTCTAATATCTCAGAAAATACTTTAGATATTACTTTCAGTTTGGTATGTGTTAATAGAATATAACACCACATATTTCAATTAGAAAAGTTATTATATCGCTCCACCAGTGGGATCTCTGCGAACATGTCCTCTAATATTTTTTACCAAGAAAGTCGTACGCTACTGACACTTTTCCATGTGAATATTTTTCCAATTAGTCTGATCAATGTTACATGAGAACGGCCTCTTGCGTTTTTCTCGTCAGACGCACGGCTCTTGAATAAAACTTTAAATTTGAACAAAGAAAAAAAATTCCATCTATTTTAGTGGTAAAATTTTTTCAAAAATGGTAAAATAATTTTTAAATATTTTTTTTTAATAGGTTTAGAACGCTATGAAACGTGGACATTTTAAATTTGAAGAAAATTTTTTTTTTATCTATTTTAGTGGTAAATTTTTTTTTCAAAAATGGTAAAAAAAAATTCATTTTTTTTTTAAATAGGTTTAGAATGCCATGAAACGTGGAAATTGTAAATTTGAGCAAAAAAATTTTGTTTCATTATTTATTCCATTTATACGGTCTACCCTGTATATTTTCCAGTGAAAGTTTAACCATTTCCTCGCTGACAGTAGCGTCAACTACCTACCAAATTTGACTGTTCTCCGTCAAACAGTTTTTTAGTTAATGCATCAACAGACAGACAGACCGACAGACTGATGGAATTGAAAAACCTATATTTTCGAAATCTACGTGATCTGAAACGTGAAAATCCGAAAAAATCTCGGAGAGTGATTTTTTCTCGAATACAATACTTCCCTTCGGTGTGCGAGGGAGGTAATTCAAAATTTGTAACTCGGGCCCCACGTTGGGCGCCAGTATGCAACCCACAACTTCTCAGCTGGGTGCTGAGGAAGCTATGAAAGAGTATTAACCGATTAGCTCAGGGCTGGTCGAGGGTCACCATGACTGAATTATTTCTTGGGATGACCACCCTGTACATTTTTCAATAAAAGTATAATATGCATATGCCAAATGTTATTGCCGTCTGTCACAGTTTCAATTCCACATTCACGTAGTGGAGTGGAAGTATTATAGTAATGGTTAAAAAATTTCATTTTTTTTTTGAAATTTTTCAAAAATGTTGGTGAAAAAAATTTCATTTTTTTTTTCTGAAATAGCTTTAGAATGTCATGAAACGAGAAAATTTTAAATTTGAGCAAAAAATTTTCATCTATTCTATAATAGTGACGGATTAAAAAAATTTTCAAAACATTTTTAAATTTGTTTTTGTTGAAAGAGGTTTAGAATGCCATGGGAACGTGGAAACTTTAAATTTGAACAAAGAAAAAAAATTTCATCTATTTAAGTGGTAAAATTTTTTCAAAAATGGTAAAATAATTTTTAAATATTTTTTTTTAATAGGTTTAGAACGCTATGAAACGTGGACATTTTAAATTTGAAGAAAATTTTTTTTAATCTATTTTAGTGGTAAAATTTTTTTTCAAAAATGTTGGTAAAAAAATTCATTTTTTTTTAAATAGGTTTAGAATGCCATGAAACGTGGACATTTTAAATTTGAACAAAGGAAAAAAATCATCTATTTCAGTGGTAAATATTTTTTCAAAAATTTTGGTGAAAAAAATTTTCAAATTATTTTTGTTCTGAAATAGGTTTAGAGTGTCATGAAACGTGGAAATTTTAAATTTAAGCAAAACATTTTTTTTTCATTATTTATTCCATTTATACGGTCTACCCTGTATATTTTCCAGTGAAAGTTTACCATTTCCTCGCTTACAGTAGCGTCAACTACCTACCAAATTTGTTCTCCGTCAAACAGCTTTTTAGTTAATGCACCAACAGACAGACAGACCGACAGACTGATGGAATTGAAAAACCTATATTTTCGAAATCTACGTGATCTGAAACGTGAAAATGCGAAAAAATCTCGGAGAGTGATTTTTTCTCGAATACAATACTTCCCTTCGGTGTGCGAGGGAGGTAATTCAAAATTTGTAACTCGGGCCCCACGTTGGGCGCCAGTTTGCAACCCACAACTTCTCAGCTGGGTGCTGAGGAAGCTATGAAAGAGTAGCAACCGATTAGCTCAGGGCTGGTCGAGGGTCGCTCGGTGGCGAGAAGAGTTATATATTATATTTGCTTGTCAAATTAACCAAACAAAACTTTGATAAACTACAAATAATTTGGACGCTAGCGTATTCAGTAAATAACACGCTTGCAAACTTTATCAGGGGGAGAAAGCAATCAATATCAAATATAAAACAAATAATATATTAACATAAGTATAAAAGTGTGAAAATTTTACAACACTTTACAAATTATTAAAAATATTAATGAGAAAAATTTGATTTAATTAGTTAAAAAAAAAGTTGAATTTGAAGATTAACAAAAAAATAATAATAAGAAACGATCAACTGGTTTACAATTTTTCTTCTGACCAAAAGTTGATTTTGGTACATAAATCTGGGCTAATTAGCTTAGCGGAGATGTGGAATCCCGACGAGGTCTGATCCTGAAGATGGCCGCGGGTACCCGGGAAGGAGGACGTAATATTCAGGTCCTGACAACGCTGATTTCCAAGAGACGCTGCGGCGGAATGATATCCAATACTTTGAGGATAACTCCAGATATTTAATCTATGCCTTGTGCCTTGCTGCAATGGTGGTTTGGTTCAGGATTTTACATGAAAAAATATGAAGAACCAGTTGATAATAGAAAAAAATTTAAAATTGTGAGAAAAAAGAAATACAAGAAAACTGCAAAAAGCTATGGTGACGAAGGTCACCGCAAATCCCAACTATTAGCAATCTAACAAAAAACCTAGTATTGATAAAATTTTATTTCTGAATAAATATGAATAAGCTACCGATTAATATAATAAATGAAATGGATAAATGAGAAAACTCTACTATCATGAAATTTTAGCCGTTCACAAAATGGCTGACATTGGTTACGACAAAAAATTTGAATAAAGGTAACAAAATTTAGTAAAAATTGAATTAGAGAGAAAATATCTGAATTACTACCTGAAAAAAAAACTAATACTGCAACAAATATAGCAAACAAAATTATGGGTTTAATCTCCCGAAAAATAAACTAATAAAAAATTATCACTTAACCTCTTGTACTAATACGAGGTTAACTAAATGTGATGAAGATGAATATCATAAATAAGAATTGTCATCTGCAAACGTAATTAGGTTATTCTTATTTAGCAGATTATTGGGCAAGTCATTTACTTAAAGTAAAAAAAGTGGCCCCGGTACAGATCCTTGAGGAACACCGCAGGATATATTTTGCATACTGGATTTAACTTAATTCACTACAACAACTTGGTTTCAATTTGACGGATAGCATTTGAGCCAATTAGGAATTTTTCTCCTTAGTCCATATATAGATAGCTTATCCAGAAGTAAGTTGTTATTCATTAAATCAAAAACTTGGCTAAAATCCATAAATAAGCCAATGCATTTTTTACTGTTATTTAGATTTTCGTGAATACTAGATATAAAATTTAAAATTGCTGTTTCAGTAGATGTGCCCTTGCGAAACCCATGTTGACAGTTGGTGAGTATGTTATGTTGTGAAATAAATTGCACAATTCCGTTAATTACCACTCTTTCTAAAATTTTCGATATGGTTGACAATATTGCAACTGAATGATAATTCTCAGCTAAAGTTCGGTCACCTTTCTTATAGAGAGGTATTATTTTAGCTATTTTTAGAATTTGCGAAAATATGCCTTCTGACATAGAGCAATTAGTAATTTGTTAATTGTATTACAATATAATGTACAGATTGTTGAATTAATTTTGCACTTAAATTGTCAAAGCTCGATGAATTAGTATTTTTCAGTTGCATCATGGACCTTATTTTCACTCACTGGTTTGAAATACAATTATGATTAATTTTACAAGTATTGTTGAAAAAATTGCCACAGGTATAGTCGATACAGCTACTTCAATCTACAGAATATCTTGTATGCTCATTGATTAGCATGTTAAAATTATACATTTCTAAGGTATCAGTCTTTTGATATGTGTATCAGACATTTTATATTAAGGTCTCCACAGATTACAAGCATCTGGTTATAAAATAGCCTCAATTTTCTGTCGATCAGAATATAAAACTTGGGGAACCATGAGTTTAACTAAGGATACTATTAATGTTCTAAGAGAATTATATAAAGATTATATTCTGGGGACTTGTGGAATTGAATTACTATTAGGAATATATGTAATAATGTTACCATACATAGGTCTCCTCTTGGATATTCAAGTGAGTTTATGTTATCATTTGATTCTCTGTTAAACCATATTAGTAAAAACAAAAACTGTAAAGTTGTAATTTGTGGAGGCCTTAATATAAACTGCTTGTCTGATGTATATATATCAAAAAACGAATATTTGATACCTTAGAAATGTATAATGTTAACATGCTAATCAATGAGCCTACAAGATTTTCTGCAAATTTGAGTAGCTGTATCGACTATATCTTTAGCAATTTTTTCAAGAATACTTGTGAAAACTATAAAACTAATCACAATCGTATTTCAGACCACACTGCACAAATTTTTGAGTGTCATTTAGAAGATCATACTAACATTGAGAATTCTTACATATCTACTAGAATATTCAGTGATTATAATTTTAACGTTAGATAATGTATACACTGCTCACACATTAGACGAAGCATTTGAAAACTTTATAAATACCATAATATACAATTTTGAGATGAGTTTCTCAGCAAAACGTATTAAGTTAGAAAGTCTAAAAAAACAAACGATTGGGTTACTCGAGTAATCAGAATATTTTCTGATAAACTGAAAAAGCTCTAATAGAAAACACTGAGTACTAATAATCCAGCTGATATTGAAATATATATAAAATGTAAAAACGTATATAAAGAAATAGTACAAGCTGCTAAGAGCTTATATAATGATACTATAATTCAAAATTCTGATAATGAAAGTAAAGCAGTATGGTCAGTAATTAATTAGAATATCAATGAGGGAAATTTAACGATAATAAAATTTATGAAATGAAAGTAGATAACCTGACTGTGACAGATGATAAATTAATTGCTGATTTTTTTTTATGGCGTTAGGTCATTGACCATGCAGCCAGTTACCTAAGTTTTAAAATTAAGAATGTCCTAAACTAAATCTAACAAAATTAATAAAAAGGAAAGACTTGTTTATATTTAAAACAATTAATAAATATTTCAATGACGTATCAAAAAAACTAAATTAATAGTTAAATGCTGAAAACAGTGCACCTAACGTTAAATTTAGACATGATAATTACTATACAAGTATGTTTCTTATTCCAGTGAGTGAAAATGAGGTCTATGATGTAATTATGCAACTGAAAAGTACTAATTCATCGAGCTTTGACAATTTAAGTGCAAAATTAATGAAACAATCTGTATATTATGTCATAACACTTTTAACAAATTTAATTAATTAGTCTATGTCAGAAGGTATATTTCCGCAAATTCTAAAAATAGCTAAAGTAATACCCCTCTATAAGAAAGGTGACCGAACTTTACCTGAGAATTATCGTCCAGCTGCAATATTGTCTACCAAATCGATAACTTGCGATGTGCAATTTATTTCACAACACAACATACTCACCAACTGTCAACATGGGTTTCTCAAGGGCAGATCTACTGAAACAGCAATTTTAAATTTTGTATCTAGTATTCAGGAAATCTATATAACAGAAAAAAAAATGCATTAGCTTATTTGTGGATCTTAGCAAAGCATTTGATTTAATAGATCACAACTGACTTCTAGATAAAATATCTACATATGGACTAAGAGGAAAAATTCATAATTGGCTCAAATGCTATCTGTCAAATCGAAACCAAGTTGTAGTGAATGAAGTTAAATCCAGCATGCAAAATATATCCTGCGGTCTTCGTCAAGGAGCAGTCCTGGGACCACCATTGCTTTTTTTACTTTATGTAAATGACTTGCCCAATAATGTGTTAAATAAGAACAACCTAATTATGTTTGCTGATGACAATTCTTATTTCTGCTGTTCATCTTCCTTAACGGATGCTATTAATAACACTAAAACGGAGATTTTCGAATTTACTGACTGGTTTCGCAATAATAAATTATTTTTAAATATTTCAAAAACAGTATTCATAAATTTTACACCGAGGACATCAAACATTTTAGAATGCAATTTATTAAGAATTGAGGGTATCTCGATCCAACAGTAATGAATATTGTTACGTATTTCCACCTCTTAGGAAACACCCTGTGTGAATCCGAGGGTTCTAAAATAATTTCAAAAAGAGATAAACCACTAACACTTTATTTAACAATTTACTGACTATACAATACTTCAAAATAACCTTTACACTTTGTTTACTTGATATTTAACCTCACTTTTTACAGAACGTTACATTAATAAACTTCTTCCTCTGCGCTGGTAATCGCGCCTTATATACTCCGAAATAGCCTCTATAGATCCATCCAGAAACTATCGAGAATCTCCTCACCATACTCTGGAAAAAGTCAATTTCTTTCTACAAGTTTCCAGTAACTCACTATTAGGCATAAGCGTATCAATTTCCAGTTCCAAGGGGGTGTAATTCTTATGAATTACACTGCCCCCTCCTTAAGCCTGATCGACCCGATCAGGCAACTCAGAATCATCGGTGTATTTCGCCAGTCTGTCCAAACTCACGATCTTCATCTTGGACTTTTTGCTTCGTTGAATCCGATAAACGACGTCATTAATTCGGGTAATAACAGTATACGGTCCACCCTAAGGCGGTTGAAGTTTCGGTGACCTTCCTTTCTTCCGCCGTGGGTTGTACAGCCAAACCAGATCTCCTGCCTTCAACCCTTCTGAACTACCCTTACGGTCATATCGAGCCTTCATTCTGTCACTGGCTATAGTGATTTGGTCTCTAACTAATTCATGGACATTTTTTAGCCGTTCACTCACTTCATCTACATAGCTGCTCACAGGAAGCCGCTCTCCACCTGGTGTTCCAAACATCAAATCGCACGGCAGTCTGATCTCATGTCCAAATATTACACGAGCCGGAGTCTGTTTTGTAGTCTCGTGGATAGCAGCTCTATACGCCATGAGGAAAAAGAGTATGTGGAGATCCGAGTCACGTTGATTTTTATGAACGACTTTAGAGAGATGTTCTTTCATGGTCTTGTTATGTCGCTTCACCATTCGATCTGATTGCGTGTGAAGGGCTGTCGTCCGTGTTTTGCGTATTCCCAATAACTTGCAGATTTGCTGAAATGCCCCTGACTAAAAATTCCTCCCTTGATCTGCATGCAGCTCCAGGGGTACACTAAACCGACATATCAAGTTATGGACCAAGACTTTGGCGACACCACTTACTATAAAATAGATGGAAAATTTTTGTTTGCTCAAAATGTCCACGTTTCACGACATTCCAAACCTATTTCGGAAAAAAAATTGCAAAATTTTTTTACCATTTTGGAACAAAATTTTCCAACTAAAATAGATGGAAAAAATTTTTTTTTGCTCAAATTTAAAATTTTCACGTTTCATGACATTATAAACCTATTTAAAAAAAATGCCTCTATTATAGAATAGAAGGAAACTTTCCTTTTTGCTCAAATTTAAAATTTCCACGTTTCATGACATTCTAAACCTATTTCAGAAGAAAAAAATTTTGAAAATTCTTTTACCAACATTTTTGAAAAATTTTCAAAAAAAAGGAAATTTTTTTACCACCACTCTACTTCCACTCCACTACGTGAATGTGGAATTGAAAATGTGACAGATGGCAATAATATTTGGCATATGCACCTATTATACTTTTATTGAAAAATATGAATACAGAAAAATGTGGTCATCCCAAGAAATAATTCAGTCATGGTGGACATTTCTAAAGGTATTTGCGCAAGCCTTCCATATTTGGCACCTGTTATTTAGTATTGAACTTTTGCTGTTGAATGAGCACTGTGTATATTTTTTTGACCAAAACTTATCAGGTTTTCTTTGTAATAATAGTGATAACTATAGTTCGATTATTATTTTCAATGTCATTTCGTAATTATTAATTTTTTAGAGTGACCGCCATGCACAAGTAAAGAGGGAAGTTCTTTGTAAATACCTTTACCGGTTTTTCCAACAATTTTGGAAAAAACTTTTACCACTAGAATAGATGGAAAAAATTTCACTCTAAGCCTATTCCAGAAGAAAGAAAATTTAAACATTTTTTACCAACATTTTTGAAAAATTAAAAAAAAAATGACATTTTTTAACCACTACTATACTTCCACTCCACTACGTGAATGTGGATTTAAAAATGTGACAGATGGCAATAATATTTGGCAAATGCACCTATTATACTTTTTTGAAAAATGTACAGGGTGGTCATCCCAAGAAATAATTCAACCATGGTGGACATTTGTAAAGGTATTTGCGGAAGCCTTCCATATTTGGCACCTGTTATTTGGTATTGAACTTTTGCTGTTGGATGAGCACTCTGTATATTTTTTTGACCAAAAGTTATCTAATAATAGTGATAACACTATTCCGATTATTATTCTCAATGTCATTTCGTAATTAATAATTTTTAGAGTGACCGCCATGCACAAATAAAGAGGGAAGTTCTGTGTAAGTACCTTTACCGATTTTTTATTCATACAGCCTTTCATATATACACTAGAATTTACATCCCCACGCACATACGCCATCACACCACCTGTAGGTATGTCGGTTTTGTGAGTCCATCACACATGCTTTATAATTTTTTATTCTGTATTCATTTTCAAAAATGTCACTAGTAATTCGCGTTTCAGATAACAACAATAGGCATGGTTTTACTATGTGTGCAAAGTGTGCTATTTCTTTCATATGTGCTAGATAGCTTATGCAATTGAAATAATTTATTATAAATAAATTACTACTCTCTAATTGCTATATGCTTTCCTCCTTAGCTAATATAATTTTCTGGATTCTCCTTAATGATTCGCAACTACTATCCAAACATGAATGTTTTATGTCTACTTAGATTATTATTATTATTTGCATTTATGTAATTTATGCATTAATTTTCTTCTTCTTGTTTTATTCAATTTTTTCCCTCATGATTTTCTGAACACTTATAACAAATTACTTTATCTTTTTTACAATCTCTATTATTATGCCCAAAGTCCTGACACTTAAAACATGTAATAACATTAATATGCTTCCGTTTATAGCATCTTGACCATCCCATATTTATTTTCTCATTATTTTCTAACAGTTTATCCACTGTTGCATCTACTTCCACTATGACTGTATTTTGTTTTTTGCTATTTACATATTTTTTTACAACTTTCTTAATGTAATAACTTGTACTATAATAATAATAATTATGTTGGAAGGACTTGTCAATTAAACACCATTCAATTTTACACTGGTTTATTTCCCATCGCCGTTGTATGTATGTACAAAAACTCTCTATAAAAATGTGTTCATAAAAAGGGACTACAAAACAATATATACATGGAAATGTATCCACAAGTAAACAAATAATTAATTATTACAATTCCTCCCCACTAAAATTATCCCTAACTAAACAGTTTTAATTATATTAATCCTAAAAAAAAATAACAATTCTAACAAATCTATTTGGAAGTAGAAGGTTGATAAAAGTCTGGTTTCACAATGTTTTTTCGGGTACGTATCATATTTTTACCACCGGAGTGAATTGTTGTTTTTAACTTACTTTCTATTACTTTAGAATCAATCACTGTCCGAGATTTCTATAATATTTTTGTATTCACTTAATGAATCTTCCGGTACAATTGAATCGGCGGTATCATCACCCCCTGTGTCAGTAGAATTTCCCCCACCGGAGACAGGAACACATAAAGACGATCGTTTTTTTAGTTGATTACTATGCCTCTTTACTATTTTATTATCCCCCATTTTTACTTCGTAAGTGACATTCCCTGTTTTATTTATAACTTTTCCCGGCATCCATGTAGGTTTTGAAGTATCAGAAAACTCTTTAAGATAAACTGAACTGTTGTCATCCATGGCTACTTGTTTCCCATTAAAATTATCGATTTGTTTTTGCATTTTGTTATTATTTATGTTACTTTGAGATGGTCTAATTAAATCTTATCGAGTCTTTATAGAACGGCCAAACATTAACATTGCCGGGCTAACCCCTGTCGTACTATGTTGCGAAATTCTGTAATTAAAGAGAAAACGTTGCAGTGCCTCATCTAAATCAACCTTTTCAATATAGGCTTTTTTAAGAGCATTTTTTATATTTTTAACACAATTTTCTGCCGCTCCGTTACTTTGTGCGTGGTACGGTGGCGAAAATAAATGCCTCACTCCATTACTCTTCAAATAAGCTGATAGCTCACTTGAAGAAAATGGCGGACCGTTATCTGAAACCAAGGTATCTGGTAATCCAAAACGAGCAAATACAGAACGTAAACAATTAATGACCATTTTTGCACAAGTATTTTTCATCTTGAATATTTCTAACCATTTTGTGTGAGAGTCTGTAATTATTATATATTTTTCATTAAATATAGGACCTAAAAAACTACGTGCAATCGAGACCAGGGTTTGTTTGTCTGTGGCCAAGGTTGTAAAATAGCTTTTTGTGGATTGTTTTGAATTTTTGTGCAAATATTACAATTTTTACATAATGTTTCTGTCATTATCAATTCTAGGCCAATAACAGTAGGACCGGGCAATGGATTTGCATTTATTAATTCCCAAATGACTAGAATGGATTTCCTGTAATATAATGTGTTGTAATTTCGATGGAATAACAACCCTATAACCCCATAGGATACACCCATGTTCCAAATGTAACTCATTTCTTCTATTAAAATAGGGCTTAATTTCCACCGGTATATTATCTTCTGGCCAACCTAGAAAACAATATCTATATACCATATTTAAAATTTTATCCTTTTGTGTCTCCACAGCAATCTTTTTGTAATCAATTGGAACCGCTTCTTGTATATATAAGATGTGTCCAAAATCAGGTTCCTTATTACTGCTGTAAGGTAATGGTAAACGCGATAAAGCATCCGCTTGATTTTTCTCTGATTTAATATATTTTATCTCGTACTGATATGCAGATAAAATGATTGCCCACCGTTGAAGGCGGCTAGCTGCTAACTGCGGGATATTTCTTTTCTCACCAAAAATTGACAGTAATGGTTTGTGGTCACTGAATAAAATGAATTTTCTGCCGAAAAGAAACTCATGAAACCTCTTCACGCCATAAATAATACTCAGTGCTTCACGATCTACTTGAGAAAAATTTTTTTCGGCGTGCGCAATAGGTTTGATATCCCCATTTGGATAAATATGACTAATTACGGCCCCCACTCCTACTGAACTCGCATCACACCATAACGCCAATGGCAAATTAGAATCAAAGTGAGCCAACACCTTGGGGGAGGCTAATTCACTTTTTACCCAGTTAAAAGCCCTTTTGCAATCATTATCCCAGTGCCATTTCACATTATTTTTCAAAAGATTATAGAGCTTATTTACATGTGTACTTAAATTAGGTAAAAATTTCCCGTAATATGTTATCATCCCTAAAAACGATTTTAGTTCGGTTTTATTGGTGGGATACTGCATTTTAACTATGGCCTCGACTTTATCTTCAGATGGATGCAACCCACTGGCATCAATTGTATAACCTAAATATTTGATTTTTGAAAAAAAGTGCATTTTTGTAAATTAATTTTTAAACCACTTTTCTTAATTATATTAAAAACATGACGTAATCTTTTCATGTGTTGTTCGTGATCTCGACCTGTAACTAGAATATCGTCTAAAAATACGATCACGCTGTCCAAGCCGGCAAATAATTCGTCCATAATTTTCATGAAAATGGCTGGAGCTGAAGCAATCCCGTATGGTAGTCGGTTATACCTAAACAATCCTTTGTGTGTTTTAATTGTCACGATTTCTTTTGAATTATCATCTAGCTCTATCTGCGCATATGCTTGCGATAAGTCTATTTTGCTAAATAATGTCCCCCCTGATAAGCAGCTAAAAATAGTCTCAATTTTGGGAATTGGATATTTATTTATATATAAATTTGGATTAACGGACACCTTGAAATCCCCACATATTCTTACATCACCATTTTTTTTAAATACAGGTACAATAAGACTGGCCCAATTACTGTTGTCTACTGGAGTTAACACCCCGTAATTACATAACCTTTGTAACTCCTTTTCCACTTTGTTTTTCATACTGAAAGGTAATGAACGTGCTTTGCAAAAAACTGGTATTGTATTCGATTTTAGGTACAATTTAGCTTTAAAATTTAAAAAATGCCCTAGCTCGGCCTCAAATATTACTCTATATTGATCAATTAGACCATTCAATGTCAACATTTTTCTCTCAACACTCGTGTTTATGTCATCCTTATGTCTCGCGGCAATATTATTTACCGCAATATTGTCAATTATATTTATCTTTAATGTCAAGCCAATCGCGACCTAACAAGGAGGGCCCACCACTTGGTATAATGTACAACTTTAATAAATCAGAATAGTTATTGAACCTCACTCGGACTCTTATGTAATCTTCTGTTAGAATTCGGTTACCTGTATATGATGCTAGTTTAATTTTGGACTGAAAAATTTCACTCTCTGAAAAATATTTATCGTAGATATGTTTAGAAATTAATGATAACGCCGATCCAGTATCTACTTCCATATCTAAGTACATGTTTTCTACTAATAACTTAATATTTATAGGAGTACATTTGTTAGAACAAAAAAAATTTTACAATTCTAGTGCTCCTTCCGAATCGGAGTCATTCAATAATTCGAAATTCACATTTTTTTCCTTTTCATCGGCCATATAAAAATTACCTCTTTTATTCCTTTGTCCCTGCCTGTTCGATTTCCTTGGACATACATATTTTAGATGACCCATTTTCCCACAGATGTGGCAAGCAGCATTTTTGAAGAAACACTCATTTTTTTGATGATTCTTCCTACCACAACAAGAACACTCGCGCACCGGTTTCTTCCACTCACTCGACGTAGATGGTTCATTCCATTGTGCCCCTTGCTCGCGCTGCGGTAAACACCTGGTAGTACTGCCTGAAGAATTAAAATTTGAAAAGGAGGACCGCCGCGTTAGCCCTTGAAATTTGTGTACTTGCTGTGTTGATTCCAAAATGCCTACGTCATTTTCTGCTGCTTCCATATTGCGGGCTATTTCATACGCTGTGGTAAATGTCAATTTTTTATCCTTATCGTCAACCAATAGCCGCTGTTTTATTGATTCACTTATGATGCCGGACGACAACTGTTCTCGCAAGTTTTCATCCAGTTTGTCCCCAAAATTACATGTTCTTGCCAAGTTTTTTAACACTGCTGCATATTGTGTGATAGTCTCACTTTTATCTTGATATCTATGTCGAAATTTACGTCTGTCCATCATTACCGATGGTGCAGGTTGTAAATGATTTGTCACCAAAGAAATTAATTCTTGATAACGTTTTGTTGCCGGTTCCGCTGGACTACACAAATCTGCTATAAGTTCGTAAGTTTCGTCCCCGATAACTGTCAACAACGTTGGTGTCTTTAAATTATCTTCTATTTTGTTGGCTATAATATACTGGTCTAATCGAGCAATATACGTTTTCCAGTTGCCCTTATCCAATTGAAATTCACTTATTTTGCCGACTGACATTTTTATACTCGACGGCCACTACACTTTATTTCAATTCTGCCCACGTTGTAATAACTTGTATGTATTATTAAAAAACGCTATTATTTATTGTTTTTAAATCCTCGTCGCCATTTGTAATAACTTGTACTATAATAATTATTATTATGTTGGAAGGACGTGTCAATTAAACACCATTCTATTTTACACTGGTTTATTTCCCATCGCCGTTGTATGTATGTACAAAAACTCTCTATAAAAATGTGTTCATAAAAAGGGACTACAAAACAATATATACGTAGAAATGTATCCACAAGTAAACAAATAATTAATTATTACACTTAATAGGATTATTTTGATTTATAATAGCAGAAATTAATTTATCTTCATTATTAAATAATTCCCCATCAACATTAAATATCTTTATCATGGGTAATTTTTGCCTAGGGTTATTGGCAACATATTTGAACCACGGGACAGCATGTGGTCACTTATTCCAATAGTTTTTTCAAACTGGCACACTGGATGTAGCCAGAAAGCCCAAACAGATGTTAATATAAAGAATTAATTATCAAAATAAAAAAATATTTTCTCTTCCGTACCTCATCTGTGAATGACTTGCATATTTTCTTATTAACTAATTGTTTTTATGAAGTAAAGCAAAGAATCATTAACTAGAAATTTAAAAATCTACTGCTAAATCCTAGGT
The DNA here is from genome assembly GCA_963583905.1 of Stenurella melanura. Classification (NCBI taxonomy): domain Eukaryota; kingdom Metazoa; phylum Arthropoda; class Insecta; order Coleoptera; family Cerambycidae; genus Stenurella; species Stenurella melanura. Next base: position 46,837,283 of record OY757317.1, read on the forward strand.
TATTAATACATTGTTATTTCAGTCCTAATTGGGTATATGCCGTTTTCTGCAACGCATTGAGACATAGCGATGATCTTTCTGACTGGCTGGTCGTGTACCGTGCTTTCCAGGATGAAGAATTGGAGCCCACAAAACGGAAAATGGCTTTTTCAGCACTGGCGTGTTCAAAAAATTCAGAAAATTTAAGACAGTAAGTTTTTTTATGTTTATATAAACAGGTTGATCTCGCCTTGGCCTGGATTAAGGATATTTTGGATCCTGAGTCGAGATATTTAATTTGTTTACTAAGCAATTTTTTAAAAACGTTGGCGGAGAGTAGACGTGATGGCACTAGTGCTAATTGCATTGAAAAGTTATTAATTACCTTGTTGACCTTGAAAGGAGAAAGTTGTTTTTTTCATTGATTTGGGAAAACCCCGCGATCTTATCTGGGAAATTCCACGGTTCGTGGTAAAACCCGCTGACCGGCTTTGGAAATACCCAACGACTTGGAAATATTCAACGTAGGTAATTAGGGAATTTCGCGGCTTTTCGAAATACCCTAGCAGTGCCATGTGGAAAAACTCCTGCATGTGAAGTGTAATGACGTAACAATCTGACTAGATTTTTGGGTGATTAACAACTTGATTAAGACTCGTTTTTTTAATATAAAAACGCACAGTCGTGAGAAAATAGTATTCAGTATTCAACAAGCCTTTCAAGGAACGTAGTAAAGTATTCGGTGTTCAACAAGTTTTTTATGAAACGTGATAAAATATGTATTCAAACGCCTATAGTAAAAGAGTCGAGAAAAAGTAAACTATATTTAATAGCGGTCGATAGTAATTATACAAGTAGAACTATACCAGAGTTAAAAATGAGGCTAAAGAAACACTGCAAAAACTTGGTAGAGTTGAAAGGATTCGCACACCTTTACGAAAATATACAGAGCATATTCTCTAGCTTCTCATATAAAATGTACAGGGGGGATTAGTGGGTGTATGAAAAAGTTTCTGAAATATTATAAGATGTTACCTAAGATTCTCATTAATATATGTGAAAAGAGCAGAGAAAAATGAGGTTTTATCAAAACATGTGCGAGATAATGGTAAAGTACAAAACATTGAGAATCTTGGGTGTCCCATAATAGACGATTTAAGAAGTCTATATGATGAAGTTAGCTGCAAGTCACACATCGAACTAAGTGGCTCTAACCATCTATGCTCCCAACAGAATACAAAAAATATTTTGCGCGGGTATAATAAACATTTTTCAAGAAGAAGAAGAGCCATCACCGCATAAGATCTACTCCTTTATTATTATAGCGCAAATGTGTCAAAACCTTCTTGATATTGTCGCCAAACTCTCGTGAAATGATATTAGGAGTCTGGTATATAATAATGTATATGTGCAAATATATATTCGCTAAAAAATATTTATGAAATACATGAGTTTATTATAATATATCAAATAAGAAAAATAGTCCCCATCCTTTGCGGTTAAAAGCCAAACTTTATTTAAATTATATTAATAATTTATTACACTTAAATGCATAAGACGCGACAGCGTTTTAAACAAGCTCTCTTGTAAAATAATTAAAGACACATGGACCCTGCAATGTTCCTCCCAACTTACTAAATGAAATAATGAAACCACAAACTATCAAAAACACAACAGGAGAAATTAGTGAATCATAAAATTAAAAACAGTGACATGCTGAAAACTTATTTTACTTTTCCACATATATTAGGAGAAATTAAAGAATTATAAAAAATAAAAATATCAACAATAATTATTTCTTCACAAAATTCTGAATATTGTGTATCTAAAACTGTACAAACAAAAAAAGGTGTAGCTAGCATAGAAAAGAACAAGTCAAATTCACCGAGTACCCTCACGATACTCGTTATAAAAAAAGATAAGCGAACACAGACATGTAAATCAGATAAAACAATCGGATTAAGAGTTAGTATTTCACGTAAATTTCGGTCTAACCTGCTAGGCATGCTGTATATTAGAAATTCAGTGTCTTGACTGCAAAAGCTTTATCAAAAATATTCTTATTGTCTGCTTTATGTGCCTTGTAATTTTAAGAAATTATATCTGAGCTGCAAATTATGTGATACGATTCAAACTAGGTGATCTTTAAATAAAATATACCATAAATATATAAAATATCTTTATTCTCAGTATTATGAAAATAATTAAAATTTTCGGTGACGAAGGTAATCACAAATTAATACATATGTACAAAAAATTAAAAGTTACGAGATATTGCTTATTTCAACTATAGAAAATTTAAGTTCCGAGTTAGAAATTTTATTGAATGGATATAATTGTTTCCTTGACATATATTTATAACGTTTTAAAGTTGGAGGAGCTTTGTGATGGAAGAGAAATTCTGGCCTGAAGAGATTTCTAAAAAACAATCTATTTGAATCTCTACAGGGAGATATTGAGCAGAAATGCAAGATGGATGAAATAGAAGTGTCGCTGATGTTGACACCTTTCAGAATATTATTTTGAATTATATTCATGTATACTTGTTATATATTTTGAATTTCACTCATAGGTTAGGTTCGGTTAGGCGCGCGCCTAACCGAACCTAACCTATCCTATATATGCCCGGAATCCTATCTAATCTAATGGACATAACCTATCATGCAGATGATCTTCTCATATTTTTTATTTTTATTTTTTTATTTAACTGCCTTATTTATTTTAACGTCTTGGCGAAGTTTAATCTCGTTTTAATTTTGAGATTTTTTTAATTTGAAAGGAAAAACATTCTATCTACGTTCTATCAATCAGGCAAAATGAAGAGGAAAGAATTAAAAGCTTAATAAAGAATATTTTTTTGATAATTATTATTTAGTGTCTTTGGGTAAGAAAATGAACAGATAATAAAAATGTGGTTCACAGCCATTCTTTTACCAGACGTGCTGTATGAAAAGTTATCTGCAAGCTTCGAAATATAAAAATGCGTTATACATTTATATGTACCAATCATGCGCGAAACAGACATTTCCTAACAATTTTCTACACCACGAGTAAATAGTTTTACAAAATCATTAAAATATTTTTTACCACTTTCAAAGTTCATCCATTTCCCTATCCAGCTGCCTTAGCCTGCCCATGTCTAGGATGTTCGCGACTATGGCACACCGAGTTTTTACTGCAACAAGATGCAGATTTCCTAATTCATTCAATACAAATTTCTAACTCTGGGCTTAAATTGTTTCTATTATTTTTGAGTGGCCATATCAACAGTAATCACCTCTTCACAAACATTCTGAATGTTGTATTCTTATTATAATAAAACAAACACATGTATTTTTATAAATATATTATTTATTTCCAGTGAATACATAATTTCAACTATACATTTTTATATATATATATAAAACTTTTTAAATGTCGTTTATGGTTAACCGTTGATAAAGTACATTTAAAATATATGTTAATAAAAAAAAATCGAACTCATACATTTTCTAAATGGTCAAGATAATATTTTAAAGCTGTATCTAAAAGTTTTATACCTAACATTTTTGTCGATGAAATTATTTATAATATTCTAACATCTAAAACATCACAAGTAGATAGTTTTACAATTTTATAGAAAACCGTTAATTATTTTTTTGTTGAGATAGGTTCAAAATGAAATGAGATTTTAAATTTGCATGAAAACATTTCTGTCTGCGTTCTATCAAATCAGACTTCTTTAAAAATTTTATTTTTACATTCAGCGATGTAGTAGTGTTTATTGAAATTAACTTAGATAATTTAAGCATGAGACATATTTTTAAAGCAGTGCAAGTTATCGTTTCTATGGTTTTAGACACAATATTCAGATTTTTTTGTAAAGAAATAATTATTGCTGATATGAACATTAAGAATAATGGAAATTTTAAGCTTCGAGTTAGAAATTTTTCCATTATGCGAATGAATTGAGAAAACCTGCTTCTTGCCGTTACTTTATATAAACCCTATAAATTGTTTTTGCTAAGATAGGGTTAGTGAAACGACATTTTCAAATTGAGTGAAAAAAAATTTCTGTCTGTGTTCTCTCAAATCAGACCTGTTGAAAAACTTTATTTTTACATACAACAATAATGTAGTAATGTTTATTGACATGAACATGATTTAAGGTGATAGAATTTGGTGAACGCCGAAAATGTCCGAATGTTAAAGGTGTTGCCTATATCCATACCACATTATTAATTTTTTGCTTTAAGATTATTTTATTCTTATGTATTTTTATTTAGTTTTTCGCTTACCACTTATTAATTTAATTTTATCATACCTTAATTTCTCTTTTATTATTTATTACTAGGGTATTGACTTTAAAAGCTATCACAGCCCCCGGCGTTTAACTTAATTTTTAATCTCGAAGTAGTATGCTCTTTGGCTGATTGTTTTATCTGATTTACATGTCTCTGTTTTATAACGAGTATTGTGATGGTGCTCAATTAATTTGCGATGTGACTGACAGTAAGAGAGAAATGTTCCAGTTATTTCAACTCCTTCAAGTTTTGCAATGTTTTTTCTAGCTATGTGATTTCTTTTATCTCTGAAAAAAGTCATGCGAAACGTCACTCATGCCCCAAACGGAAAATGCTCCATGACATAAATGGTGCTTACTATTTTTTTGATTTTTTTGAAATCGTTTTTAAACAAAGTTCTACAAAAATGTGTTATTTTTATCTGTAAAAATATTAAACTAAGGCTTATTGTGTGTGTGTGTTTTATTTAAAAATAAGTGTTCAGCACGTCACTTTTTCAATTTAAATTTCATAATTCTCTAATTTCACCTGTTGTGTTTTTGATATTTTGTGGTTTCAATATTTTACTTAGTACGTAAGTTATTAGTTGGGAGGAACATTGCAGGGCCCATGTGTTTCAATTTATTTTACAAAATAGCTTGTTTAAAATGCTAGGCTTAGACCATTAATTAAAAATCACCATAGATAGCATTTTTCAAACAATATCGTAGGTCGATTCTCAACCTGCTTTTATAACAGGTAATGAAAATAAAAGTACCTAGTAGAGAATATGTAGGTTTTAGTTGAGTTTGAACATCGAATAAACATTTATAATTTCAAACTAATCAATTTTAACTCAAAACACATTTAAAGATTTAGCTGTTGATGAAGTATATTTAAAATACATGTTAATGAAAACAAAATTCGAGCTCATATACATTTGTAAATGATCAACATAATATGTTAAAGCTTTATCTAAAAGTTTCATACCTAAAATTTCTGTCGATAAAATTATTTCTAATATTCTAACATTTGAAAGAAATATATGTTAACATGCAAAGCTCTAAATTTAAATACATCTATGCAAACTCATTCATTGTTTGATAAACAGAATTTAAGTGCTTTCAACGGATTGCAAAATACCCATACTTTAATATATTCACGCTAAATTTTCATAGGTTATTTTTTTACGGTGTAAAATTCAAGAATCGTTAATAAAATGGCTTCCCACTGGAAAGTTTCTTAAATACATGTTTGTCAGTTTGGTGGTGTGGAAAATGTTTTCATTAAAAGAAATATGTATTAGTTGGATAATAATGCATTTAACCCGGGGCACACCATTTTAGGCAATTAAATTTGCACGAGAATATTTCTTCGTTAATAAAAATATATATAAGTTGCTTTTTTTATGTGTAAAGAGTTAAAACATTCATTTATTTCAAACAGGCATATGAGTGATATTTAAAATATATAACAAGTATACACTCAGGTAATTCTAAATATTCTAAAAGGTGTCACCATTAGCGACACGCCTATTTCTTCCATATTGTTTCTCTGCTCAATTTCTCCCTGTAGAGGTTCAACTACAGGGAGAAATTGATAGATTATTTTTTAGAAATCTCTTCAGGCCAGCATTTATCTCCCATCACAAAGCTTCTCCAGCTTTAAAACGTTATAAATATATTTTAAGTAAACAATGATATCCATTCAATGAAGTTTCTAACTCGGAACTTAAATTTTCTCTAGTTGAAATAAGCAATATCTCGTAACTTTTAATTTTTTTACTTCCCTCGCATACCGAAGGGAAGTATTGCATTCGAGAAAAAATCACCCTCCGAGATATTTTCGGATTCTGGCGTTTCAGATCACGTAGATTACGAAAATATAGGTTTTTCAATTCCGTCAGTCTGTCTGTCTGTAGGTCTGTCGATAGGTAGTTGACCCTACTGACAGTGAAGAAATGGTAAAGTTTTCACTGAAAAATATACAGGGTGGACCGTCTAAACGGAATAAATAGTGAAAAAAATTTTATTTCGCTCAAATTTAAAATTTACACGTTTCATGGCACGCTAATCCTATTTCAGAAAAAAAATGTTTGAAAATTTTTTTCACCAACATTTTTGAAAAATTTTTTACTACTAAAATCGATGAAAAATTTTGTTTCTTTTTTCAAATTTAAAATTCCCACGTTTCATAGCGTTCTAAATCTTTAAATGTGAATTATTTATTATTTGTTTGCTTATAGTAATGAAACATATATTCTTTATAGGATTTTGCAAACAGTGGAAAGAAAAGCTATCTATGAGAACTAAAGGAAAAACTATATATATAAATATTAATGAAATCTTTGCGTTCTTTCGATAACCTGACTTCTGGTTATGCTACCAAGTGAAAATTCTTATCAGCCATTCTCATTTTAACACTAGCATCCAACCTAGTCCCCTACGGCTAAGCAGGCTAAACTAGTATCCACATGATCCCCTACGGCCTTTGTTCTCATTTTTAACTGAATTTACATATCGTAGGGGATCATGTGGATACTAGTTTAGCCTGCTTAGCCGTAGGGGACTAGGTTGGATGCTAGTGTTAAAATGAGAATGGCTGATAAGAATTTTCACTTGGTAGCATAACCAGAAGTCAGGTTATCGAAAGAATGAAAAGATTTCATTAATATTTATATATATAGTTTTTCCTTTAGTTCTCATAGATAGCTTTTCTTTCCACTGTTTGCAAAATCCTATAAAGAATATGTTTCAGTTCTAAATCTATTTAAAAGAAAAATTTGAAATTTTTTTTACTATTTAAAAAAATTTTACCACTAAGATAGGTTTTTTTTTTCTTTGTTCAGATTTAAACTATCCACGTTTCCATGGCATTCTAAAACTATTCAAACAAATTTAAAAATGTTTTTGAAAAATAAAAAAAAAATTGAAAATATTTTTAATCTATCACTACTATAGAATAGACGAAAATTTTTTTTTGCTCAAATTTAAAATTTCCACGTTTCATGACATTCTAAACCTATTTCAGAAAAAAAAATCGGTAAAGTTATTTACACAGAACTTCCCTCGCTATTTGTGCATGGCGGTCACTCTAAAAAATTATTAATTACGAAATGACATTGAGAATAATAATCGGAATATAGTTATTGCTATTATTACAAAAAAAACTGATAACCTTTGCTCAAAAAATAGACAGAGTGCTCATCCAACAGCAAAAGTTCAATACTAAATAACAGGTGCCAAATATGGAAGGCTTGCGCAAATACCTTTACAAATGCCCACCATAAGTGAATTATTTCTTGGGATGCCATTATTCAATAAAAGTATATAATAGGTGCATATGCCAAATATTATTGCCATCTGTCACATTTTCAATCCCACATTCATGCAATGGAGTGGATGTATAGTGGTGGTTAAAAAATGTAAAAAATTTTCAAAATTTTTTTTTTGAAATAGGTTTAGAATGTCATAAAACATGAAAATTTTAAACTTGAGCAAAACAAATTTTTTCCGACCATTCTAGTGTTAAATTTTTTTCCAAAATGGTGAAAGGATGTGGCAATTTTTTTTTCCGAAATAGTTTTGAAATGTCATGAAACGTGGAAATTTTAAATTTGAGCAAAAAAAATATTTCGTCTATTCTATAATAGTGATATATTGATTACCTAAACACGTTTTCAATTTTTTTTTTAAATTTTCCAAAAACATTTTTAAATTTGTTTGAATAATTTTAGAATGCCATGGAAACGTGGAAATTTTAAATCTGAACAAAGAAAAAAAAATTCCATCTAAGTATTTTAGTGGTAAAATTTTTTTCAAAATTTTTAAAAAAATTTCAATTTTTTTTTTTATGGATTTAGAGCGCTATGAAACGTGGAAATTTAAAATTTTAAGAAAAAAAACTCCATTTATTTTGGTGGTAAAAATTTTTTCAAAAATGTTGGTAAAAAATTTTCAAACATTTTTTTCTTTTAAATAGATTTAGAATGCCATGAAACGTGGAAATTTTAAATTTGAGCAAAAAAAAATTTTTTTCATCTTGGTAAAAAATTTTTCAAAAATGTTGGTGAAAAAAATTTTCAAAATTTTTTTTTCCCGAAATAGGATTAGCGCTTCATGAAACGTGGAAATTTTAAATTTGAGCGAATTTGGGCGGGCGGGCGGGCGGGCGGGCGGGCGGGCGGGCGGGCGGGCGGGCGGACGGGCGGGCGGACGGGCGGGCGGGCGGTCGGGCGGGCGGGCGGTCGGGCGGGCGGACGGACGGACGGACGGACGGACGGACGGACGGACGGACGGACGGACGGACGGACGGACGGACGGACGGACGGACGGACGGACGGACGGACGGACGGGCGGGCGGGCGGGCGGGCGGGCGGGCGGGCGGGCGGGCGGGCGGGCGGGCGGGCGGGGGGGCGGACGGACGGACGGACGGACGGACGGACGGACGGACGGGCGGGCGGGCGGGCGGGCGGACGGACGGACGGACGGACGGACGGACGGACGGACGGACGGACGGACGGACGGACGGACGGACGGACGGACGGACGGACGGACGGACGGACGGACGGACGGACGGACGGACGGACGGACGGACGGACGGACGGACGGACGGACGGACGGACGGACGGACGGACGGACGGACGGACGGACGGACGGACGGACGGACGGACGGACGGACGGACGGACGGACGGACAGACAGACAGACAGACAGACAGACAGACAGACAGACAGACAGACAGACAGACAGACAGACAGACAGACAGACAGACAGACAGACAGACAGACAGACAGACAGACAGACAGACAGACAGACAGACAGACAGACAGACAGACAGACAGACAGACAGACAGACAGACAGACAGACAGACAGACAGACAGACAGACAGACAGACAGACAGACAGACAGACAGACAAACTGACGGAATTGAAAAACCTATATTTTCGTAATCTCCGTGATCTGAAACGTCAGAATCCGAAAAAAACTCGGAGGGTGATTTTTCTCGAGTACAATACTACATTTTTGAAAAATTTCAAAAAAAATTAAAAATTTTAACCACCACTATACTTCCACTCCATTACGTGAATGTTGGACAGATGACAATAATATCTGGCATATGCACCTATTATACTTTTATTGAAAAATGTACAGGGTGGTCATCCCAAGAAATAATTCAGTCATGGCGGACGTTTGTAAAGGTATTTGCGCAAGCCGCCATATGTGGCAACTGCTATTTAGTATTGAACTTTTGCTGTTGGATGAGCAATATGTATATTTTTTTGACCAAAACTTATCAAGTATTCTGTGTAATAATAGCAATAACTATATTTCGATTATTATTTTCAGTCATTTCGTAAATATTAATTTTTTAGAGTGACCGCCATGCACAAATAACGAGGGAAGTTCTGTGTAAATACCTTTACCGATTTTTTTTACATATACAGGGTGTAATTTGTGATTCCTTTCATCACCGAAATTTTGAATTATTTATATAATACTGAGAATAAGAATATTTTGCATATATAAAACTTATAGTATATTTTATTTAAATATCGCCTGAATCACGTGTTTGAATCGTATCACATAATTTGCAGCTCAGATATAATTTCTTAAAATTACAAGGCACATAAAGCAGACAATAAAATTATTTTTGATAATTGTTATTTAGTGCTTTTAAGTAATACATTTCAAAGCTTTTTCAGTCAAGACACCGAATCTCTAATATACAAATAAAGCATGCCTCTCAGATTAGACCGAAATTTACGTGAAATACGAACCGATTGCGATTGTTTTATCTGATTTACATGTCTGTGTTCGCTTATCTTTTTTTATAACGAGTATCGTGATACTCGGTGAATCTGAGTTGTTGCTTTTTATTCTAACTACACCTTTTTTAAAGCAGAGCTAAGTTTTTGTTTGTACAGTTTTAGATACACAATAATCAGAATTTTGTGAAAAAACAATTATTGTAGATATTTTTATTTTTTATAATTCTTTAATTTCTCCTAATATAAGTGGAGAAGTAAAATAAGTTTTCAGCATGTCACTGTTTTTAATTTTATGATTCTCCAATTTCTCCTGTTATATTTTTGATATTTTGCGGTTTAATTATTTAATTTACTAAGTTATTAGTTGGGAAGAACATTGCAGGGTCCACGTGTCTTTAATTATTCTACAAAAGAGCTTATTTAAAATGCTGTCACGTCTTATGCATTTAAATGTAATAAAATATTAATACAATTTAAATAAAATTTGGCAGTTAACCGCACAGTGTAGGGACTATTTTTCTCATTTGCTATAATATAATAAACACACGAATTTTATAAACATTTTTAATTTTTTAGGGAATATATATTTGCACATATACATTATAGTCATGGGTAACGCTCTAAATTTCCTTGCGTTGACACAACAACACTGACACTGCTTGAAGTATCAACACAAAGTATCAGCACAATTGTGTCATGATACAGCAAAATGGTTTCAAGTACAGTACGTCATTGGTGCTAGGGTATCTATCGGTATCAGTGTTGAAGTGGAAACACAGCACAGCACTGTTTTATTATACGATGCGGGATTGGACAACTACTAACACCCACACAAAATATTTCATATTCATATCAGTTTGTCGTATCGATACTGCTTCCAAATAAATGTCTCTAAATAAAAATTTAAGAATTCTGGATAGAAAGTGTAGGAATCATATTAAAAGTATGATTTTTTTAAGTTACAATTTAAACAACAAAGATCAGTCATATGTTTTCTGTTTTTCGTGCAGTTTGACGTAGATTTTTAGTTTTGTTATATCTAAAATGGATCAAAGAAATATTTTCATTTCAAAAAATATATTTTTTATGTTTGGTGTTATTTTATTTCAATTACTAAATTGCATGCGTGCTTTGACCGCAGTCATTGCCACCGTAATCCGTTATCAAGGATAATCACGAGGAGTGCTCAATCTTAAGAATTGTCAGATGGTGAACATTCTGCGACGTCGTTATAGTAATGTTGTAGGTAATTGGTAATTTTGGTTTTTAAAGTTTCCTTATTCACAACAAGAATATTTAAAACTGTGTTAATCCTCCTTGATGTGTGATACCGCACAGAGACCGCTCCCGCCATCTTGAGTGTTATTAAAGTGTCACTGTGTCATGTAGCTGTTTCAACACATGTGGCACACCAATAGGTGTCAGCACAAAATCGCCATTCTACACATTGTTACACATCTATAATACATTATTATATACCAGACTCCTAAAAATATAATTTCACGAGAGTTTGGCGACACCATCAAGAAAGTTGTGATACATTTGCGCTCTAATAATAAAAGAGTAGATATTATGCGGTGATGGCTCTTCTTCTTCTTGAAAAATGTTCATTGTACCCGCGCAAGATATGTTTTGTCTTCTGCTGGGAGCATAAATAGTTAAAGCCACTTAGTTCGATGTGTAACATACAGCTAACTTCATCATATGAACTTCTTAAATCGTCTATTGTGAGACACCCAAGATCCTCAATGTTTTGTATTTTACCAATATCACACGCATATTTTGATAGAACCTCCTTTTCTCTGCCTACTTTCACATATTATGTTAATGAGAATCTTAGGTAAACATCTTAAAATATTTCTGAAACTTTTTCGTACACCCATATACATTTTATTTGAGAAGCTTGAGAATATGCTCTGTATATTTTTGTAAATATTTATGAGTTCTTTCAACTCTACCAAGTTTTTGCAGTGTTTCTCCAGCCTCATTTTTAACTCTGGTATAGTTCTACTTCTATAATCACTATCGACCGCTTTTAAATATGGTTTACTTTTTCTTGTACCATGTACACCACGACTCTTCTTACTGTTGGCGTTTGGATACATATTTTATCAGGTTTCTTGAAAAACTTGTTGAACACCGAATACTTTACTACGTTGCTTGAAAGGCTTGTTGAACACTGAATACTATTTGCTCACGACTCTGTGAGTTTTTATATTAAGAAAACACGAGTCTTAATCAAGTTTTTAATCACACAAATCCCATCTGATTGTTACATCGCTACACTTCACATGCTTGGGGTTTCCTCATGTCACTGCTGGGGTATCTCCAAAAGGCGCGGAATTCCCTAATTACCTACGCTGGGCATATTCAAGTCGTTGGGTATTTCCAAAGCCGGTCACCGAGTTTTACCACGATCCGCGGAATTTCCCAGATAAGATCGCGGGGTTTTCCCAAGTCAATTAAAAAAATAATTTTCTCTTTTCAAGGTCAACAAGGTTATTAAAGAGCAATTAACACTAGTGCGCTACTGCGAGAAATGGGGGTAAAGAATAATTAAAAAGCGCCGAGACTACATAGAAATTATAGCTTTTATCAATATTTATCGATTGCCTTAATAAACAAATTAGCTTATTTGTTTAAACAACTGAAAAATACCTGAGATATCGACACAAAAAAAACAGTAAATCCTATGAAGAAAATGCTATATTTTGATCATAATAAATTATCCGTATGATGTTTTGTTGACCAAGAAAAAAAATGTTAATTTAGGGCCATAATTTCTTTATAACAATTGAAAGGTCAAAGATAAAAGATGGTCTGAAACGACGGGTATTGAATCTTCATATTTTTATCCTGTCCTTTTTTTATCCGACGCACCGTTTTCGTAAAAAATTAAAAAAACATAAAAAAATGAGAATTTTCTCTAAAAGCCATTATTTTTAACAATGAAGCCTGTGTTATATAAATTTTTTAATATTACCATCGTGTTCAGTGCAATTTTTCCTATAAGAGTAGTCAATAAAATTGCTGTTTTAAATTTCTGACCAAAAAAAGTTACGACAACCGGACTATAACATTTAAAGTAAAATAATTTATGAAAATATGATTTTTACTGATTTTACGATTCACCACCGCCAACGCATTTTTTATCGGAAAAATGGAATAATGTGGCAAGGCGCAGTGTAAAGAGGTTATATGCCTGGATAGAAAATTAAGGGTCAAAGATAAGAATATAAGGAAACATTGGATGTTCCATTTGAAAAACTTAAGTATTAACTTGCCACGGCTATGTGAAACACTCTGTAAATTTAAAACTAATTTTAGAATATGCCACATTTAACAATCTCTATTTAAGAATTTTCTAAAAATCTGAATCTAAACTAACTTAACCTAACCAAACTAAAAAATACAAATAGAAATTATGAAGGCGACTGTTAGACTACACAGTAGATGAAATTTCTGGCTGCTAGGCAAATATGTCCAATTCACTGCAATAAGTTTTATAACTAGTACAAATATTACACAGAGGAGAAAACTTTAATACGTTAAATCTAGGAGTGGCTAACTAAAAGCTATGAGAATGACGAGAATTAATCCGTTCGACGTAAAAGTTCAGTTGGCTTAATATTTCACTACAATCTATTTTATCATGCATAATTTTATCTAGAAAATGCAAAACAAGAGACTCCCGCCTTTCGGAAAGACTGGTAATATCAAATTTTTGAAGTAACTGATTTTGAGAAGCCCCAATTGGTGGATGTACCTACAGTTTTCCAGTTTAAAAATTTCAGGAAGCGGCGCTGAATATTTTTCAATTTATCATTATTAGCATTATACCCAGATTGCCAGACAAGTGAAGCATACTCCAGATAAGATCGAGAGAAAGCAAAATAAAGCATCTTTAAGGTTTTCGCATCATTAAAATCATGGCCGTTACGCAAAATGAAGCCTAACATTCCTAACCTAACCTAACCTAACCTAACATTCTGTATGCATGCGAAATTACAGTATCAATATGGTTAGTGAAGGTTAATTTTTTATCAAAAGTTACACCTAGATCCTTGAACGTAGATGGTCTGTTCAGCATGTCGCCATTAACATTATAATTATACATAATTGGGGACTCCTTGGTTGTATAACTCATAACATTGCACTTGCCAACATTTCGGTGAAGATCAATTTCATTAATCCTATGCAACATCTTGATGTCATCGGCATATTTTAAGAAATATACGTCTAAGCGATCACTGGTGTCGTTAATAAAAATATTTAAAAAACTGGTCCTCCTGGCGTGGCTCGGTATTTAACAGATTTATATCCATTATAAGATACGAATTGAACTCTATCAGTCAAGTAACTCTCAAGGAACCGTCAGATAATCCGAATTTGTCAAGTTTACGGAGAAGTTTCCTATGGTTCAGTCTGTCAAACGCCTTAGAAAAGTCAGTATAGACTGAGTCTACCTGTATTTGAGAATCAGTTGATTCAGCAATATACTGAGTCGCGCAGATTAAGTTCGTTACGGTGGAGCGACCTTTCATAAAACCATGTTTTTGCATAGATATTTTCAGTGGAACATGTGCATAAATGTTATCATGCAGTAGGATTTCGAAAGCTTTACCAATGCTACATATGATTGTTATAGGTCTATAATTGGTAACATCATTTCTCTCACCTTTCTTATACACAGGGCACACTTTGGAGTATTTACAAATATCAGGAAAATAGCATTTCCTAAGACATAAATTAAAAATTATGCAGAGAGGATATGCAAAAATGCTGACAGTCTTTCAGTAGAAGTGCTGAAATTCCATATGGGTGCGCAGTAAGTTTAGGTTAAGATTTACATTTGGTTACAGGCGCGTCCGAGATGCTAAGGAAGTAAGATTGCTCGAAAAAGTTAGCAAAAGCATCGACGATATCATTAGGAGTCTCCAGAGGTTCATTGTTATAAGTCACGTCTTTAGGTATGCTAGTTTTCCCTTTTTTCCATTGATGTAAGCCCAGAATTTATTGGGTTCAGATGTGATATTATTTTCAATTCGATTTGAATAAATTTGAAATGCAATTTTAATATCCGACATGATTTGTGATCTAAGTCTACGAAATTCAGTTAGCGATTCATTAATACGATGGCGTTTAAATAATATCAATTTCTTATGCTTTAGCTTTATATTTCTTATAATTTCACCTTTAAACCAAGGGGGAAACTGTCTTTTATTTTTTGGAGTTTTGAACTTGGGTATGTTGTCATTAAAAACTTCAGTTAATTTCTTATAAAATAAGCCAACACAGATTTTAACATCATCATAGTTATTTAGGAAGGACCAGTTAATGTACAGTAATTGTTCACACAAAAGAGGAAAATTTGCCTTTCGAAAGTTGAAATAATTGGAAATTTGGCATTCAGATTAAAAACTGAGTTTCGAAGTTAACAATAAGAGCAGGATGATGTATATCTTCTGAAACCAATAATTCAATTGATTTTTCCACAACGCAATGTGCCTTACATACAACCAAGTCTAAAAGTCTATTGTTATTATTAAAAACAGAGTTGTATTGATGCACGTCTTGACGGTTTAGAAAATTGATAAGTGTTGATACTTTAGGACATTTAACACTATTCGAGACATGAAGAGAGTACAAAAGCCAATTAAAGTCACCTGATATAAGCATCTTGGATATAATTCAAGGAAGAAATTGTTTCAAATAGAGTTTCATAAACATTAACACTTGACTCAGGAGGAATATACAGTACAAAAGTATTAAATTATTGTCGATTAATTGTAAGTTTTGCAGCTACTATATCAATGTTCTGAATAGAAAGGAAATCACCAAAACGTAAATTTAACTTTTCTGCATGTAAGTTGGAATCTATCGCAAGTAAAACTCATCCACCTTTGACCTTATTGACAGCGGTAAAATTTCTACCCCCCCGAAAAATATTATAAGTGTGGCCGAATAACTCATTGTCAAACACTGAGGAATCGAGCATGTTTCGGTTAATGCAATGACAGGGAATGTACAGGCGGCTACCGAGTTGAAAAATTCAAAAGTTTTGTTTTTGATAATTCTAATGTTTTGATAATAAATGTCCATGTTATAACGAGAACGACAGTGAGTAGAATTTGTGATAAGATTATGAGTAGCAGTTAAGGTAGTGATGGCTGGAATGCTTGGAGATGTAGAGGATTGCTATTTAATACCTATTAAGTCAGATCTCAACTTGTCCCTAGCTTGAATATACGAAGTACAATAATTGTTAATATCCCAAGCCGCATGGCTTATAGATATATCTAGTTTTTCGGCGTTGTTAAAAGAGACACAATTTGTACATTTTAATACTTTGTATTTACACTGGTTGACCGAATGACTTTCTCCGTACCGAGGACAAGAGGCATTATTTTTACAGAATTTGGACGAGTGATGAAACTCAAAATGCTGTTTTTATCTGACTAAATCCCTAGCGCTTTAGTTCGCGAGATCTTTGACAATAAACTGCCAATTTACAAGAATTATATTACTCTTTAGCAGCTTAGTTTATGAAAAAATTAATATACAAAATTCAAAATCCTCAGTGATATTTAGGGAGAATATTTCACGTATAAATTAATAATATACATAAAATATATTTTTAATAATAATTTCTTTTCTAGGGGTTTTCTTGAAATTTCTTTGTGTTACTAACCCATCTTTCTCAATTCCATCATGTATGCCATATTGATTTATTTTCAATGCCACTCATCCAGTAAAAAACGAAGTAGATATAAACATTTAACAAATGTAGTTTCAGAAACCCAAAAAAAGTCCGCGGATATACCAGATTCTAAATAATATATTATAGTGACTCCCGTGGCAAGCCAAGAGAAGCCATATTGTCTAACATCCCTCCCTACTATAGACATAACTTTCTCACGATATCATGCATTCAGTAGTGGCACACCTAGCACTGCTACTAGATACTACATAATTCAGATAGTATTTATATATTTACTGTGAATTGTGAAATGATTAACAGAGCAATAATAATATATTTACCTATTTAATCTTTTTTTTAATTTGAGAAGTTTTAATATTAAGTTAAGGTTGTTTAGTTAAGCAGAGAATAATCTCTCAAAGACCACTGCTTACTATGAATAATTGTAATGACAGTACAACTATCAATTCTTGAATTACTAGTATTGTTACTTTTTGATGATACGGTAGTCCACAATCTAAACGAGATATATTAATTTTGGTATAAGCTCAAAGAGAAACCAAGAACTGTGCGATATTCAAGCCATGAAACCCCACCTTCTTCCGTAGTACTTCTCCAAGGAGGTAAAAATGAAGACATTTAGAGACTCTGGCGGCCGACAACAGGAGACACGGGCCTGGCGAACCTTTTAAAAAAATTTATGATCCAATGATTTTCCAAGGCGGGCGCGGACGCTGGTAATAGTTTGATTTGGAGCGATGAGAAACCACTCAAATAATAATTTTTATTATGTCTTTTTAAACAAATATAAGTAATAGATTTGTTAAAAAAAACCCGAAGGCCGCAAAATATTATTCGGTGAAAACTGTAAAAAAAGAATTAAAATCAGCGCAAATAATAAATTAATAAGAAGAAGTAAAATTAATCAAATACGTAAAGTCTGTGGGAAACATTTTTGGACCTCAAATATCTTATATATTTAGTTCAAGAATTTTCCGATGCTCCAAACCGTTAAGATAGAGCAGCTGAAAACGTTACAAATCTGGGATATAGGTCAATCAAACTAATCAGAAGCAGATCATTTTTTAAAAGTAATTCCCACTAAAAAATAAAAACACTTGGAACATATTCAGTACGTGTGTAATATCAAACCAGTGCATCCAAAATAAAGTTGCAGAAGAAACATGACGGACGTTTTGCGTACGAAAAAATGTGAAAAATTCGGTTTTTCTCGTTTATCTGCGAATGTAACTCTTTCATCGAAAAAAGTTTCAGACAATAGTTGTAGACATTAAAAATACATTCAGAGTGTTGTCAGATTTCTAGAAAACTAAAAAAAAGAACGTCGAAGAATGACATTTTTTAATTTTGCAGTAACTTTTGCAATAATTAATCTATGGTATCAACAAACTCAAGAAATAAACGTCAGCGTCATAGTGTGCTTAAAAAGTGGTCTCAATCCGAATTCCAACGAATGAATAGTTTCCGGGAAATTCAAATGTTTATTAAAAAAGTGATTTTAGTGGCATTTGAATTTCCCAAAATGAAGCGGTCCGATTTCAGTTTTGCAAAAATCCCTCTACTCTTCGAGAGTTGAACTATCATTGAGCCGAAGTCAAATATTTCAATTAAGTTGCTTGAAAACGTCGTTGAAAATGATGCATGTTTCTTCGGTATAAACAAATGTACTCAATGAATTTGTCATTTGTTAGTGTATCGAAATGTAAAGTGCATATTCGCGTAGCTGAACTTCTTGTACGAATTTGAAAAAAAAATGACTCCCACCGATCTTCTGGTCTCGAATCTTTTTTTTTTCAAAGAATTCCCAAGATCCTATATTTTAACTTACAGCGTTGAGATTTGCCGGTATTGCACAAAAGATTTTTTTTGCATACACCAGAAGCCGCAAGGTATAGACGATTTCTAAGCGCTAACGATTTTGAAACGCGATTCAACTTTTCGACGTAGATACCGCTGCTTTAGGCTCTTCCCCCACTCTGCCAGCGTACGCTGGCTCGACTAGCTGGTGCGAGCGTCTCACTTCAACATGAACTGTTATCGAAATAGACGGTGAAACTATTTCTTATATTTTTCCATCCAAAGTTGAAGTATTCAAGTGCAATACTTGCAAGTCTTGGCGCTATAAGTTAAAAAATAAGGTCTCAGCCATTTTTGGAAAAAAAAATATTTCGCACCCTGAAGGTCCGGCGGGTGTTCATTTCTTTAAGTTCGTATAAAAATGCCAGCTACGCGAATATCCACTTTACATTTTGATACACGAACAATTGACAAAGTTATTAAGTACATTTGTTTATACAGAAGAATTATGCATTATATTCAACGGCGTTTTAAGCAAATTAATTGAAGTATTTGACTGGATTCGAGCTCAGTGATAGCACAACTTTTTAGGAGTAGAAAACTATTTGCAAAATTGAAAGCAGGGACCGCCTCATTTTGGGGAATTCAAATGTTTCTAAGATCACTTTTTTAATAAACAATTGAAATTCTCGGAAATTGTTCATCCGACGGAATTCGGATTACGGCCACTTCTTAAGCACATTATGACGCAGATTGTTGATATCATAAATTAATTATTGCAAAAGTTACAGCAAAATTAAAACATGTAATTTTTCGATGTTTATTTTAATTTCCGAGAAATCTAACAATCGGATTTTCATTCAGCGGGCGCCACTTTGTAGGTATTTTAAATGCCTTCAACTATTGTTTGAAACTTTTTTCGATGAATAGTTACATTCGCAGATAAACAAGGAAAAACGACCTTTTCACATTTTCTGTACGTAAAACATCCGCCATTTTGTTTCTGCAACTTTGCTTTGGATGCACTAGTTTGAAAATTGATATTTCAGATGTACTGAATATGTAGTGTTCTTTTTTTCTAGTGAGAATTACATTTAGAGATTTTCCTACTTTGATTGGTCTAGTATAATTTTCCTCGATTCGGTTTAAAATTAGGGTAGGAGTCAGTTATGAAAAAAAAATCTTTGAATTTAAAGTGTAAGCTACTTGAACGATTTGTCATAGATTTTACGTCATTTGCTTAATTTTACTTGTTTTTATGAATTTTTTTATTTTGCGCTGAATCTAATTCTAACAGTTTTCTGAAAATAACATTTTGCGGCCTCCAGGGTTTCTCCGTGGATATCTCAATTGCATATTTTTGCTTAGAAATACTTCAGAAAAATTATAATTCTAATGGTTCCTTATCGCTCTAAATTTGTGGAGTATTTTACCAAATCAAACTGTTACCAGCATCCGCGGCATTCTTGGACCAAGTTCCTCCTGCTCTTTGGTACCCAAACTGTTTACTTGTTAACATCCAAGGAGATTACTAATGATTCAAAAATTTTGGTCCGTGAGGCCATTTGCTGGCTGTCGGACAAGAAGTGTGGAAATTAGCCCAATTTTGTTACTCGAGGGGTTTTTGGGGTCACTGATCACGAATCTGAAGTCCAGTTTGGGAGATTCAAAATGGCGGACCGGAAATCGGGCTATTTTCCAAAACAAATGAGAATGGATATCGTGGCCTTGAAAATCTGTTCTCGGGTGTTTCCGAGGTCGCTGATTACGAATCCGATGTCCAATTAGAGAAAATTCAAAATGGCGGACCGGAAGTAGAGCCAGATCTTAGGGAAACCTCGTATTTTTCTCCTTCTTGGGCTGAAAGTAAGAAAAATACATGTTTTTCCCGAAAAATATACTACTCCGATCCGCCATCTTGAATTTTCCCTAATTGGACATCAAATTCGTTTTCAGCGATAACGACAACCCCCGAATTCCCACTCTTAGTCCAAAAAGGAAAAGAATGTGAGGTTTTCCGGAGAAATTGACTGTTCTTCCGGTCCGCCATTTTTAATTTCATAAATTGGACCTCAAAAACCCCCTAGTACTGATTTTCACCAAGGACGAAAAAAATTACGAGTTTTTCCTGATAAGTTGACTCTACTTTCGGTCCGCCATTTTGAATTTACCAAGTTAGATCTCGGATTCGTAATTAGCGATTTCGAAAACCTCCGAGTACGAATTATCAAGGCCGGCCCAAGTTCGCCATTTTGAATTTCCCTAATTGGATTTCAGATTCGTGACCAGCCACCCCAAAAACCTTCGAGTAACAATATTGGGCTAATTTCGACAATTGATTACCGAATAATGAATTCTTTTTTAATTATCTCAAAAAGTGCACGCGAAAAATGCATTTCCTCGATGCACAAGTGCAATTTCCCATTTGTATGAGATAACAAATTAACAAACAAAGTAACAAATTGAATAAATGCATCAAGGAATCGAATGCAAAAAACCGCATTTTGATCCGTCTTACTGCACAGGCTTTTGACAGTCTATGTTTGTAATAAATTTCTTCGACTTTAATAACGGATTTATGTAAACAATGTTGTTAATCCAGTTGTAAATTACTTCAGTTATTTTTTGTTTGCTTTGTAATATGTGTACTCCAACAAGGTCTCAAAGTCTCAATGTAAAGACAAGAAAACAAATATTTTGTTTTACAACACTGTATAAAATATATTAAAATGTTAAAAATTTAAATAGCTTTATGTTATAAATTCACGAAAATATTTATTGGCACAATTTGCGCTTTTATTACATATTTTTTGAATTGGAAGGCAATGCTGGAACATGCGTATCAAGCACTTTTTTTGAGGACTGCCTGCCCTACTCCATATTTAGATCGAACAAAATTGAGGAACTTTATATACAGTAAGGAGTTTTTCATAGGGTCTTATTTACTCGACTTGATTGAACCAAGATTTAATCCGTCCAACTGAATATCCGCAGTAATGATATATACCGATTGTATATCAGAAGGGCTTCTGTCAATTTTATTTACACATGAAGGGACACATGAACCAATTTCTAAACGTGATTTCTCTGCTGCCCGTTTATGATCACTGACTTGCATCACTTATATCCGATGCGACAAACAGTCATTTTTGGGACCCGTTAGATAAATATCTAAATTTTCTTAGATATTTGATTTTTTGTATGCGTTATTTCTATAAGAGAATTTGTAACAAGCAATCAAAATTAAGATTGTTAATGGTGATTTCAGCAATAATTTCAGAAATACCGCAGTAAATACTTTTCATCTACTCTTATTACATATAGCTCTGTTTTTATGACAAGTATAAAAAACTGAAAGTCACAAATGTCAAAATGTTCCTTTAAATGTCATGAAATTATCACCTATAATACACCTAGAGCATTGATAATACCGAGATAATTTTGTCATAGAAACTGCTGAAAGCTGTTGCTTGGTAATTATTGGCTATTACCTTTAAGCAACACGCTTGAAGCATTCTCTACGACCAAATTTGGAGGTGTATTCCGTAAGATAATTTTTCACTTTGCTGTTTTTAACCAATTAACACAGCATTTGAGTCAATATTTTACTTATTAAAACTGCAGTTACTGAACGTAAAATTATTAAAGTTATAAGTTGAAGTGGAACTTGATGTAGTTGATGTATTGTTGGTTCTTACTGCAGGTGTATTTTCTCGCATACTGTTGATTATTTTACCATGGTGATCTTCATCGGTGGTTAGATATGGCTTTATGAAACCAGAGTTATTGTGACTCGTAATTTTTATTAGTTGCTGCTCTGGAACCCCTCTTCTCGTCAAATGACTCACTACGGTTGAGCGATTAGAATGATTAGGTATCTTTTTATTTTTGTATCCAATCCAATCGCTAGTGCTGATGATTTAGTCCATCCGTTAATCGTATTCCTGCCTATAGGCGTATTGTCAAACCAAGAATTATTTTCAGATTTCCGGAAGTGATTTTGTCTTAAGAAAGACGATTGTTAGTAATATTTTGACCTCGTTTAGATAACAACTTATCAAACAATCTAACAGGACATACATATTGGTTTTCAATATTTGACACAAGCCATTCACTACTTGTGCAATTGTTTGACTCCCCTTGGCAAGTTTTGCTGAAAATTGGATTGTATTGAATTCGATTGGTCGGCCTTCCACGATTATTTTTCTCAATACTAAAATAATCTTAGGCAAGCAGTAGCTTCTCCACCGCGCCAAGCTAACTCAACAGCTACAATATGGTAAAAAAAATGTTGTAATCCTTCTGGAGTGTTTTCGTTCAATAATTTCATGATTTCCTTCAAATCGTTTAAACTTAGAGGTACTGAACTACATTTCTGTTTGTTTAGATCTTTTTGTAGTACTAGTAAACGGATCAAACACTATTATGAAGTCCTTGAAATATTTTTCTGCTAGTAGCTTACTTGTAACATTCCAAATAGTCTTAAAACTTGCTTCTTTATATTCTGTTCCATCTTAACTTCGTATTTGCTGATCGAACAAAATTCTAAAAAAATTATCCACGTATACTTTTTACTTTTAATGGTGTTTTTAGGTGTATTATCTAATACAATTTGATTAATTGAATCGTTTGAAACATTACCAAACCATTGTAACATATTTCTAAATTGATTTTAAATTTGACATTTGTTAAATTTCAATATCATTTGTGCCTCGGCTGATAACACCACATGTATCCGTGTTATTGCTGTAATCTTTTACCGATTGGATGAATTTTGACACATGACATGTAAAATTTTGATTGGTTAATAAATTTGGTAAAAGATTATCTCGGTAATTATACTTTTACTACAATTTTTTTTCACGTTTAGACGTTGTTCATCATAAGCTAAGTTAATTTTCAAAATAAATTTATCTTAAAACTGGACAAATGAAACATATGGGAAATACTGTTTGATTAGCAAGCGGCGGAATAGCCTACAAGCAAATAACACAAAGCCAAGAAACACATGAAATGTATCTTTGAGCTGCTGGTGCCTACAGAGGCGACATTTATTATGAGAACATTCAATTGGGTCTGGTGGCAGGCGGTTTTTATGTTTCTTCTCATAGTAAAAAAAGAGACGTAGGTAGCAAACAGACCTTGATCTTGGTTTGCTTTGCATGGTGCTAGCTACTGAACTATTACAAGCACTATATATAGCCTGAAAATTATCATACATATTTTTAGAAAATATTTTATTTAAGAAAATCCATTAGAGTAAAGCAAGGAAATTGTAAAACTTTTTTCTTTCGGCCCAATGTATTACAATGCGAAATACCTTTACGCACACACAAGACATCCTGTATTATCGGATCGAGCTTATTGAAGAATATCTTCAAAGACTGGATGACAAATATACAACAGCGCAGATGCAGCAACTTTAACGGATTTGTGTCCGCGAATCAACAGCAGCATATAACACGAAATGGGCGGCTAGAACTAACGTTAACTCGGAGTGGACAGCTGTCCCTAAAATTGCAGAAAGCAAGTGAAGCATGAAAGCAAGCGAGGCCTCGGATACGTTTCGCTCGTTGGTTGGCAAATAACACTATCCTATTCCTGTAGAGAGCAGTGTGAATTGGCTACCAGGGTCGCCAAACTACGTGCGCGAAGTGGACTATTGAACAAAATGGCTCGGTTTAGGCAGACATTTATTCGTGTAAATACTGCAAATGGCAAATGTATGGGCGATTCAAGAGCATGAGTATATACTTGTGCTTATATATTACTTAATATGAATATTGAGGCCGGGTAAAAATTCATTTGATATCATTCATTTCTTCACCTACCTTAAAATCAATATTAGGTAACAAGGTTTAATTAAACGAACGATGGTGGCGTTTCATTTCACCATTTTTAGTGACCGTTTTTTCAGTTAAAAAAATAATTGTTCGCCCTTCTTAGTGGCCCGATTTCTTGTAAATCTGTGAAAGTGGTGCAATCATGGAGGCCTAATGGAATTTTCAATTTTTCATCTTTAAATTTTGACGTAATATTTAGTATCAATTTCCCTGAGAATATGTAATTACTAATTGTTATACAAGGTGGTCCAAAATCGTCTCCCGATATTTCTCTGGCTGACAGTACGTTCAAGAATAATAGTGGTCTTTTACACAGGGTTGGGCAAAAGTATGGAATAATCGCTATTAATCTGACTCTAGAAGTATCCTGAAAAATTGTTTGAAGGGGTGTAGCGATTTTTTTTCTTGCGCATATTTGGGTGCCCTTTAATTTATTTTTGCATCATCGGTTTTCTAAATATGACGTCATAGACCTATGTTTTTCTTTCCACTTTCTGGTGCTGTTTTTTATTTTCTTCTCAGCAATATATAATTTTGTATAAGATGTAAAAGAAAACTGAGAAAAAAAATAAAAATCATTTTATTTCAAGACTTGGAAAAAACTATAACAAGTAACAATAAGAGATGAAAAGTAAAGTTGATCAAGGCAGAATGAATAGAAAAGAAAAGCGCTTCGCTTACAGCAACTGTTCAAAGTGTCCCCCATTCACTAACTGACAATAACCAAGCCTATCCACAAAGCCTCTTGTCGAATTTACCAGGAAATGTTGAAGTATTTGCATTATTTCATCGCGAATATTTTGTCTTAAATCTGCCAAATTATTGAGTCTATTTTGGTAATCTTTATTTTTTACGTACCTCTAAAGATAAACATCTAGAGGGGATAGATCCGGGGAACGACTAGGCCATTCAATAGCACCTCTTCTTTCAATCCAGCGGTCAGGAATGGTAACAATTAAATATTCTCGAACTATTATTGCATAATGACGACGGGGCATCGTGTTGAAACCAAACGTTCTCTGAAACTTCTTCTTCCCCGTTTCTTAAAGCAGAAGTAACATCGTTCCACGGGAGCTCTAAATACTTTAAACCGTTTAATGTCCCATCGATAAAAAGAGGGCCAATAATACTTTCCCTAAAAATTCCTGCCCACACATTTATTTTTTGAGAATGCTGGGTGTGAGCTTCTTGAATCTAGTGAGGATTCCCCCTACACCAAATGCGACAGTTATGCCGATTAACTGTTCCGTTAAGACTGATGATTTTGCCCAAAATTATCATCACGATTACAAATTAGAACCATTTCTTCTCAAAATTCAAGTCTTTTGTCCAAATCGTCTTCAAAGAGCTCTTGCACTAAATGGACTTTGTAGGGAAATAATTTTTCATTCTTCAAAATCCTATCTACACTGCGACGACTTAAATTTTCATTTAATGCTAGCTACATGGTCGATGTTTGTGGGTTTTCTTCTACCTTAACAGAATATTCAACGTGATATCATCATTGGTTCCCGATTTTGGTCGTCCAGTTCTAGGAGCATTTTTAACAGAACCAATTTTGTTAAATCTTTTTAAAACTTTACTCGCTTCAGATTGGGTCAATGGAATTCGATATCTCTGGTTAAATAAATTGCATACCTCTAGTTGTGTTCTTCTATTGAAAGAATGAACGTCAATGCATGATATTTGTCGTTGTTTTTATCACAAACATAATACAAACTGTGAAATCTGACAAAAATGACGAACATAAGCATCAATAAGGAAAATCGGTAAAGGTGTTTACACAGAACTTCCCTCTTTATTTATACAGGGTGGTCACTCTAGAAATTTATTAAATACGAAACCACACATGAGAATAGTAATCGGAAGGTATTATTACAAAGAAAACCTGATAACATTTGGTCAAAAAAATTTACAGAGTGGTCATGCGATAGCAAAAATTCAATATTAAATAAAAGGTGCCAAATATGGAAGGCTTGCGTAAATACCTTTACAAAGAATGGCCACAAAAAGGCCTAAAATTCGCTTGTTTTTGCATAGTAGATAGCGGGAAAGAGCAAAATAAATCTTATAGGGCTCAAATTAAATTTTGAGAAATTTTTAAAAAATGAAAGAACTCTGTTATTACTCAGATTTTATATTGTATGAATGTTTTACGGGTTATATATTATTCTGTAACGTATTTGGAGGAATTTAGGGAATTGTCCTACAATCTTCCAACACCTTGTAATAATTAAATTATGAACACCGGAAAACGAAAAAATTCATAGGTCCTACCCACATGATACAATCGTCATGGGATTTCCACGAAAAAACAAATATTCTATGAAATAGGTTTAGAATGTCATGAAACGTGGAAAATATAAATTTGAGCAAAAAAATTGTTCCGTCTTTCTACTGGTAAATATTTTGTGAAAGTTTTGAAAATGTTTCTTTTTCTGAAATAGGTTTGGAATGTCACGAAACGTGAAAATTTTAAATTAGAACAAAAATAAAATTTTTCCATTTATTCTTGGTATACCTAGTAGTAAATTTTTTTTTTTAAATGTTTACTTTTGAAATGATTTTTTTTAATTTGAATGTCATGAAACGTGGAAATTTTAAATTTGAGCAAAAAAATGTTTCCATTATATATTCTATTAGTAAAAATATATTTTATATTTTAAAAATTTTTCTTTGACAGAATTTTAAAACTTTTCTTTTTGAAACATTCTTAGAGCTGTGTACTTGTCATACACAGCAAAAAAGATTTTTCAAAAAAGCCTTGAAAAAGGAAACAGATTAGATTTCCGAAACGTCGGCGAAATACTTAATTACAAGTTTTTATACTTATTTGTGTTGTTTATTTAAAAAAAAACAGCCTATAACTGATCCTTTGACGCAAACGTCACAGGCGTAGAGGTTATTTACCAGTATCATACTGGTTAATTGTGACATATTTTGTAGATTCCCCTATCACCGCTTAAAAAGAAAACATACATGTGGCAGGAAGTCCCAAAGAATTGAAGAAGGAAAAAGAAAATTAAGATAATGCCACAAATAACACTTAGACAACATTTTTTGAAAAAATTTTTATCAGTAAAATAGATGGAAAATTTTTTTCTTCGCACAAATTTAAAATGTTCACGTTTCATGGCATTCTAAACCTATTTTTAAAAAAGTAAGTTGTTTATCACTACTATAGAATAGAAGGAAACTTTCCTTTTTGCTCAACTTAAAAATTCCCACGTTTCATGGCATTCTTTCAAAAGAAAAAAAAAGTGGAAAATTTTTTTACCAACATTTTTGAAATATTTCAAAAAAAAAATGAAATTTTTTAACCACCACTATATTTCCACTCCACTACGTGAATGTGGAATTGAAAATGTGCCAGATGGCAATAATATTTGGCATATGCACCTATTATACTTTTATTGATAAATGTACAGGGTGGTCATCCCAAGAAATAATTCAGTCATGGAGGACATTTATAAAGGTATTTGCGCAAGCCTCCCATATTTGGCACCTGTTATTTAGTACTGAACTTTTACTGTTGGATGAGCACTCTGTATATTTTGTTCACCAAACCTTACCAGGTTTCCTTTGTAATAATAGTGATATATTCCGATTGTTATTTTCAATGTCAATTCGTAATTATTAATTTTTTAGAGTGACCGGCATGCACAAATAAAGAAGGAAGTTCTGTGTAAATACCCTTACCGATTTTTTTTCAGTGACTTTACAGGATGAAAAATGTCATGAAATATTTATACACAAAAATTTGCGAATATGCAAAGATATTCCTTGTACAGTGTTCTCTGTAATCATATACAAAACATAAAAAATCATAAAAAACTTTTAATAACAACTACATTTTATAGCGCTGATTAATTTATGAATTGATAAAAAAATGTGTTTTGGTCTGTTATGTTACATTTTTATAGAAAAGTCCGTACACCAAACAGCGTAGCCGAATAAGCATGGGTTAGCTGCCCCAGCTTGGATTTGGTTTATATTTGGGACATAAGTACCTGCCAATATGAGAATAATTTACCCCAATTGAGAGCTTGAAGAAAATATTTTTACAAAAGGTATAAAAGAATTTTGAAAAATTAAAAAAATTGATTTTCTCAAATGTGAATGTGCCGAATTCGGGAGCTAAAATACAAGTGGTGCATGGCGTTATGTTGATAATAAAATAGTAGTTCTCAATATATTAAATAAATAAAGGATAAAAAGAAAATATTTTAATTTTGCAACATTTTTTTCTTTATGAATTCTGATGAAACACCACTATTTTTTTTCTGTGAGATGCTCATATCCTAAGTAACAACAAATATTTTTGGAATAATATTGGAGAATTACTTAATAGTATAAAAAAATTAAAAATAAATTTTTAAAAATTAAAATAATTTGAATATATCAAATGTGAATGAGCCAAATCCTGGATCTAAAATACGAGGTCCAGGGCGTTATCTTGTTTATAAAGTAATTGATACTCAATAAATTAAATGAATAGGGGGTAAAAAAATATTTTAATTTTGCAAAAGTTTTTTCCGTGATATGCTCATATCCTAAGTAACAGCACATATTTTTAACATTGGAAATGTTAATGTTCACGTTTAGCGTATAGGACAAAAGTTATGTTTATTCTAAGACCGTCGACATTAAACTATCATAATCAGATGATGTAATACTGAGCGAGATCCTGTTATTATGTAGGAAGCGATACGGTGTAGTCAGTCAGCGCCGATCGATATTGTGCCTGTTAAACAAAAGGCGGTACGGAGAGAGTAGATCTTGTACCATCGAGCCGGGACGCATTAGTGCTGCTGCGGTGGACGAATAAAGAAGTGTGATATCATTTGTCTCACTATGGCGCATAGGTAATGTTCTCTCTTAAGGTGCGAGAGATCCCGGGTTCAAACTCCCATGCCTGTGGCTTTCTTTTCTTTACTTTCGTGACGACATGAAAGAGTCCCAAAGAACTGAAGAAGAAAAAAATGAAAGAGTTGAGATCAGATGACGTAATATAGAGCAAATGTGCACAGTATGACTATGCGCGGAGAACATGAAGTTAAAATGCGGTTGTGGTCAGCGCCAATCATAGTCGCCATGGATTCACAAAGTTTGGCAAATAACGAATAGTTCTTTTTGTAACAGGTACCTAAAATCATGTTTTGTTGGACGGATCGTAGCGAATAAGTTTATGTTTTATGTATGTTGTTATCATTTCCAATGTCCCGGTGAAATCTGTGAACTTTTGGAATAGGATTGGAAGATTACTTCATATTGTAAAAAAATAAAAATAAAATTTTGAAAAAAAAATGATTTTCTCAAAAATATGAATTAGCCAAATCCTGGAGCTAAAATATAAGAGGTCTAATGCGTTATCTCGATTATAAAAAAAAATTGATACTCAATATAAAATAAAAAAATTAACGCCAAACTATTTTATTATTGTGTTTATATTGCCTAGTTACCAACTACATAATAGTGTACTTTATACCCTTGCGGACTTAAAGTACATTTTATGGCTCGCGCGGGTATAAAGACACAAAAAAATATTTTTTCGATTAACTTATTAATAAACTTTATTAATTACAAAATGTGAAATTAAAGTACCTATTATGTAAATAATCTACATAACTTTATTTAGTAGAATTCACATTAAACTGGCAATTCTGAAAGGATCCGGTGATAGGTAGATTGCCTGCAGCAAATGTTGATTCATGTCTCATTGTTTGGGTATCAAGTTTCTGTAAGGAAAAGCCAGATCCAGAAGGTATGCCTGCCAGCATCCTTGAATCCTTGTTTTTGAAGATATGCTGTCCTCTAAATATCTTTCAGCAACCGACGTACTCTTCCATCCACCATGGCTCTTCAACGTGGTCATACTGGCACCAGCCTCTGCCAGAAGAGTTTCCGATGTTCGACGCAGACATTGCCCTGTATACTTGCCAGGATCGCTCTAGGCCAGATATTTCGCAATGATGAACGGGATTTTTCCAAATGTGTTTTTTCTAACTGGCTGTACAGTACAGCGACCTTGTCTATAGATCCGAAAAAGTATTTTACTCCCCTCGCATATCGAAGGGAAGTATTGTATTCGAGAAAAAATCACCCTCCGAGATTTTTTCGGATTTTGACGTTTCAGATCACGTAGATTACGAAAATACAGGTTTCTCAATTCCGAGCAGTCAAATTTGGTAGGTAGTTGACGCTACTGTCAGCGAAGAAAGGTTAAACTTTCACTGGAAAATATACAGGGAATAAATAACGAAAAAACTTTTTTTTTGCTCAAATTTAAAATTTTCACGTTTCAGGACACGCTAAATCGATCTCAGAAAAAAAAATGTTTTGAACGTTTTTTTACCAACATTTTTGAAAAAATTTTTACCACTAAAATAGATGGAAAATTTTTTTTCTTTGTTCAAATTTAAAATTTCCACGTCTCCATGGCATTCTAAACCTATTCAAACAAATTTAATTTTTTTTGATATATTTTAAAAAAATTGAAACATTTTTTTATCTACTTATCACTACTTACTATAGGATAGATGAAATTTTTTTTTGCTCGCGTTTAAAATTTCCACGTTTCATGACATTTTAAACCTATTGCAGAAAAAAAAATTTTAACATCATTTTACCATTTTGGAAAAAAATTTTACCACTGAAATAGTTGGAAGAAAAATTGTGTTTGCTCAAATTTAAAATTCCCACGTTTCGTAGCATTCTAAATATATTTAACGAAAAAATTGAATTTTTTTTTTAATTTGTACTTAATGATCTTTTATCACTACTATAGAATAGAAGGAACCGTCTTTTTGCTCAAACTTAAAATTTCCACGTTTCATGATATTCTAAGCCTATTTCAGAAGAAAAAAATTTGGAAAATTTTTTTACCAACATTTTTGAAAAATTTCAAAATTAATGAAATTTTTTAACCACTACTAAATGCTTCCACTCCACTACGTGAATGTGTAATTAAATATGTGACAGATGGCAATAATATTTGGCATATGCAGCTATTATACTTTTATTTATTGAAAAATGTACAGGGTGGTTCCCAAGAAATAATTCAACCATGGTGAACATTTGTAAAGGTATTTACGCAAGCCTTCCATATTAGGTACCTGTTATTTAGTATTGAATTTTTGCTGTTGGATGAGCACTCTATATTTTTTTCCAAAAGTTATCAGCTTTTGTTTGTAATAATAGTGATAACTGTATTCCGATTATTATTCTCAATGTCATTTCGTAATTAATAATTTTCTAGAGTGACCGCCATGCAGTAATAAAGAGGGAAGTTCTGTGTAAATACCTTTACCGATTTTTTTCTGAACAACCACAATGTCGTAAAGACATGTAGCCACCTATCAGCTACAAACTGTTCATTTCGTCTTCGTCAATAATGGTAAAAACGCGCTTTTTATCGGTTTTTATTTGTGGTATATTTACCACGAAAACTGATTTTCTATCTTCTGCGTGAGTAACTAGCTAATTCACAAGTTCTTGTTGTCGACATCCACCAAATATTAATGCAATTTTGTTCATGAAAAACCTCTTTTTGACTGTGGCTTCAAATATTTGCTTAATTTATGGTAATTAGCGATGTTTATATTCTTATTTACCGTTAGTCTTCTTTACCATTGAATATTTGGACCATAAGGAAGTCGAAGAAAATATTTTAGCGAGATCGTATGCAAGCAGCACAGTTTTCTGCCATCCAGTTTAGTAATTTATTATATTGTCCGCTGTAGGCGTCTCTCGATTTATTCGGCAGCAAATTTTATGTTGCTTTTTTTGCCTTTTTTGCAATTTCGTTAGGTATTTCAAATCGTTCCTGCATTTTGACTTTTTAAGTTTGACAGCTAACAAAATTTGTTTATCCAACAAATAAATAAAGCATTTCCCTAGCAACGATATGATAAAATGAATTTTCGGATTTTACTTCCCTCGTATACCGAAGGGAAGTATTGTATTCGAGAAAAAATCACCCTCCGAGATTTTTTCGGATTCTGACGTTTCAGAACACGTAGATTCCGAAAATATAGGTTTTTCAATTCCGTCAGTCTGTCTGTCTGTCTGTCTGTCTGTCTGTCTGTTGGTGCATTAACTAAAAAACTACTTGACGGAGAGCAGTTAAATTTGGTAGGTAGTTAACCCTACTGTCAGCGAAGAACTGGTAGAATTTTCACTGAAAAATATACAGGGTGGACCGTCTAAACGGAATAAATAGTGAAAAAATTTTTTTTTTGCTCAAATTTAAAATTTCCACGTTTCATGACGCGCTAAACCTATTTCAGAAAAAAAAATTTTTGAAAATTATTTTCATCATTTTTGAAAAAATTTTTACCACTAAAAAAAAATTTTTTCTTTGTTCAAATTTAAAATTTCCACGTTTCATGGCATTCTAAACCTATTTAAAGGAAAAAAAAATTGAAAATTTTTTACCAAAATTAAATAATTAAAAACAGTATTCAATTAATATAAAGAACAGACAAAACTGAATAGTTTGAAAATTAAATTAAAATTAAATTTTGAAGTATTAGATCAAAATAGAAAAAAACAATTGAATATTTGGAATTTAACCCAAATAAACGACTTAAAATAACAAATCAGTTGATCAGACACCGCTGAACAGCGAGCTGCGAAAAATATTCATCCACGAATAATTAATAAATTGAAAATAGAAGAAAAGTAATTTGAAGGTTAGAATATTACAATCCAGATATATTGATATCAAGAATAAATTGTAAAAGTTGATTAAATATAAGAAGTGAGTATACTTTGAAAGTAATACGAAGTAGATTATCCGGAAAGCAGATTTAGAAGAGGGAAGTATTTGTTAATCCAGTTAGCAAATTTATGTGGTGAAGAAATTTCAAACGTCAATCAAGTGATAGAAATACTTCAAGGAAATCTTGAAAATAAATTGGAGGTTAGAAACAAACGTCAATCCAGTAAAGAAGAAGAAGAAGAAGCCTTGAGAGGTTAAAAAGTCAGTCAAGTGACATAATATTTCAAGGATTATAATAACCAGTTAGAGGTTATAATTTAACATTATTCGAGTCGAAAGAAAGACAAGGTAAAGCTTTACAATATCACAAATCCATGGTAAATATTTATTTTAAATAAAAGGCCATATTTATCAGTTTTAGTTAAGGTAGATTTTGTTATTTAAATTTGTTAATTACATTCCAAGTTCAAATTTGTTAATAAATTAATACTTTGTTCGTTCAATATTGAGTTTGATTTATTTAGATTGTTATCTTGATCGATGAGCATATTTTGAACCGACTTCGTTGAACCTTGAGTAAGAGTCATTCTATAGATTGTAGATAGTCATGCTAATGGTGTTCTATAGTCTATAATATTAACAGCTTTTAAGAAACTGTTTGGCGCCCAGTAAAATCATTTCAATATACTTTCAAGAAGTAAATTTGAACGCATAAAAAATAAAATTATGATCAGAATATAGAACAATATATATATATATATATATATATATATATATATATATATATATATATATATATATATATATATACATATATTTTAGCTCCCGGATTCGGCTCATTCACATTTGAGAAAATCGAACTTTTTAATTTTTCAAAATTCTTCCACAACTTTTTTAAACAATTTTTTTTCAAACTGGCATTTATGGCAAATTATTCTCATATTAGTAGGTACTTGCCTCCCAAATATGAACTAAATCCATGCGGGGGCAGCTAACCCATGCTTATCCGGCTGCGCTCTTTCTTTCATACGAATCTATAAGTTTTAAAAATTAATTGAATTAATTAAAATTTAATTAATTAACTGTTTTTTATTATAACTTTTATTGAATTAACAAGAGATAAATAGATTATATTTAACTTTTACTGTGTGAACTAGTAAAATATTGCTGTTGTTTAGGCATGCAGAACGTATATAACAGTACAGGAGCCAGTGTGCAATGATCTGACACATTTGTAATACATATGACTATCATTTGCCTTAGAGCATGGCAGACAAGAAAAGTCATATGAGAATTTTTCTTAGTGTTGGAAACTTATTTTATAAAAATAATTGATTATTTAAAAAAAATTGACATTTATAATCGTGGCTTAAAAGCAGACATCTTGCAGGTTTAAAATGTCAGCTACTCTACTTCCAATAACCTGGAAGAATATCTGTCGCTCGCTGACTGGGATGTAAGCCAGCTCTATTTTGTAAACACTAAGTGGCAATATTTTGATTAAAAAAATATACGTTTGATACAAATATTTATAACAATTGTTACAAGTATTGCAAAATGTCTTTTATACATTTGGTCACGTTCCACCACTAAGAAAATTTCCATATCATTTTGTTTGTCTGCCATGCTCTAAAGAAGAGGATTAATATTGATATATCTAGCTATTACAGATATGTCAGGTAACTGAACGTTGGCTTCTGTACTATAATGTATGTATCAAATACTTGATAAAAAATAAATTCTAATTCTAAAAAAATGTAACCAATATTTACACTTATATTTTGTTTTCTATGGGTTTTACCTCAAAAATAATTCGCCAAGCACACAAGTAGTATTTTAGTAGTATTTTATAATATACAGAGTAGAATTTTAAAAAGTTTTCAGGGACAGGATTGCTTATACGAAAACCATGAAAAAGCGTGGTTTTGGGTCGTTTGAGAAGGTGGGAAAAATCAAGAAGCCAAACAACCGTCACTTATTGACTTTACTACACGTCAGTATTTCTAATGCAACTTTCTAGAAAGATATCGAAACAGCACGAAAGACTTTTATTTAGAGTCTTTATCGCATCCCAATTGAAAGAATTTAATTATCGCCGCTAATTTTCAAACATGTGTAAATTTCTCGAAAATACACTTAACAGCACAAGAGTCTTAGTTAAAAGTATTCACAACTTTCCAGTTGAAGAAATTAATTATCACCACTAATGTCCAAATATAATGTTTTAGAAATTTCACGAAAATGCAGTTTTACACTTTGTTTCAGTTTGAAATAATCCTTATGTTAACACTAATACTCGAGAAAAATTACTGTCCAGTCTTCTCGAACAATCCAGAAATCCTCTTGTCATAATTTCGCTTCTGACAGCAATTGTTACGTGTTTACATCCCCTGGTAAATACCCCCAAAATCGTGGGTTAGGAAATTATAATACGAAATATCACTAACACTATTAATTAACTTATATACTATTTACAATATTTAATACTCCACTAATATAACATTAAACATTACGTATTACTTGATACTTCACTTCTAGTGAACTTGGAATCACTCCGAACTTATCTCAACTTTCCTGACTTCTCCGCCACTGACTTGATCCTTATATACCTCACAAATGGCCTCTCGAAGATTCAGGTATATTCTGACATAGAAATCTCGAATAATCCATTTAATTTATCTGGAAAATGTCGATTATTTCTTTATAGACCCACTCCTAAGGCCAGCTCTGAAATGGTAGTTGAACTGCAGTACATGCTTTTAATGAATACTATTAACCTAGTTCTCGAACGTCACTGGAATATGGTAAGAATATGCTGCCCCTAAAGAAACTATTTTCGACACTGTTTCTTCGGTGCTTCAAAATAGTTTTGAAAATGTAGGCAACATGTGAATTGGTCGGCAGGCATATTCGTAAGTTACAGACATAAATAGCGATTCGGTTGTCTGAACGTCTTTGATTAAGTTACCTTGATTATTAGCACGTTGTATCCGAGAAGGCAAGGAAAATTTCCGTCACTTTAGCAATTGCAAATAAATTGCGAAAACGGAGCAAATGTTCATTGCCCTTCTCGTATACCACCTACTGGCTTTATGTATAAAAACAAATTATTATTTTGAACCTATATAGGGTGTGTTATGAGGAAACGGACATGATTTAATTGCAGATAGAGGATACTAAAAGTAATCATAATCACCCATAGAAAAAGCTAGTTGGGTCCTCCTTGCTGAAATACGGGGTGGGGTGTGTTTCATGTATTTTTGCCAAAATTTCTTTTGGTTGTTATTTGGTAAAGAAATGAAATAATAAGTTCATATTTGGCACATATAATACACTAATGATCTTGAATAAGTACTTGTATCACACACAAAAACAATACAGGTCCGGATACGAGAAAAAATGTTTTTCTTGTCCTTCAAGAAAGCAATACCCTGCATATGATTCTTTTTTAATTTGAATATTGAATTCGAAGAGTACATAAGAACGGAACAAAACGGCTTCATTAGTTCTTTTTCAGAAAATATCGATGAAGAAAATGCTTCCACTATTAAATTAGGCATTTACTTTTTTTTTCATCAATAACTCAGGAAAAAATCCCGACCAATGGGATTCCATTACCGTACCCCGAAGGTTTTTGATGTGTTGAACACAATTCCGTAGTTTGTCTTGCGCCTTCACGTCAGGATTTCGAAAAAACTTAACCTAAAAGTGCTAAAAATACTTTTTTCGACTTCACTCATGCACAAATTAATTCACTCAATATTTTACCCTGGATTTTATTGCAAATTCGAATTGTATGACTAAAAATAGGATACTTTTGTTCGAAACATTTTTTCTGAAATTGTCATTTTTTTAGATATCCGGCGAGGAAAAATCAAAATTTTAGAACTTTGCGATTTTCTTACTCGAAAAAGAAGAAGTTCGGACAAAAATTGCAAGAGGCAAAAAGAGTTTAGAATTATCCGGGGGATATTCTGAAATTGTTTCGGAATTGTCCAATGTCCTTTGCAGAAAAGAGTTTTCAAGTGCATCAAAAAGGGCATTGGACAATTCCGAAAAAATTTGAGAATATTCCCAGGATGACTCCAAACTCTTTATGTCGTTTGCAATTTTAGTCTAAACTTCGTCTTTTTCGATTTAAAAAATCGCAAATATCTAACATGTTGTTGTAACCTATTTTAATACCTAAGTATTAAAACGTGTTACATCGGTGCGAACGGCAGCCGATTTTTGGTGGAGAGCATAGGGCCATGGGTTAGGATTGTGTGCGCCACCGGCTGTATGTTACGTAATATGATTTAAATAATTTTGCCAGCTCGGAACAAAATTAAGTTACTAGCAACCATGCGATGGAATTCTCAAAATATCTCTATGATATCAAAACTCTTACTTTACTCTCTCAAATCTCAAAATTTAAACAATTATCAGGTGTACCAGTGCAAATAATAAGAACGTGTAGACATCAGACATTTATTACAACACACATGAGATATACAACAATAAAAACAAGTAGTTTCACAATTATCACATAAACATAATCTGTATGTGCAAAAGAAATGCAAAATATGTAAATGACCCCTTCTAAAGTTATTTCAGTGATTTGACCTTTTTCTATAGAAATGCAACTACGGCTTAAATAATACCACCAATGAGTTTTAAATTTGCAACAGCGAATTAAAGGTTTACAATGGATTAAAATTACCGCTCACCACTAAAATATTACGTAACTAACAAGATTCTATGAGCCTATTTTCACAATGCTCGCTGTGTGCACTAGAATGTTAAAAAATGATCCAAAATAATTATGTTCTACTAAAAATACTTCATATGTGACATAGTAGAAGGTAAATTAGTATCACGTGGTACCATGCGTTACTTACAGTAAAAAAATCTTAAGATACTTCATCATGCAAGGTATGTAGTTGCAAAATCATTTTGTAATTTACTTTAATATTTCGACAAAAAATCACTGAATGAAACTATAATAATTTCTTTAAAATTATATAAATAAAATGAAACAACGAAACCTGGTTAGAGCCTTGGCGTTTTCTCTGACGACTGCAGCGTGACCTGTCACCACTTCCTAAGATGTTCTCGACGTTGCTTACGACTACGACTCCATGTCACTCCCAAAACTCTGCCAAAATCTCTTGGAGACTGCTGCAAACAACTCTCCAACCAAAACTTCTCTGTATGTCAGCAGGACCCACATAAAACCAAACATCTGAGTAATAGACTTCCTCCTATTACTCCTCTAACTACTGGGCCCCCTTACATAACCAATATGACAGCACCAAACATATGCTTATCCCAATAATAAGCCTCTCCGAAAATAAATGCCCCTGCAAAACATAACTTATTTTCAAAGGGCCAGTCCCTCCAAACACTCTGTAATAATTACAATAAATAAGAACAAAATAAAACACCAAACTAAGTAAAATAAAAGCTCACCTCCTATAGAGAGTATTACATAACCTCACGAGACACGTCGCGATCAGATTACGACAAGCAACAGAATTCCTTCCTGGAATTTACAAAATGCTTCTGACAGGACGGTAAAGAAACACTGGGTACATCAAATCAAATCCCTTTTCAGTGTCAGCGATGTAAAAACCAAATTCTTCACTACAAAACCGCGACCGCCGCCATTCCGCTATCTCGTCGCTGTCGAAGAACGAACCCCCAGACGAAAATCCCTTTCTCCAGTTCTCAGTGTTGCCAACTTGAGCATCTAGAGAACTCTTTCTCTAGCCAATAAAAATGGGCCAACAAAGGACTTTGCATTTAAAATACTGAATTACACAATTATGTAATATTTCAACTGCAAGAATATGTGAGTAACACCCCTAATTCGAAATTATAGTTGAAAGAAAACACGTTTACTTACTGGATAATAGGACTTGCAGATATGCGACCTGCTACACCCCCTTAAAGTATGGGTGGTTGCCTACCTCTCTGCTCGAACAAATGAACTAGTGGGTTAATTTACTGTATTCAATAATACATTAATTAATGTAGCTTTTTCAAATGCTACATTGTATTTTTAGCACTTTTAGGTTGAGTTTTCTCAGAATACTGACATGATGGTGCAAAACGGACTACGGCATCGTGTTCAGCATGTCGAAAACCTTCGGGGTACGGTAATGGATTCTTATTGGTCGGACGTTTTTTTTGTTGTTGTTGTGCTATATGTCGAAGTTGAAATTGGTAACAATTTCAATTAAATGTCGGATATATATATACAGACTGTCTATTTTACGAGAGCCACACCAAATATCTCGCTTAATATCTATTGTAGAAGAATAAAGTTTTAGAAACAGTTATCTCATTTTTTGTGAGCTATATTTCAGTAAAAAGAAATTTGAAATCCATAGTCTACTTTATGAGATATATTACAAAAACCTGAAAAATAGGAAAACCACAAACGGTTATAGCTTCCTTATTTGAGGAGATACGAAAAAAGTTAAAGGAATGAAAGTTGACGGCAAAGACAATAAGAATAATAACGTGTAACAAAAAAATCGAAAAATGCAGTTGGCTTTGACATACGCTATTGTGCAAAAATGAAAAATACATATCTCAAAGTAGGCCATGACGCCATTAATTCCGTTATTTTTTTCTCATTCCAACGATATAAAACATGTCACAGAAATTTTAACCGATAGTGTCAATATTTAATATTTTACGAATACCACAATTCATATAATTGAATTGTAACAATCAGCTGTGCCATAATAGTAAAAATTCACTTTATAATAATTATAATTCCGCAATTATTTATTACAATTTAATACAAACCAATAAATATCTCATAAATAAAAATACAAGTACAAAACGAACATCCAAAGAAAAAAACGAAAAACTATGTATAACAGTACTACCTACTACTATATTGAAAAGAAATTGTGTGTATTTATTTTTCTAACTACAAATACTCAAATTGTGCACCATGCATTCTGACACATAAACGTGCTCTGCGAGACACGCCACGCATTACATTTTGGAGCATTTCAGGAGTAATTGCCTCACATGCGTTTCGAATTCTGGTTTTGATGTCCTCAATATTTTCAGGGGCAGTTTGAAATACCTTGTCTTTAATGTAACCCCAGACGAAAAAATCCAAGGTAGTAATATCTGGTGATCGAGCTGGCCATAGAATGGGTCCATAGGTGCCTATCCAGCTATCTGGCATAACTTGATTTAAATAATTTGTACATATTACAGCGGTGTGAGGTGGAGCCCCATCTTGTTGAAAATATGAATAATTTAATCTTTCTGCCACTGTTAATTCATAAAGAAAATCTTGAAATTCGTTTTGCAGGAAATTAAGGTATCTACGAGCGGTTAATTTGCCATCATAAAAATAAGGTCCAATTACTTTAGTCCCTAAAAGACCCAACCAAACATTCGTAGAAAATCTTTCTTGGAAAGCAGTCTCTCTGCACCAATGTGTATTTTCTCGTGTCAACTTATAATGCATATTTCTATTGAAAAATCCATTATTAGAAAAATTTGATTCGTCCGACCAAAGAATTTTGCTACATATCAGCGCGTCATTCCTTTTCTTATTTAATAACCATCTACAAAATCTTACTCTCCTTGGCTTATGTCCCTCGTTTAAATGTTGAACATTCCTCATTTCGTAGCATCGAAATCCGTTTTTTTCAATATTTTTCTTGCACTGTCTTTTTTTATGCGACAGTTTCTCTGAATTTGTCTCAAAGAGGTTTCCTCATTTTGGTTAACATAATTCATTACTCTATTCACTTTTCTTACATTATCCGCAACATGCGCTCGCCTTACTACTTTTTTTGAAAATGAACCGTGCGTTTTTAGATTTTGAACTAACTTCCTATACATAGTTCGATTTGGCTGCGGAGCATCTGGAAATCTATCTCCGTAAACCGTGACTGCCATCTCAGCGTCAAAATTGCACTGACAATAAATGCTAATCATATCGAATTTGTTATTATTGGTGTACACCATAATTACTGATATAAAATTTGTCTTAGAACTCGACAACGCAACATACAACATACAACAGTGACAATCTGTCAAATTTATTAATAACTGTATACATTGTTTTTCACTAATTATGGCACAGCTGATTGTTACGATTCAATTATATGAATTGTGGTATTCGTAAAATATTAAATATTGACACTATCGGTTAAAATTTCTGTGACATGTTTTATATCGTTGGAATGAGAAAAAAATAACGGAATTAATGGCGTCATGGCCTACTTTGAGATATGTATTTTTCATTTTTGCACAATAGCGTATGTCAAAGCCAACTGCATTTTTCGAGTTTTTTGTTACACGTTATTATTCTTATTGTCTTTGCCGTCAACTTTCATTCCTTTAACTTTTTTCGTATCTCCTCAAATAAGGAAGCTATAACCGTTTGTGGTTTTCCTATTTTTCAGGTTTTTGTAATATATCTCATAAAGTAGGCTATGGATTTCAAATTTCTTTTTACTGAAATATAGCTCACAAAAAATGGGATAACTGTTTCTAAAACTTTATTCTTCTACAATAGATATTAAGCTAGATATTTGGTGTGGCCCTCGTAAAATAGACAGTCTGTATGTAAACCTTTGTAGCTCGCATAAGAACTGAAACAGTTACAGAACTGTTTCTCGCT
This sequence comes from Stenurella melanura, assembly GCA_963583905.1. NCBI lineage: Eukaryota > Metazoa > Arthropoda > Insecta > Coleoptera > Cerambycidae > Stenurella > Stenurella melanura. The sequence goes on from OY757317.1 coordinate 46,879,021, forward strand.
ATCAAAGTTTCGAAGTTGCGCCTAAAAATACTATTTAAACTTGCAAGATTATTAACAGTTCTGATAAAGTAACATATTATGTTTCAGTTTACTCTATGAGTCAATTCATCGACGCGAAAAATTATTTACATTGGTAGAAGTTATGAATATATTCATGGAGACGGAAAATAATCCAGAGGCTATTAAGGTTGCCTTCCAATTTTTAATAGAACAACAGAATTACATTATAAAAAAGTAAGTGCATTACTAAGTGTTGTTTGGTTTATTTGCTAATTAATCTCTATTTCACAGTAATCAGCTGTCTACATTAGAATATATATTCGTAGGAATAGCAGAGAGACTTGAGGAGCCAGAATTTGAAAAAGTGAGTATGATTCCTCCCTGAAAACAAAGGAATCCCGCACATTCATTACGAAAAGTGGCCTTCGGTTAAATTGGTTAAAAATTTGGCTCGTAAATGGATGGTTTTCTTTTTTCCATAATCGTTTGAAGTGTTCGCATTTATTGTTAATTATAAATTAAACACTGCTTTTGATGAAACAATCAATATATTATAAATACTCTACATATGTTTCGGCTTATATATACTCGGTATTCACTATGTAATATTCTTGATAAAGGGCTAATAAGCCGAAACATATGTAGAGTATTTATAATATATTGATTGATTCATCTAAAAGCAGTGTTTAATTTATAATTAACAATTATTTTCAAGATGTTTCAGAAGGTACCTACCACAAGTTCAGTTCAGTGTAATAATATATTATTTATGATTTTTTCATGGACAGTTGAACCCAGTTTATGAAAATGAGATACCATTTTTAGGATATTTAGTCTCAATTATGACAGTAATTCGGTTTTTGACTAACTTTCACGTAACATAATTTGATCCGAATGTATTACACATAGACCGAGCTCCCGTGGCAAAAAAGGTACCCCATCGAACATCTCAAATTTAAAAGGCGAAAATGACGTAAATATCATGTCACGCCCGACAGACCATTAAACATTTGTTAATTGTTACTTTTTATGAATTTTTTAATTTATCTAAAAAGAAAGAGATTTTACATTTCAAAACACAGGCTTGAAACTTTCTCATTTTTTGGTAAATAATGAATTAATTTTGGTCTGTTTGACAATTTTTGTTAACTAATGGGACATACTTAATTTTTTATACAGCATTTTTTTTATGAAACTACACTTCATAACTCCTCCTTGATTTTTGTTTTAAAATGACGTTTATGATCTCTCCTGGCTATTACAACTGGTCTGTCAATTTTTGTTAAGAAATGTTACAGATTTAATTTTGAATGTGCAGCATCAATGCATCATGATTATTCACTTGCATCTCATAATACCTCCTTTAAAAAAAGGCAAGTGAAGTTTAAGACCTACTCTATGCATAAAAATTTTTCTGCTATTGAAAAAATGTGTTTCACCATGTCAGACTTAATTTTGAAGAGTCGCGTCGTGACGTTTTTTTTTTTAATAAGCTTTAAGTTTGGCCGCGTCAATACACCACCTTAATTTTTTTCTGTAATTAAGTTTGAAGCTTTTTTTATGCATAAGAATTGGTCTGTCAGCGAAGAATTATTTTTCGGTACGACAGACTTAATTTTTAAAGTGCCACGACCACCTTTTTTAACATAAAAATAAATAATTTTAAAAAATTCAAAAACGCGATTTTAATAACAAACTGAAACTGTTCAAAATGCACTAAAAAGAAGAGAATAAAGTTAGTAATAATAATTATATTACGTTATTATTAACTTTATTTTCTTCTTTTTAGTGCATTTTGAACAGTTTCAGTTTGTAATTAAATGAGTGTTGTTTAATTTTATTAAATTATTTATTTATTTTCTTCTTTTTTTGTTCGATAAAATTTCTTAACTGTAAATAACAAGACCTATTAGTGATCCTAAAGCCGCCATTTTGAATTCTTCAATTTCTACCTTAAAAATTTTAAAAAATTTTAAGGGCCTTGGTGGGGCCCAACAGAGCCCTAAAAATAGAGGCTATAGGTCTTTGGGATTACTACATGCATGAATTTTTTCAGATTTTTTTTCTCCGTGTCAAGGACATTTCACCTATCTTATCCCTAAGTACCCTTTTGTTTTGCGTCACAATGTGTATAAATCTAACAAATCTATATTTAAAACTGGATTAAACGTATTTCATAAATTGATATATTAGAAATAATCATAAATTATTATAAAAATTTTAAATTGAGAAATACCTGCAGTCAGATCTTGTCACGTACTGAAATGGTACGTGAGAAAATCTTGATTTGCAGATGGTAAGGAAATGTTCCGCAAAATAAGTTAATACCAATATTTTCTACATCGAGTAATCTTTATTTGACGAGAGATAATATACTTCAGTAAAATAGGGAAATGGGCTTATTTCATGATATTCTTTTTATATGGTTTTTATACTTTTTCATATAGTACTCGATATTCTCATTATACACTTAAAATTTCGTATTATTAACTTTTTCCGTTCTCGAGATATAAGGAGTTGAAATTGGTAATAGTTGCAAAAACCGAGGGCTCATATGTGACGTCACTATACGTAAGTGACGTAAGAAAAATGGCTTCTGGGATCTTTCAAATTTAACCTGAAAAGTCGAAAAACATGGAATTTTTAAACGCTGGTAACTAAATAAATGCGTCGAGTGAAAGTTCGTTCTATGTCTCTAAGGAAAGGAGAAGGTCGGCGATCAATTCTAATCGTAGATTGCATGGTCAAAATCGAAAATTCGTCCCGGCAGGAGCGATAGAAAATTGTAATTATTTGACATTTCACCAAATTGTACTCCCCTACTGTCAAGTAGTAAACAAAACAAATAATACTTTGAAAACACTTATAATTATAACAAGTAAGGAGCATCAAGTCTACTGAGATCGCTGAGTCTATGCGTATAGTGACGTAGCGCCTGGCCACGCCCCATTTTCGTGAGATGGAGATTTGTAATAGTTTTTAAGATACTAAACGTGCGAATAAGATTCTAATTTTTTGCAAATCCATTAATTTATACTTGCACTTTCCATTTATGAAATAAAAAAAAATGCTGAACAAGCCCATTAGAGGTAAAAAATGGATCAAGTTTGTCGCGCTCGGGCCGATATCTTGAAAAATTGTACTCAAATTTAGTGTTTTGCTTATACCTTGCTAATCACTAGCGTCATCCAAATCATGTTTCTTACGTTAAATAAAGATTATGAAATTCTCTACAGATAATGTCATATACACTTTTCTTGTATCTATTGTTAAACGGCTACTTATTTGGTGTACATTATTGACTGACGTCAATGTTGCTGGAAATTGTTGTTGTATTTCTGTTTATGTGTCCATACTGTCCACTACAGCTAAATTCTGCCAGAGTATAAATGTAAATAAGAGGGCTAAAATATAAAACATAAGGTCCGCTCAAGATTCAGCCAATATAATATAATAAAAACACCTAGTACAAGAAACGAAAATCATTGGTAAAACCAAAGTACACAACACCCCACAAACTGTTTTGTCAAATAAGTATTATGCATATAACATTTAAAACCAGTTTCTAATAATAAAGACACTTCATTTTTTATATTCATTTTTTCTCGATGTGCTTGATACCTAGATGGATAAAGGAGATTCCTCCTTATCAAATTTAGCCTTGTAAATTCTCACATAGCCTAAGAAAAAAATTAATACATCATACACGGTGAGTCAGAATTAAACCGCCAAACGTTCGGGATTGATTTTTCAGGTTGAAATTAGACTTTTTTCATCTATAGTGTTTTTTCCAAAAATGCACCCTCTCTGAGCTAGAGCAAAAAGGAAAAAAAGAGAAAAGAGAAATACTTTTTCCTTCGAAGGGTGATTTGGACCATCGAAGCAACTTCAGCCGCGCCGATATCTTTAATAAGCATAAAGCTCACATTTAGGAACACGGAAATTCTCATGCCGTACGAGATAGCCATTTTCAATATTAATATTCGTGCAACGTTTGGATGGGATTGTACAACGACCCACTTATCTGTACAGTATTTCTGCCTCCACGCCTAAATGGTCCAGCTTTTCTTATTTTTTCGTTTCAAAATGATTTTGAATCAATCTTAGACGACATGCCTTTAAATGGTAGAGTAAACAGATGGTTACAATTAGATGGATGTCCGGCACATTATACTCTATGAGTTCACCGATAACTGCACCACTATTTTCCGCGTTTCTTAGAGTAGAATCTACCTTCTTCAAGGAGCTATAACTAAATTCGATTCGTTGCAAAATTAACCCATCAAAATTTGGGAACACTCAGCGCTAACGTGCCGTGCTAATTATAATAGGGAGTTTCTAAACTTTAATTTATCAACGTTAAACGTTATCCCTTATACTGCTCATGCGCAGTTGTTAAAAAATAAGCGAATACCTTATTAACAGATATACTCCAGTTACTTGAGACAAACATTTGGCTTCTGACCTAACTAATTATAACCTTCATTTTTCTTCTTTTAATCGATTTATTTTGGTGTTTTCATGAAAATATTAAAAATCGAGAACGCACTATGGCATAAAAATATTCAAGGTCAAGGTCAAAATTCACAAAAAAACGGTTTGTTGGGCTCGGACGCCATTTGAGGTTATTATGAAAATGAAAGATAATAAAATTCCGTATGAAAATGATCTGTCTATTTTTTATGTATAGCGAACGGTTTAGGCAAAAATGTGCTTCGAAGTTTCCGCGCAAGGGAAGTTTTATTTTCCGGTTACGTTAACACCAAGTACACTATGTTATTAAAATTCGGTTTCGGTGAGTCTTTGTTAATAACGAATAAGATTATGAGATTTTTTTACAGTTAAAACTTTGCCTAATATCTTTTTTCGGAAAATTAGGTACATTTTTCTTCATAACAACGGACGCCACTGGTGAATATTAAAATATTTTACCGTGATACAATCTCCTGATGGATAATTAATTACCTTCAACTCGAATTCTATAAAAATCACATTGTAAATTAGACTGCTGTGATATAGAAGTCATGAAAAGTGAGACATACTGTATATTAGTTAACATATATATGTATTTAATTTTATATATTGATTAGCTAATAAATGCTATACATAGAACAAGCACGTATTCTATGACAGACTATATGAAATGGAGCATATTATGCCTTGCGCGGAAACTTTGAAGCACATTTTTGCCCAAACCGTTCTTTGTGCATAAAAAGTGAAAGAGATCATTCATCACCGTTATTTTTTTAGCTATAAAGGTGAATATCTTCGGTTCTACAGGTCCGATCAGGACAAACTAAAAACCAAAAACATTTGCATTTAAATTTTCAACAAATCTGCGTTGGTTTTGGGTTATTTAAGTTTTTTAACGCCCAGGTTCATCAAGAGTTCCGATGGGGTTCAAACTTTCATAAACTATACCTACCTTTGTTGAAAATAAAACATCCTAAAATTTTGATGCCCAAATATTGAACCTTGTGGATATAAATGAATTTGTTATCTGAAATTTGAATTGCCTCCATTGGGTACCATTAAGTCCGAAATGGATAATATTCTTTCAAAATGTAGTTCTGGACGCCAGCTTTCCGATGGCGTTACAAAAGAAATTTCAAAGTCATTTTGGTCAGTTTTTGAGCATTTATTTATAAATCAAAATGAAAACAAATAGATTTTCTCGGCCATTTTGAAAATACTTTTGAAAAAATTTTATTAGAAAAGAAAAAGCATTTCGAGAACTTTAATTTAAAAAAAAAGTAAATTTTCGTCCATCCGAATTCTACATATTTATCTTTTAGCATCTTGTAAAGAGATAAATAGCTGTAAATACAGAGAAAGAAAGAGAGTTGTCTCTGAATAGAACAAATTTCTGACATTAGTCAAGAAAAATAAGGTTATAATTTTATAAAGAAAATATGGCAGAATATCAAATTCCCCTAAATATATACGTTAACTACCAACTTAAGTAAGCCGGAAACAATTGAGTATGGTGCAACAAAACGAGAGGCAATCTTGATATATATTTAAAAAAAGCTATTCAGGCTAATTAACAACAATGAAATGTAAGTGCTTGAACATTAGTTTTTATAAGTTAAAAATGTTTTTTGGGCGTTTCATATGAAGTAAATATGTTTCAAAATGAAACAGTTTAAATATTAGACAAAAATAGGCATTTGTTAATTAACAATTAGTCAAAACACTAAAAGTTAACTAACTCGAGTTCAGATGGACGAAAATTTACTTTTTTTTAAATAAATTTCTTCCAATTCTTTTTCTTTTCTAATAAAAATTTTTCAAAAATGTTTTCAAGATGGCCAAGAAAATCTATTTGTGGTCATTTGGTTTATAAATAAATGCACAGAAAGTGGCCAAAATGACTTTTAAAAAGTTTTTCTTAATTGTATTGGAAAGCTGGCGTCCAGATCTACATTTTCAAAAAGAAATGATCCACTTTGAACTTAATGGCACAGAATGACGAGGAACTCCAATTTCAGATAACAAATTCATTCGTGTCCACAAGGTTCAACATTTGGGCGCTTAAATTTCAGGATGTATTGTTTTCAACAAAAGGTATATTTTCTGAAAGTTTGAAGCCGATCGTAACTCTTGACTTCCCTGGGCGTTAAAATAAAAAAAACGCGATTTAACCAGTTTATTTCATTTTGTACCTAATGTACGTACTCAAGTGCCTCAAAAACTAACGCATATCTGTTGGAATTTTAATTGTGAAGGTTTGTGGTTTTAAGTTTGTCCCAATCGGACCTTTAGAACCGGAGATATTCACCTTTTACCTACCAAATTTGACTGTTCTTCTCAAGTACTTTTTTAGTTAATGCACCAGCAGACAGATAGACGGACAGACTGACGGAATTGAAAAACCTATATTTTCGTAATCTACATGATCTTAAACGTGAAAATCCTAACAAATCTCGGACGGTGATTTTTTCTCGAATACAATACTTCCCTTCGGTATGAGAGGAAAGTAAAAAACGCAATAGGCCTTGGAAGTTCAAAACCCAAATGACACAAGAGCCAACGCATAACTGTTGGAATTTTAATTGTGAATGTTTTCGGTTTTCAATTTGTTCCTATCGGACCTCTAGAACCACCTTTTTACCTAAAAAAACACCGTTCAAGAAACAATATTGTTCATAGAAAAAATGCAATAGGCTTTAGAAGTTCAAAACTCAGATATAGACTCCTGGTGATACCCCAGAAGGTATGAAATCATACTGTTGCTGTTACAAGACCATACATATCTCATCGTTTATTTGGTATCTTTTACTGCACTGTGGATGCCTGAAAGGAAATAGTATTCGTAGTTTTTCAATCTTGCCATAATAACATATGGCATATTTATGACAAATTAACAAATACAAATAAGTAAGGTTATATATACAGGTAGATCACTCAATGTCAAGAAAGATGGTTTGAAAAACTTAAAACGTGCCAAAACGCTAATACCGTAATCCCTTATTTTTGAGCTAATACGCATATGCAGTATAACGTTTTACGTTTAACGTATTAGCAAATTTAAGTGACCTAAAATCTCCCTAATGAGTATATATGCGTCATGTGTTGTCACTTTACCGAGCCTCGTATGGCCAAATATGTTTCTATTCAAATGCTAATATCCCTATTGTTATTCATCCCACTAAACTGATATTTTTTCTCAGGCTATTTGTATGTTTATAATGTGAAAGTAACAAAAAGAGTAGTAAATTGCTACATCGCAAAAATAGCCCTAATTTTGTTAAAATTTTTCTTGGAGACATGTCAGTTTTCTCGATTTTTTTTTATTTGAAGAACTATGTATGTCGCGCACCCACGAGATCAGGCACTCCTCAACTTTCTTCTTTATTTTTCAATATAGAAATTTGAAATTAGGGTACAAGATATTTGACACAATTTTTTTGACAACGAAACAAAAGTGCATAACAACTTTATTAAAATAAAATCGAGTTTAAAATACTGAAAAAAATAGAAATTGTCATCGTGTCGTTTTCAACTTCAATCTGTAGCTTTAAATCCATTTATGGGCAATTTTTAATATGAAATTTATGTTATTATGCTAAATTAACATTCTATCATGTAAAAAATGTAGTGTCATTTAAAAGAAGCGAATTTTATGCTGTATGTTTTTTATAAAATACTTATTTAAGAAAACCTGAAATATTAAATAAATAAACAAAACAGTAATTATTCTAGGTGAAAAATGTTTAAAGCTACCTTTTGCCTAATTACTGTGGGTATTTACCAAGTTTTATAAACTTAAATATTATTATCACGACCACTAAGTATTTATATAAAATTCCATTTTTCCAGATAATTTGTTTCTGATTCGATTTTGTTTTTGAAAAAACTATTGTAAAGATAATTCAAACCTCTATCAGATCAGATTGAAAGTGCGCAGGGTGCTATTTAAAATCCGATTAAACCGGAAGCGTTTCATTGGGTTTTATCTATTCCAGAAAATCTATTTTTTCCGTCTTCAATTCTTTGCGACTTCCTGCCATGTATGTCTTCTTTTTAAGCGGTGCTCGGGGAATCTACAAAATATCACAATTAACCAGTATGTTACTGGTAAATAAACGTCTACGCCTGTGACTTTTACGTCAGAGGATCAGTTAAAGGTTACTTTTTTTAAATAAACAACACAAATAAGTATAAAAACTTGAAGTTAAATATTTCGCCGACGTTTCGGAAATCTATTCTGTTTCCTTCTTCAAGGCTTTTTTTGAAAAATCTCTTTTGCTGTGTATGATAAATACACAGCTCTAAGAATGTTTGTTATATTCAATATCCATAGATACTTACTATTTACATAGAACTGTTGATATGGTTAACAGCTTTTTTAGTTTTTATACAATGTTAATTTTGTGAAGTTCTTCTTTTAACATTGACAACCAAGTTGTACAGACATCTACGGAACAATTCGATACGCATCTATCCTCAATCAATAATATTATCGCGGATTCTTTAACTTTTCTTTTTTTTGCTATCTGCCTCTTTTGTTAAAATTTTTGCCAAGTCCCAGTTTATTCTGTGTCCATTCTCCCAAGAATGTTCGCAGATCTTGAACCTCTAAATTTCATTATTTCTTATATGATTTTGATGTTCGCCCAATCTTACAATAAAAGGTCTGGATGACTCACCCACGTATTGTTTGTTGCGGTTTTTTGAATTTTGCTCGTGGTTCTTCGGTTTTTCAAGTTTTTGTCGTACCCTATTGTTATTTTCAATATTTATGAAGGTTTTAACTGATCCTTTGACGTAAAAGTCACAGGTGTAGAGGTTATTTACCAGTGACATACTGGTTAATTGTGATATTTTGTAGATTCCCCGAGCACGGCTTAAAAAGAAAACATACATGTGGCAGGAACTCCCAAAGAATTGAAGAAGGAAAAAAATTAAGATAACGCCACAAGTAACATTTAGTTAGACAAATGTATTTTTATACCAAATATCCCGTTAATTTGAAATCACGCGACCATCCGTTATAGTAGATAAGATTATGAAAAAGTCATTGCAGTATTTCCGATATATCCATTTAGCCCAGCTCCCAGGGAAAAACCGCTGCCTAAGGAATCACTACTTCCACATCCAGATTCTTCATCCAAGTCACTTTAAAGGAAACATCTTGACTATATTTGCACTCTAGCATGTGGAAATGATTGGTCATAGAATTTTAATATTATTTGGGGAAGATGTCATAGAAAAGTTTGAGGAGTTGGTTTCTACCATGTACGTTAAAAATTAAATTTCTAGTTCACCCTACTTATTTTCTACTATACACAACTTACCACCTCCCACCCCTTCAATGGAGTCATCTCTATCAGATGTCACTACAATGCATACGTGTACTAATTTTCAAGTGAATATCTCAATTTGATGTTATCAATCCCATTAATAATGAAGCGGAGGTGGTGAAGTTTGAAAAATATTGGAAAGAAATCTGAGGCCTTGGTTTCTAGTATATACAAAGAATCCCAAATTTCTGTACTCTTATCAGCTTGATTTACTTATTTTCCCCTAGTCACTCCTATTAACCCCAACCCTTCTACGGAATGATCCCAAAATACAATCTAGTTTCAGATGTCGTTATAATACATACGTCTAGCAAATTACAAGTGAATATCTCAATTTTGTTTTATCAACCTCTTTAATAATGTAGTAAGGGTAGTGGAAGGGTTGAAAAATATTATTATAAAATCTGAGACCTTGGCTTTTAGTACATACACCGAATTTCATGTTTCTGTACTCTTACCAGCTCGCTTTACTTATTTTCCCTATTTACCCCTATTTAACCCCCACTCCTTCAACGCAATCATGTCAAAATATAATCTAGTTTCAGATATAGTTATAATACATAAATGTCCCAAATTTCAAGTGAAAATTTAAATTTAATTTTATCAACTCTTAATAAGGGAGTGGGGGTGGTAGGGAGATGGAAAATACTAATAAAAAAACCTGAGACCCTCGCTTCTAGTATATACACCAAATCCCAAATTTCTGTACTTTTACCAGCTCGCTTTATATATTTTCCCCTATATACTCCTATTTAACCCCCAACCCTTCAACGGAATCATCTTAAAATATAATCTAGTTCAAGATGTCGTTATAATACGTACGCGTACTAAATTTCATGTGAATATCTCAATTTCATTTTATGAACCCCTTGAATAATGGAGTAAGGGTGTGGGGTGATGAAATATATTATTAAAAAATCTGAGGCCTTGGCTTCTAGTACATACACCAAATTTCAAGTTTCTGTACTCATACCAGCTTGTTTTACTCATACCAGCTTGTTTTCTGTACTCTTATCAGCTTGATTTACTTATTTTCCCCTAGTCACTCCTATTAACCCCAACCCTTCTACGGAATGATCCCAAAATACAATCTAGTTTCAGATGTCGTTATAATACATACGTCTAGCAAATTACAAGTGAATATCTCAATTTTGTTTTATCAACCCCTTTAATAATGTAATAAGGGTAGTGGAAGGGTTGAAAAATATTATTATAAAATCTGAGACCTTGGCTTTTAGTACATACACCGAATTTCATGTTTCTGTACTCTTACCAGCTCGCTTTACTTATTTTCCCTATTTACCCCTATTTAACCCCCACTCCTTCAACGCAATCATGTCAAAATATAATCTAGTTTCAGATATAGTTATAATACATAAATGTCCCAAATTTCAAGTGAAAATTTAAATTTAATTTTATCAACTCTTAATAAGGGAGTGGGGGTGGTAGGGAGATGGAAAATACTAATAAAAAAACCTGAGACCCTCGCTTCTAGTATATACACCAAATCCCAAATTTCTGTACTTTTACCAGCTCGCTTTATTTATTTTCCCCTATATACCCCTATTTAACCCCCAACCCTTCAACGGAATCATCTCAAAATATAATCTAGTTCAAGATGTCGTTATAATACGTACGCGTACTAAATTTCATGTGAATATCTCAATTTTATTTTATGAACCCCTCGAATAATGGAGTAAGGGTGTGGGGTGATGAAATATATTATTAAAAAATCTGAGGCCTTGGCTTCTAGTACATACACCAAATTTCAAGTTTCTGTACTCATACCAGCTTGTTTTACTTATTTCCCCCTATTTACCCCTAAATAACCCCAAACCCTTCAACGGAATCATCTCAAAGTATAATCTAGTTCCAGATGTCGTTATAATTCATACGTGTACCAAATTTCAAATCAATATCTCAATTTTATTTTATCGACCCTTTTAATAATGAAGTAGGGGTGGTAGGGGTTGCAAAATATTATAAATAATCTGAGACCTTGGCTTCTAGTACAAACACCGAATTTCAAGTTTCTGTAGTCTTACCAGCTTGCTTTACTTATTTTCCCCTATTTACCCCTATTTAACCCCCAACCCTTCAACGGAATCATCTCAAAATATAATCTAGTTCCAGATGTCGTATGCGTACTAAATTTCATGTGAATATCTCAATTTTATTTTATCAACCCTTTGAATAATGGAGGAGGGTTGGTGGGGGTTGAAAAATATTATAAACAATCTGAGACCTTGGCTTCTAGTACATACACCGAATTTCAAGTTTCTGTAGTCTTACCAGCTTGCTTTACTTATTTTCCCCTATTTACCCCTATTTAACCCCCAACTCTTCAACGGAATCATCTCAAAATATAATCTAGTTCCAGATGTCGTTATGATACATACGTGTACCAAATTTCAAATGAATATCTCAATTTTATTTTATCAACCCTTTTCATATTGGAGTAGGGGTGACGGGGTTGAAAAATATTACAAAAAAATCTGACGCTCTGGCTTCTAGTACATACACCGAATTTCAAGTTTCTGTAGTCTTACCAGCTTGCTTTACTTATTTTACCCTATTTACCCCTATTTAACCCCCAACCCTTCACCGGATATCCTCAAAAAACAATCCTGTTCCAGATCTCGTTATAATATATACGTGTACAAAATTTCAAGTCAATATCTTAAACCGTTCCGGAGAAAACGTGCGGACAAAAAAAAGTTACAGACAGACAGACAGACAGACAGACAGACCGACAGACCGACAGACAGAAATTTTTTTTTTCGCTCAAATTTAAAATCTCGACGTTTCATGACATTCCCAATTTCACGAATAAAAATTTTTGAAAATTTTTTTTGCGATTACTATACTTCCAATCCACTACGTGGATGTGGAAGTAAAATAGCGGCAAATGCTAAGAAAAAATTATACTTGTGAGAACTTAATTTTCTTTGTAAATTTTTAGGAGAACAAAAGTATTTAAAAAAGCTCTCGAGGTCGCCATGATCAGAACATAACTCAAAATGAAGTCAAACTTCAATGTTTCTTGGAAACAACTTTTTAAATACCGACGTAGAGATAAAATTGGAAGAGAAGAAATTTCCATAATAAAATTCTTTTACAAAAAACTTACGGCATCGTGAGCCAAAGTACAACGCTTATTTCTTGCATTTCGGCACAAAATCTCTCATAACTTTTAAAGGAATAATCGAATCGTAATAAAGAAAGGAATATTTCAAAGAGCAAATCTGAAGCTATCATTATACAAACTATTAGAATCTATAAAGGCTGTTCCTATATCCTTACTTAGATCGAACGCTTCACTAGATGGTCAGAAGCATTTCCTCTTTCAGATATCACGGCAGAAACTGTTGCGCGTACTTTGTTTCAAAATTATGTTTGTCGTTTTGGTGTACCGTTGGCTGTCACAACTGATCAGTGGGTCCAGTTTGAATCGAAATTATTCAATGAATTTACGAAATGTGTAAGTTTTTATAGGATCTGTATGACCACATACCACAGAGTAATGGTATGGTGGAGCGATTCTATAGAACCCTTAAAGATGCATTAACAGCTATAGGCCAGTAGAATTAGAAAAATAGCTGGATGAAATTCCTTACAAGTAACCACATGGTTTAGTCGATGCATTTATTGATAAGAAACGTACCAGTGAATTTCCTCCCACTTTAAAGTGGGGATACATTTTCTAATTAACGTTGTTTGTGCAAAACTCACGAAAAATCAGGCTTTATAAGCGTAGCTCTAAGCCGATTGGCAATAGCCATATTTGATGTTATACGTTTCGTAGATGATATTATTATAAAAACAGTTAATTTGCCGTCCGAATAATTTGAATCGGTTAAAAGACTGTCGAAAGAATCGAAAATTACAATAATTTTTAATTTCGTGAAACATTTTCGTATATCCCCTTGGTAGAAACACGTCTCATGTAACCCTGAAGCTATCATAAAATTTTCATAAAAAAATATTTATAACTTTTCGAGAAAATGCATTTGTTTATAAAACAGGTCTCAGATGTTCAATTCAATCTGACCCAGTTTCCGTCATCAAAAATGACTCATCCGGAGCTCATTTTTTTAGTTGTGACGTCTAGTTTACGAATGCATTGTTGGCATAACGATTTTTTAATATTTTCATAAACAAAGTCGTTAATATTACACCAAGTTTCCTATTTATATCCATAAAAAGATTATGAGGAATAACAGATAAATCTGCCCCAGTATCAATGAGAAATCGTAAATTGCTAGATTTGTCATAAATCAATAAATTCAACGCTTACTGTCAGATATGTTAACATCAGACGTCAAAATATCAGTAACTTTAATCAATTTTTAGTGATTTCTGATCATTAATCCTAAAATTTTTAGTAAAAGTACACCAAATTTCCCCACATCGCAGTCTTATCATTGTAAAGTTGATGCCAGTAATAAACCGTGTTGCAAGCAAGTGAGCTGCCACAATCTACTCCACTATCCAATCATGAAATATACTCGTTAATATTACAATATCCATTGGTTTTGCGATGTCCGCATATTACATTTCGTATTATGGTAATATGAAATGTTCAACTGTTCTAGGTAGAATATGGGTTTACGTTACATTTTTTATAATTTTCGTGAATTTTACTACTGTTCATAGGAATTTCATTTCAAAAGGTTTACAAATGATGAAAAATTAACTTCAACACAAGAAAACTGCAAATTAATGTTAAGTTATAACCATTTTTTCATTATAATTTACTTTCAACGGGAATATGCAATATAGTATGTATCTTAATATCGGGGATTTTTTACAAATAGTTCCTTTGAAATTCTTTGAATAATCTAAGCTAGTTAGAAAATAAGGGAAAATCAGCTGTCAAGTTAGACAAGACAGTGTCACTTGACAGCTACCAAATTGACATTTGACTTATATTCCAAAATGTTTTCACAAAATTTGTTGCTCTTAGATTTTTAGGCTCACTAAATTCGAACAAAATGTCAAATTGGACAAAAAATGTCAATGGAGAACTCAGCTAGGCTGTCAAATGGCGGTTGTTTTTTAACTTAAATAAAAAAAATTTTGATGTAAGGGTTTTTTGGCTCCCTAGAACCAAATTATCGTGTGAAGTTATTCAGTATATTATATAAAAAATTATTTAAAAAATTTGTTTGGCTTTTAACTTAATAATAATAATAAAAAGAAAAATGTTTTCTCAAAATTCGGGCCCCGACGATTTGTTGGAAATTTAGTAAGCTTTAATTTAAAAAAAAATTGTTCGTCCACGACTAGATTTTCGTTCTCTAGCCATTTTCGAGGGAAAAAAGTCAAATTGGGATCACTGTGCGATGCGGCACGACGCTCGCAGGGCACACACTTAGTTTTGTAATCATTATAGCGAATGTATAATCTACTTTATGATCCGATAGTTTCTTCAAAAGTTATTAAAATTTCAATGCTGATACGCAAGAAGAGAGCTAATTTTGATGTCCGTGCATTGGCTGACAACCTTGATTTTTATTCCACGAGGAACGGTTACATTTGCGAAATTTCTTGTAACTACATTTTACTTACATCTTTAATTTTACTCGCTGCGTTCTCTTTTTTAATTTTGGGTAGTTATTTCCAAATACATTTTTTCCTTCAGCTTTGACGCAATTTTTGTTTTATATTCTGATCCTGGGACACCGAGAACTTTTTTAATACTTTTGTTCTAGCGAAAAGTTTCACACAAGGATTACGAAATCTTAGCTCAAAGGCATGGAAAAGAGTATTTTCTAATAGACAGGTGTGGGGGCGGAAGATAAAGGAGGCCAAGGCTCAATTTGAGCTGTAGCGCCACCGGAGAGAAAGAGAAAGAGAGAGAGAGAGAGGGGAGAGAGAGCTCGCCCACTGGGGACCGGGCTAGTTGCTTTTGTGAAATCACTGAGAACAAATGAATTATGATTTTCTATTTTTCAGTTAAAACAACTGGTAGAAGGAAGCCACATTAATCACGTATTTATGGAATTTACTCCTAAAGCTCTTGAAGCATTTGAAATCAATAGAAAATGGGCAGAAGAACTTAAAAAACAATTAGAGCCCCATTACCTATTTTATTATAATGTTCATTATTGGGCCTTAAACGTATTTAGACTTATTTTCGTCTTGGTGTTAATTGCCCTAGGCGTGTATTATAGGCACAGGATAATTAGATTATTCTCATGGTTTACGAGAGAAAATATTGTTACTGTCATGCGAACAGTGAATCGCAGACTCATTCGAAGATTGAATCAAAGGCCGCCTACGGAAGATATAGAGATGGAGGAGCAATAATTTTTTCTGGAGTGAGCATAGTATTAGGGCAAAGAACGTCGACCCAAATAGAGAAGTAGTGAGTGGATGAAAATGTCCTTGAAAGTAGTGTCGGGAGTAGTTAATTAAAGATTAGAATATTCGAGGTATAATTTTGTTGTGTGAGGCAAGTGTATAATGCAAGGGTTATTAAGTTTAAGATGTTTGGTAAAAGTACATTAATAATTTGGTGGTTAGAAAGGCCGTAATGGGATAGGCAGATTTGGGCTGCCTCCGCTTGGATTTTGTTCACATTTGGGAGGTAAGTTTCTACCATTATAAGTAATTTTTCAAAATTCCAACTTACATTTTTTTACAGAGGTTGTAAAAATTATTATTAAAAAAATGTATTTTCTCAAAATTGACTAAAACAATTTTAATGGCTGAAATATTATGTTGTACAGGGAGTAAGGCAATTTAAAAAAATTAACAATAAATTCCTTTAATGTGAGCAGAGTAAAACCAAATCATTTTGTCATAATTTGTTTTAATACATTTTTTTCTGCAATATACTCATATCCAAAGTAATGTCATAATGATGTATGCTGTATTTCCGTCACTGCCCTCCTCTATTATGGAATTTATTTTGTTTTGTGTCAACAATTTCAGCAGGCATTATGATTTTAGAGAAGTACCCCTCACGTATAAGCATTGGTTGCTATGTAGGAGCACCAGTCAACTGTTTTTCGGCCATTTATTCAGGAATTCACAAGCATAGCCTTTAATTCATGCAACACCCACGCTGCTTGGTCTAGAATCAATGAAATATACATATATATAATTACGGACTAATCTATCTTGACTGTACCTAAAATATTTGCCTCTCTTTTACAAGTTACAAATTGTTAGGCCCATTATCGTTTATCGTATTGGCCAGGTACGAAATTGTTCGTGAGAGCTGGTAGGAACCTGTAAATAAGAATTTTAGGTTTTTGTAAATTGTTTACACAAAACAATATGAATTCCGTAATAGAATCCAAAGATTAACTTTGTAATATATTGGATTTGATTTTAATTTATTTTGTTTAACTCTAACTTAGTCTTATAATGGTAGAAACTTACCTTCCAAATGCGAGCCAAATCGAGGGGCAACACAACTATGCTTATCCTAGAGCCTATGCTCTTTAAATGCTGTTATCGCTATAACATAACAGATCATTAGAATTGGGTATTATTTCGTTGTTTTTGCTCATTCCTTGGTTAGTTATTAAATTAGATACCGGCACGTTTTTATTGAATGATATGAAAAGAATATATCATGTGTATTAGAACATTTTTTACTCTTTTTGTTTATTTCTAAAATTTAAAATCTCTTTCCACTGTGACTTCCGGAATTAATTATTTGAGATGCATATGGTGAAAGTGTATTAAAGTAACCTAAATTGATACAAATGACATCACGACTTTTTATCGTAATTGTTATTATCTTAATACAGCTCATAATTAATGAGACATTAATTAAATGCGCTTTATTCACTATAAAATATACTTCTCAAGCCAATTTTGTGAGCATTCCGAATTTTTTATTAAATAATTTTAATTGAATAGTTAACGGTGAAATAATTCGTATTTATTATCGCAAAAACATTGTTCATATTGTATAGTTAATGAATCTTCTATATAATAAATCAACATTTGCTTTTAATTACTTTTTTATTGAAAAACGTATTTTCACACAAATTAAAGATTACATTTGCTCTTAAGTTAAGTTAAAAATGATTCTAAATTTACGCATTACAACAATGAAACAAATTTGTTACTAAATTTTTTTTTTACATTATTTGCCATATTTTCTAAATATAATAATTATTTCATGTTTATTATTAAACGATTTTCTTAGATGTCATATTTTTAGATTATACCTATACAAGATATTAACATTATACCAAGTTTATCAAGAATGTTAACTTGAACCAAAATGTAAATAAAATAGTACTTATCGTTACATTAAAACGCACCATCGCCAAAGCCATGAAAAACAGTTAAGGAATCGTTTTTACAAGAGTATTTCACTTACTTTACTACTTACTTACTGCTTACTTTATTTCACTTACTTTAATATGCTGATTTTTAGGTAATCCAGGATATAATCGTTTGAGAATGATCTATACACTTTATGTATAGATCATTCTCAAATGATTATATCCTGAATTACCTAAAAAGTAGTAACGGTACCAATACTCCGATTGTTCGATTCATTAAAACTTTAAATAAACAATGAATGTGAATAAAAATGTGAGATACATTATGGATTTCCTGCAACTTCAAGATTATACTATCTCAAATTGATATTTTAATAAATACACGTTGGTAACTTAATTAATAACGAACCAGAAACTGAAACAAATAGAAAAAACCTTCAAATCAAACTGTACTCCAACAACTTAAACGGTGGTACCTATGAGTTTTATTGTGATTATAATTATTAAATTCTTAAAGCACATTTGTTGATTTACCTCATCTTTTATATATATCTCCCATATTTTGAGCCTAATGAGATACAGTATTTCAAAGTTTCAACCATTCACTAATCGGTATTTGAGGTTCCTTGGTGTGAAAAGTGGAACTATGCAAAATGTAAAAGTTAATGATTTTAACATATCGATTTAGCAGTTTTTAATTTGTTTATTTCCGTTCAATTGTATGTCCTTGTATTATATTTTATATGTTTTTAAACTTTTGTTTTCGCCAAAGTAAGTCATAATTTATACAAAAGCTTGATCATGTTGAAAGGCCAAATAAAATTACCCACTAAGAATAGAGAAGACGAAGAACTTTAAAATTTTGAATTATTGAAAACCTCTGCCAGTTTTAAATAATTTGATATTGCGAAAATCTATTGAGTTTTTCTTATTGTTGGCTTAATATAAAACAGGTATCTTGTATAATGTACTCAGTGCCATAATAATAATAATTTGTCAGATGAAACGTGGGCCTTGGTGCATACGTACTAACATTATACAACTACACATAAAAATATTTCGTTATGTAATAGCGAGCAAAGCATTATATTTCGATGCATTTTGATACACTGAATTCGAATTCGTAGTTCAATTTTCCATGTCGTAAAAATACCTCATAAATTAAAAAAAGGTAAAAAGCCGATTCTAATACGGCTTTCATAACAAAAAGTGACATAGCTATTTAAAAAGTTCCTCTTAGCAGACGTGAGTGTGTTTTGGTACGTATTTTGACCTGCTGTATTAAAACCTGAAGTTAGTAATCACGTCCAAGAATTTCTCAACGCTTTGGCAGCAGTGATTAGTGATCAATGCAAAATTGTTAACCTCAACATAATTATACGCATTTCCATCATTATTATTTGCTATCTTTGTTCCTTAAATTTAAGTAGATTATCAGAAAAAAACTAGCACATGGTATCTGATGTCTAAACTAACAAAAAAGAAAGAGAAAGTTCAAGAGAGAAGAGTTTATATCTTGAACTTGTGAATTTTTTATATTTTCCAGCGTTGATCCAAACCCGCTATAATGTCCAGATATTCTCAGGCCCCCAATAAAGGAAGCTATGTATGTATACAATTAACACTAAAAATCGATGAATGTGCTACAGAAGGCTGGACTTTTGTGTCATTTATGAATAACTAAAGGATTCAGTGTAAAATGTAACTCAGCAGATATTCTCCATTCAATTTGCTAACTGCTTCATGGTTCGGCGCCAACTGATGGCGTATTAGTGAGCTTGCACATGTATGCTACTAGGCGTAAAGACTACTTACCCATTTAATGGATTTCTTACTGGATATTTAAAAAAATATCAAGTAAAAAGTCTCCTAAGTAAGTATTCTTTACGCTGAATAGTACGCACATGCTACTTTACTAATACGCCACCAATTTGCACTGTACCACGAGGCAGTTAACGAATAGCTCGTTTCTCCTTAACAGGGGGAGTATTATTGGTAAAACTTGATGTACCTATAAATCAATTTTTGTTCCCAAGCATGAACGCTCTTATTCTCAATGTATCTCCCTTGGTTGCTGTTACTTTTTAAGCTTCCAGAAAAAATCAACCCTATGGGTCTGCCATACCGTACCGCCGCGCCGTTAATATCGGCTTTCCATCTCCTTGATGTTTTGAAGAAACCTTCTCCCTGTTGTTCATATATACGATTTTCAAGGAAATAGTCCGGCTGGGAACCCCAGCATTTTTCTACTTGTAACCTGAAACAGCACGGATATTTATCTACCCCAAGCATGCTAACGATGGGTTTGCTCCTCAGAAGTATATGAGTTTGTGATCTATCTTTAGTAGTAGATATTCGGAAAACTTCTCTCGCAAATATTTGAAGCATCCGTGCCCTCTGTTCAGCGCATTCGCGAACTGCTTTATTCACCCAAGTTCGATAAGAGTGGGAGGAAACCCTTTCAATCCATTTTCAGTTGTCTAGATATCGGATATTACTATTCAGGATTTTTTATGTTCGCAGGGGTATTGTGATAGGTCCAGTTTATAAAGAAATAGGCAAGAAAATGGTGAGAGAATTGGAATGCTTAATGCATTTGAAGTTGCACTTTTTAGATTCTCATCTGGACATCTTTCTATAAAATTTAAGGGACTATAACGAAGAACGGTGAGACAGATTTTAATGAAGATATCAAAGACATCGATAATTAACAAGAGTGGTGGCTGATTTTTGCTGCTTAATAGAGAAGGGGGAGAAACGGAGAAAATTGCCCTTGCAAAAGTTTTTTTAGGGTAAACGCGTCCCTTATCATAAGCAAAACAGTGTATTTGTTGAGCATTAATACATTAATACATTAATTATCGCTGCCAGAGCCAAGTTTCCGAGTTTTTCGCTACTTTTTGCGGTAAAAAAATGTTGACATTATTTATTATCCGCTGTATTCGGTTCGAATACAGCGGATCAGAATATGTACTAAAACACACTCATTTCTATATAAAGAACTATTCAGGTAGTTACGTTACTTTCACTTATGAAAATCGTATTTCAGTCAAAGATAATTGACTTGTTTTTTAATTTACGAGATATTCTGACATAGACCTGATGAATGTGGTGCTCTATTCATTAGTACATGAAAAATAATTTTGGGTGTGGCTTTGTTGTTAGTCATTTTATCATAGAAATGACTATAAATTACTCTAAAAGATCTACTGAAGAATAGACCAAAAGGTTTTTTTTTTATGAAATAGTAAATTTTCTGGATCGTCGTAGTTTTTATCGCGTACAAAATATAGATGGAGGCTTTTGTAAATAGTGACTTATTGAGGTAAATTCATGTACACTTATACATGTAAATGTAACAGAACTCTGTCATTCGGTAAAGCAGCACCCAGATTAAAAGAGAACAGTGAAATATTTAACTTCATATATCATTTCCATATCTCTGATACTAATGACATATGTCACAGCCAATGTATCAGATTTCTTAATAAAAAACCGAATATTCTGGAGAAAGAAACATGTATATCAGTTACTGAAAGAATAAAATCTCACTATATTTTTACGTTTTTGGTCATATGATTGCTATATTAAAAGTATTTTATTAAGAGTAGTTTCAAGTATTGAACCCATTTTCATTATACATTTTGTAATTAATAAGTACGTTGCTGATGTTCCTACATTTCACAATATCTTTGAATTGTGAAACACTGGATTTAAGTTAATGTACAATTCAATAAGAAACGAAATTGCAAAATAGAGGAACTTTTGAGGTTTAGTTATTAATATACACTTACAAAATGTACGAAGAAAAACTTCACTGGGTGTATGAAGGATTGCTCGATTTTCAATGTATTTAACTAGGATCTAGATTTAGGGTAGCACACTTCTAAAACTGATGTTATTAGCAGTTGTTCTTACTTTTTATTAATACTAATAAAGCTTTATATAATATTAAAATTATTTTTGTTTATATATTTTAAAAACACTTTGCAGCAATTGATGTAATTTGGTGCTAACCAGAAACAAAAATTATATTTTTGGTGTTATACATATAATTTTAAAGTTTCTCTCGTCAAAGATTGCACGAGCCATTTGTTTCCTATGAATTAAATGGGCAGTGCCTCTCTATCTGATCATACTGTATAATTTATTAAATATGTATTTGATATGAGAATTTGATCTATATTTTGTGTTAGCATAATGTATCTATTAAAACTTTGAAATTATATAACGTTCGCAATAAAAATATTTCGTGGAAGATCAAGAGTGTTAAGCGAGTTTAAAATATTGAGAAAAACTTATTGTAATTCATTCCCAATATTTTCTATTCTCGATATTAATGCCACTTCTGAGAGTATTTTTACTTTTGTTTATGTGTAGATCTGTAAATGTACTAGTAAGATATGTATGTATTATTAGAACTTTAGACGATTATTATTTTCTATTGCACTTTTCAGTTAGCTTTTATTATTAATAGCATTTAAATATATAGGATATACTTAAAATATCTCCGTCCAAGTTATATCATCAGTTTTGAAAATTGTGAGTTGATATGAATATATAAGCGCAATAAAAAATACTAAATTGGAAAATTAGACAAGGTGCACTGTACAGAGACAATAGTTTCTTGTTGTGATGCATAGCAAATACAACAAAATAATGGTATTGCTGTTCTGAGAAAAACGAATTTCATCATTTCGGTTGAAAAATTGCATGTGTTAATTTTAAATAATAATTTCTTGTAACTGTACTTTTATACTCTGATACAAATAAATTATTGTAAAATTATTGTTTTTTTCATTACATTGCGTTGTGTAACTCATCAGGCAGTGTTCACTAATTAAAATCTAAAACAAAATCACTAACCAAATCGATATATAAGATGTTCTGTATCGTTATGTACAAACTACGACAACATAAACTAAATTCAAATATAGGACTAACAGTCAGTTTCACAGTCGTTGGTTATCCATTTGGTTGAATAACCAAAACTAAATAGTTAACTCTCAATTAATTCATATATGCGTTTTATATAATACAACCAAGATCTTGCATAAAATCAGACATTGTGAAACAGGTTTTTGTAACAAGCTATTGATCAAATCCTAACTATTAGTTAAAGAAAGATTGTAAAATTGGCTGCAAAAAATGCAAAAAAATACAAGGCAGGTAGGTTCATTTTTATTGTTTTGAAGTAAGATTATGAAATTAAGAATGAAAAGGGTTCAAATAGTCGACGAAAATTTATATTCTTTCCTATGTAAGATTCGTTTAAAAGAATGTTTGTCTAGTAACATAATCGACCCTTTAATCAAGATTGAAGATATTTCTCTACAACCGAAATTTTAAATCTACCATTTGCCAAATTTGTGGAAAACTTCGTAAAAAGGAGGATAAAAATGTGCGCGACCTCTGCCATTTCACGAGTGGGTATCGTGGTTCACCGCTTGCAATTTAAATTACACTAATATTTCTTTGTGATGGGTGTTCCATAATGGAAAAAATTCAAATAGATACTAAAAATTTGTTGCTTTTAGGAAAATGAGTATCTCCATACATCTATATAGATTCTTCAGACAAAGAATCATACTTCGAGACATATTTTACAATGAACTAAATGTAAATGATGGACGTAATGTAAGTGATTCTAATACATATTTTTTTAATTTCCTCCAAAAGTGCCTTAATATGTATCAGTTATGTTCTACATGTTACTATTAGGCCAAGCAAATGGGTAGGTTAAATCGCAAAATGTGTCCGGAGGGAGATCTCTACGGGAAAAGTTGTATTGAGCTGAGATGTAAAAAAAAGCCTAATATACTACTAGCCCCACCCTTTCCTTAAGGGCAGAAAAAGGATGAAATAGTTTATTTTTGCGTATAAATCGATAACGATGGGAGATATGGAAAAAGGTTTCAGATAAAAATTGTAGAGCTTAAAATTCTGCTTAAAAAAGGCCATATGCATTTACACCGTATTTCTGCTGGTTTGGCTGTAAAACCTGTATGACACTTAGGGGCTGAATGGATTGTTAAAAAAAATCGTAAAAAATCTAAAAGTTGATATTTTTCATTATTTCTTTTTTGAATCTCCTTAGAAAAATCCTCAACTATCTTTACAGGGATAAAGTATCTTTGTCAACTTGTTTATATAAAAGTTATGAACATCTGAATTTTTAAATTGACGATTATTCAGGGTTTAACGTAGCGAAAAATATTTTTTTAAGCAACACTGTCTTCTTCGTGAAATTTCCTTACAAAAAGACCTTTACCGTTTTTTTTATCTCACATACCAACGTTGATATCTAAATAAAATTACTATAATTCCTACAATTTTTATTTCACTCGACGCCACTGGAATATAGTCTAAGAGCTACTGGCCTAGACAACATCCCCATTTTCAAAAGGCTGGAAATATGCCAAGATGTTAGTTTAAGGCTTCCCAAAGACGGAATGGCCGGTGTGGCGAAAGGATATCGATGGGGTGAACAGTGAGCACTCTTGAATTTTTGAAAGTGGTTGCTGTTTAAGTTGATATTTATTTTTTACTTCTACAAAGTTGCATTTTCAGATATCAAATAGGGAGCTAGCGTGCAATCACCTAATATATTTGTAAAAGCTAGAGACATTATTAATCCTGTTCCTTAGAGCTGGCACACAAAAAAGTAATAAGAGAAATTTTTTTGCTGGTGGGAACTTCACTAGATGACTCTTGAAAGTGGACATGCTTTTCATGGTTGGTGGAAGTTTTTGTATAGAGCTGATATTTTTTATCGATTACTTGTCCCACAATGAGTACAAAAATATGATTGAGATGCATATCGGTTGGTGGGTTTCCAGAAGCAGAAACTGTTAACCTGCGAGATATTTCACTGTGGAAGACAGATTTGTAACAAGCTGATTTTTTCTTTATCGATTAATTACCACTCGGTAATTATGAAAATACGATTAGCATACATATCGGTTGGTGCCTTTCTAGAGGCAAAAACTGTTAATCTGCATGACAGATTTGTAACAAGCTGTTTTTTTTTAATTAATTCATTTATATTCAACAAGTAGAAAAATAATGGTCTCGAATATAGTGATATAATACGCCTCTGAAGTCGTGAACAAATTCATTAACTTAGACATGAATTATGTCTACTTTTTATAGTTTTTAAACGTTAATCGCATAAATGCGATGATTTTAGAATGATAAATATCAGCCAAAATGTTCAAAATTAATTTTAAAAAGTTCAAGACAAATTTAAAAAAGTATACCTGTACAGGATTCGAACCGAGAAATCCTCTGTGAAAGTCGTCGCTTAACGCGATGTGCTATGGCCGGAATGAATTTGAACTTTCCAATAGTCTCGTCGGAAAATGCAAAACATGAAATTTTTAAATAGACGTAACTAAATAAATACACCAGCAGGAAGGTCCCCGAATGTCGATATCGACTGATCGAAATTGGCATTTTCACGGCATCATGAATTACATGGGCGACATCGAAAATTCGAGCCGACAGAAGTGAACGAAAAAAAGCATTATTTGACATTTTGCGAAATTGATTTGTTTTTTGTTTCATTAACCTCACTGTACGTTAATAACCGGAAAACTCGGAAGAATAGATAGATTTTAGGTCACTTAGTAACGTATAATGTTTTACAACGTTGCTCGGTAGAGAACATTCACATCTATTTATACATTTAATATATCTTAATACTTGCATTTAAAATATATGACTCCTATCTCTGTTTAATACAATTTTCAGATATTTTTAATTGTGTTCGTAATCTCTAATGAAATAATTGCGTAAAAATCAATCCTTGGCAACGTTGGTATTTTTGTCAAGGTGTGAACATAATTTGACTTTTTGATATTTAAACTAAATTTTTCAAATTAAACGAAAAGTAGGATTATATGTTTACATTGTTTAGGTAACGTCAAGAAAGTAATAAAGGCTTGGAAAACTCAAAACGTCAAAAATATACCAGAACACCTTATTTTCGAGCTAATGCGTATGCTCAGTGTACCATTTTACGCTTTACGTATTAGCAAATTTAAGTCGCCTAAAATCTCCCTAATATCCTAAATATAGCGTAAGCGTAGCAAGGCGTAATTCTGTCCAGATTCCGACGATACAGGGTAGGTGATGTTTTGAAAATGAGATAATGCAAGATAAGAACTGTGTTAAGTGGCCTGGATATTTATTCAGAAATAGGCTTGTGAAAAAAACGCTAGCATTTTCATTCAAAATTTATTGAAAAATATATTTTTTTAACTATAAAAATTCACATTGAAAGCACGAATAAGATGAAATTCATACTTTAATTATATAAGCGGAAATGTTTTGAATGAGAAAAGTTTACAAAAAAATCTTACAATGTGGAATATGTTTTAATTACAGTAATTGATTATATATTTAGAGATCATCTTAGAAACAAATGTATGAGTATCTTGGAATGAGAAAGAATTCTATAAAATAGAATTGCACAAAGTTTATTACCTGGAGACCTGAAATGGTGAACTTAAAGCAGATCTAATAATCTTTAAAAAATGTTTTTTTTTTCTGCCTTCGTTTAGGCACCACTATTTTTGTCTGTCAATACAGTTACACTCCTAATACAATTGTGCGTACATTTTTAAACAAATTTTGAGCTCAGTTGAAGGGTTATAGCTTAAGAACCAGTGTGCAAAATTGACTTATTTTGAATACCTGCTAACAATTGTGGTATACTGAGGAATATAGTAGTATAAACCAATCACCGTAGGCTGGGTCATAAGTCCCCAAAATGGTTTGAGTTTGGGCCCGGGGCCATGGAATAATAAATATTTTTTAACGAAATGAATACCTGCTAGGAACTGCGGTATACGATAGTCTGTACAATTATGAGTTGATGAAAAAAGTTACAATTTTTTGCTGGTAAAGTAAAAATCGCGTCAAATTTAAAAATTGGCCCTGATCCAACCGAATGAACACCACTTCTACTTTGCGGCAAAACCTTTGTTATAAGTATTTGAGACCATGTACAAAAAGTTACAATTTTCCTATTGTATAAAAAAGTTTCAAGGCCATTTTAGACTCAGAATCTAGGAAAAATTTGAAATTTCACAAAGCACCTAGAAGATGGAACGTTAAGAATGGCATAGACCTTCGGGCATAAGAAATGACATACATAAAAGTTACACCTTTCTGCCCCCCACTCGCATCTAGGTGGTCCTTAAATACGGGTCAAAAAATGATTTTTATTTGTCAACACATTCAGCAAGTCAGAAAGGCAAAAATCGGTGTGTTGAATGTGTTGAAAAAAAAAATAGTCATTTTTGGACCCGCATTTAGGGGCTCCCTTCAGGCGAGTGGGGGAGCAGAAAGGTGTAACTTGCCGAGTAACAATTTAAATGCTTTTCAGATTTATTTAGGTTTTATCAGTGTTTTGTAATGGCCACCTTATAAACCACTGATTCATGCTAGATTTATTAAATGCCAATTGCACTTAAAGATAGTTTTGTCTTATAGAAAGTTTTAAAGAGGCCTTCAAAAACTTACATTAGAACTAAATGATCATTTAGTCTCTATTGGCTTATGATTGACTTATCAAGGTATTTGCCAAGCCTTCAATAAAACTTTATAGCTGTTAAGTTCAAGTTAGGAGGATCAAGTTTTATAGAAATTAAGGAAATGTTGTGATTTTATCATTGCTTCATGAAATTAATTTGAGGTGGTTGTTAATGCTGGGCTAAAAATCTAATATGCTTTGAAATCAGTAAGTTTCAGGTCGAACCTTCATAAAACTAATTGCTTGCCAGAGTTTTAATGAAGCAAACAAACATCTGTATTAAATCAGGCGTAAAGTAATTGGTAATGTAATAGGTATTTTAAGAAAAACATGTTTGAAGAAGAATTATGTACAGCTTATAGAGTTTATACATTCATATTTTACTTTTGGTATTTTGGCCAATTATTGTTAATTAACAAATGGCTAATATTTGAACTGTATCATTTTGAAACATATTTACTTCATACGAAACGTCCAAAAAACATTTTAAACTTATAAAAACTGTTTTTTTCAAGCATTTACATTTTATTGTTCTAAATTATCCTGAATAGCTTTTTTAAAATGTATATATCGAGATTGCTTCTTGTTTTGTTGCACTGTGCTCAATTGTTTCCAGCTTACTTAAGTTAATAGTTAGTAGTTAACGTATGTATTTAGGGGAATTCTTCTCTTTATAAAATTTTATTTTTCTTGGCTAATGTCAAATATTTGTTCTGTTCAGAGACAACTCTGTTTTAGCCCGGGAGGCAGCGACAGATTTTCTTATAAAGCTAGATTTTTTTCCAAAGTGAGTTTAGATAGTATCTACAATGAATGTGCAATTCTACCAAACTCTTAGTGGTGCATAAATGAGTAAAGAATTAAACAACATGTTGCAAAAAAATAAATAGACTTAAATATCGTTTTTCGAATTGTCAAAAAATGACGATTCTCCTTCCCTTCTGCCGGCCCCAATTTTCGATTGTCACCTCGCGATTCGTGTTGTATGGTCATTGCCTACCTTTTCCTCGCCATCGAGACATAGAGCGGGTCTCCAATAGTCTTCAGTTCTTATGTTTGAAAAATTGACTTGCTGTCATGCTAATCAGTGACTATTTTTAAGTGGTTTCCCGAGTTCGAATCCCGCCCGGGGATACTTTTTTTTTTCGCTTTCAATTTTTTGGCGGATATTTTTGATTCTATAATTGCTATTCGCTCCGTTCTATTGCATTTCTCGGAGAAGTTTTGCATTTTCCGCCGTGAAATATTAATCTGCACTTTTTAGATTAAGAATCACATTCTACCTCCGCTATAGGGTTACATCTTTGGTAGATGTTGCAAAAACGGCAATACGTAGTCAAATCACGACAATTGTATTCCTCATTAGTATTAATGCACATACAGTATTTTTATAGATCTGTTGATAAGCTTTTATTTACTCCATTACATTATATGTTTCGCTAAGGAAATTTCTGATTTCTAATCGAGATTAAGTGCAGATTAATATTCCTTGGCGGAAAATGCAAAACTTTTCCGAGAAATGCAATAGATCGGAGTGAATAGCAATTATAGAATCAAAAATATCTGCAAAAAAATTGAAAACGAAAAAAAACAAAAAATTATCTCCGGGAAGGATTCGAACTCGGGAAACCATTTAAAAATAGTCGCCGATTAGCACGACCGCAAGTCAATTTTTCAAACGTAAGAACTGAATAAATACGGCGAACGGAGATCCGTTCTATGTCTTCATAGCGAGAAGGTCGGCAATGACCGTACAACGTGAGTCGCGAGGTGAAAATCGCAAATTGAGGCCGGCAGAAGCGAAGGCGAATCGTCATTATTTGACAATTTGTGACAATTCGAAAAACGAAATTTTCGTCCATGTATTTTTTTACATGCTTAACTTTTCACTCATTTATGCACCA
This sequence comes from Stenurella melanura, assembly GCA_963583905.1. Lineage (NCBI taxonomy): Eukaryota > Metazoa > Arthropoda > Insecta > Coleoptera > Cerambycidae > Stenurella > Stenurella melanura. The sequence continues at coordinate 46,908,521 of OY757317.1, forward strand.
CTAAGAGTTTGGTAGAATTGCACCTTCATTATAGATACTATCTAAACTCTCTTTGGAAAAAATTAGTTTTATAGAAATGCTTTCAGAGAAACTGTCGCGTTGCCTCCCGGGCTATTTCTATGTGTATGTGTGTGTGTGTATTTATTGCTATTTATGGTTTTACAATATGCTAAAAGTTAACTATCTCGAGTTCATATAGACGAAAATTTACTTTATTTTAAATTAAAGTTGTCGCAATTCTCTTTCTTTTCTGATAAAAATTTTTCAAAATGGCCGAAACAATTTGTAGTTTTCAACAAAAGGTATATTTTCTGAAAGTTTGAAGCCGATCGTAATTCTTGACGTCCCTTGGCGTTAAAATGAAAAAAAGCTTTTTAGCCGGTTTATTTCATTTTGCATGATAGATACATACTCAAATGACCCAAAACTAACGCAGATTTCTTGAAATTTTAATTGAGAAGATTTTGATTTTTTGTTTGTTTCGATCGGACCCCTAGAACGGGAGATATTCACCTCTTTTACCTAAATAAACGCTGTTCAAAAATCAAAATTGTTTATAAAAAAACGCTATAGGCTTTGGAAGTCCAAAACTTAGATATATACTCGTGATGATGATATAATTTTTGTGTTACAAAACTATACACGTCAATGTCCTTTTTCACTCCAGTAAGTCACTATTGGATTATTACATTTTCCAATAAAAAAACAAATGTATGTAGGAATAGTACATGTAGGTATATGGAGGTCGGAACATAAAGAGATTTCCGATGAAATCGGTATAAGCTCTACCATTTCTACAATTTTTAAGATAAGAACCTAGAACTTTCACATATTACTCTTGAAGTAATGTATAAGAAATCATTATAATTAGGTATGCTAAATATATACTTTTTTAAAGTTATTAACGTTTATCTTACCCCTAATTTCACGAATTTTGGAACAAAATAACTTTTTATTCTCTTAAAATTAAAAGGGTTAATTTCATTTCTAAGGTAAATTTCTTTGAAATATCGTAAAGTACACACTACAAGCTTTAAAAATCGCCTATAGAAATACAATAACGTAATTGAAACCAGAGTAATAGATGGTTAAAGTTAGTTATACATATCAAATTTTATCATTTTCTCAAAATTTTGAAATTTTGGAAGTGTACATCTTCAAAAATAAATTTTTGGGATTTTTTTCACTCACCGGATCTTTTTATACATTACTTCAAGAGTAATATGAGATAGTTCCAGGTTCTTTCTTATCTTAAACAGTGTAGAAATGGTATAGTTTCTAAGTACAGATTTCATGGGAAATCTCTTTATGTTCCGATTTCATATACGTACTATTCCTACATACATTCTTTTTTTTAATTGTAAGTATAATATGTTCTTTTTTTATGTAGATCTTGTTGAGCTCAATTAGTTCCAAAGTTACAACAAATTTGGTGTAGCGCGCCCGAGACAGCGTTCGCTTCGCGCGCCTTACGCATCGCCACGTTCCATTTTCGTGCAATCTGAAGCCTACATTTTTCATTGTAAAAAATAACTTCATATACATTTTTTATGTAAAATTTCCCGTACTTCAAACAGCGCTATTAGTTTTTTTAAGAAAAAAATATTTTAATAGATATTTGACAAAAACTGGTATTTGGCAACTATTTTGTTCAATAACAAATGACACTCTATTGTTGGTAACTTTTGATGAAAAGTTACCGCTTCTCGGAATTATTAAGTAATGCATATTTTCAGCCTCATTGACTACTAGGTATAATATGTCAATATGTCGAGTTTTTGAAAAATCCTGGTTTCATTTTTGATTGTTTGAGATATTGAATTTATTTTATAATATATGAAGGGGTTGGAGCTGAAAGCACCTAAGTAACAAAAAGTTAATTTTGAGTAACAAGCCTTTAAAGTTGTTTTAATTTTAAAAATTATTCTGCATTCTTATCTTATATTTGAAAATGTAATGCATTTTGGATTAGTATTAAAAAAATTAGAGAAAAAAAATTAAACAAATATTTTTGTTTTTTCTATACTTTTGAACAAAAAAATGCACTTGGGTTGTTTTAGCACTAAACATTTTTATTAATAATAATAATGCATGAATACTGTAATAAACATAAAACTGAAAGGTTTATTCATAATCTGATTCTAAGATTATATCAGAGTCTGATTCCTCCTCATTTGATAGAATTTCCAGTGGTTTAGATTTTGTAACTATTTTTCCTGTTCCTTTTTTTGTCTCGTGCCCTTGTAATGCCTTCTTTGATGTACTAGGTGCAGCCTTCTTTGATGTACTAGGTGCAGCCTGTTTTTCTTTTTTAGGTAATGACTTTGTGTTTTCCTTGTTTTCGTGTGCAATGTTTATATAAAAATCCTGATATATAGGAGGAATAAATTCAAGTAATCGTTGCAGATTTTGCCACTTTAAAAATTTAATTTTGATTCCTTCTGGGTATAGTTCTGTAAAAGTAAAAATATTCTTTGTTGGTCTACCAAGGGAAATTATTTTACAGTTTTCAAAGAAAATAATACAAAATTTTCATTTAAAGTTTTTTTTAACTTGAATGAGTAGCCTAAATCTGCCTGATATAAAAACCACTTAATTTCCCTCCATTTTAGTAAACCCATTTCTGAATCCTGTTTGGGATCCTTTATGATGTTATTTAATGTTGCACTAAAGGATAAAAAGTCTTCTTTCTTCATATAAACTATCTCAAAATTCTTGGAACACTGTTGGATAAGGTTTCTCTAGTGAGAAGGTAGAAACACTTGGGGATTCACCTTTCTTCGTTTTTCTATAATACCAAAACTTCGGTCACACTCCATGTAGGAATGGCCTGGCTCAAAAAATTTATGATGAATTTCTGTAATGTGTGTTGAGCAAAAATAGTACATAAAAAGTTTAGAAATATTCTTATTTTTGTTTTGCCCACCACATGAATCGCTGTAGGCTATGATTTTGGTTATATTTGGTGGTAAGCTTTTCATAAACTAAAAAAAAATACTATTAAGTAACACAATATTAATTAACCACAGTTTTAAAACTTACTTTAAGTAGACATGATCCTATCTCTTGAGACCCTCGAGAGGCCACACTTTCATCCCAAACAAACATATTAGGAGTTCCTGTTGTTAGGTTAAAAATACAGAGGTTATACGTCCATAATTGTCGGAGATAATAGACTTTGTTTGTTGTGAGCAAAGGTGTGGGAAGGGTCTTTTGTAAATCGAAACAGATTGTAACAGTATCATCAACTTCTTTGCTATGTTTAATATCTTTATCCTTGCTTTCTCCAGCTAGTTTTGCTTTTCGATGATGAAGCTCTAACTCTGACTCGTACTTCTTTTTTACTTCTTCTGTGGCGTTTGATATTAAATTTTTGTATTTGTCGCACTTGTTGCAAGTGTCTGAATGGGGATAATGAAACCTAAATTAAACTCTGTATTAAAAACTGATCTATAATAAGATTCTTTAACAGGTGTTAATTTTTGCACTTCGCAATCTTCCTTATGAAGAGAGTACATTTTCCGTATGTTCATATCTGGGGACAAGTAGCGTGTATTAGGGTTTTGACTACGCGAATAATGACTCTTATACCGTAGAAATCTTTTTATATGATTAATAACGGCATTTCTTGCTGACTCACTAATCTTGTTTTTAGCTGGAGTATGGCCCCTCCTGTCCCTTTCAACAAAATTGTCAGAATCGGATTTTTTACAAATAATTTTAAATTTACTGTCGCTAATGTCCAATGTTTTTAAAAAGAACTCTCTACAAACACGACGATTCAGTAGAATTACCGCAGTACTATAAGATTTATTTCCACCTTCTTTCTTTCTTTTTACAGCAGTTTTGGTTATACAAGAAGACAAAAACTGATTTTGTAGGGCTCCGCTTGACAGCCTGTAAAACTTTGAAAAAACTCGAAGTCTTTCTTCTTGTGTAAATTTTTTACACTCATATCTACAACTGTGGACAATTTCTTTGCATTCTTTTTTCCTTCTTAACTTTCCCTTTGTAATATATTCTTCACCTCGTAATCGTTTTTGCTTCAATATATTTTTTTTCCATGCCTCAGGCTTACGAACTCTTTTACGAGCTCTCTTTGGAGTTACATTTTTCCCATCGCTAGTAGACTCATGTTCACTATCAGACAATGTATTATTATTATATGAGGATTCATCACTGTTTTCAGGTACATAATCAGAGTCTTCATCGCTATTAAAAGGATCATTATCCGTATCTAAAAAAGAAATTAAAACCTTAACATAACCTTAAAAATTTAAAAGAGGAAACTTAATATTTTTATAGTACCTAAAATAATAACTATTACAATAAGCTACTTACCCAAAGAAGAAGACATCGTTCTTATACAACAGTCTTTAATAGTCACTAAAAGAAGCCACGTATTTTTAACTAAAAAAACACAAAAATCGAACGTTCACCTTAAATCTTTAAACACCTCTTGAGTATAAATAACCCTCAAGTAACAATATTTGGTAACATAATACAAAACGTTGAGAGCTAAAATAACCCAAATGCACTTGGGAGATTTTAGAATTAAAGGAATCTCAACTTCTGTTCACAGTGCTTTTTTCTCCAGCTCATAGATGGCACCAAAATTAGTAAGTATAATCACTTAGGTTGTTTCACAACTAAACAAACCAAACTTTCTACTATCTGGTAAGATGCTTAGGTTATTTTGACCTAAAAATGCGCTTGGGTTGTTTCAGCTCCAACCCCTTCATATTTAATTTTTTTTCAGTGTGAGTAAACGTAAAATGAAAATAATGTATGAGCTTTTCTTACCTTTTTCAATGCATAATAATTGTAGATTTCAAAAATACTTCATTAATCGAATACACTTTCTGTCACTAATATAAAATTTTATGGCAAAGAAACACTTATAGACGTGAAATATAGGTAATATAATACTCGAGCAAGAGATTTGGGTCGAAAAATTAAAAAAAAAAGCAAAAAATATTTTTGTTGTTACACAGGATTTGAACTCTTGACCTCTAGTGTGTAAAGTATTTCTGTTGCCGCTACTCTATTTGAGGTCTGTAAGTCAGAAGTTTGTAGAAGTCAATAAATAAATATCGGGGGAGATCTAACCTAACATTTTAACATATTTCCAGCATTGTGACAATGGGTTGCCGAGGCCAGTAGCTCTTAGACTATATAGCAGTGGCGTCGAGTGAAATAAAAATTGTAGGAATTATAGTAATTTTATTTAGATATCAACGTTGGTATGTGAGATAAAAAAAACTGCAAAGGACTTTTTGTAAGGAAATTTCACGAAGAAGACAGTGTTGCTTAAAAAAATATTTTTCGCTACGTTTAACTCTGATTAATCGTGAATTTAAAAATTCAGATGTTCATAACTTTTATATAAACAAGTTGACAAAGATACTTCATCTCTGTAAAGATAGTTGAGGACTTTTCTAAGGAGATTCAAAAAAGAAATAATGAAAAATATCAACTTTTAGATTTTTTGCGATTTTTTTTAACAATCCATTCAGCCCCTAAGCGCCATACAGGTTTTACAGCCAAACCATCAGAAATACGATGTAAATGCATATGGCCTTTTTTAAGCAGAATTTTAAGCTCTACAATTTTTATCTGAAACCTTTTTCCATATCTCCCATCGTTATCGATTTATACGCAAAAATAAACTATTTCATCCTTTTTCTGCCCTTAAGGAAAGGGTGGGGCTAGTAGTATATTAGGCTTTTTTTTACATCTCAGCTCAATACAACTTTTCCCGTAGAGATCTCCCTCCGGACACATTTTGCGATTTAACCTACCCATTTGCTTGGTCTATATATTCTACCTGGACATGCGTGTTACAATGTACGAAGGTAGAATTGGGGCTTCTACAAGGCATCGATATGCTTGTGTTTATTGAACTAGATAATCGAGGTGCTCTGAGTGTTGTAACGTATGTTGAGGTTAATAATAAATATACGTCTTTCGTCTAACTATGATGATATAGAAGAGTTTCCTTACCTAAAATATTTTGATGTAAATAATTTATATGGTGGGACCATGGGAAATTCTGCAGCTAAGGGGGTTTCGAGTGGGTTGAAAGTTACGAAAATTTTTATGTTTCCATTGTGTCTGATAAGACATCAGAAGGTTATATTCTACAGATACATTCATAATAAACAGGGTATCTATAGAACTTACATAAATACTTAGTATACTACGTGCAATATCAAGGTAATACCCGAATCAAAATTACAGAATTATTGACCACTTTACACAATAAGACTCTTATATTGAATTAAATACAAAATTAGAAACCCATTTAAGAAATAAATAAGTTTCGAGTAGATTATCTGTAAATTACTAGTAAATGCAGTATTGGGGAAATTCAAAAAGAAATGAACTGGTAGTTATGATATTATGATATTATGAATTATATAGCCATCCCAAGTTTCCTGATCCAATCTATTTTCGATGAAAATCTAGTAACAGTTCAACTGAACAAATGCTATAGAATTTTTAATAAACCTCCGTACATCGGATTGTATTATAGGGAAATTTCAAAAACGTGTGGAATTTCCATTATAACTCATTTATCAGATTTATGTTGAAAATGCCTAAGATTACTTGAAATCGGAAACAGTCCGGTGCTGCGAGTGGAATAAAATTATTGAATTCTAATTTTGAAAATTGCGAATTTTCATGGTACGCTAAGCACCCACAGGGATCAGATAATTGAGTGTTGGCGCTATACTGTAAAAATCGTTTTGAAGGTGACCATCCCGAGGCAGAAAACAATTGGTAACAGGATTACGAGCAGAATTTTGAATGCAAATACTAGAACAAAACTCTAGGAAACTACACATAAACTAAAAACTGACAAGGCAGCTGGAGTCGACAATATTACAACTGGAGCACTTAAGTTAGCTGGTGAAGATGGAGTGAGAATCCTCCACAGAATATGCCAAAAAATATGGGAAGCAGAAATATGGTCCGATGATTTTCGTACTATTGCATAAGATGTGATTGACTGATACTTGTGGTAACTATAATTAGAACGGATTAATATCAAATGCTAGTAAAATAACTGATAATATTGTATATTCTTGAATCCAGACTTAAGCGTTATCTGTCTTTGTTACGTAGATTACCGTGAGGCGTTTGTCAAAGTGGCATGGAGCAAACTATGGACTGTGTTCTTAGAGATGCCCACAAAACAGATTCTCTGTAAAAATGGCTCCAAATGCACTCTGCTTAAAAAAAATATCTTTCCTCTCTACAGAAACATAAAATGAGAAAATGCGATCTCTTCAAAAATAACTGAAATCAACCAAAATCACCAAGTGCGGTATCTATTCAAAAAAGAATAATTATGAAAAAAAAATGTTTTCAAATACAAAAAAAACTTGACCCGTTTCACTTTCCATGTTTCCGCAGATCCTGCATATGTTGATAATCGGAAGTAATATATGATATTGCAGCCATAGGTTTTGTCAACTTGACGGGGTTTGTATAAGATTGTCTAAGTGGCACTGGTGAATCCAAATAGCATTTTGCCTCTTAATGAAACGCGCCAAGTTCTTTTGTATTTGAAAACAAATTTTGTTAATAGCTTTTTTTTATAAATGCGTACCGGACTTGGCGATTTTAATTGATTTCAAATATTTTTGGAGATCACATTTTATCATTTCATGCATTTGTAGAGAGGAAAGATATTTTTATGAGTGCACTTGGTTTTTTATAGAGAATCTGTTTTTGTGGGTATTTCATTACTTTTTGTAGATGGTATTCTTGTAACGATACATGGTGCGAGACACTACCTTGTTTCTTGATTATATGTCACAATTTTGTAAATGAATCTTTTTATTAAACGTTTCAAATCACTCAGAATTTCATCAACTTTTTAAACGATGCGCTAACGACATGGTGTAAGCGTTAGCCTACGTATTTTGAGGTTCGCGGTTCGAACCCCTGAGCGTTCTCAGTTTATTTCTACAAATATAAACTTAATATCTGTAACAAAATTTCGTTCGGCACTATAATACTATGATGTTGAAGTCTGGATTCTCAGCACTAGATGATGACTATAGGAACTTAATTAAAGATTCCCAGGCTGGATGCATGGATGGAAGCCCTGACGAGAGTGCGATAATCTAGATAACACTAGGTGACGCCTGGTGGTCAATTCAGAGATTTAATAGATTATACTGTGTGAGAATTGACTATTTTCGGTCACCTGATTTTGACATACTTTGGAGAGCATATAAATCTAATCCAATTAGTGGAATGTAAGTGAAACCAATGAGAGATGAGTTGTTAGCAGAAACAGTGTAAGCCTATTATTAAAAAGTAGTAACTTTTACCCATCGGTAGAAAACAAAACAATGAGTTCTGTGCCCTCCACGCCACCAGCGTAACGTTTTTATTTCTAATGTTTTTATTCCCCATCTCTAGATTGGAACAATAATAAACCAACTCATATAGAATACTTATGGCTTTTTAATGCTGGATACTAAAATCTGACCGCTGATTATAGGTTGGATTTCCAACCTTGTGGCTATTTATTTTGAAAAGGTCTTACGTTTTCCCAAGTGGTTCTTGTGGTGGGCGACGTGCGACGTGGTTGGCTTCACTGGTTTAACCTGGCTAGCACAGTAAAGATACGGAGAGCAGAAGGGCAGTGAGTTCAAGGCTTGGGCGCCATTGATTACTTATTACAATCAAGGAAAAATAAAGATAAAGATAAAGATAAACAAAAGACAAATGTTGCATATATACAATAGAACTATTTAAAAGTGAATTATTTATTATTTGTTTGCTTATAGTAATAAAACATATTCTTTATAGGATTTTGCAAACAGTGGAAAGAAAAGCTATCTATGAGAACTAAAGGAAAAACTATATATATAAAAATATTAATGAAATCTTTGCATTCTTTCGATAACCTGACTTCTGGTTATGCTAATAAGTAAAAATTCTTTTTGCCATTCTCATTTTAACACTAGCATCCAACCTAGTCCCCTACGGCTAAGCAGGCTAAACTAGTATCCACATGATCCCCTATGATATGTAAATTCAGTTAAACATGAGAAAAAGGCCTGAAATTAATTTATTTACGTACCTTGTCTTTAAAAAATTTTTTCATTCTAATGAATTACATTTTCATAAAATCTCATTCAGTTTCTTGGAAATGCTTAGCCTTTGAAACGTTTTTCGCCCTTATTGTGAAAAGCCTAAAGCCACTCATAACGATGTTCCATGCAAAACTAAGACAATATCCATGAATAAGTTTAAAAAATAATTATAATTGACATTGACTGATAAAAAACAACAGATCTTCACCTATCTATTATCTAACTAGTATTGGAGCCTATATACTCTATGCATGTTTAAAAGTGAATTATTTATTATTTGTTTGCTTATAGTAATGAAACATATTCTTTATAGGATTTTGCAAACAGTGGAAAGAAAAGCTATCTATGAGAACTAAAGAAAAAACTATATATATAAAAATATTAACGAAATCTTTGCATTCTTTCGATAACCTGACTTCTGGTTATGCTAACAAGTAAAAATTCTTTTTGCCATTCTCATTTTTAACTGAATTTACATATCGTAGGGGATCATGTGGATACTAGTTTAGCCTGGTTAGCCGTAGGGGACTAGGTTGGATGCTAGTGTTAAAATGAGAATGGCAATTTATGATTATTCACCAGGTGAAAAATACCCAGACAAGCTAGGGAGAGGTGATTATGAGGTAGTAAATAAAATTGTTTACCTACGAACCTCTGTAGACTATGGGAGCTGTCGGTAAGAGATTCAACGAAGAATACAGATGGCAAGATTGACAACTTGCCAAATGACCAAAATTTGGCGTGGCAGGAATATCACGAGGTGCACAAATATCAGATTTGGTATCACTTTGGTTTTCAGTACGAATCGAATGCCATTTATTTCATGAAAATCGATCTTTCCTAACCGAAATTCGAGGTTTTGCACTTCGTTTGCCTTTACTGACTGGACTAAACCCTTTTTGGGGGTTTGGGAGCTAGTTTTCGCCCCTTCCAAGATACGGTCAAGGCAATTGAAGGAGGTTCTCGTTAATGTACTGCGACCATTCTACAGTAAAAATAAGAATCACTTGCTCTCCCAGATCTCCCTGCACCCCTGTGTTCCTTATCCAACAGGGGGTAGTCTATACATACCCTTCTACAGGCTGGATTTCAGAGCGTCATTCACCCTCTACCATATCTTTCTGCATTCTCAAGAGCTTGTAAACTAGAAGATTTTATGACACAGTTCTATGTCCGGAATGATATAGAAGGGGTGCAGAGGGTGTTTCAACCCCTTCGGGAGAGTTGGTACCCCTTTGCTGAAGCTTCTGGCATTAAAGCAGAAAAGTACGAGAGATGAGAAGTCCCCATTCATACTTCTTTCCATAATGATACTTATTCATACAGTTACTTTGTTGAAGGTATGCTTTTGCCCCTACACAAAAATGGAAGGGTATAGGATTTTTTTTGACCTCGGATTCGGATTCAGCGTCAAAAAATACATAGGAGTACAGTCATCCAGATCTGAAACTTTTTTTTGTGGAGCTGTGTAAGGGATATACACCCCGTAAAAGGGGAATAATAAATTTCAGTTCTTCTGCAATATCTTCCGACTCCCTTAATATATCCAATTCATAATTTAAACTTAGTGATAGGCCATCTAACCACTAGTTTACATGCAATCAGTCAAACCCTCTCTTCGGTTTAAGGTGTAGTTTTAGGGGGTGATTTTGAGTATTTTATAAAGAATGCTTTGAAATATTAATAATCGTAGAAAATAGCTAATTATTATTAATTACAAAAATTGTTCGAAATATCCTCCATTTTCCCTTGTGCACAATATGAGTGCCTTTTTTAAAGTAACGTTGTATATCCTATTAAATTCTTTCATCATTTTGTAGCATTGTAAACTCTTTATTGATTTTTTCTTTCAACTGTCCAATCGTGTCAATTTGAATATTATAAACTCGTGATTTTAGATAACTCCATACAGTGAAATCAAGGGGAGTTAGGATAGGATATCGTGCAGGCCACTTAATCGGTGCATCTGCACCCTGGCCAATCCATCTAATAGGATAGTGGATGTGTAAACATGTTCTACGTATTCTGGTATAATGCAGTGTTGCGTCGTCATGTATAAGAATAGTATATTACGTATCGAGGTGGATAGTGTTTCATTGTTGTCGAAAGACAAGATAGTTGACCGAGTAGCGACGCGGTGAGGTCAACTAATTCGCGAGACAGCAATGAAGCTTTTCACCAAGGTTTGTATACTATTTTATTCACAATCATCCTTCTTAATGAACAAAAAACCAATAAACCGTTCACTAAATTTTTAATTTTGCATTAAAATAGCATTTTATGTTTTTATCAAGTAGGCAATAAACAAAAGATTTTTATGTCAGAGGACAAAATGTCAAAGTGACATCGTGTCGTCTTTAATATATAAATATTTATTCAGTTTGTTTGTACAGCTAGTATTTATAGAATTAATTGCTCTGTTTGTTTCCAGGTTTGAGTTAGTAAATAAACATGGTCTATGTGTTATAACTCATATTTCCTACAACTGCGCCAATATCCTTGACTATGATGACGGTCTCGGACGATTAGGGGTTGAGTTTGAGCTCTTTGTCCCAATCATCGCTGTAGACCTGGACCGGCAGGAAAACCAATAAAAAACATAGGGGGGCAAATGCTCACTTTCCAACCCGACAATTGATAAGAAAGTAGCCACCTTCCAACCTGAAATATCACATTTAACTTCAATTATCGAATGAAGTTGAAATATCATAGTAACTTTTGACATGAAAGACAATTTTATTATTTCTGCATGATTGTGAATAAACATATTTCTTCTCTTTCTCAATGAATAATTAACCGAATGCAAGGTGTTCTCCAAAAAATTATAATACATATCGCAATTTAAATTTCCACAAAATACATGGTGTTCAACAAACTGATTCCCTAGAGTTGCTCCCCATATGTTTATTTCGAATGCATATTGAAAATTTGTTTATATTGTTCCAATAGTATCTTCCCCAGCCCAGAAATGCATATTCCGAGAATTAAACATTGTGACGTTTTATTCACCCGTCACACTCTGACACTCGAGCTTTGTGCTGTCGGTGAACGGTAAGCTCGGGCGCCACCTTTACAGTTTTTTACGTGGTGTAAAGGTCCCACACTAGCCTCCTAACGCAGCCTGCTGCAGTAGGGCTGGGATAGCTACAGTGAAGAAACGGTATGTCCAGAGGGTCTAGGGATAGTAGACTTCACACACACATAGTAAAAAGCATGGTTTAGTTTAGATAAAAAAAATGTTTATTGTCCCTTTAAGGCTGTGTTATCAATGTCAAAATACCGCGTTCACAGTCGTAAATCTTTCAACATATTGTTCTCAAAAACAAACCAACAAAAATCGGGTTTGATTTAAATATTAGAACTAGTTAACTTAAATCTAGTACGTATCATATTTTATATTTGAAAGCTAAATCGAATTAAATATTTCCTTTGGATTTTTACACGCGAACGTGCTACTGAATTGTCCGTAATTCACCATTAATTTTTTTATATTCTTTAATGGGACTCAAATATTCAAATAAAATATGATACGTACTAGAATAAATATACTAAATGTAAAAAAAAGTTAAAAATCGGCATAATATTTGCTCCTAAGGGAGATTAATATGTTAGAAAAAATGTATTCAATTTTGCCAATTTAATTGGACGGTTTACTAATAGAGGGCGAAGCAGTAGCTATTCGAAGTACCAACTATGTTTCAAATCACTAGAAACTGCAGGGTCGAACTTTTTGTTTTCTCTACCATTTAAAATATAGCTTAAAATAATTTAAATTTACTTACCAATTGAATTGTTACATTTCTAGTAGCCCGGGAGGCAGCGACAGATTTTTCGCGTTAATATCTATAAAGCTAGATTTTTTTCCAAAGAGAGTTTAGATAGTATCTATAATGAAGGCGCAATTCTACCAAACTCTTAGTGGTGCATAAATGAGTAAAAAATTAAATATTTAAAATTTCGTTTTTCGAATTGTCACGAATTGTCAAGAAATGATGATTCGCCTTCGCTCCTGCTGGCCCCAATTTTCGATTTTCACCTCGCGATTCATGTTGTACGGTCATTGCCGACCTTCTCCTCGCCATCGAGATATAGAACGGGTCTCCGATTGCCGTATTTATTCAGTTCTTACGTTTGAAAAAGTGACTTGCGGTCGTGCTAATCGGCGACTATTTTTAAGTGGTTTCCCGAGTTCGAATCCCGCCCGGGGAATTTTTTTTTTTTTCATTTTCAATTTTTTGGCACATATTTTTGATTCTATAATTGCGATTTGCTCCGTTCTATTGCATTTCTCGGAGAAGTTTTGTATTTTCCGCCGCGGAATATTAAGATGCTCTATTTGGATCAAAAATCACATTCTACTTCCGGGTGGCTAAATCTTTGGTAGACATTGCAAAAACGGCAATACGTAGTCAAATCACGACAATTATATTCCTCATTAGTATTAATGAACAGACAGTATTTTTATAGATCTGTTAATAAGCTTTTATTTACTCCATTATGTTATATTATTTTGGTAAGGAAATTTCTAATTTTTAATCGAAATAGTGCATTTCGCGGCGGAAAATGCAAAACTTTTCAGAGAAATGCAATAGAACAGAACGAATAGCAATTATAGAATAAAAAATATCTACCAAAAAATTGAAAACGAAAAAAAAAGTATCCCTGGGCGGGATTCGAACTCGGGAAACCACTGAAAATAGTCGCTAATTAGCACGACCGTAAGTCAATTTTTCAAACGTAAGAACTGAATAAATACGGCGATCGGAGACCTGTTCTATGTCTCGATAGCGAGGAGAAGACCGGCAATGACCGTACAACGAGAATCGAGAGGTGAAAATCGAAAATTGAGAGCGGCAGGAGCGAAGGCGAATCGTCATTTTTTGACAATTCGCGACAATTCCAAAAACGAAATTTTCGTCCATCTATTTTTTTCTTTAATTTTTTACTCATTTATGCACCACTAAGACTGGTAGAATTGCACCTTCATTATAGATGCTATCTAAACTCTCTTTGGAAAAAATCTATAGCTTTATAGAAATGATTTCACGAAATGGTCCAGGAGGCGACTGCAAATTTGTGTGGGGAACGAGTGGACGGGATTTAGCAGTTTAGAATACTGCAATAATATGCCCTAAACTCATAACCGCTGGTCGGCCGATCACGGTCCCTGGTGGTAATGAGTAATTACGGTAATTGTTTATTGGGGCAATGGGGCGATTGTGGTGACAAAGTGGACGTTTTTTTTTTTAACTAATTTGTTAATTATGATCCAAAGAATGTAAAATGCTCGGTCGGCCGACCCCCACCCCTGGCGATAGCCTTGGCCGACCATTAACAACAATGCAATTTTTAATGCCTAGCCTCCCCCAAGGAGTGACCAGGTCAGCCTTGGTCTATTCGAAAGAACAAAATTTTTCCTTTCATAAAACCCGGTCGGCCGATCTCGGTCCCTGACTTTAATGAGTAATTACACTAATTGTCGTGGGGGTCACAGGGGGGATTGTGGTGACAGAATGGACGATTTTTTGTTTAAGCTTTTTTTTTATTGTAATCTCGAGTCCTTGGCCGACCATTTGCAACGAATTGAGCAGATCGATCTTGGAATATTCGAAAGGGTGAATTATCAAAAGAATTGTTATTACCTCACTGTTTTCACTTTTATAGCTAGGGGGGGGGGGTGATAAATGTTGTAGCAACTGCACTAAGAGAAAAAGTGTACTATAGTTTTAGGTAAATTTCTATAGTTTTAAGAAAACGTTCTAATTTAAATATGAACCTATGAAATGTTTCTTTGTTTTAAGTAAATCATTTATTTAATTGTATAAAATTTTACTTAATTCAAGTAAATTATTTATTTCATTTTATGATATTGTAGCGTTTATTCACCTTTTAGGAAACACCCTGTGTGAATCCGTGGGTTCTAAATAATTTCAACAAAAGATTAAACACCACTAACACTTTATTTAACTATTTACTGACTACAATACTTCAAATTCACTTTATTTACTATTTATCTAACCTCACTTTTCACTTTTCTACTTGTTCACTTTTATAAACTGCTTTCTTCATAAAACTTCCCCCTCTGCGCCGGTAATCGCGCCTTATATACTCCGAAATTAGCTCTAGATTAATCCAGAATCTTCTCCAGCCACAATCTAGAAAAGTCCTTGGCTCTTTCTAGAGTCTTTCCAGTCACTATCAGTAGGCATAGGCGTATCATCTCCAATTCCAAGGGGGTGTAATTCATAACAATATTTTAAATTGTTTCTAAGATGTTAAATTACGTAATATCAAATAAATCAATTCTCTAGAAGTAAATAAAGAATTGTTTGTTTTAAAGGAAAAAAAACTTTGATTCAATAAAATCTGATTCAAATAAATGGATTTACTTAAAACTAGTAAATTTTTTCTGACTGTATGATCTCGGAATTCATCGCGTGTTTATGATGGCATTTTGCTTTTATAAAATTACATTTGAAAAAAAATATTTACGATGTTAATTAAAAAAATGCATATACCATTTATTGAAATAAATATACGTGTTTCATTTTGAAGTTACACTTAGAATAACTTTAAATTTGGATCGGAGAAAAAAATTGTCCGAATGAAAGTTGTTTGTTTTGGAAGGTCACATATGATGACATTTATCAAGGGCCTATTAAGGCCACCCTATGTAAGATATGGCCACCAACTTTGGTTTTTTAAGAAACCCCTTTAGTGACTTTTACGATTCTCACCGAGGAAAAACTTGTCCTATTAATTTTTTTCGTTTATAAAAGGACATGTAATAACATTAACCAGGGGCCTGTGAAGGCCACATTTGGTAAAATCTGGACACCAACAACACACCGAAGGAAAACGTGCTTCCTTATTATAATCTCATAAACGTAGATATTATTCGTTTCGAAATTCTGTAGAAAACAAATTATACATATTTTGAGTAAAAAAAATTTAAAATCCCCTGTATTATTCTGTTGTTGGAATAATACCCCCTTAAGGTGGCCATTCCCTAGAATATTTACTATTTTTGGCCATAACTTTTTTCTCTTAGTACGTTTATTTAAAAAAATTATAAGATTACTAAGTAGAACCTTAACAAGAATATTACTATTAATTTCAGTGGATTGCAAAATAGTTAGATTTAAATTTAAAAATTATGCCAATTTTCCTAGTTCGTACTTTTAAATTAAACTGTTTTGCAACCAAGTACATCACCAGGGGTGGGGTCGGCCGACCGAGCATTTTAGACTCGAGATTACAATTAAAAAAAAGTTTAAACAAAAAATCGTTCACTCTGTCACCACAATCCCCCTGTGCCCCCCACGACAATTAGTGTAATTACTCATTAAAGCCAGGGACCGAGATCGGCCGACCGGGGTTTTATGAAAGGAAAAATTTTGTTTTTTCGAATAGACCAAGGCCACCTGGTCACTCCTTGGGGGAGGCTAGGCATTAAAAATTGCATTGTTGTTAATGGTTTTAATGGATTTCGCTCCTCGCGCTACACGGTCCAGCTTCGAGGATCATTTCTCCCAAACAAAAATTGTTACGAGCTCATCGCTGCGGTCCTTCGTTTCCGAGATACGGCCGCTCAAAGTCAGCGGAGAATGGAAATCGAAGTTTTTCACCGCTTCCACCGAGAACGAAACGAGACACAGAACTGCGCTTTGCGCCATTCCATTTCTCTCACCTTCCTACGTCCTCCTGAATTTGTTTAGATTTTTCCCGAAATGTCGAAATTTTGTCACCCGACGATGACCACTGTCATTCCAAAAATGAAATGTAACAAAAAACACCTACTCACGAAAAATGTGACATTCTTTCACGTTCTACTCTCCTACCTACATAAAAAACATAGAAAGAGAACGCCACTGTGCTCTATTCGATTTGTCTCCCACAGTTGTATACCCCTGATATTCTTCATATTTTTTCTAAAACATCAACATTTTGTTACCCGATGATCACTTTCATACCGAAAGTGAAATGCCACGAAAAACACATATACAAGAAAAATGTGATATATTTTCACTTTCCGAGGGCCCTATCCATATAAAGAACGCAGCCGGAGAACGCCACTGTGCGCTATTCGATTTGTCTCCCGTTATTGCATACTCCTGACTTTTTTCATGTTTCTTCTAAAACATCAAAATTTTGTCACCAGATGATGCTCACTTTTATACCGAAAGTGAAACGCCACGAAAGACATCTACACACGAGAAATGTGGCATTTTTTTACTTTCCAAGGGCTCTATCCACATAAAGAATGCAGACTGAGAACGCCACTGCACGCTATTCGATTTCTCTCCCCTTATTGTGCACCCCTGTTTTTTTTCAGATTTTTCCTAAAACATAATTTTTGTCGCCCGATGATGACCACTTTCATACCGAAAGTGAACTGACACAAAAAACACCTACACACGAAAAATGTGACATTTTTTTACTTTCCAAGGGCCCTATCCACACAAAGAACGCAGATGGAGAACGCCACTGAGCGCTATTCGATTTGTCTCCCATTATTGCATACCCCTGATATTTTTCATATTTTTTCTAAAACATCAAAATTTTGTCACCCGATGACGATCACTTTCATACCGAAAGTGAAATGCTACGAAAAACACCTACACATGAAAAATGTGATATTTTTCACTTTCCGAGGGCCCTATCTACATAAAGAACGCAGACGGAGAACGCCACTGTGCGCTATTCGATTTCTCTCCCCTTACTGCGTACCCCTGATTTTTTCAGATTTTTCCTAAAACATCGAAATTTTGTCACCCGATGATGACCACTTTCATACCGAAAGTGAAATGCCATGAAAAACACCTACACACGAAAAATGTGACATTTTTTCACTTTCCAGGGCCCCTATCCACATAAAGAATGCAGACGAAGAGCGCCACTGTGCGCAATTCGATTTCTTTCCCCTTACTGCGTACCGCTGATTTTTTTCAGAATTTTCCTAAAACATCGAAATTTTGTCGCCCGATGATGACCACTTTCATAACGAAAGTGAAATTCCATGATAAACACCTACACATGAAAGAAGTGAAACTGTTCTATTTTCCGAGGACCCTACCGAAGAAAGAACGCAGATGGAGAACTCCGGCGCGCGACATTCGATTTCTCTCCCCTTACTGAGTACCACCCCTAATTTTTTCAGATTTTTCCTAAAACATCAAATTTTTTTCACCAAATGATGACCACTTTTACACTGAAAGTGAAATGCCACAAAAAGCACCTACACACGAAAATCGATGAATAACCATTAAAATTTGAAAAAGAAAATCACAAAAAACAATATCTGACAATAATTGAAACTATGACTGCATTATTAGATTTTGTAGATAGTTGCGGTGGCTGCTGCCTAACGTAACATGAATTGTTTAATTATTCACAATCATCAAATCCTATTTCAAAAGTTACAAAGTAGAATAGGAACTGAATCATTTTTTATTCACTGCTGCAAATCTAGTCAAGGCTTCACAATAGTGTCTGTACGGCCCTGCACAATTCTGTTGCCAACAACTGATGATGAAATCACTACTTATAGCTAGCGAATTTATGGTTCCTGTAATATCGGCATAACCATTAGTTCGCTTTTTCTATATACGAATTTACTGTGGCGTGCAAACACATTCTTAAACCTACTATTTACAATACTATTATTTATACCTTCAACTATACAGAGAACCAAGAGGTTAAAATTGGAAGCTAGGCTACGGTGATATGGTTCTAGCTATTGTGACACAGACGGTTAAACGGTTATTAACAGTAATGAGGCAATGAGCGAGAGGGGGGGGCAGAAGTGCAGGGGTTATAATGCAGTCGGTACGGTACGGTTACCAGGCGGGAGGAAGCAATATTCAACAGTTCAGGCAATACAATTTATACAAGAATACGTTATTCGTAACTTGGCTAGTGTTCAGTACCCCAACACTCAAAGTACTGATATAATAAAATACACTGGTCGGCAGTACCGGCGGTGTTTCGGGTGTCCAGAGGGCCGACGTGACTGACTGGTCGAATAACTAGGCCAGAGGGGAAATCACGGGACCCACCTTCTACCAAAAATCCCCCAGTAATAACAACAAGTGCTAATATAACAAAATACACTGGTCGGCAGTACGGACGGTGTTTCGGGTGTCCAGAGGGCCGACGTGACTGACTGGTCGAATAACTAGGCCAGAGGGGAAATCACGGGACCCACCTTCTACCGAAAATTCCCCAGTAATAACAACAAGTGCTAATATAACAACCCCAAGAAAATAAAATTGCAAAATACGCAGGTCGGCAGTACGGACAGTATTTTGGGTGTCCAGAGGGCCAACGTGACTGACTGGTCGAATAACTATACCAGAGGGGGAATCACGGGATCCACCTTTTACCCAAAAACTCCCAGTAATAACGACTGGTACACAGGGAATGCTTCCCTTCACAAAATACCCCTCTAGACGTCTCCAGCTACCTCCCGAGTCCTATGACTCGGTAACACCGGTCCACTTTAGTTGTGGCCGGCAAATATTTGCCACATTCAACGTTCCCTCAACTAACTGAATAACTAAGAAAGTTTAAGAACGTTGCAGAGCGGCGGACGCCTTTTATCTGAAAAATAAAACAAAATACAATTTATAATTACGGCACTTCGCACCAGCCAAGTTGCTTACCAAAATCCCAGCTACTTACTTCCTCACAGTCGGGTTAGTTGACAAACGGTTTCCTGCCTACTTCTAGCTATGTCTATCCAGTAGACACAACTGAGCGAAGTGACTACAGGAGGCCAATGCCGTTGGCTTGTCTCGGTGGAATCAAATAGGGTCAATAGTGCGTAACTAGCGCTCCCTATCGGATTAACTCCTACTTACTAATTTAATATTTCTAAGTAAATAATCAAATTACAACAATTATTTACGATTTGTACCTACAGTATAAAATCTTAATATTCTAAATATAAAAATAAACGGCGGTTTGTGTTGCAATTTCCATATTAAAAAATGCTTCGTTACAACATGCCTTGTCCTGTGAATGTAGTCTCGACAGTAAAAAGTATTTTACTTAAAGAAATTGGAGCATTTTGCGTTCGTTCAAGCAAAAATTCACAAAAATCAGCTCTTAACGGCGTATCCTCAGGTTGTTATTCTTGAGCTTTTCGGTAATTTATTTATTTATTTATTTATTTGAATACAACCACCCAACAGGTAACCAATTACAGGGTGGTTACATTACAATAGAAAATAGGAAAACAATATAATAAACTAAAAACTAATTAAGCTAATTAAAACTATCAGTACATAATTATAGGAGAAGTACAAAAGAGAACACTATAAATCATAAATTAAGTTGTTTAATAGAATTAATACTACAGTTAAATATATTAAGCTGATCTTGCTCTAGATTATAATTTTTACACATGAAACATAAAAGTGAAAATTTTAGTAAGTTAGTTCGAGGGGTAGGAAGATAGAAAGTATCACGATTCCGACTTGTTACACGAGATATATGAAAATGTATTTGTTCTAAAATGAGAGGGCAATCAAACATGTTATGCATAATTTTATAAAGAAAGACTATTGAATGTATTATTCTTCTATTTTCCAAGTTAGACATGTGAAATCTGTCCAGCATAATATCTTGCGAATAACCAGTTATTGGGTAGGTACCATCTTCAGCAAAGCACAAATACTTAACAAAACGGCGTTGAACATTCTCAACATTATTTATGTAAATAGCATATCCTGGGGACCATATCAACGAGCAGTATTACAATTTTCATCGTACAAATGAATAGTACAGCAACTTCATAATATCAGTGTTGCTGAATCCTTTACAGTTTCTTATTATAAAACCTAAACTTTTTAAAGCTGACGCGATGGTGAAAGTAATATGCTCC
Source organism: Stenurella melanura (assembly GCA_963583905.1). Classification (NCBI taxonomy): domain Eukaryota; kingdom Metazoa; phylum Arthropoda; class Insecta; order Coleoptera; family Cerambycidae; genus Stenurella; species Stenurella melanura. Next base: position 46,929,524 of record OY757317.1, read on the forward strand.
TTAAAACTAAGGCACTTATCAAAAATAACTCCAAGATCCTTTACTGTATCAGGTCTCTGCAACATCTGACGCGTTTTAGAAAAGGTGAGTATGTTACACTTGGATATGTTAAGAGGCAAGCAATTGGATAGGCACCATTCATTAATGATATTTAGGTTATCCTGAAGATTTTCACAGTCATTTGCGTTTTCTATTACGCAACATATTTGCAAATCATCAGTATATAAGAGGCTCTCTACATTGGGATTAGTTACAATATCATTTATGAAAACAACAAACATAAGTGGGCCCAGTACAGAACCCTGGGAAACACCAGAAGTGGTCAGAACGTCAAACGACCTATGACCACGGTATTCCACATACTGACGCCTGTTCTTTAGATATGAAGAGAAGAAATCTAATTGCATCACTGACAAACTAAACTTACTCAATTTCTCTAATAGAATACTGTGATCCAGGCGGTCGAACGCCTTGGAAAAATCCGTGTAAACGATATCAATTTGCTTGTTCGCGTCCAGTTCCTTGGAAATGTATTGCGTGATACATGCGAGGTTGGTCTCAGTAGATCTACCGGGAAAAAGCCATGTTGGTTAGTTATAATTTGGCCATGTACGTGATTAGATAATGACGTATGCAAAGTGATCTCGAAAACTTTAGCAAAATTGCAGATAATTGTAATGGGCCTATAATTTTTAGCTACCCCCTTGTTGTCTTTTTTAAAAACGGGACATATTTCCATACATCGGGAAATGTACTTGTTTTTAGTAACAAATTAAATATTGTTGCGAGAGGACCAGCAAAGATGGCAGCGCAGTCCTTGACAATAAATGCAGGGATGTCATCTGGCCCTTTAGTAAATTTAGGTCTGATTTACTTCAACTATTTAAGTACTTCTATCTGGTGCAATTGTTATTCATGTAGTATTCTTAAAGCGTTTTGGTGAAATATATCCATTGCTAAGCCTAATCTTCTAGTACTTATCATAGTATTTTCCATTACAATGTCTAATTACTTCCACATCCACGTAGTGGATTGGTGGATTGAAATTTGGTACGCGTACGTATTATAATGGCATCCCTAACTGGATTATATTTTGAGATGATTTCGTTGAAGGGCTGGGGGTTAAATATGGGTTAATAGGGGAAAATTAGTAAAGCAAGCTAGTACGAATACAGAAACTTCAAATTCGGTGTATATACTAGAAGCCAAAGCCTCAAATTTTCTTATAATATTTTTCAACCCCCACCATCCCTACTCCATTATTAAAGCGGTTGATAAAATAAAATTGAGATATTTATTTGAAATTTGGTACACGTATGTACTATAACGACATCTGGAACTAGATTATATTTTGAGATGATTCCGTTGAAGGGTTGGGGTTAAATAGGGGTAAATAGAGGAATATAAGTAAAGCAAGTTGGTAAGAGTACAGAAACTAGAAATTCGGTGTATGTACTAGAAGCTAAAGACTTTTTAAAGATTTTTTTATAATATTTTTCAAGCTCCCGCCACCCCTACTCCATTATTAAAGGGGTTGATAAAATAGGATTGAAATATTCACTTGAAATTTGGTACACGTATGTATTATAATGACATCTGGAACTAGATTATATTTTGAGAAGCTTCCGTTGAAGGGTTGGTAGTTAAATAGGGTTAAATAGGGGAAAATAAGTAAATCAAGCTGGTATGAGTATAGAAACTTGAAATTCGGTGCATGTACTAGAAGCCAAGGCCTCAGATTTTTTTTTAATATATTTTAACCCCCCACCACCCCTGCTCCATTATTAAAGGGGTTGATAAAATAAAATTGAAATATTCACTTGAAATTTGGTACACGTATGTATTATAACGACATTTGGAACTAAATTATATTTTGAGGAGATTTCGTTGAAAGGTTGGGGGTTAAATAGTGGTAGATAGGGGGAAATAAGTAAAGCAAGCTGGTAAGAGTATAGAAATTTGGGATTTGGTGTATATACTAGAAGTGATGGGCTCAGGTTTTTTTATAACATTTTTCATCCCCCCACCATCACCACTCCCTTATTAAAAATTTGGATTTTCACTTGAAATTTGTTACGCGTATAACGATATCTTAGATTATATTTTGACATGATTGCGTTGAACGAGTGGGGGTAATGGGTAAATAGGGAAACATTTGCCAAGAGTATAGACTTTTGAAATTCTGTATATGTTCTAGAAGCCAAGGCCTCAGATTTTTTAGTAATATTTTTCAACCCCCACCACCATTATTAAAGGGGTTGTTGAAATGAAATTGAGATATTCACTTGAAATTTGGGACACGTATGTATTATAACGACATCTGGAATTAGATTATATCTTGAGGTGATTCCGTTGAAAGATTGAGGGTTAAATAGGAGTAATTAGGGGAAAATAAGTAAATCAAGCTGGTAAGAGTACAGAAATGTGGGATTTGGTGTATATACTAGAAACAAAGGCCTCAGATTTCTTTCTAATATTTTTCAAACACCACCATCTCCGCTCCATTATTAATGGGTTTGATAACATAAAATTGATATATTTACTTGAAAGTTACTACACGCATGTATTGTAATGACATCCGATTGAGATGATTCCATTGAAGGGGTGAGACGTGGTAGGTTATGAATAGAGGAAAATAAGTAGGGTAAACTAAAAACTTAATTTTTAACGTATATGGTAGAAACCAACGCCTCAAACTTTTCTATGACACTTGAAGACTTTCTGTAATTAGAAATGTTTTGGCATCCAGAATATTTTTGTTCGGGAATTTATCTTCATAGCATTTTACAACTGCAGCAGCATTCTCCCAAAATTACGCCTGTTAATTCAGAGAACGTGTAAACCCCTATGCTTGAATATTAACAAATAAATAACAGAAATGTCAAAGTAATATTTTAAGGGCAGACTTTATGTGTAAAAAGAATTTATTAATAAAATTTTGTAAATGCACGTTATTTTACTTCCACATTCACGTAATGGATTGGAAGTATAGTAATCGTAAGAAAAAATTCCATTTTTTTTTTGTTGAAATAGGCTTAAAATGTCATGAAACGTCAAGATTTATTTGGAAGAAAAAGACATTCTGTCGGTCTGTCTGTTTGTCTGTCTGTCGGTCTGTCAGTCTGTCGGTCTATCTGTCTATCTGTCTGTAACTTTTTCTTGTACTCACGTTCTCTGGAACGGTTTGAGATATTGACTTGATTTATTATATACCATACTTATTTATATATTATAACGAGATCTGGAACTGGACTGTTTTTTAACTTATCCGGTAAAGGATTGGGGAGTAAACAGGGGGAAATAATTAAAACAAGCTAGTAAGAGTACAAAAATTTGGGATTTGGTGTATATCCTAGAAGCTAAGTTGGGGGTTAAATATGGGTAAATAGGGGAAAATAAGTAAAGCAAGCTTGTAAGACTACGCATACTTGGGATTTGGTGCATATACTAGAAGACAAAGCCTCAGATCTCTTTAATACACTTTTCAACCCCTCCACCTCCCCTCCCACTCCATTATTAAAAGGGTTGATAAAATAAAATAAGGATTTCACTTGAAATTTGGTACACGACATCTGTAATTAGATTATATTTTGAGGTGATTCCACCTTCCTTTCAGCCCGATCTTCAGGCCACGCCGCAAGGAGACAATAACCAAAACACCCAAATCACCCGATCCCAGGGGTATCCAGCAAGCAACCAACTAGGTACCCTTACCCTAGCCCGTGCCGGCCTCCGACGCTAAAACAAGCTTCCTTGGCCGAGCACAGTCCTTGAGCTACACAGCCCAAAACTTCCTTCCGACGAAATCGGAGCACATGATGCCAATTGGCACCCTGGGCTCCCACTAGTCACACACCCCCAAACCCTTCCAAACTCCGAGAGGGTGCGGCAACAGCCGTTCCCTCTCATGACAGACTAAAGACGCTCCCGGAAGCCGACATGCCAGCGAAGAAAGAAACTCAAGACAGAAGAGCGCCAGAAGAAACGACCCAGCTGGCAGAGTCCAACAACCAGGACCAGGGGAGGTCTGCTAACTTCGCCTACACCGTCTGCATTTGCAGGGGGGTAGTCGTAAAAGGCGGGCCCACCCCTTACGAGGCCGGTCCAGGTCTACAGCGATGATTGGGGCAAAGAACTCAAGCTCGACCCCTAATCATCCGAGACCGTCAGCAGCGTACAGAAATAAAGAAATTTGGGATTTGGTGTATATGCTTTTGGCCAAGGCCTCAGATTATTTTTACAATATTTTTCATCCCTCCCCCCACTCCATTATTAAAGTGGTTGAGAAAATAAAATTGAGGTGTTCACTTGAAACTTGGCACACGCATATATTATAACGACACCTGGAAATAGTTTATATTTTGGGGGTTAAATTGGGATAAATAGGGGAAATAAGTAAAACAAGTTGGAAAGAGTACACAAATTTGGGATTTGGTGTATATACTAGAAGCCAAGATGTCATATTTTTTTGTAACATTTTTCAGCGCCTCCACCACCCATACTCCATTATTAAATAGAGCTGATAAATTTAGGTTCAGATATTCTCTTGAAATTTGGAACACATATGTATATGTAACGACCTCTGGAACTAGATTATATATTGAGATGATTCCATTGAAGGGGTGGGGGTGGGGGATAAATAGACGTAAACAGGAAGAAACGTGTAAAGCAACCTAGCTGGTAAGAGCGCAGAAGCTTAAGATTTCGTGTACGTACTAGAAGCCAAGGCCTCAGATTTCGTTATAATATTTTTCAACTCCCCCCCCTAACCATCTCTACTACATTAATACAGGGGTTGATAATATAAAATAGAGATATTCACTTGAAATTTGGTACACGTATTTATTTATTGTAACGACGTCTGATTGAGATAATCTCGTCGAAGGAGTGGAGTGGGGGGATGTAATTAGGGAAAATAAGTACAGCAAGAGTCCAGAAACTTCATTTTTGGTGTATAGGCTAGAAACCAACGCTTCTAATTTTTCTATAATATCTGCCCACTTACTAGAGTGCAAATATAGTCAAGATCTTATCCTTTAAAGAGACTTGGTGGATAATCTGGATGTGGAAGTTGTATTCCTTAGGCAGCAACACATGTTACTCGAGAACGATTTATTTTATTGAAATTCAGTAAGAATACCTTGAATACCTGATCTGAAAATTAGTTCTTTATAATTTTTTTTTTTTTCCCTACGGAAATGGCTTTGGGAACGTAGCCCGTATAGCCACGACAATTGTGGGTATTGCGAAAGTCATTATGTCTATTCTAACCTAATCGAGAATGAGAAAGAGAAAAAGAAGAGAAACAATCAAGGAACAAACAAGGACACACTCTTCACGCCCAGGGGTCTTTCAAGGCGACTTTATATAAACACACAAAATTGGAGACCACGGTTGGTAGGTGTTCACAACATAAGGTTAAACAATAGGATACAACTCTAAACCTACGCCAATCTATAGTTTAACTCTTATCAGATATAGGAAGTCCAGTACCATTTTACCTAGTGACGGGTTTTCATTAATTAGAGCTACCATGTTTGATATATTTGTTGGGAGCATTAACGATAAGCCTGCAAAATTCGTAAGAAACCGATTAATTTCTATAGTATGATTTCCACACCGAAAGAATATGTGATTCAAATCACATATCGATATGTTGTCGCATGTGCATAGAGGGGAATCTGCAAGGTGCATCTTGTAAAGATGTTGTCTAAAATTACCATGGTTAAATGCTATTCTAGCTAAGGAAACATAGCCCGCCCTGGATAGCATAATAATTATTTTTTGAAATTTGAAAAAACGTTATGAGGAAAATACTGACAATCACCCCCTAAAACTACACAAGCAGAAGAAAAGGTTCGACTGATACCATGTACACTAGTGTCCAGATGGAGTATGACTAAGTTTAAAATACGAATTTGACATTTTTAGGGAGTCGGAAGATGTTGCAGAAATCTGAAATTTATTACGTCCTTTTCATTTTCGGAAATAAGCAGCAGATATTTTCGGACACAATTTTGGACCTACCTGTATATTTAATAAAGCGTAAAATCTACTATTTCTTTATATCTTTGTGTACAGCTCATAGTTTTTATAAGTATTGCTAGTCCCATCGTTTTTGTAGAAGACTATCGGGTACGCGCTAGTGTTTACTGTGTTTTTATTCTCAAGTGTATAAATATCTAAATATTTTATTACGTATAGTGGATGGTTGGTTGTGTTGCTGCTAGATATATTACGAGGTAAGTAATGATCTAATATAAATAGCTAATAGTTACATTCAGAACACCGTGCGACATTTTAGAAAATTTGTATTACATTTCTACATTTATTATGATTCATTTATAAGTTCATGAAAAATATATGCTGATTTATTAGTTGCGGGAGATATAATTGCTTAAATATTTCCTAGTATGCAGAATAAATGAAAAGATATGGATTTATTTTGATTTTAAAATAAATTAAGAATTAAGTACGAATATCTAACTCTAGTGCTTAACAATCGATTTTTTAATATCGAACTACGTCACACAAAATCTTACTTTTTAAAATATGGAATCAACGAACGAAAATATTCACACTGCTGGTACAGCATACATAGGAATAAACATTGATTCTTTCAATACTAAATAAAAAAGCACGTGACAAACAGAGTGTTCCATTTTTCATTTAGAAACCATAATCATATATAACATAATCTTTATATTCTCCCCTAACCATTTAAACGTTTTTTCAAATATTGTCCTTATATATTTCGTACAAGTAGCGACACACTTTTTATACGTAGTAATAGTTTAGGATAGACCCACAAATTGTTATATGAATAAGTTATAAATTATCCGGAAGTGCATATAGTGCAGTGCAATTAGTCATTAAAAATGAAAAATGACGGAAGCTGTAGTAAATGGACTTTCATGAAACTTTTTGCATTGAGTATCTAAGACCGAGTACAAGAAAGTTTACTTTAAAAACTGCGGCTATTTACTTGGGGGTGGTTCCCTAGAGGGGCGAGCAAAAATAAAATAGTAACCATCGAAACTGATATAGAATCACATTGTAGGAGAAAAAGGTGGTTTAAAATTTTTCATGAAAATTTATATTTTCCAAGTTATAACGATTTGAGTATTGCGATATTAGATTTAAGAAATTGTTACTTTGAGACTGTTTTTCGTAAGTAACTCAAAAATTTATGGATAAAGTGGTATGGCACAAAAAATAAGATTATGAAATTACAGGTATTTTGTTTTTGTTTCTGTATGCTGAATAGTTCTAAAAATATGATAGTTTAAAAATGACAAAGCACTCAGTGTTTTACACATAACATCGCTATCTTTCAAGCTGTACGGATAGAAAAAAAATCGTATAAAAGAGTACTTCAAGAGCTTTAATTTCTATTATACAGGGTGGGGCAATAGTGCGTCGGACCTCGATATCTCGAGTTCTACGAGAGCTAGAAATTAAAAAAAAAATTGTAAAAAGTAAAAAAAAGTAAACTAGATAAAAAAGTCCATAACTGGAAATTATTTTCGAACATACAGGGTGAGCCAACACGAAATAACAGGACCAAGTGCCTTTTTTTTAATGGAATGCTATGTATATCAGTACATTTTTTGAAGCCTCTTCTGGACTCTATTCGTTCCTATGTTAGCATTGAATATCTCCCAACCACTTGGATGTAATGAATTTTTTTGTTAAAATAATGCAATCTGCAGATGGATATTAAAAAAATCACCACAGTCACAATTACGTGTTTTAAGAAAAACGTACGTGAATACCAGTTATGAGACATCTAATTAAGGTTTTGAATCGTTTTCGTTTCCTAAAACTGCACACAGAGTGGCCAAAAATTATTTTCAATTAAGAACTTTTTAAAGTTAAAAGTTCTTAATTTAAAAAATAATTTTTGGCCACCCTGTACAGTTTTAGAAAATGAAAATGATTAAAAAAAAATTAATTAGATGTTTCGTAACTGACATTCACATAAGTTTTTCTCAAAACCGATAATTGAGACTGTGGTGATTTTTTTAATATCCATCTGCAGATTGCATTATTTCAACAAAAAAATTAATTGCATCCAAGTGATTGGGAGATATTCAATGCTAGTATAGGAATGAATAAAGCCTAGAAAGAGGCTTAAAAAAGTGTACTGGTACACATAGCATTCCATTTTAAAAAAGACACTTGGACTTGTAATTTCGTCTTCTCTCGCTCTGTATGTTCGAAAATAATGTCCAGTTACAGATTTTTTTATCTAGCTTACTTGCAATTTTTTTAAGAATTTCTAGCTATCGTGGAACTCGAGATACCGTGGTCCGACGCACTATTGCCTCACCCTGTATATATTTCTAACATCATACTGATTGTTTCTGACGTATTTGAGATTTAAACATTATATCTCGACCGAAAAACGTTCGAGCGCCATTTTAAACTGTCACATTTTTAGAACTATTCATCGTACATAAATAAGCAAAAAACAAAATACTTGTAATTTCACAATCTTATTTTTTGTACCATACCACTGTTTCCATAAATGTAAGACTTTTGAGTTATTCACGAAAAACCATCTCAAGTTACCAATTTCTTGAAGCTACAATCGTAATCGTTATAACTTGGAAAATATAAAATTTCATGAAAAATTGTAAACCGCCTTTTTTATGATTCTATGTCCGATTCGGTGGTTACTATTTTACTTTTTTTGCCCACGCATTTAAAAGGTGGGAACCACTCCTAAGTAAAAAGAGTCAATTTTTAAAGGATAAACTTTTTTGTACTCAGCATTAGAAACTCATTGCAAGAAAATTCATGAAAATCCCATTCATTATAACTGGGTTCCGAGGTAAAAACCTAATTGCACTCGACCAATACTCAAATTGATACATCATAAACCCACTAAGGAAATTTATAGCATGTCAGATGTTTTTGATCTCAGACAGATTTTTACCTACACTATACGCATAATAGTCGCGTCATTTTGGCAATTTACTTCTAAAATTGAAAGTACAGGGTCAATTGACTTCAATTGAAGTTCAGAAAAACATTTGGAAAAAACAGTAGCTTTTATTTTTTGGCGGAAATGTTTGGTTTCATTTCTTTTCCAATAATTGACCAATTTAATTTAATTAAATTAATTGAAAAATTTGTTATTATACACAATGTACCATAAAATTAGACGAATAGTTATTCGGGGGTGTTTGGGGTGGCTGGTCACGAATCTGAAGTCCAATTTGGGAAATTCAAAACGACGGACCAGAAATCGGGCCATTTTCAGAAATAATGAAAATGGATTCTTAAAATCTGTACTCAGGGGTTTTCGAGGTCGTCAATTGCGAATTCGAGGCCTAATTTGGTAAAGTCAAAATGGAGGACAGGAAGTCGAGTCAATTCCTCATTAGAAACTCGATCTTTTCTCGTTTTCGGCTGAAAATGAGTACGCGGGGGTATTTGAGGTCGCTGATCACGAATCCGAGGTCCAATTTACGAAATTCAAAATGGCGAACCGGATGAACAGTCAATTGGTGGGAACTCGGACGTTTTCGTTGTCGCTGAAAAGGAATCTGATGTCCAATTAGGGAAGATTCAAAACGACGGACCGGAAGTAGTACATTTTTCAGGGAAAACTCATATTTTTACACTTTCAGCCCAAAAAAGAAAAAAATATGAAGATGAAGAAATTGGCCATTAAAATTTGTTAATTATTGGACAAAAAATGAAACCAAACAATTCCGGCAAAAAATAAAAGGTACTGTTTTTTATATGTCTTTCTGAACTCCCTGCAACAGAATTGAAGTCAATTGACCCTCTACTTTCAATTTTGAAGATGTTCAGGTTTTTCATGCTAAAATGACGAGACTCTAAAATAATATAAAAACAAAAGTTAACTGATACATATAGTATTGACCAAAACCAAACAAAACGCTTATCTATCTAGGACGAAAATTATATAATTTCATACTCCCGCGAATGGAAAGAAAATAAGTAGTTTCTTTTATATGGGGTTACTCGAAATTCGACGTATCCCTTTAAACGAGTGATAAAAGAAATAGAAGGAAATCGCAATATTGTCAACCCTAACATGCATTATCCAGTCATTAAATTCAGAGATAGTAGAATTTTAATGTCTGAGAGGAAAGTGCTCCCACCGGAGATGATATTTTGAATAGAAAAGTTTTTCGTACTTTCTCTTTTATATTTATTTTAATCATGTACCTTAGAGAGTAATGATCGTGATTAAATCAAAATAACAACAAAAACTGTAGTAATGAAAGATTCCTAGTACAAAAATTTAGGGCGGTTAAAGAAATCAATCATCTGTTTCCAAAATTAGATAATTGGCCGGTCGTCGTAAAGTCAAAATCATCAATTTTGGTCAGAAATTTTAAACAGAAATTTTATTGACTATTCTTATAGAAAAAATTGCACTGAACACGATGGTAACATTAAAAAAATTTATAAAACACAGGCTTAATTGTTAAAACAATGGTTTATAGCGAAAACTTTCATTTATTGATATTTTCTGACTTTTTAACGACAAAAAAAGTCGAGATATAAAAAATTAAGATTCTATCAACACGCAATTGTATCGACCGTTTATCTTTGACCGTTCAATTGTTATAAATAAACGAAGGGTTCCAAATTTACTTTTTTTTTGTTCAATAAAAGGTTATACTTACTTACTTATACTATGGTCAAAATGTTGCATATTGTTCGTAGAATTTACAGTTGTTTAAGCAAATAAACTAATTTGTTTATTAAGGATTTGCGACTTTTCATGACAATTCTTGTACTCTCCACTCTTGGCAATCGGTGAATATTGATAAAAACTGCCATTTCTGTATGATCATGCTTCTTTTTTCTTTTTTTACCTCCCAACAACGCATCAAAAAAATTGCTTAGTAAACAAATGAAATATCTAGGCTCAGGAATGTCGTATCGAAATGTTATCGGCATATGAAAGATCATAAAAAAGGAAAATTTTGAGCCTAGATAAACCTCGATCCATTAACTAGAACCGGAGATATAGACCACTTTGCGTTTACGATGGTTTATTAAATAGTTTTTTGAAAAAAAGTCTTATGACAACATAAGGTTAATATATTACACTAACTAGTTTTCAATTGTCGCAAAAATCCATTGGTTTCTTCATACGTTTTTTGCTTTTATAACAATTAATATATGAACGCCGTACAAAGTTTTTAGTGTTTACGCTCCGAGTAACTTGTGTAATTAGTTTCAATTTGAATTTAATTGTTTCAATCAAGAACTGTGTGTCTGACGAGAAAGACGCAAGAGACCGTTTTCATGTAAAATTGATCAGGAAAAATATCCACATGGAAAAATGTCAGTGGAGTACCACTTTTCTGGTAAAAAATATCAGAGGATATGTGGAGCGATAAAATTACGTTTCTTATTAAAATATGTGGCTTTACATCCTATTAATACATATCAATACTGAAAGCAATATCTAAAGTACTTTCTGAGTTATTAAAAAATAATATAAAAACAAAATCCGGACTGTAGCAAAAAAATTAAGCCGTTGCGGACATACGTTCATATGAACTTTTCTTCATAAAATGACCTAAGAAATAATATCCTGAAATATTAACACGTCATTAAGGAACACTGTACAAAAAAATAATTAAACTTAAAAAAAAACTAAGAACTAAAATAAAAATACGTTTGAATGACACTTTAAACCACTGTAAACCACTTACAGCGCATTTAAAACAAAGTGCGCTTTGAATTTTATATACACAAATTTGTTACTGCCCAAGACATTCGAAGCGTAAACACTAAAAAACGTTGTATGGCGTTCATAAATTAGGGTAAAATATAAGAAAAAAAGAGCAAGACCCACAGGAATGGTAATTTTATCAACATTGATCGATTGCCATGGGTGGAGGGTGCAAGGAATGCCGTGGAAAGTCGAAAATTCTTGATAAGCAAATTATTTATTTGTTTAAACATTTGCAAAATCGCAAATAAAAAACTGTAAATTTTATGAACAAAATGCAGCATTTTGACTACAGTAAAATATTCGTACGACCTTTTCTTGAACAGAAAAAAAATGTTAATTTCGAACCCTTCATTTGTCAGTCACCTGCTACGCTGAAAGTGGGCCGGCGCGAGGGCGCGCGCGGCACTATAGTAGCTGTAACTTTTAATTTACTAAAGAAAACGACATAAAACCAAATGTATATTGAAAAGGATTAATTTTTTGAAGTATTACGTGTATTTATTTTTTTTTTCATATTTCAAACATTTCTTACTTAAGCTTGAAGTTAAGTATTGCAGGAATTTTCGATTATTTCATAATGTTTAACGTTTATCGAATAAACTTTATGATGTGTACTTTAAGATACAAAAATTTGTTTTATGATAATTATAATTTTTCGTAAGTTTTTTTAATGAAAACAAAAATTATACTCTATAAGTCTGAAAATTGCATTATAAATAAATTGCTGTTACAAAAAATAAAAATATTAACACTCTGACGACATAGAGATGGTAGCTGACATAAACCTTGAATGATAAGCTTTATAATATTTTTTTGTATGTAAAAATTAATTGGGAAACAAAATGAGAGGTAAATAGTTAAAATACACATGTTTTCAGTACGGCTACAACTAGCGCAGGGCAATTCAATGGAAGCTGACCTGACCCGTGTATGTAGGATGTATACTTTTGATGTATATTCTGGGAAGGGAGAAAGCCATCTGTTCTCTTTCATCTAGAGTGGGCAAGCCTTATATTTCAGCTCAAAACAGTACATTTTCTTTCGGCAAGTCGCTGCGTAATAACACGTTGCGCTTAACATATCCAGTTTTTTTTAACAATAGTCGGTTAAATAATTTAGTATATTATTATATGAGCGATTATGAGAGCCTTCATTCACGAATATGATGTTTGACCCCACGAGCCGTTAGGCGAGTGGCGCAATGTCTTGAATATGTAAAGTATTTTTTTCCCTAAAAACTATAATTATAAAACAATAGGAGTATATGATATTTTATGTTAGACAGTCCATCACAAACTTCTGTTATCTAACGTTAAATTTGTAACTTCCATGCTTGGAAACTGTGAAAAAGTAGGAATTTGAAATTTTTTATATACAGAGTAACCCATTTAAAAGCGGGGCACCTTTTTTCTTTTTTGTCCGACTTGAACCAAATTTTACAAAAAGATAGAACAAATTAGGATCTACTTATGACCAAAAAAACACTCGCGTCTTACAAATGCAAAGCCACCTGCGGTATCAAAATAAATGGAAAAAATAAAGAAATCTTATTAGGCATTTTTTATCGACAAACTTTAAATGAAAGGTGTTCAGAATTGTCGAAAAACTTAGAGTCCAAAATTTCAGCAATATTAAAGACTATTGAAATTTTGTTTAAAACAATGTCCGAGTCCGAAAATATCATTTTAATTGTTTCTTTTTCTTTAGAAAATTGTGCTATAACAATTTTGTTTGAAATTATATGTAAGCTGCCAGGCAGTTGTCAAGTGATTTGTATTTTAGACTTCAAAAACAAAATTCGAAATTTTCTAATATTGCTGAAATTTTGGATTCTAGGTTTTTGGACAATTCTGAACAGGTTTCATTAATAAATTTTTTCGATAAAATAATGCCTAATGTGATTTCTTTATTTTTTTCATTTATTTTGGTACCGCAGGTGGCTTTGCATTTGTAAGACGCGAATGTTTTTTTTGGTCATAAGTAGATCCTAATTTGTTCTATCTCTTGGTAAAATATGGTTCAAGTAGGACAAAAAAGAAAAAACTTATAAAGGTGCCCCGCTTTTAAAAGGGTCACTCTGTATATACTAGGGGGCTACATAATTTATAAAAAAAATTGAATTAACGGCTTTATTATAACAGATATTGTTAAACCTACAAATTAAAATTTATATTTTTTTCATTTTTCGAATATTTTTTTTTAATTAACCCGCTCTAAAAAAACCACGTGATCGGTAATAGCCAATCACACAACGAAGAAATGGGCCTCATCACGTGACCCATCAATCTTTTAAGAAGGATATCCCAAAAAATCTTTTGTTTCGGTTTTTTGCAATATTTAACATTTTTATCCGGCATATTGAATTTAAAAAAATTAATATCAGATTCTTAATCAGCATACCCAAAAACCCCTAGGAACCTATTTTTGACATTTTTCATCGATTTATATTTGAGATATTCAATTTCACAACTAATTTTGCACTTATTTGTTGTTATTAAACAAATGAACAATTAGCACCCATTTTTAAGAGGAGACATTTTTCATTGACACTATTTAGAAGTAAATGCAAAAGGTTTCATAAAAAAATACGTATCGAGGAATTATTCCGAGGTATATGCGTTTTTTTGTCTAAGATGATTCCCCTATTTGTTAAAAAGTCAAAGAACATCACAAAATGAACGTTTTCTCTAAATATCATTGTTTTTAACAATGAAACCTGTGTTTTATAATATTTTTAATGTCAGCATCGTGTTCAGCGCAATTTTTCCTGTAAGAGTAGTCAATAAAATTGCTGTTTTAAACTGACCCAAAAAAAGATACGACCGGTCACATATTTCATTAAAATAAAAATTATTTTAAAAACTTCTATGATTTGCTGCTACTAGCACGTGTTTAAAGGAATATGACGAATTACCAGTAACCGTATGTAAAAACAAAATCAAAAACTGGCATAATTCCGAGAATTGAAATTGATGTAATAACATACCAGAAAAACACTGAGTTGTAAAAGTGTCCTCCAGCCAAGCTACGAAATGCCGTCAACAAGTGAATCTCTTTCTTTTACCCTGTCGGCATGCGGGCAGATTATTACGACGTCTGTCATTAATCTGTGTACCTCCTGTTGTTTCATTTTAATGCAGCTGTACGATGAAGATAGAGACGTACAACACTGTCGAATGTTTGACTTGCGCTTTCCACCACGATTTTTTCAGTGACAACACCTGCACGTTTAACTTGAAACGCAGTAAAATCCGTTAGAGTTACGAAAAAAATTAACGTAAACAATTTTACAGAAAATTAAATTTTCTATAAAAATGTTACTTGTAGCATATGTCTATCTTAAATACTTTTGACGAGAAGATGGTTGATATTCGCGCATTGGACAACTGTAAATTTTGTATTCAACTTTCAATCACTCTCACGCCTAAACTATAACGATATTGGCAGCGTTTCGAGTCAAAAGTTCCGGCGTCCAATTTTACTCGTATTTTCTTTTTGCAGAATCCCGGCAATTTAGTTAATAATATTAATAATGTAATATATTTTTTGCAAGCGCAAGCGTAGATGTCTGTTGTTCAATAAGATTTAACTAACAAGAAGTATTCAATAAGACTTCAGCCAATCCAATTTAATCAGCAAGAGAATTTACTTATGTGTCCGCAATTATTTGTAGCCTTGGTGGAAATACAAAATTCTAATATTTTAAGTTCTTGTCGAACAGACGAACGTCATGTCTTCCTTAGATCGAGCTTTTCTATGTTTTACTACTTAAAGTGCTATCAGTTTCGTACGGTCTATACCTATACCTAAATATCACGTATCAAAACGTTATCTCTAAATTTC
Source organism: Stenurella melanura (assembly GCA_963583905.1). Classification (NCBI taxonomy): domain Eukaryota; kingdom Metazoa; phylum Arthropoda; class Insecta; order Coleoptera; family Cerambycidae; genus Stenurella; species Stenurella melanura. The sequence continues at coordinate 46,945,101 of OY757317.1, forward strand.
AAATCGCTGCCTAAGGAATCACGACATTCACATCGAGATTTCTCATTCTATTTTAACAAAAACATCTTATTATTCCATTTGCACTCCAGGGCAAGGAAATAAATACTGAGAAAATTTTAATAATATAATATTTAAAGTCGTCTGCTCCAAGGTGGTAATAAGAGAGGCTCGTGCCAAAACTTTTTTTCAGAAACTTGCTTGGTCTATACGTGTACCAAATTTCAAGTCAATATCTTCATTTTACATCGTTAACTTCTTTAATAATATTTGGTGTATATACTAGAAGCGAAGGCGTCAGATTTTTTTAAATAATATTCTCCATCCACCCACCACACCACTCCCTTACTAAGAGATGTGATAAAATTAAATTGAGATTTTCACTTGAAATGTTGTACACGTATGTCTTATAATGACATCTGAAACTAGATTATATTTTGACATCATTCCATTGAAGGAGTGGGGGGGTAGAAGTAAATAGGAAAAAAAAGTAAAGCAAGCTGGTAGGAGTACAGAAACTTGAGATTTGGTGTATATACTAGAAACCAAGGCCTCAGATTTCTTCCTAATATTTTCAACCCCCACCCCCACCACCTCCACTCCATTATTATAGGGATTGATTACATACAATTGAGATATTCACTTGAAAGTTAGTACACGTATGTATTGCAATGACATCTGATTGAGATGATTCTATTGGAGGGGTGGGAGGTGGTAGGCTGTGAATAGCGCAAGATAAACAGAGTAAGCTAGAAACTTAATTTTTTACTCCCGACAAATTTCAAAAATTATTATTCTTGAAATAGGCTTAGAATGTTACGAAACGTCGAGATTTTAAATTACAGCGAAAAAAATTTTCTGTCTGTCGGTCTGTAACTTTTTTTTTGTTGGCACGTTTTCTTCGGAACAGTTTAAGGTATTGACTTGAAATATTATACACGTATACCGGGTGCCTCAAATAAGTGGCTCACCCTTACATATCCTTTATTTTTTAACTTATTCATTTGAAATTTGGAATGCATAAACTACCTGTAAAAATGGAATTTTGGACATGAAAAATGGTATGAGACAATTTCCGGTTTAGCCGGAAATGACCGCAACTTTCAAATTTTAAATGGAACACCCTGTATATTTTTACATATTTGGATTCAAGACAACATTCTGAGTATACTGTTACGGATTTCCACCTTTTTAGGAAACACCCTGTATGAATCCGTGGGTTCTAAATAATTTCAACAAGAGATAAACACTACTAACACTTTATTTAACAATTTACTGACTGTACAATACTTGTTTACTTAATAGTTAACCTCACTTTTCTCTTTTCAACTTGTTCACTTTTATAAACTGCCTTCTTAATAAACTTCTTCCTCTGCGCTGGTAATCGCGCCTTATATACTCCGAATTTGACTCTCTAGATAAATCTAGAAACAATCAAGAATCTTCTCCAACAACATTCCAGAAAAAGTCCATTTCATTCTGACAACTCCCAGTCACAATTAGTAGGCATAGGCGTATCATCTCCACTTCCAAGGGGGTATAATTCATAACACTGCCCCCTCCTTAAGCCTGATCGTCCCGATCAGGCAACTCAGAATCATCGATGTATTTCGCCAGCCTGTCCAAATGCACGATCTTCATCTTGAACTTTTTGCTTCGTTGAATTCGATAGACGACGTCATTAATTCGGGTAATAACGGTATACGGTCCATCCCAAGGCGGTTGAAGTTTCGGTGACCTTCCTTTCTTCCGCTGTGGGTTGTACAGCCAAACCAGGTCTCCTGCCTTGAACCCTTCTGAATTATCCTTCCGGTCGTATCGAGCCTTCATTCGGTTACTGCTTGAACTGCTTCTTTTCACCCTTGCTTCCAGTCTGTGGTCTCTTGCTGGCTGCACAAATCTCGCATTTGCGACACCAAGCCTCCACATTCTGACGACCTTATCCAATAAAATCGTTCTCGTATTTTCTTCAGGGTCTTGTTAACACCGAAGTGTCCATCGGATGTTCCATTGTGCACTTCCTGAAGCACCTTCGCTACTCGACACCTGGGAATCACTAGACGCATAACCACTTGTTTTTCATTCGGGCTTTCCCATGCTCTCCGCAATAGCCCGTTCATGACTTTCTGTGAGTCCCACTGCGCCCAGAGTGCCTTCAGTCCCACTCTTTTGCCTGAAACATCCTTCCATTTTGGACGAGTTCCCCTTTCTTTGGCTCTCAATATAGGCCCAATTTCCTCATCGTTTAGTTGCTCTTGTCTGAGCGCTTCATCTGTCCTATCATCCGGCACCTCCACCTTGACAGTGTTGACTGCTCCCGTGACCTGCAGTTTCTCCTGGTGGTAGTACTTGCAATCTTCCTTGTACCTTCTTCCGGATGAAATATCTGCAATTTTCTGGGGTTTCACTTTACTTCCACGTCCTGGTAGTAGTGGACTTCTCGGAATGCTTCGAAGCTGGGAAATCTTTACTTCTCTCGGGGTACCATGTTCCCTATCTGTCACAGTCTCTCTGGTACCAGCTTTCTCTGATTTTCCCCTCAGCTTCACAGCTTCTCCGGCCTTTATTTCCTCCAATCTTCTCCGTGGACATTCAAGCTGGATATGTCCTAGTTCTCCGCACCGGTAACATTTCATACTCCGTCGTCCACTTGGCCTTCCACTACTTTGTTTATTCTGTGTCCGTTCCATGTTTCTAACATTCACTTTCCTCGAGTTCCGATATCGACAGTCTTGCTTGATATGCCCTGCTCTGCCACAGTTGTAACATTTAGTACTCCTGCTTGGCTTTCCTTGTCTTCCCGCAGTATCCCATTGAGCCAGTAACTGACTAATCATTGTATTTACCTCCTGTATCTGGATCAAGATAGGGTTCTCTTTCTTCTTTTCTGGTTGAGATTCTTCGATACTCACAGCTTGTACTCTTGGACTCGGGGCATCCTGAAAGACAGCTTCCACCTCGAGTGCACGTACCAACGCTTCACTGCTGTTCTGGTATCGAGATAACCTGAGGACTCGCCTGATCTCATCATCCTGTATACCATTCAGAAAAGCCTCTACTGCCAGTTGATCTTGGAATTCCTTCGGTACATCCGGGTAAGCCAGGTGAGCCAGTCTCCACACGGCAGCTTCAAACTCTTGCAAACTTTCCCCAGCCCCTTGAACACGTGATTTCAGCTGTGTCTGGTACACTCGGGCAAGGTGGCCATATCGTAGATCTAGGGCAGCTTCTAAAACTTTAAAATCCCGTTGTTGGTCTACTGGGATTGTCTGGAGTATTTCCAATGCTTGGCCCCTTAATGCCACGATTAACGCCATAGCCTTCTCTTCGTCATTCCAGTTGTTTGCACTCGCTGCTGCCTCAAACTGCCTCTTGTAAATGGTCCATGAACTTTGGCCGTCAAAGGAGGTTCGAACAGCTGATCTGATAATACCACTTGCTGGCTTCCTCTATCCCTCAACTGTTGCTTAAACAGGCCTATTTCCTCTTCTACCCGGTGCATTTTCTCTTTGACTTCATTTACTTCTTCTCGATGCCTTCTTTCTAGCTCTTCCAACACTTTCTGGAATTGTGCAAGTAAGTCCTGTATTTGCTTTTCGGTTGCCATACTTCTGGTTGTTATAGGCATACGACTACGTTGAAATCAAATAAATTTAACAAAGTTACGTCACTATCGGTAATGGGACTGTCCAGAAAAACCTCAAAACGGCACGAAAAAGTCTTATCTAGAGTCTTCGTCACTTAACCTCTAATGTCCAAATAAAATGTTCCAAAAATGTCTCAAAAAATGCACTTGACACTATTTTCCTGTTCGAAAATAACCATCAAACAACGTCCAGTAAATTAGTCCTCCGTGTTAGCACCAACTTCGAGAATACACTGCCAAACCTTCTCGAACACTTCCGAAAAATCCTCTTGTCAAAATTCCGCTTCCGACACCAAAATGTTACGGATTTCCACCTTTTTGGGAAACACCCTGTATGAATCCGTGGGTTCTAAATATTTTCAACAAGAGATAAACACTAATAACACTTTATTTAACAATTTACTGACTGTACAATACTTGTTTACTTAATAGGTAACCTCACTTTTCTCTTTTCAACTTGTTCACTTTTATAAACTGCCTTCTTAATAAACTTCTTCCTCTGCGCTGGTAATCGCGCCTTATATACTCCGAATTTGACTCTCTAGATCCATCTAGAAACAATCGAGGATCTTCTCCAACAACATTCCAGAAAAAGTCCATTTCATTCTGACAACTCCCAGTCACAATTAGTAGGCATAGGCGTATCATCTCCACTTCCAAGGGGGTATAATTCATAACAATACCATGAGAATTTCGCGAATTTTTGAGTCGACGTTCAGTTTCTTTAAACATTTTAAAATATTCGTCTAGAGTGCTTTGGAATACCAAAATTTGTTCTACGGCATGTAAAGTCCAAGGAAAAATATAATTTTTCATTTAATTTCATTAGTAACCATTTACGAAGCCTCCAAAGTTAAACATATCAATTCATTGATATCCATTTCAAATCTATGCTATTTGTTTTTCTATTTTATTTAATTTGTTTAAAAATAAAAATCTACACAAAGTAGTGGCTCACCCCTATAACTTTTTTATTTTTGAACATATCAAAATGAAACTAGGGGGCCTTGGGCCATACAGAAAACTGCATTTTTTGACATATGAAGTAATTTAACACGACTTCCGGTTTCGCAGGAAATAAACCTAACTTCTAATTCTCAAATGGAACACTGTATATTATTACATTTTTGGATTCAGAATGAATTTTTGAATATGTGTGGTGATTTTTATAAATTTATGGGAAGTTGTTATTTTTTATAGCAATTATAAATTTGAATCTAGACTGCTATGAAATAAAAAAATAAGTACTTTGTCATTTTAGATTGTACAGAAAAAAATATTTATACATAGTTACTATTATTAACGGTTGTTCACCATACGTCTCAGTGAGATGATTTAAAACAATTCTGCTATTGTGCGGAGGAGCACCATCTTGTTGAAAGTATAAGTTCCTAAATTGAGCTAATGGTAGCTCTGCAACTTCATCCCATATCTCATTTTGTAGAAACTCGAGGTATCTTTCACCCGATAATGTTTCTTGAAACAAAATAGGCCCTGCTATGCGGTGTCCATAAATTCCATCCCATACATTTATGCCAAAACGTTCTTGAAAATTATTGGTTCTGACTAAATGTTGATATCTAGTGTTGTGTCGATTAAACATTCCATTATTTGTGAATCTAGGTTCATCTGAGAATGACACATTTTCTAAAAATCTGTTATCTTGTTCACATTTATTAAGTAACCACTCGCAGTATTGTACCCTTCGATCATTATCAGCTTCATAAAGATGCTGGTGTAAGTTGTATTTAAAAGAATGATAATTGTGTTTTTTTTTATGCGTCTTACAGTTTCCTTATTTGAACCAAAATCCTCTGCGATTTGTCTCGTAGAAGCAGTTTGATCATAGTTTACTATGGCTAGCACATTAATTTCCATTTCCTCATTTACTACGAACGCTGGGTTGCGTACCTTTGGTTCCCGCCGCATTTTCCTTTCGAACTTCTTAAAATAATGTCGGGATGGACATATTCTTTCTGGAAATCTTTCATTATAAATTTCGTGTGCACGCTTTCCATTTTTACGATATTCCCCGTAAATAAGAAGCATGTCAACTTTTTCATTATTTGTATACACCATTATTGTAATACTTAACTAAAAGTTTCAATTAGAGAACTGTCATTTCATTTATTTTGTTTCTCTTTTAAATTGCAAGGGTAACTTGATGCAAAATTGCAATAGTTAACTAAAAGTTTCAGTTAGAGAACTGTCATTTCGTTTATTTTGTTTCTCTTTTAAAATGCAAGAGTAACTTGATGTGAAATTTCTTGATAGCCGTATAATAATAACTGTACATTTAAAATACCACAAGTACAATCTGTTTTTACAGTTTTTTAAATAAATATTAATAAAAACCCAAGCATAGTGATATGAATGGATTCGTAGAAAAGGGCAAATTAATGAATATAAGGAGCCACCACCGTCCCATTTGAAAAAAGAGTTATTTCAAAAAACTGAATTACTTTCATTAAAATGCCTACAAAATGGTTAATAATAGTAACTATGTATAAATATTTTTTCTGTACAATCTAAAAGGACAAAGTGCGTATTTTCTTATTTCATAGAAGTCTAGATTAAAATTTATAATTGCCATAAAAATTAACTCGCCATAAATTTATAAAAATCACCACACATGTTCAAAAATTAATTTTGAATCCAAAAATATAATAATATACAGGGTGTTCCATTTGAAATTCAGAAGTTAGAGTTATTTCCTGCGAAACCGGAAGTGGTATGAAATTACTTCATATGTCAAAAAATGCAGTTTTCTGTATGACCCTAGGCCCGTTAGTTTCATTTTGATATGTTCAAAAATAAAACAGTTATAGGGGTGAGCCACTACTTTGTGTAGATTTTTTATTTTTAAACAAAATAAAAAAAAACAAATAGCATAGATTTGAAATGGATATCAATGAATTCAGAAAAAAATCTATAATTTATTGAACACAATGAGCCACCTTTCCATTTGAAAAAAAAAGTTTTCGATAAAAAGTGATATGTTCAACTTTGAGGCTTCGTAAATGGTTATTAATGAAATTAAATGAAATATTATATTTTTCCCTTGGACTTCACATGCCGTAGAACAAATTTTGGTATCCCAAAGCACTCTAGACGAATATCTTAAAATGCTTTAAGAAACTGAAGGTCGACATAAAAATTCGCGAAATTCTCATGGTATACTCAGAATGTAGTCTTGAATCCAAATATGTAAAAATATATAGGGTGTTCCATTTAAAATTCGAAAGTTGCGGTCATTTCCGAGTAAACCGGAAATGGTCTTATACCATTTTCCATGTCCAAAAATCAATTTTTACAGGTAGTTTATGCACCCCTAATTTCAAATGAGTAAGTTAAAAAAAAATATAAGGGTGAGCCACTTACTTGTGGCACCCGGTATATTATAACGAGATCTAGAACTGGATTGTCTTTTGAACATATCTGGTGAAGGGATGGAGGTAAATAGGGAGAAATAAGTAAAGCAAGATGGTAAGTAAATTTTTTTATAATATTTTCTATCCCCCCACCACCCACCACTCCATTATTAAAGGGATTGATAAAATACAATTGAAATATTCACTTGAAATTTGGTATACGTATATACTAGAACGATATCTGGAACCAGATTGTATTTTGGGATTATTCAATTGAAGGGTTGGGGGTTAAATAGGAGTAAATAGGGAAAATAAGTAAAGAAAACTGGCAAGAGTACAGAAATTTGGGATTTGGTGTATATACTAGAAGCGAAGGCCTCACGTTTATTATAATATTTTCCATCCCCTTACCACCCCCACTCCCTTATTAAAAAAGTTGATAAAATTAGATTGAGATTTTCACTTGAAATTTGGCACACATATGTATTATAACGACATCTGAAACTAGATTATATTTTGACATGATTCTGTTGAAGGAGAGGGGAAAAAGTAGAGGTAAATAGGGAAATACAAGCTAACCGTTACGCTCTTCGCCGATTTGCTATTTTCGCAGTTTTTTTGTAAATAATATTGGTTTTAGATGTTTTTGATTTAATTACAAAACAAAAAAAAATTGTTTTGGATTTAAAGAAATTTACAACTTTTTAATTTATCGATCGATTCTGCTCAAAAACAATAGGGTTCTTCCTCTAGCTAATACTAACTTACTGTCTAAATTTCAATGCAATGGGACTTTTCGTTCTTAAGTTATCTTCGTGCTTACAAGAAGCGTGACGGACGGACGGACAGACGGACGGACATTCAGACGGACGGACGGACGGACATTTTGAAAGTTGTTCATATTTTGATCACCAGCACAGTGATATGAAATTTTTTTCTCTACGAACAATATGACATGACCGGTTTTAGAAATGTGCCGATCGAATGCAATATACTCTTCGCTTCGTATTTGTGAAGAGTATAATAATTAAAGCAAGCTATTAAGAGTACAGCAACTTGTACATCAACGTAAAATAGTGCAAGAAGGTTACATCGAAAAAAGGGCTAGGGTGGAAACATTTTTTTACAAGCTATCTCAGTCGAAATTTATACGAAAATATATTTAGAATAACCTCCTAGGAGTCCCATGAGATACGAATATGGCAAGTTGGAAATATATGGCCGCCATGTTTTTTTCTTTTTGGTTTTTCGCAAATATGTTGGAAACAACAGATTTTTCGAAAAAATGTCAAGAGACCTTTTTTAAAGAGTTCGAAGAAGTACACCTGAAAAGGCATTTTAGGACATCTTACCTTGCCATTTAGTGTTAGTAGTATTAACCAGATAAGTTGAGGGCAAACATCATAAAACTTGTAAAATCATTTTCTTCAGAGCAGCTTGTAAACTTGCGACAAGCAAAAAAACAACGTAATGATGCGGATTGGCATACATTTGTAGAATGGCTGAAATACCATAACCCTTTTAAATGCAAAGAATTTATATCCATGTTTTCAGAACTGGTAGAAAAACCTGATATAAACTGCGATTTATTTGATGAAATTGGGGAAAAGATACTAAATAAAAATATAGGGAAGAAGCATACAGACATAGAATGAAAACTCGTGGATAGATTTAAAAAAACTCCCAGAAAACAAATAATACAAAAATTCATCGAAGTTATGTGGATATAAATCTTATGTAGCTATTTTATAAAATAATATGCTCTAAAAAATCTTCAAAAGAAATCAATGACTGCTTTAAATTCGAACTATCACCACATCCTTGAGAAGAGATCCTTTTACTTAAGGAACTTGACAATTTTGAACAACCAAATTTTTTTCTGCGGTCAGCATCAGTAAACGTTGTAGATAGAGGATTATTTCTACATAAAGTTGTATGGCAGAAACCTGCCTCTTTTCAGATGGTTTGCGATCAGTACGTTAATTATGCAAAGCATGCCTATGGTAATCAATGCGTACTGGTTCTTGATGAATACGATTCAACTTATTTATCCACAAAAGAAATTACACAAAATTTGAAGTCAAATAATGCAACACATATATCAGTAAAATTGAAGAACACAACAAGAGGATTTTTTTAGAAACGGGCGTAACAAACAAAAACTAATAGAAGTGTTGAAATCGATTCTTGAAAAAGTGGCACTGAAGTGATTCAAGCTGAAAGGAATGCAGATAATTTGATCGTTAGAAGTGCAGTGCAACTGTCGAATAATGAAAAAAGTGTTATCGTCATCGCTGAAGATACTGATATCGCTACTCTTCTAATTCATCACTCTGCACAGGATAACATATTTTTGCCTCGCCCTGGAAAAGCTGCCAAGCTGACAAAGTTACAAATATTAACAATCTTCATATAAAATCCATCATATTACTTCCACATCCACGTATTGGAAGTATAGTAATCGTAAAAAAAATTTACACGCTGTGTCGGGTTGTGATACGACTTAATTTTTAAAAAGAGCAAGAAATATTGTATGCAACTGATAAAAAAAGATATTGATTTATGCAACGACCTTAGAATATTTTTGGATCCAAACCTTGATAGACAAAATCTAATTAATATGGGTCTAAAGTTCATTGCGAAACTATACCAACCAATGAATAATGCCCAGGAGATTGACGACTTGAGATTCACTTTGTATAACAGAATTACTTCACGACAGGGATTTTCATCTACTTTCAATTTGGCACTGCTACCCCGAACTAGAGATGCTGCTGCGCAACATATTTTGAGAGTATATTATCAGGTAAAAAAAAATATTTCATTGAAATCTCACACATTATTGATTCCATTTGTTCTGTTTTCTAAGGTTCAAGAATGGATTGGGTAAAACCTTAATCCTTTGGACTATAGTTGGGAGAAGGATCAGTATGGAAGTCTTATTCCAAAAAGGTGTAGAAAAGATATAGAGCTCCACAAGATAATTTGAAAATGGTCTCTTGTAATTGTAAGGATGGAACTTGTGGTAAATCTGTTTTTGTATAAAGCTTGGATTAAAGTGTTCTTCTAAGTGTAGCCAATGTTGTGGTATAAGTTGTGGCAACAAATGTATAATACCTGAAGAAAACGAAGAAGAAAACTGCATGTTCGATTATAGTCATTCTAATTAACTTGCTTGTAATATAATCAACAATTTTGTTTAAAATCTTCATTTTAAAAGTTATGTATCCATTTCTGAATAATAAATCTATTTTTTTATGTTGCCGTTAACTTCACTAAATATCAAGGTAAGATATCCTATAACACCACTTTAGATGTAGTTTTCCAAGTTCTATTAAAAAGGTCTCCTGATATTTTTTCGAAGAATGTGTAGTTTCCAACATATTTGCAAAGAAATTAAAAAAACAAAACGTAGTGTCAAATTGACAAGCCAGTTTATTTTTTGTGAAAAAAGTGCAACTTCAACCCTGCTTGCCATCCCTTTCGTGACCGAATTTTCGCTTGCCATTTTGCCACGATTTGATTCTATCACAAATTAATCTACCTATAAAGAATATGTTACAATACAATTATAAGCAAACAAATAATAATTAATTTTTAAACATGCATAAAGTATATAGGCTCCAATACTAGTTAGCTAATAGGTAGGTGAAGATCTGTTGTTTTTGTCAGTCAATGTCAAATATAATAATTTCACAATTATTCATAGAAATTGTCTTGGTTTTGCATGAAATAGCTTTATGAGTGGCTTTATGTCTTTCTGATGAGCTTCAGAATAAGGGCGAAAAACGTTTCCAAGAAACAAAATGATAGCTTTCATGAAAATGTAATTCATTAGAATGAAATTTTTTTTAAGACAAGGTGGATAAATAAATAGATTTTAGGCCTTTGTTCTCATTTTTAACTGAATATTCATGATCGTAGGGGGTTATGTAGATACTGGTTTAATCTGTATGGCCGTAGGGGACTGTATGGATGTTAGTGTTAGAGTTGTCAAATAAGAAATTAGACATATGCATTTTAGGATTTTAATTTGTTAGCATAACCAGAACTCAGGTTATCGAAAGAATGCAAAGATTTCATTAAAATTTGTACACATAGTTTTTCTTTTAGTTATAGATAATTATTTTCTCCGCCGTTTGCAAAATTCTATAAAGAATATGTTTCAATACAATTATAAGCAAACAAATAATAATTCATTTTTAAACATGCATATAGTATATAGACTCCAATACTAGTTAGCTAATAGATAGGTGAAGATCTGTTGTTTTATCAGTCAATGTTAAATATAATTATTTCACATTTATTCATAAAAATTGTCTTGGTTTTGCATGAAACATTTTTATGATTGGCTTTATGTCTTTCTGATGAGCTCCAGAATACGGGCGAAAAACGTTTCAAAGGCTAAGCATTTCCAAGAAACAGAGTGATAGATTTCATGAAAATGTAATCCAGTGGAATGAAAAATTTTTAAGACAAGGTAGATAAATAAATTCATTTTAGGTCTTTGTTCTCATTTTTAACTGAATCTTCATGATCGTAGGGGTTATGTAGATACTAGTTTAATCTGCATGGCCGTAGGGGACTGTGTGGATGCTAGTGTTAGAATGGAAATTGTCTAATAAGAAATTAGACAAATTCATTTTAGGATTTTAATTTGCTAGCATAACCAGAATTCAGGTTATTCGAAAGAATGCAAAGATTTCATTAATATTTTTACACATGGTTTTTTCTTTTAGTGAGGGATAGTTATTTTGCTGTTTGCAAAATCCTATAAAGAATATGTAATCAAACAAATTAATAATAACTCATTTTTAAAAATGTTTTCTCTTTTGTGATGTCACTTGATGAACCCATTGCTAATAAGTGCATGTTTTCATGTAATACATATTCCTTACAATAAATTTCGGTTTCTCTTCTAGTGGCTCTACAGATATTTAAATAAAAAAAAATTATAATCATGATTCAATTTCATGAACTTCCCTACTTTTAGTCATTTTATTTTATTCTCTCGATTTTTAAGTTGTTCAGATTTAATAAATCAACCATAGCTTTGTTATTAATAATATTTCACATTTCCTTAGTTAGCAATGAAAGTTTTAATACCGCAAATTAAACAAATCAGAGTAGTTATTTTCTGTTGAACATTAATTCGCTCGTCAATCTACTAACAATTCAACATGGTTCAATTTTCAACTTTGGAAAAAAACAGAGTTTTTATTGATTTATGGAGAATATAAACGTAGTGCTAGAAACGCTTGCACAGTCTATTCTCAATTTTAAATAGGGAAATTTACCTAGATTTTTTTCGAAATGACTTACCTAATTATTTAGAAGAAATTTCCCTGCAAGTTAGAAGAAGTATTTTGTTCCATTAAGATGGTGCTCCTCCACATTATGCCCGTATTGTTTCTAATTATTTAAACACGATTTTTGGAAACCAGTGGATAGGCAATACTGGACCTGTGCGATGGCCAGCTAGATCACCAGATATAAATCGGCTGGATTTCTTTTTGTGGGGTTACCTTAAGGGATTTGTGTATAACACCCAACCTCAGAAAATTGAAGATTTATAAAACAGAATAAGAAATGGATGTAATTCTATTCGACGGAATACTTTAGTACGTACAGTGAATGGTGAATTAATAAAAAACTACTACATCGAAGTTAATGGCCAAAATTTTGAACATTATTTGTAAAAACTTTTAATTCTCTCTTTACCTGATAAAAGCTTTTAAGAAAACATTAATGTTTATTGCAAAATCAACATTGTTTTATTTTTAGTCGGAAGATAAAATGAATAAAAGGAAGTTCATGAAACTGATTATAAATGATTATAAATTTTTTTATTTAAATATCTGTAGAGTGTAGAGCCACTAGAAGAGCAATCAAATTTTATTAGTAAGAAATGTGAAATGAATGCATGCACTTATTAGCAATGGGTTCATCAAGTGATATCACAGAAGAGAAAAAAAATTGTTTCCTTTTATTTGTTGTTGCTGTTTCGTTACTTTAAATATTGTTTATTATATGCCTTTTGCAAACAAAGCTTAAAATTATTATTTACATTCCTTTCAAATTTATTTTAAGAGAATTCGGTTTGGAGTCAAAAAGAGAGTTTTTAATTTTTTTCTCTAAAACGAAAGAGAATATCGAATATGACGTAATAATATAAATTGGAGCTAATTAAAACTTTTATAAGAAAACATTAACACAGCTCATGTACACGGTGAGGAAAAAAACATTCAAGGAAATTAAGTTTCATTTCGTAATAATTTTTTAAGAAAATATTCTTAAAATCACTCTGTATGCATATATAAAGGTCTTAAAAATATCTACAATTTGATGTGCCGAACATGGTCGTAGCTTAAAGAATAAGGAAGTTACGAGTCTGGCGAATTTTAAGTGGCGGACCCTGTAATCACATAAATATCTTGGAGTCATGCCATTATTAACTTTCGCGGCATTTTGTTTTATGTTTCGTCCACAGTGACCTTGATAACTGTTCTACTACTAAAAGCCTACCAAAGAAGTAAAACCTCTCATAAGGATTATTTTTATTTGATACTATTTTAAATCCTCTCCAGGACTGACCTAATATCCCACCTATTTGCTGTCATTGTTCACCTCACATTCAAGGAACTATATTTGTGGGTATATTGCCACAACCACGTAGTGGAGGAATAGAAGTATATAATCGTAAAAAAATGGCAACAATTTTATTGTTGAAATAGATTTAGAATGAAACGTAGATTTCAAATTTGAGCGAATAAAATATGTCTGTCGGTATGTAAGTTTGTCGGTCTGTCCGTCACGTGTAACTTTCATTTGGGCGCACGTTTTCTCAGGAACGACTTAAGATATTGACTTTTTGGTACACATATATTAAACAATATCTTGAACTAGATTATATTTCGAACTTACTCCGGCGAAGGGTTGGGGGTAAATAGAGTAAACTAAAGCCTTAAATTTTTCTATAACATTTATGATAAGATAGAGGCCGTCAAAAGAACAATTCTTTTCGCCTAAAAATAATATTTATCTTGGATGGGAAATCTTGATGTGGAAATAGTGAATCCTTAGACATTAGTTTTTTTTTACGATAATAATTATTCATTTTTAACCTTTTTAGCATTCAAATGGCTACTAAAGACGGTATATTAAAGATAAGTTAATGCTGTTGGTCAACTTGAGGGTTAATTTAATATAATTCATTACAAAACAGAACTTTGTAACATATCGTATGTTAAGAGATGATTGCTTATAATAAATGCGAGAAAACAGCAATTCTTTCTTGAAATAAATAATTCCTTTTTAATAGAAATAATATATTTAACCTAAAAAGTATTCGAAAATTTGTTTGCACGAACGCAATTTAAACGACTGATTTTCACGAATATTTCCTTTTTAACAACACTGATTATATATTGACTGAAAGATATTAACAGAAAATGAAATGACAAAAAACTGAAAAACCTTAAAAGTTTGTAATTAACTTCTTTTTACGACTTTTAGTTTTCGAGTAATAAACATGAAAATCTTAAATGAAAATTGAGTTATTAAAACGGTATAAAAAGGGAAGTATATAAAAGCAGTGTATCAATTTTCACCCAAATAAGACAAACCCTAATTGAAATATAAGTTAACAGGCTTCCTTGCTCTCTAAATTATTAGTGTTCTAAACATATTTGCTTGAACTTTTTGGATGTTAAGTAGTATCCCAATACATAGAAATTGAACGAGGCCTTGTTTAAATAAATACACATTTTGCCGTACATGTACATACATATTCTGTGCTTTTAGGTGTTAAGATGAAACCTACAAAGATTATACTCTTTTTACTGGCAGCCAAGTTAGTCCTGTTGGTGTCAGCTTCAGAGCTTGAATTCTTCGACGTTAAGGACTTTACACTACCAGACTATTACGACCAGATCAGCTACAAAGTAAACATTCACCTATACCCTGAACTATTTACACCAAAGGGCACAGAGTTTTCAGGCAAAGTTGAAATCAGTTTAATTTTTAAGAACGTAACTGATTACGTAGCTGTGAACTCGGAACCTGACAGGATTAAATTGAATAAAATAACTTTCGATAATACTGAAATACCCTCTAGCAGCTATACTGAAAACAATGAAAAGAGAATTTTAGAAATTCATCTGGGAAAGTTAGTAAATACTCACGTTAAGTACCTCCTCGTTATTGAATACACCGCATCTGTAGCTACTTCAAGTTTAGATGGACTCTATAAAAGCAGTTACGTCGATGAAAATGGTGCAAAGAAGTACTTATTGACATCTCAGCTCGGTCCTGCGAATGCACGAAAATTTTTCCCTTGTTTGGATGAACCAGCATATAAGGCGTACTTTAATTTTACAGTTACATTCCCGTCTAATCTTAACGTGCTCTTTAATACTCTGGAGATGAGAAGAATGCACAATGCTAATACAAGGTAAGTGGTCATAGGTTTATTCAAGATTCAAAGAAATTAAGCACAAACGTAAACACGCAGAGTTAGTGGTTTATGCTATCCGGTCATGATTTTTAAAGAAAATAACACTTCGAAATCTGTGAAATATTATTTTGCTCAGTATACAGTGAATTTGACATAAGTAGATGCTAAAATGAAAAAACAGTCACAATTCAGCTCTTTTCTTGCCTAGACATTTTAAAAACTCCGCTACAATCGGGAAAGACAATTAATAAATTATAGATTAGCCAGGGTAAATTTTAGGGGTGGATGCATTGAGAGTGCAAATCTTTTATTATTTATGTACTTCTTCAAAAGGTAAAAGAAATCTAGACCACTGGGCGTAAAATTTGGGGGAAACTGAAAAATACCGTTTTTCAATTAATTTAATGCGGATCGAGAAAGAATGAAGGTGACGTTACATAGAAAAGTCACTAAAATTATCAAAATTGACTTATATTCCAAGTATGTTATTAAATATAATTTCCTATGTTACCAGACTACCAAATACATATGGCCACACAGAGAAAAATGTTTGTGATATTTTATCACAATTGTAGAAAATTGTACTACAAGTTGGTCTTAAAATGGTGACAGGAACAGTTTGTGCAAATAAATAATACATTTTTGGGGCAATGATTTTGTACAGTTTATGTATTAACATTGTTTGAAATTTTTGTACAAACTTAAAAATCACATAAATTGAATTCTTTACAAATTTGAATTATGGTTGCATAAAAATACATAATTTCATTCCACTTGTGGAACAAATCTCTGAACAGATTAAGTTAGTTTCTACAATTTGTGTGAAATTTTTAAATATATTCTGAAGGTTTCCCAAACAAACATTCACATCTAAACCTCTTCATTTGTAAAACATATTTACAAAAAATTGTGCTCTTAAGTGACACAATGTTTATAATTTTTTAAGAGAATGTGGTTTTAGTTTTCCACAATTTCTAAATGAGAAAAATCACAAATTGTATGTTTATTTTGTCAACTTTGTAATTCATTTTGCACAATATGCACACTTAATTCAAAGAAGCTGTTCAGTATGTATGAACTGGGGTTAGTTTTGCACAATTTATTACTCTATAATCTCCAAATTATGTATATGTTTTTCGTTTCACCGTGCACTCATTTCACACACTATATGTACCCACTTCATTTTAATTGTATTATTCTGTAACACAGATTGTGAAATATTATTTCCAAAATTGGAGGTATTCCTAAAGGATTTCAATAAAAGAAATTAAAGAATAAATATTTTATTTTAACGGAACAACAATACATAAAAGAGCCATGCATTTATATATTATCATATGGTAAATGAAAACATTTCTATTTTTTTAAATGCAAATAAATTTTATATGCATAAAGTTCTAGTTGAAAAGAAGTAGACTTACATTTATGTTTAAAATAAATCCATTTAATAATTCTAAATTGGAAGGCTTCCAGTGTTTCTACTTTTTAGCTTCTATTAACGCAGTTTGTAGTAATAAAGCTTATGTCGTAGTTACGTCATATTCTAAAAAAAAAAACACTTATCAGTTCATCACCAAAATCAAATGTATTGCTTACCATCAGAAGTGTTATCTTCATTTTGAAGCAGTTCTTTTACAAGTTGGCCTTTTGGGTTTAGTTGTTTAGGAACAGCTTTCTGTCGCTTCGCATAAGAAAACGAAATTACTCTCTAGCTGTAAACGAAATCAAGTATTAGAAGATAGGTATCATGCATTGTTCGCATATAAACAAGAAACCATTTTTATATTTATATGTTAACGAAGTTAATTTAAGAGAACATATATGCAAATCTGTAACTCTGTGTGAAGTACTTACCTATGTGAATGCTGGAATTAGATCTAGGAAACCCCACTCGGTTAATAAGTTTTCAACAAATTCCATCACAAATGTAAGTACTTGTGTAATTCGGAAGTGTACGTCTTCACTTAACGAAATACCACCTGGATCTGATGCGTAATTGCCTGCACGTATATGCGTAGCGTGGCCGGCGCGGTCAGTACAATTTTGAACCAATAAACTTTACGTGTAACAAATTAAACAATTATACAAAATTTTAAAACAATATCACCAAACTGATTGTCATTAAATTGTGCAGTGTGTACGGGCGGCATAGATTACTATTATTGTTCAGCGGAAATAAATATATTGGGACTCCTACTTTCACAACCGTTTATAAAATAAAATCACATTTTTATGTTACACAAGTTGTGCAAATCCTTTAAACAATTACTTAAAACTAATTGTAAATAGAATGGCAACAGAATATATAGTTTGAGGATCCTATTAACAATTAATTAAGTTAAATTTGCTATGATTTGTTGAGAAAAAATAAATAAATTTAAGTCTCTATTTCGTCAATTTGTTGGTCGAAGTTTCCAATAAATTCATCGTAACTAAATCTTTATATTGGATATATAAAACGCACAAGAATTATGCACAATTAAAATGTATAAAACTATATAACGTTGTGCCTTAAAATTTTACAATTGTTTTAAAAAATGCAACAAGACGTTGTTCCACAACATTGTGCAAAATGTTCCAAAGCGATTTCTCTCTGTGACCACTTTATGATCAGCTGATCGAACACGTTTAAATTGATAGTAATAACTTTTTTCCACACACCGATCATGCACATCACAAGACAATTTCGCAAAACTCGTTTCTATCTTAACAAGCGAATTTCGCCGCATGAATTGAGTAAGGATGTGGATGCTAAATAATCCAAAATTAAGAGTGCAGTAAAAAAAAGACCAAATAAACGATGAGATATTCATAGTCTTGTAACAGCAATGTTATGATTTCATACCTTCTGGGGTATCACCAGGAGAACATATCTGAGTTTTGAAATTCCAAAGCATTTGGCATTTTTTTATGAACAATTTTATTTTTTGAACCGCGTTTCTTTAGGTAAAAAGGTGAATATCTCCAGTTCTAGAGGCCCGATCGGGAAAAAACTAAAAAACCAAAAACCAATTAAAATTCCAACAAATCTGTATTGGTTTTGGGTCATCTGAATACGACATAAGGTACAAAATGGAATAAACTCGATAAAAAGCGATTTCTTTTATTTTAATGCCCAGCGACGTCAAGAGTTCCGATTGGCTTCACGCAATCAAAAAATGTACCTTTTGTTGAAAACAAAACACCCTGAAATTTTGGTACCCAAATATTGAAACTTATGGACACAAATTATTTTTTTTTTTTAAGTGAATTATTTGTTATTTGTTTGCTTATAGTAATGAAACATATTCTTTATAGGATTTTGCAAACAGCACAAAGAAAAACTGTCTATGAGAACTAAAGGAAAAACTGTATGTAAAAATATTAATGAAATCTTTGCATTCTTTCGATAACCTGACTTCTGGTTATGCTAGCAAGTAAAAATTCTTATTTGCCTTTCTCATTTAAACACTAGCATCCAACATAGCCCCCTACAGCTAGGCAGGTTAAACTAGTATCTACATTATCCACTACGATATTTTATATGATTTTATATGAGATTTTATGAAAATGTAATTCATTAGAATGAAAAAAAAATTAAACACAAGGTAGGTAAATAAATTAATTTCAGGCCTTTGTTCTCATTTTTAACTGAATTTACATATCGTGGAGAATCATGTAGATACTAGTTTAACTTGCCTAGCCGTAGGGAACTATGCTGGATGCTAGTGTTAAAATGAGAATGGCAAATAAGAATTTTTACTTGTTAGCATAACCAGAAGTCAGGTTATCGAAAGAATGCAAAGATTTCATTAATATTTTTACATATATTTTTCCTTTAGTTCTCATAGACAGTTTTTCTTTCCGCTGTTTGCGAAATCCTGTAAAGAATATGTTTCATTGTAAATGAATTTGTTATCTGAAAGTAGAATTTTGTGCCATTAAGTCCAAAATGGATCATTTATTTTCAAAATGCAGTTCTAGATGCCAGCTTTCCGATTACATTAAGAAAATCTTTTAAAGTCTTTTTGACAACTTTTTTGGCATTTATTTATAGACCAAGTGACAACAAGTAGATTTTCTCGGTGACTTTGAAAACATTTTTGAAACATTTTTATCGCAAAAGAACGCGTTAACTTTATTTTCTTAAAAAAAGTAAATTTTCGTCCATCTGAATTCGAGTTAGTTAACTTTTACCATTTTGGCCAATTGTTAATTAGCAAATGCCTTTTTTTGGCTAATATTTGAACTGAATCATTTTGAAACATACTTACTTCTTATGAAATGCCCAAAAAACATTTTTAACTAATAAAAAGTAATATTCAAGCATTTACATTTCATTGTTGTGAATTAGCCTGAATAACTCATTTTTTAAAATTTATGTATCAAGATTACCTCTCGTTTTGTTGCACCGTATTCAATTGTTTCCGGCTTACTTAAGTTGGTAGTTAACGTATGTATTTAGGGGAATTTGATATTCTGCTAACTTCTCTTTATAAAATTATAACCTTATTTTTCTTTACTAATGTCAAATATTTGTGTTGTTCAGAGACAACTTTGTTTCTTTGTGTGTGTATTTACTGCTATTTATCTTTTTGCAAGATGCTAAACGTTAAATATCTCGAGTTCAGATGGACGAAAATTCCTTTTTATTTTAAATTAAAGTTCTGGCAATTTTCTCTTTTTTGATCAGAATTTTTCAAAAATGTTTTGAAAATGGCCGAGAAAATCTATTTGTTGTCATTTGGTTTATAAATAAATGCCATAAAAGTGGCCAAAATGACTTTAAAAAAAATTATTTTAATGTCACCGGAAAACTGCAGAGCAGAAATACATTTTGAAAAAAAAAAAGGATCCACTTTGGACGTAATGGCACAAAATGTCGGGAAATTCAAATTTCAAATAACAAATTAATTCGTGTCCACACGCCAATATTCTTGACTAAAGATGACGGTCTCGGATGATTAGGGGTCGAGCTTGAGCTCTTTGTCCCAATCATCGCTGTAGACCTGAACCGGCCTCGTAAGAGGTGGGCCTGCTTTTTCGCGTACACCCCCCTCCCCCCCGCAAATGCGGACGGTATTGGCGATGTTAGCAAACCTCCACTGGTCGGACCCTGCCAGCGGGGTCGTTTCTTCTGGCGGTCTTCTGTTTTGGTCTTCTTTCTTCGCTGGCATGTATAGGCTCCCGGGAGCGTCTTTTGTCTGTCGTGAGAGGGAACGACTGTTACTGAGCCCTCTCGGAGTTTGAAAGGGATTTGGGGGCGCGATTTGTGTTCCGATTTCGTCGGCAGGAAGTGTGAACTGTGTAGTTCAGGATTGTGTTCGCCCAGAGACGCTTTCTTAGCGTCAGAGGCCGGTACGGGCTAGGGTAAGGGTACCGAGCTGGTTGTTTGCTTGGTACCTCCAGGATCGCGTAATTTGATGTTTTTGGTTATTGTCTCCTTGCAGTGTGGTTTGCAGATCGAGCTGAAACAGATAAAGGGTTAGTTGTACTTACCCATAATCCAGGATCTGGAGCTTCGGCCTCTTGTGCCTCGGAGCGTCGTTGGGGTCATAGTCAGTAGTCGCCTGTCTGACCAGCGGATACCCATGCTCTGCTGCACGGGCGTATAGGTTCTTCGTTCTGTCCCGGATGACTTCAGTTACTGGGGTGTATTCCAGGTTTCTGAAGATGTCGGCATTTCTGACAAACCATGGTGCATCCACGGCGCACCGAAGTGCGACGTTTTCCATGGCTTGTATCCTCTTCAGATGGGTGGTTGCTTGGTATCCCCAGACAACGGAGATGTAGGTCAGAATATCTTTGCTCTTCTCCGCGATGATTTTGACTTTCCACCTGTTGCACCACTCTTCCAGAAGGGATGCTGCTTCCTGGAGGTTGCGGGTGGCAAGTCTTGCACTCCATGATTTTGCGATTATGGCCGTGTCGTCTGCGTAGAGCGCCAAAGAGGTCCTTGCGATTCTTGGCATGTCGGAGGTGTAGATGGTGAACAGGTGGGGAGAGAGCACCGATCCCTGCGGTACAACTGCTTCCATGGGCCTGTAGTTTGACAGCTTGTCGGCAATCTTCACACGGAGTTGCCCCCGATTAAGGTGGGATCTCACAAGCTTGACTATGTCGACAGGGTAACCCATCGACAACATCTTCGCCAGGAGACCTTCATGCGAAAACCTATCGAAGGCCTTGGCAACATCTAAGAAGATCTCCCCTGTGACTTGACGGTGGTTGAAACCCTCCGTGACGTAGCCCGTTAGACGAAGTACTTGGAGCTCGGTGGAATGTTCTGTTCGGTAGGCGAACTGCTCATCTGGGATGATCTGGAGCTCATCGGTCAGGGCTTTAAGTCTCTTCAGGATGATCGTCTCTGCTACTTTACTCATCGTAGGTAGGAGACTGATGGGCTTGTAATTTAAAGGAAAGGTTAGATTCTTACCTGGTTTGGGAATCATGATGACGTCTGCGTTCTTCCACTTGGTGGGGAAATAACGTAGTCTCAAGATGGTATTGATTATGTTAACCATTGCTGCTACTCCTTTGAGGGGTAGTTTCTTGAGTACTATGTTTTCTATTCCGTCGCAATGCGGCACTTTGCGGGGTTCGAGGCTTCTCAGGATTTCCCTGACTTCTTCAGGAGAAGCCGGAGGGATTATTTCTTCATCCGGCATGCGTCGCAACCTTCTGACTGCGTACTATGTCGTCCTCCCAGTCCTCGTCCTCATCGTCGATCTGGTTTTCCCTACACTGCAGTTCCAAACTGTCGGCAAGAGCCTTGGCTTTTTCCTGTCGAGTGCAGGCAATACCATTCTCTCCGTGGATGGGCGGGACTGGTTTTCGCTTGGCACGCAGAGCCTTCTGGGTAGTCGACATGCTTCTGTCCTGGGGGTCTAGCGACTCTAGGTCACGTTGCCATCTGTTCTGCCTGTGTTCTTGCAGGGCCTCTTTAACTCTTCGCGTTAGTTGATTGTATTCCCTTCGGTGTTCAAGGAGTCTTGTCCTCTGCACCAGTTTCTTAAGCCGCCTTCTGTCTCGAATGAGCTGCGTGGTATCTTCAGGGAGTCCTCCCATCGGCATTGCAACTCTTCTCGTTACAGTTTCCGTCCTGCTTTCCGTTAGCGCTGCCTGGGTGTGGTTTTCCAGAGAGATGATAGCCTATTGTAATTCTTCCTCACTATCGATTCTGGGAACGTGTGCAATGTTCCTTTGCAAAATTGCTCGGAACTGTTCCTAGTTCGTTCTCCTCTTAGTGATAGTTTCCTCTTCAGGGTCACCATCATCCAGTTTTAGGAAGATGGGATTGTGATCCGAGGAGCCTTCAGCTTGTGTTTGAAGTTCGGCAGTGATGGTCATATCGTTGAGCAGGACTATATCTAGCACGTCGGACCTATGTCTTCCATTGTCAAATGTCGGTTCTTCTGGACCTAACGCCTGTACGTCATGATGATCCTCTAGGAATCGCAGCATCGCCCGTCCACGGGTGTTAGTGAGCCTGCAGTTCCAAGCTGGTGATTTGGCGTTGAAGTCTCCTATAGCCACCGTCTGGGTACCCCGTGTTATGAGGGCCTCTAGGTCATGGTTTAGGAGAGGACGTTGATGTGCTTGGTAACAGGAAGCTGTCTTGAGTGGGCCGTTTCGTTCCGTTGAAACTACTATGGCGATGGCTTCCATGTTTTCCAGTTCCGGCATGTCGATGAGATGATGGTCTATAGTCTTCTTGACGAGCAGAGCAACTCCTCCTGCGTTTGCTCTTCGTTGTTCTCTATAGACTTCGCAGCCTGGGATTCGAAGTTTTGTATTATCCTGGCGAAGTTTGTTTCCTTGCGTCCACAAAGTTCAATATTTGAGCACCAAAATTTCAGGATGTATTGTATTCAACAAAAGGTATATTTTCTGAAAGCTTGAAGCCGATCGGTCCTGTTGACGTCCCTGGGCGTTTAAATTAAAAATAAACGCTTTTTAGGCAGTTTATTCAATTTTTCACGTTATATACGTACTTAAGTGACCTAAAACTAAGCAGATTTGTCGTAATTTTAATTTTGGAGGTTTTTGGTTTTTAGTTTGTCCCAATCGAATCTCTAGAACCGGAGATATTAACCATTTTACCTAAAAAACGCTTTTCAAAAAACAAAATTGTTAATAAGAGAAACGCAGTAGGTGTTGGAGCTTCAACACTCGGATATATATTCATGATGATACACCAGAAGGTATGAAAGCATAATATTGCTGTTTCAAAACTATACATATCAATGTCCTATTACTTCCACATCCACGTAGTGGATTGGAAGTATAGTAATCGTAAAAAAATTTTCAAAAATTTTTTTTCTTGAAATAGGTTTAGAATGTCATGAAACGTCGAAATTTTATATTTGAGCGAAAAAAATTTTCTGTCTGTCTGTCGGTCTGTAACTTTTTTTGTCCGCACGCTTTCTCCGGAACGGTTTAAGATATCGACTTGAAATTTTGTACACGTATATATTATAACGAGATCTGGAACTGGATTGTTTTTTGAAGACATCCGGTGAAGGGTTGGGGAGTAAATAGGGGTAAATATGGGGAAATATGTTAAACAAGCTGGTAAGAATACAGAAACTTGAAACTTGATGTATGTACTACAACTCAAGGCCTCAGATTTTTTATAATATTTTTCAACCCCCCACTACCCCTAGTCCATTATTAAAGGGGTTGATAAAATAAAATTGGAATACTCATTTGAAATTTGGTACACGTATGTATTATAACGGCATTTCTAACTGGATTAGATTTTGAGATGATTCCGTTGAAGGATTGGTCGTTAAATAGGGGTTAATAGGGGAAAATAGGTAAAGCAAGCTGGTGCGAATACAGAAACTTCAAATTCGGTGTATATACTATAAGCCAAAGCCTCAAATTTTTTTATAATAGTTTTCAACCCCCCACCACCCCTACTCCATTATTAAAGGGGTTGATAAAATAAAATTGAGATATTCATTTGAAATTTGGTACACATATGTACTATAACGACATCTGGAACGAGATTATATTTTGAGTTGATTCCGTTGAAGGGTTGGGGGTTAAATAGGGGTAAATAGAGGAATATAAGTAAAGTAAGTTAGTAAGAGTACAGAAACTAGAAATTCGGTGTATGTACTAGAATCTAAAGACTCATATTTTTTTATAATATTTTTCAAGCCCTCACCACCCCTACTCCATTATTAAAGGGGTTGATAAAATAGAATTGAGACATTCATTTAAAATTTGGTAGATGTATGTATTATAATGACATCCGGAACTAGATTATATTTTGAGATGATTCGTTGAAGGGTTGGGGGTTAAATAGGGATAAATAGGGGAAAATAGTAAAGCAAGCTGGTAAGAGTACAGAAACTTGAAATTCGGTGTATGTACTAGAAGCCTGGATCTCAGATTATTTATAATATCTTTCAACTCCCACCACCCCTACTCCATTATTGAAGGGGTTGATAAAATAAAATTGAAATATTCACTTGAAATTTGGTACACGTATGTATTATAACGACATCTGGAACTAGATTGTATTTTGAGAAGCTTCCGTTGAGGGTTGGGAGTTAAATAGGGTTAAATAGGGGAAAATAAGTAAAGCAAGCTGGTATGAGTATAGAAACTTGAAATTCGGTGCATGTACTTGAAGCCAAGGCCTCAGATTTTTTTATAATATTTTTCAACCCCCCACCACCCCTACTCCATTATTAAAGGGGTTGATAAAATAAAATCGAAATATTCACTTGAAGTTTGGTACACGTATGTATTATAAAGACATCTGGAACTAGATTATATTTTGAGATGATTCCGTTGAATGGTTGGGGGTTAAATAGTGGTAGATAGGTGAAAATAAGTAAAGCAAGCTGGTAAGGGTACAGAAATTTGGGATTTGGTGTATATACTAGAAGCGATGGCCTCAGGTTTTTCTATTACATTTTCCATCCCCCCACCACCTCCACTCGCTTATTAAAAGAGTTGATAAAATGAAATTCAGATTTTTACTTTAAATTTGTTATACGTATAACGATATATTAGATTATATTTTGAAATGATTGCGTTGAACGAGTGAGGGTAATTGGTAAATCGGGAAAAATCTGCCGAGTACAGAAACTTTAAATTCGGTATATGTCCTAGAAGCCAAGGCCTCAGGTTTTTTAGCAATATTTTTCAACCACCCCCCCCCACCCACCACCCTTAATCCATTATTAAAGGGGTTGGTAAAATGAAATTGAGATATTCACTTGAAATTTGGGACACGTATGCATTATAACGACATCTGGAACTAGATTATATTTTGAGGTGATTCGGTTGAAGGGTTGAGGGTTAAATAGGAGTAATTAGGGGAAAATAAGTAAATCAAGCTGGTAAGAGTACAGACATGTGGGATTTGGTGTATATATCAGAAACCAACCATTTCTTTCTAGTATTTTTCAAACACCACCATCTCCGCTCCATTATTAATGGGATTGATAACATGAAATTGAGATATTTCCTTGAAAGTTACTACACGTATGTATTGTAATGACATCTGATTGAGATGATTCCATTGAAGGGGTTAGACGTGGTAGGTTGTGAATAGGGGAAAATAAGTAAGGTAAACTAAAAACTTAATTTAACGTATATGGTAGAAACCAACGCCTCAAACTTTTCTGACATCTGCTCCAAATATTATTAAAATTCTATGACAAATAATTTCCACATACTAGAGTGCTAATCTAGTCAAGATGTTTCCTTTAAAGTGACTTGGATGAAAAATCTGGATGTGGAAGTAGTGATTCCTTAGGCAGCGGTTTTTTTACTTCTTTCTAGGTCTTATAACATCACAGAGTCCGCAAAATATATTAACTGTATATTTTGCTGACTTTGTGATGCTATAAGACCATTTTGGATTATCTAATATCCACAATTCTCCTTAACCAATTCATGTGGCGAATTTTGCTTGTCAAAATTGAAGAAACAAGTTTATATTTTACGAAATTGTCTTATGAGGTACAGGATAGGTGAATGGAACAAAGTTGGTGCTATCAGTTTAAATCCTTATATATTAAATAAAGAAGATTTTAGTACATATGCCGACGTATTTTCGAATATTACACATACATGTATTGTAATTACATGATTTTTGAAAGGATGGCGTATTCAGTCTTTCTCGATCTCCCTGTAATAGTTATTTATGCACCCAGTGCGTTTTATAGATTATAATACCCGTAGTGTGACATGATGCAACTTGAGGGCCTTTGGCACGATTGATGCATGTTACTTTGACGTTTATTGATTGTATTTGTCAGTATGATGTGTTTTCAAATTTAGTAACCTGGTTCAATGCTGCTAGCTTTTTATTTTTACCTCTTTTCACATAGTCTGTGACAGTTGTTGATATTTTGACGTTTGTTGATTATTTCTTTGCTTTGTTTTGTACGTAGATAGCACGTTAATAAAATAAAGAAAAACATAATATGGATATGCCACAGAATATCCGAAACAATGCTACAAAGGCCACTGGTCAAATCTAAACCATTATACGATAAGGAATATGAAACATTCTTTCTCTAGTCCTCATCTAACAAGGCGTTATGGTCATAACGCCCGCTCTATATGCCCGTGGTCATTATGAGCGTATTTATGGTAACCGTATCCAAGGTATAATAAACAAATAATAAACAGGTGAAAAATAATAGTTATTTATGCACCAAGCGCGTTATATAGTTTATATCGCCCGGAAGCATAGGCGTACTTAGGAGGGGGCAAGGGTAGGCAATTGCCCACCCAATATTTTGAAAGAGTATTAAATTGTTTAAGGCAAATCTACGAATTCCGAAATTCTTCCGGAAAAAAACAAAAAGTATGACGATTTGGCTAAATTTTGAGCGGAGCATTTTTGCAATTCTCATATAACCACAGACAGGTGAGTTAAACCCCAGATGTCCGGGTGACAGCGAGTTCAGTACTGGTGAAATCATAAGCTATTAATTATAATTATACATTACTCTTATGTGGCACGTCAATGATCATATAGCATACTTTTAGGTCTAATGAGTTTAGGGTTTTTTTGTCCGATTAGAATCAAACTAATCTCAACAGATAGAGGTCACCTAGGCCTATTTAAGATCACCAAATCACTTTCCATCTTTAAATGCAAGGCCATCTACAATACTAAATTGTATGAAAAAATCAAAAAATCATAGTAGGCGTTTTTTAATCAAAAAATTTTGTTAACAAAACTTGTTCGAAATTATTCAAGAACCCTGAATCCGAATAGTTAAGTTCTAAAAAAAAATGGCTCTTGATGAAAAAAATTTTTTTGAGGCATTTAAATAAAAATTATTTCTAAATTTATTTTTCTGAGATAATTTACACAAATGAATAATAAATACAACCAACAGAATGAAATATTATGTCCTATTAAACCCCCATCAGACCTAATGCATGCTTCAATATGCTTTCTGTTGTTCATAACTTTTCGAAGCGTTGCAGAATTTAACTAAACTACGGACCTAGAGTTGTTAAATGATTTCGAACAAGTTTTGTTAACAACATTTTTTGGTTAAAAAATGACTGATTTTTTTATTCTTTCCTAAAATTTAGTGACTTAGATGGCCTCGCATTTAAAGATTCGAAGTGATTTTGTGGTTTTAAATAGACCTTGGTGACCTCTATGTTTTATGATCAGTTTGATTCAAATCGGATAAAAACAAAAGAATGATTACGCTGTTACACTCTTAAGTGAGACACACTGTATATGTTATGTCGGAAAGATTTATTGTTTAAAAGTTGTTAACGTTTAAACAGTGAAAAAATCCGGCTGTTGGTCTTTTTGACCTTTAATAACTTTTGAATGGAAAGAAATTTTTAGATTCTGCAAAAATAATTAGAAACTTCAACATCAAAATGCTAGAAGATTTATAGACATTACATCGCTGGCTCCAAAGTTATAGCATGCTATGATTACTATACCTAGGTTGCCTGTTATCAGAGACATAGTCTGTAATCACAAAAGTATGGCGCCGAAAAATTCCAATTTTTAAATCGGTGCAACTTTTATATTGATGTAATTTTTATAATTCCTTCAGCATTTTGAAGTTAAAGCCTTACAATTTCAGAATATTTTTTCAGAATCTAAACATTTCTTTCTATTTCAAAGGTCAAACAATGCATTTTTCAATATTTATACGTTAACAACTTTTTTAACTTTATTGACATAACACATATGATTTTTTTTTTATTTGATCCATACTTTACGATAGCAGTAGTTTGGAATCGAAAATCATATTATTTACAATTTGTTTATAAAATTGGGAATGGTCGTGGAGTTATCGCCAAAAAATCAAATTTTACACATCAGCGAATGCTCGCCAACATATCAGCGAACGTTTGCCAACGACAATCGTCTGGAGAACGTTCGCACAACCATTTGGTGAGGATCATCAAGTCTTTTTTTGATAAATAAGGCATTTACCAAATTGTTTATTACACCACTCGCTTTCCCTCTTTTAAGTTTAATATTCTTTCTATATTATCTGTGAAGTGACCAATTCCTTTTCCTCGGTCATTTGGGTTTAGAGTCTCCTGTCTATGGTATAACTTTTTGCGGCACTCGCTTTTCCGCGGTCATTTAGGTTTATAGGGTTATCGTTTATG
Organism: Stenurella melanura; assembly: GCA_963583905.1. NCBI lineage: Eukaryota > Metazoa > Arthropoda > Insecta > Coleoptera > Cerambycidae > Stenurella > Stenurella melanura. Next base: position 46,974,184 of record OY757317.1, read on the forward strand.
AATTACAGAGTTCGCTTTGCTTCCATCTATTAACTTATTATAAAAATCCCTGCCCACCCAATAAAAATGTTGAAATTACGCCTATGCCCGAAGGTAACTTTATGCAACCCAAATGCCTTTGGCCCGAGGGGTGCATGTTGTCTGATGGACGTTATAATTTAATACCGTTGTGCATACAACATTTTATTTCTCACGAGAAATACATTTTTTTTAATGAAGAATTGACGTTTCATTTCATAAATACATATTTCTTAGTAGTCTATGACATTTGTTGATACTTTGACTTCCATTAACTGTATCTGTCAGAATATTGTGTTCCTTCAAATTTAGTAACCCAGTTCAATAATGCTAGCTTCTTCTTTTCACTTTTTTCAAGTACAGGTCGACCATCCTAGAATGACCAACGAGATTAGGATGCGCAGTAGTTCAAACCACCCCACCTTTACGGAGCTCACTTGTTTATGTTCCTTCCTCATGTAAACATCGGTACCAGTCTTGAGAAAAGTGCTTGTAGTGTATAACTTATATTTAACACATAGGTACCTATTAGAAATATTTATAAATATTAATGTTACGTGTACAAAGAACTGCTGTCTAATCGAAAACATCAATTGGTCTATGACATACCCGGATTGTTGGTGAATAAGAGAGCACCTTTTACTTAAACTTCTTCCCCCGACTGTACTACGTTCATAGTTAAGAAACTTGTCTCTATTCAACAGCGACGATATTTCTTCTCTCTCTGCGCGGCTATTGGCCATCCTAGATTGGTTTACTTGTAGCCTGTGACAGTTGCGTTGATATTTTGACATGTGTTGATTATTTTGTTGCTTTGCTTTTTACGTAGATAATACATTTAACATAGTAAAAGGAAAAATAATATGGGTATACCACAAAATACCTAAAACAGTGCTGCAAATGCCACAGAAAATATACTGCCGGTCAAATTCAAACCATTGTTATATGATAAGGAATATGAAACATTGATTCTTTCTTTATTTCTAATATTAAAGGGCGTTATGGCCATAACGCCTGCTCATTATGCCCGTGGTCATTATGAGTGTCTTTATGGTAACCGTATCCAAGGTATAATAAACAAATAATATGCATGTGAAAAATAGTTATTTATGCACAAAGTGCCTTATAAAGATTATAACGCCCGGAGGATAACATGATGAGCCCGAAGGCCTTTGGCCCGAGGAATACATGTGCATACAGTATTGTATTTTTCACGAAAAATAAATTTTTTAATAAAACATTGACTTTTCATTTTTTAAACACATTTTTTTAGTAGTCTATGACATTTGTTGTTACTTTGACGTTTATTAATTGTATTATGTTGTGTTCCTTAAAATTCAGTAATCTAGTTCAATGCTGCTAGCTTTTTCTTTTTACCTTTTTTACCAAGTAGTCTATGATATGACAGTTGTTGACATTTTGACGTTGGTTGATGTTGCTTTGCTTTGCGCGTAGATAATACATTTAACAAAATTAAAAAAAATAATATGAAAATACCACAAAATATCCGAAACAATGAAGGAAAATTCACAGAAAATGGATTGCCGGTAAAATCCAAACTATTATGCGATAAAGAATATGGACACTTATTCTTTCTTTGTTTATCATATAACAGGGCGTCATGGCCATAACGCCTGCTCATTATGCCCGTGGTCATTACAAACGTCTTCATGGTAACTGTATCGAACTTATAGTAAACAAATAATATGCAGGTGAAAAATAAAAGATATTACAATTAAATATGAGAAGTAAGTGCGTTAAGGGTGCACATTTTTAAATTTCCTCTTTGCATTGTGGCCTGTGGAGCTTCAGATTACGTGGTGTGTTGTTAATAGATTGACTAAAGCATTTCTTGATATCACAAACTAATTTTATATCATATATTTCACTGCTACTATTAATCGATAGCTTCCTCTTCTTCAATGCTGTCGCTTATGTCTTGTAAATTTTCTCCATCATCGTCATTTTAAGAGTCAATATTAACATAAGTTGGAATTTTTTCCTATCACATCACTAGAGTCTTGAGAAAGTTTCGTTCAAAAGTGACTTGCAAATATTCTCTTTATTTCATGTTCATCTTCTGTTCCATAAAAACTGATAAGGTAATCTATCAAATATTGTATCCTTTTAGTGCGGAGTTGATTTGGTTCTGGTGACAAAACATCTAAAAGCTGATCCTACATAGATCACAGCGGCGGCCCGTGAAATTTTGGTAAGCCATAACTTACTAATGGAGCATGAGACCCATGTCAAACTTTGATGGATCACTACCAATATCAAACGGAGACGTTTTGTGGAGAAAATTATTTGACTGAAATTATTTTTCAAAAAGTGCACTGCCCCCCCTGGGATCTGGAAAAGTACTTGTAAAATACCTATAGTGTATTTTTTTTTGGACGAGGAAGAAAATATAAGGATAGGTTCTTCATTTTATCAAAAACTCTTCATTCTTTATAAAGTTACATTTGGAAATTTTATTTTACACTGATACTTAATTTATAAAATTATTTTATTATATGGTTTCTTTCGGTTTGTGATTTTTTTTTAATTATCATCTGTTCCAATATAAAAACACTTTCCCCATCGGATTCACCGATAAACGATTCTTTTTGCGTATCCAGTAATCCTGAGGCGTGTATAAACGGTGCTGTCTATTCAATGCCGCCTCAATTTTACCAAAATCATCATGTGGCAGGTAGCTGTTGCCTGGTATTAAGTACCTAAGAGGGATTTTTTAAAGGAAAAAAGATCTAAGCCCTCTTATTTCGGTATATAACGAAGAAAATTTGATTTGTAAAACGGAATCCTAGGACAAATTTATGATTTTAAATGATTCTTCTCGAACATAATCACTGGTTTACATTAATAATTCATTTGGTTCTTGTTTGCATAATGAAGAATAGACTATTCCGCATCATTTACTACAGTAAACCAGAAATCATAAAGTCGCTTGGTTCCTTTTTGCGTAACCACGTCACTGGATCACCAAAAATGTGGTTAACTTGATTGGAAATGGCCTCCCCTATCACCACACTTCATTTGATCATCCACTTAAGGGACACCCTGTATGTAAATAAACTATCTTATATAAACGTTAGTGTCTCACTTTTTATTATTCAACGAATTTTTCTCTCTATTGAATAGCCTATAAATAGATTGGAAGAAAATAAATAAAAATATTTCTATTTTCCAGCATGACAACAGTACAATTTCATCAAACACCCAAAATGTCGACATATGTATTGGCTTTGGTTGTTTCGGATCTCACTTGCAGTTTTTCTGACATCGGAAAAATACCTTTCCGAATTTGCTCAAGAGATGAATTTGCATCAAAAAGACGTCTCGCACTTGATGTAACACCTAAGCTTTTGGAAAGGCTTAATAATGTTACCAACTATAACTACGAACTTCATTCTATTGGAAAACTGGATATAGTTGCTGTTCCTGATTTTCCTTCGTTTACCATGGAAAATTGGGGTTTGGTATTGCAGAGGTAGAAATAATTAACACTTTAGACTTTCGTTTTCACGTTTTTAATATAATAACCGTTTCAGGGAATCTGATTTGCTTTTTGATGCTGTTGAATCTTCCAATGAATATGCAGAAAAAATTATTTTCTCTATTGCTCATGCTCTGGCTCATCAGTGGTTTGGAGACTTAGTTACAGTCAATTGGTGGACAGAAAACTACGTGAATGAAGGGCTTTCTACATATTTTCAGTACTATATTATAAATGAGGTAATTTTTAGCTGTTATTTACAAATTTTAAAGATTTATGTATTAAAAACATGAACGACTTAACTTATCATAGTCCATTTTCTATGAATTTTTCAACAAGAATTGTACTCTATAATACACATTTTGTACGTGCAAGTAGCAGTCTAAGAGCTGGTGAAGAAAATAACTTAAGTACTTGACGCAAGTATTTAAAATTATGTATTATACTTTTAGTAGGTACGGAAGTTCTGGCTGATAGCTAGCAGCTATTTTATATTTTGTGTTTGCAATAATTCGTATTGGAAATTAATTTCTTAATGCAATTTGCGTTATTAATAAATTTTTGTTGACATCATATAAAGTTGAGTTTTAAACTACACAGAGTACGCCACTTAAAACTCCCATGACTTTCAACTTTCCTATTTTTTATGTGATGATCATGTTGGGTATATCAAACTGTAGATATTTTTAAGGTCTTTAAACATGCATACGGACTGCTCGGAAAAAATTTTATTTGGAAAAATTGGTACGAAAGGAAACTTAATCTTCCTGGAAATTTATTTACCTCACACTGTACATGAGCTGTGTAAATGTTTTCTTATATTTGTAGCAACAAGGCAACAACAAGAAACAAAAGGAATAAATAGTTTTTAAAACAAGGTTTTGTTAATATGTAGGTACTAAATGGGAAATTTCAACATTTTTTGGTGTTAAATCATCCCTTTTTTAATTACAATATTTGATTCAAACTGATAAGTATATTTAAATCAAAGTTTTTAATAACGTACACTTCACAATAAATACTAATTATTAGTTAACTGTATGACAGTTGTGCATTACAAATATTGTTCAAAATTGTATCCATTACGTGAACACACTCACTCTCACTCTTATTAATTCACCATAAGTCAACGTTATAGAGTATGTCGTCGAATAGAATTACATTCATTCCTGATTCTATTTGTCAAATTTTCTACGTTAAGAGGTTGGTTTTTTACACAAATGTCCTAAGGTAACCCCACCAAAAGAAATTCAGCGGGTCTGGCAATCTAGCTGGCCATCGCAATGATCCAGAATTACCCATCCACTGATTTCCAAACGTAGTGTTTAAAGAATCAGAAACGATATTGATGTTATGTGGAGCACTGTCTTGATGGAATCACATATTTCGTCTATCTTGCAGGTGAGTCTTTTCCAAATTAAATGCCTCATCGCCTCGTCGCTCCAAGGTATTCTATAAGGTAAATTTCTCCTTTATAACATTGGAAATGTTTTCGTATATTGGGTAGAGTTGCAAGTTTTTGTTCAAGGTCAAAAGACAGCGGTGTCGCGGTCGACTGAGACTATTGTCTGCAACGGCTGATATACGCAAATGTAGTATGAGTTGCATATATCACAGGGGGTCAAGTTACCGGTGGAAATACAGCGGTGTAGTGGATCGCTATTTCCGGACGAGGCAAAGCCAAGTCCGGAAAAAGTTGAAAAAGTTTGTTTTATATATGGTGTTATCATTTCCAATGTTCCAACGATTGCAAGGATTGCGAAATTTGTTAATTTTTCTTTAAGTGCACCTTTCTGCTATACAATTCTGTCGCCGTTAATAGTCACCTTGGTGAAGTTGTTGTATTAGAATAATTTTATAATCGTGATATCTTTTATCTTTGAGGATTCATCTAGGTAACTATAGTAGAAGAAATATGCGTCCTGGCGCTGAATGTTCTTGATGAGGTGTGTAGATTCTTGTTAAATGCAGCAATAACCTAACTTACATTATTTTCATTTCTCATAGATCTTCCTTTCTTTCTTTTAGGTGTACTAAAACTACCATACATTTTAATAGGATCAACCAATAATTTAATTGTTTTGTTTTCGGGACATCATCTACCAGGAAGCCCTTGGGAATACACTTTGCGGACTTTTCTAGCATTACGCTTAAATTCACAATAAATCAACAAAAACTGCCTTTTCCGCAGAATGACGAGCAAGTAATATTTAATTGTGACACAACTGACAAATTGACACAGCTGTGATTTTTGTTTCAATGTGACATATCAAAACTTCCATGGCTAACTTAAAATATGCATAAAACCATATCAATACTGCCAAAAATATGGTTGATTTATTGATTGATTTGCCAGCGTAAGGTGGGCTTTGCTGCCGATTCCTGGGCATGGAGATTTGTTCCATCACGCAGCCCGATCGCCCGCCGAACGTCTATTACATATTCATGCGGCTCCACCAGACCGACCAACCGACCAACGGACCATCCCACCGTGTGCCGGAACAAACCCTCGATGCTTTTATATACCGCCGGACCGGCTGCATATGCTGGATTGGACACTGGACATGCTTGTTGTCAGCAGCGAGAGCCGCATGACGCAGGGGGTAGGAGTATAGGATGGAGCGTGTAGGTGTTTGTAAGATGTTTCTGCGTGTTTTCCTTCTGTCTTCATCGGATGGAAAGTGTAGGTGTTTGTGAGATGCTTCTTTTAGGTTTTCGTGCTTCTTTTCACTTTCAGGTTTTTGTGAGATGCTTCTTTTTAGTTTCTGTCTGTGATCATCTTGTCTCCTGTTCTACTTCTAGTTTTCTGCTTCTTCTGTTTCTAAATCTAAAATATGATTGACCAAAAACCAGTTCGAAATGACGTAGTTACATAAATTGAAGCTAATTAAAACCTTTAAAAGAAAACATTAACACAGTTCATATACAAGATGAGGTAAAAAATATTCAAGGAAATTAAGTTTCCCTTCTTAACAATTTTTCCAATCACTCTCTATGCATGTTTATAAACCTTAAAAATATCTAGTTTGATGTACCCAAGATGATCGTGGCTTAAAATATAAGACTGTTACAAGTCTGGGGAGTAAGAAAAAAATATTCATCATCAGGTATAGCTTATGAGGTGCCCTCACGGGGTAGTGTGATGTGATACATAAATTATTGTTTCCTGGCTTTAAAACAGTTTCCTTACCAAATTTGAAGAAGATTGGATGGCAGGTAGTTGAGATATTGCAAAAAAAATGCAAAAAAAAGAAAGAAAATTTTGTAACCCTGTATCGTTTTCCACAGCAACAATTTACTACAACATGTTTGGTTGTATCCCCATATGTTGGTCCAAAGAATGTACCCTTGAATTATGGCCTATTATTAATGATCCACCCTGTATATTGTAAAACTTGGAGAAGTGTGCCAGATATTTTTTTAAACTTAATATGATGCCAACATAAATATAATAAAAAATCAATTTGCATCAAGTACTTCATTTCCAATATAAATTTTTGCAAATTCAAAAAATAAAATAGACATTGTCGCACTGTGGGAAATCTTCAAGTTTTAGGGGACAAAATTCTATAAATTTGCAAACGGACATAAAATATTCGTTAAAAAAGCGAAAAATATTGCAAACATTTTAAACACTACAAGGGGTGGTTTTTGAGGAGGTTTTAAAAAATTATTTAGTTTTAAAATTATGAAACTTTGTAGATACGATAATATTGGACCTGTGAATACACCAAATATAGTATAAAACTTCTAAGGAGCAAAGGGGGGGGTTAAAAATGAAATATTATTTTAAAATTAAGTAACTTTTCAATAGGATTTGTGGATCTACGAATCAAATGAAAATTAATTGTAGGGACGGACAATTTTATATTTCTAGGAGGGCGAAATTATTTCAATTATCTTTTCTCTGCTTTTAATGCAAAATGGTTTACTTTAATTTTCAGATGTTCTTGAAATTATATTTAGATATGTTGTAACTTAACTTGAATTTAAAATTAATTGCTCCACGTAGAGAGATGTAAAATAGAAAAATGTAATTTTCTGAATATCTACAAATTCTTACAGCTGTGTAGTCTTATTTGTTTTGATTTAAGTGTTGTCGTTTTAAGAACTATAATTACCTATTATTACTTTATCATTTTGTGAAAAAGAAGTTGCTACCACCTGCTACTTTAATCATGATTTTACTTTTTATTATACTCTTCGCGTATACAAAACGAAGAGTATACTGCATTCGATTGGCACGTTTCTAAAACCGGTAATATTACACGCAGAGAAAACATTTTCATATCACTGTGTTGGTGATCGAATTCGGAACAATTTTCAAAATGTTTAAAAACGAATTATTTATTACTTGTTTGCTTATAGTACTGAAACACATTTTTTATAGGATTTTGCAAACAGCGAAAAAAATCTATCTATGAGAACTAAAAGAAAAACTAGGTATATGTAAAAAACATTAATGAAATCTTTGCATTCTTTCGATAACCGAACTTCTGGTTATGTTAGCAAATCAAAATTCTAAAATAAATTTGTTTAATTTCTTATTTGACATTCTCATTATATCACTAGCATCCAACATAGTCCCCTACGGCTAAGCAGATTAAACTAGTATCTACATGACCCCCTACGGTATGAAGATTCAGTTAAAAATGAGAACTAAGGCCTAAAATGGATTTATTTACCTACCTTTTCTTAAAAAAAAAAAATTCATTCTAATGGATTACATTTTCATAAAATCTCTCATCAGTTTCTTGGAAATGCTTAGCCTTTGAAACGTGGTTCGCCCTTATTCTAAGCTCATCAGAAAGGCACCAAGCCACTTATAATGTTGTTTCATGCAGAACCAAGGTAATATCGATGAATAATTATAAAATATTTATATTTAACATTGACTGATAAAAAACAACAAATTTTCACCTATCTATTAGCTAACTAGTATTGGAGCCTATATACTCTATGCATGTTTAAAAGTGAATTATTTATTATTTGTTTCCTTGTAGTAATGAAACATATTCTTTATAGGATTTTGCTAACAGCGGAGAAAAAACTATCTGTGAGAACTAAAAGAAAAACTATATGTAAAAAAAAATGTTCTCATTTTTAACTGAATCTTCATACCGTAGGGGGTCATGTACATACTAGTTCAATCTGCTTAGCCGTAGGGTAGTATGTTGGATGCTAGTGTTATAATGGAAATGTTAAATAAAAAATTGGACAAATTTATTTTAGAATTTTGATTTGCTAGCATAACCAGAAGTTATGTTATCAAAAGAATGTAAAGTTTTCATTAATATTTTTTACGTATAGTTTTTCTTTTAGTTCTCATAGATAGTTTTTCCCGCTGTTTGCGAAATCCTATAAAGAATATGTTTCACAACTTTTAAAATGTCCGTCCGTCCGTGTGTCTATCCATTCGCCGCGTTTCTTGTAAGCACGATAACTTACGAACGAAATGTCCGATTGTATTGTAATTTGGACAATAGTTACTATTAGCTAGAGGAAGAACCCTTTTTGAACAAAATCTAAGAATAAATAAAAAAGTTACTAATTAAAAAAATAATAATGTTTTGTAATTAAACTAAAAATGTCTAAAACTAACAGTATTTACAAAAAGAAACTGCGAAGAGTATCCTATTGAATGTGCAACAATTATATGAAAAGTGCAGTAAATCGGCGAAGAGTATAATGGTTAGCTTGTTTACTTATGCCACGGAAATATCTCTGAGACAAAATTTAAAAATTGAATATCAAATTTTTGAGAGAAAGTTGTAGGATTGAGGTGAAGTTTTTAAAAACTTATGATTCCTGGTTGGGTGGTGAATTCATTTTAGTAAAGTGGAAAAGCCTAATCAACTATCAAGTTCCAAAAACCTGGTCGGTCAAGAAAATTGTTTGATAAATCTTAGTGAAAGAGCTAATAGGCGCAGAGATTAAGGACAGGCAAGTACATCCTATTATTTATTTCTCTTTGTCAAATTTCATTGACCATACATCAAGGAGACTTCTTCATGGTATAGAATAAGTAACTAAAAAGTTGAATCATGATTAAAGTAGCAGATGGTAGCAGCATTTTTTTCATAAAATGATAAAATAATAATAGGTAATTAAAGTTCTTAAAATGATAAAACGAAAAAAAAATATACAGCCATAAGAATTTTTACATATTCAGAAAATTACAACTTTCTACTTTTACATTTATCTACTTAGAGCAATTAATTTTAAGTTCAAGTTAAGTTACAACATATCTTAATATTATTTCAACAACAACCTAAAATTATAAAGTAAACCATTTTGCACCAAAAACAGAAAAGAGATCATTGAAATAATTTCGTTCTCCTAGAAATATAAAATTTTCCGCTGCACCCCTACAAAAACGGTCCCTTCAGAGCTTACATTTATTTTACAACAATTACTTTTCATTTGTTTCGTAGATTCACAAATCTTATCCAACAGGTTCGTAATTTTCAACCACCTTAAAAAGTATCTGCTTGCTTCTTAGAATTTTTTTACTATTTTTGGTGTATTAACTGATAAAATATTATCGTATCTACAAAGTTTCAGAATTTTAAAACTAAATAATTTTTTTAAACCCCCTTCAAAAACCACCCATTTAATGTCTAAAATGTTTTCAATATTTTTCCGTTTTTCAAATAAACATTTTCTGTTCATTTGTTTTGTAGAATTTGGTCCACCTACAACTTGAGAATTTTCCACTTTGACGTCGGTCGGCAAGAAATTCAATACCTATTTGACGTACGCAAATAACTTCGGTTTAAATAGGTCTCTACCTGTGTCAAGTAGTTAAATGATTTTCTTCGCCAGCTCTTACTCTTATAGCAAAGAATAGATAATTAACAAGATAAAACAGTTAGACAGAGAAGATGAAATACTTAGTGTGAAAATAATTAAAATATTATTTGTTTTCTATATATTTTTTAACATATGAAAAATTTATTTTCTTTCTTATTAAAAATACATTTTTAGTATTTGATAAAGAAAATATAAGGACACACTACTTAATAGCAAATATTCACATACATTGAAAAAATAATTTATTCGTAGTTTATAACATTAGAAGTATTAAAAAGTTTTATTTGACATACTTAGAAAAAATTCATTGAATTATTTGAATTGTGAAGAGTTCAAGGAATTTCATTAATTGTTCTATTCTCTAGAGAACTGCCTTCCTAGAAAAGCTTATATAAAAAAAGGGTAGTGTTTGGACACTAGTAAAAACACTAATCGGTCGCAAAGATATCATAAATAATTCAATCTGGAAGAGAAAACGGTATTGAAGAGGAAATACTCTACCTTCAGGGTGGCGTGGAAAAGACTTCGAGTGGACACATGGGCCAGTCCAGGATGCTGATGGAACATGGAGAATCCGCATGAATGCTGAACTGAATCAGATCAATAATGGAAGTGACATTATTAAATATATAAAAAGTCAAAGACTAACATATCTGGGATATGTCAGCAGAATGGAGAACACGAGAGTAATTAAGAAAATATATGAGCGAAAACCTGCTTGAAGACTAAGAAGAGGAAGATCTAGAATGAGATGGATAGATGGTGTGGAAGATGACCTGAGAGCTATGAATATTAGAAACTGGAGAAGAAAAACTCAAGATAGAAAAGAATGAAAGAAAATAGCCAGACAGGAAAAGACTCACCATGAGTTATGCTGCCAAAAATCCAAATTTATCGATTTTTCAAAAAGAGAATCTATAAAAAGAATGATTACAGTGACTGAGAGTGAAAAATCTTTGAAAATTCAAAGGTCGCTGTAATTCTGCATGGGAGGCATTAAATCAATTTGGTCATAGGAGAGTTTTTGTTCGGAAGCCCTTGAATTACTTATTCCCAAAATTTGAAAAAAATTCCACCTAGAAAATGTCTCAAAAATCTACAACTTCCAGTACTGCAATTCTGCAGGGAAGGCATTAAATCAATTTTTTCAAGACATTTTTTGTTCAAGAGCCGTTGAACTACCTATTTCCAAAATTCCACTTAAATAATTTTTCCATTGCTAATGGTGCGGGGTCCTTTATTAATTTCACTGGAGTTAAGTCTTCTGAGGATATGAGTTAGGATTAATTAAATAATCCTTATGAGAAGTTTATAGTTTTTAGCGGGTTTTTAGTAGTAGAAAGATGTTTTAAAAAGTTATCAATGCCACCTTGGGCGGAAGATAAGACAAAATTGCGTTAAAAATTGAAAATAACTTTTAAAATTAGAAAGATAAAAGAATTATCATAGAGATGAAAATTACAGAACAGGAAATTCTGCAAAATAATTTACTTACAAAAAATTCGGTCTGTATAACCGTTTTCGCGTAAAATAAGATCAAAGTTATAGGATTGCCGGCTAACGCGCGATCGCCAGAATTAGCGTCTTATGTGTGCATCGGCACAGAAATTTGAATAACCCTTGAGTAATAGTCAGATTGTAATAGTGATTTACGTTACGAGACCGGAAAGAGGTGTTTTGCAAGTCGACCCAAGCAAATTCTAGGTCGAGCCGCAGGCGAGTCCTGGGAGCTTGGGGAGACCTGCAAAACACTGTTTTTCGGTCATGTAACGTATAATATTTTTTTTCGATCATATTCTGCTTGTAAGGCTTTAAAATCAGAATCCAATTTTCCATAACTTACGTAAAAGTTAAGTGCATTTATCTATTTGACACTTATCCCAACAATTAACACAAATTACTTTCCATAGCAACATGAATAATAAGAGAATAACAGGGATCGGAAAAGCTTATTTCTGAAATCGGTCAAGAATGCCTACTTTCTCGGCGCAATTTCAGATCCGAAAATACCCTACGCTAGTATTTTAGTCCGTTGCTAAGCAATCGTCAGAAAAGAGTCCAGGAACGTTTTTGAGTCCGTTGTTAAGCAGCCATCAAAAAATAGTCCGGTAAAGTTTTTTCCCTCCTAGGGCGGGAAAGTAGGTAACTTTCCCGTACCAGTTTAATGTTATGCATTTTAAAAAATGTCTTAGTTTATAATAATATTGATTGAGATTTCAGAAAAAATCGTATGTGTACCTCATAGTAAAAGCACATTCCCTGACTTCGATGCTTGTTAGCGCCCAGCCAATAATTTACAGCGTCGTCCGGGAATATATTGTTTTTACTACTAGATACACAATATGCTACTTGCTGAAATCGGCCAAGAATGCCTACTTTCTCGGCGCAAATTTAGATCCCAAAATACACTATTTTAGTATTTTGGTTCGTTGCTAAGCAGCCATCACAAAACAGTCCGGAAAAGTTATTTTTTCGGCCTAGGCCGGGAAAGTAATTTTCCCGGACTGTATTTTATATATTTTTTAGTAAATAAATACCGCAGACAAACCAACTCACATTAAATATGCATTTATTAGTGAATAGAAGAACAGCTTTGTCCTTTGTATCAGACTCCACAGCTCCTTATTGTAGCTATCAGCTCTTGGTTTTTCCTCACCAAGTAAACTGCTGGCCACTCGAACTTACACATAGAGACTTTTAGGCAAAATTTAAAGTTCAATATTTTCAACAGGAATGCAAATTTTTGAACGCGGCTTGCAAATTTTAAGAGCTAGTTTTTTTCGGATTAAGCTGCATGACGTATATTTATCGTAGGACCATAAGTTTATTATATACGGGGTGATCAATGAAGTCATGCAAAAAATCAAAAAGTTTGTATGAGTGAAATTTCCGCAAAAAATTTTTTTGGTCGTTGCAATATGGTTCCTTACTAAGGTAACATCAATATCTCTAGACGGTTTTGTCAGTTTTTGGATTAAGGCCCTTAGGCCTTGTACACACCACTCAACATAAAATTTGGATACCGAAATCTTTAAAATGCTATAACTTGACATTGGATTGACGGTTCTTGATGATTTTTGCGGATTTGGAATCCTTATTTCACGTAGATTTTCTATGGTCTAAGCATTTTATTTGGGGGTTGAAATTTACACATTATACCGGGTCGATAAAATAAACAAAAACGTAGGGTACGACGCGCTCTAAAGTTTGGCATTATTTAAGTTTTTGTAAAATTAAATTCTCACCTCAAGTTGTTTTTATTTAATGTTCTTCTCAATGTTCTGTCCGAAACTCACACCCCAGTTTGTTGTCTCAAAGAATCATTCAGTTTTACAGAGTTCTTTGTCCACCCCCATGCCCATAATTATGATCGGGTGTAATTTCTACGCGACGCGTCAATTTCAAAGTAGGCATTGGAAAAACAAATTTGTTGCTATGGAATTAAAAACTGTTTACATTATTTTAGAAATAATCTGACATATTTCAATGTTATAATTTTGTAAAGTTTAATTAATATGAGGCGTTTAACCACGGCAGAAAGGGAAAATTGCATTCGACTTCTCAACGAAGGAATGTCAAAACAGCAAGTTGCGCACATTTACAATGTCAGCCGAAAGACAATTTATAATTTGAACCGCCGCGCCGCGTCGAAACTACTGGTGATCATAATTATGGGCATGGGGGTGGACATACAAAAAAAATAAACCAAAGAACCGAAAGAATTTTAATGAGAGAAACTATGCGGAATAGAACAAAGAACTCTAGAAAACTAAATAACTCTTTAAGACAACAAACTGGGGTGAGAGTTTCGGACAGAACAGTGAGAAGAACATTAAATAAAAACAACTTGAGGTGAGATTTTTTTTTTCTTTTAACATAACATAATGCCAAACATTTTAAATTATAGAGCCCGTCGCAAAGCAAAATGTGTGCGGTTATTGCAACGCCATAGAGCGAATAGGCGGGCATGGGCAAATCGGCATGCGAATTGGGGTAATGCAGAGTGAAGCCATTGTTTATTTACTGACGAAACAAGATTTAATTTGTTTCACTCCGATGGCCAAATGTTAGTTTGGAGAAGGCCAAATCAGCGATATTTGGAGGAAAATATGGCCCCTCAAGAAGCATTTGGTGGCGGAGGTGTTACAGTGTAGGGAGGTATCATAAGAAATGGTAAAACCGAGCTATTCATTACCAACCAAACCATTAATGCTACTGTTTATCAGGAGGAAATTTTGGAACCTATTGTTGTTCCTTTTGCTCGACATTACGGCCCAGAAATTCTATTGGTGGATGACAACGCTCGACCTCACAGAGCGCGAAGGATCACAGAGTTCTTGCAGGCACAAAACATCAATAGGATGGACTGGCCTGCAAAGTCTCCGGATCTTAATGTCATCGAACACCTTTGGTCTTATTTAAAACTTAAAGTAAGATCTCTTGATGTACCCCCTGAAACCTTAGAAACGCTCAGTGAGGCCATTCGTGAAGAATGGGAGAATATTCCACAAGATTTTATAAATAATCTTGTGGATACTCTACCAAATCGATGTCGGGAAGTAATATTCCGAGCAGGAGGACCAACAAAATATTAGCTTCTCTTTTTTATAATTAATGTACCTAATTTTAATTAGGTAATTTTAATTTAAGTTTAAATTAAATTAATTTTTAATTTTTTAGTTAAATTTTTTTTCAGTTATTAAAAATTACCAGAACTAGAATTATAAATTTTTTAAGAATTGACTTTTGGTCGTTGTTAAGCAATGTTGTGTATTGTAGAATTTAATGTAATAAACTTGTTCTTGTCGCTACGTTTTTGTTTATTATCGACCCGGTATAATGTATAAATTTCAATCCTCAAATAAAATGCTTAGGCCATAGAAAATTTACGTGAAATAAGGATTCCAAATCCGCAAAAATCATCAAGAACCGTCAATCCAATGTCAAGTTATAGCATTTTAAAAATTTCGGTATCCAAATTTTATGTTGAGTAGTGTGTACAAGGCCTAAGGGCCTTAATCCAAAAACTGACAAAACCGTCTAGAGATATTGATGTTACCTTAGTAAGGAACCGTATTTTAACGACCAAAAAAATTTTTTGCGGAAATTTCACTCATACAAACTTTTTGATTTTTTGCATGACTTCATTGATCACCCCGTATATAATAAACTTATGGTCCTACGATAAATATACGTCATGCAGCTTAATCCGAAAAAAACTAGCTCTTAAAATTTGCAAGCCGCGTTTAAAAATTTGCATTCCTGTTGAAAATATTGAACTTTAAATTTTGCCTAAAAGTCTCTATGTGTAAGTTCGAGTGGCCAGCAGTGTAGTTGGAATCTCAGTCTAGCAAGGCCTTGGTACAATACATGGACTGAGGTTTCCTCTGCTTCTTGGTAGAATCTGCATGTTGCGTCCTCTGCCAAACTCATTAGACTGAGATGTCTATTAAGTCGACAGTGACCGGTTAGAAGACCTACTATTATTCTAATGGTCTTTCTATTTGGGCTTAATAGGTCCTCCGTAAATTTGTCCGATCGTTCATTAATGAACTCTTTATCCTGTCTCTGTCGTGAGAAATTTTTCCACCATTCCAGAGATTTAGTTTGCACCCAGTTGTTAATGGATGCTCGTATGCATGGCTTGGCCACACCACAAAAGAGTTCGGGTCCTATAAGGGCGTTACCTGCGCCTTCTCTGGCCAGTTCATCAGCCTTTTCATTTTCCCTGTGTCCCTCGTGTCCTAGTACTCACGCCACGGTCACTTTGTTCTCACTTCCTAGGTCTGTAAGAGCATTTAATTTATGCAGTCTCATACAAGTCTCGATTCGACTTGTATGGAAGTGATTGCTTTTAAAGCAACCTGACTGTCGAAAAAAAATGGAAATCGACTGATTTACAGTTCCTTGCCTTATAATTTCTTTTGCGCACCACCGTATTGCGGCCACTTCAGACTGGAATACTGTGGCATATTTAGACTTACTAGGATTTTCGTTTTTGACCTTATTCAATAAATTCCAGCTCCGAGTCCCTGTTCTGTCTTAGAGCCGTCTGTATACCAGACTGCTTTTGTCGGTATTGGACGACTGTTTGTCCAGTCTTCCCTGTCTGGTATCTTAATTTTGAAATTTTTATTAAAGTTATACTTTGGGACTGTAGTGTCCGTGGGCATTCCTAGAATAGGATCCGTCTTCAGCTCTAAGTATAACTCCTGGTGCTTTGTTCCGTGCTGCTGCCTTATTGGTGTAGAGCCTTGCATTAGCCTGTACACCACCTAACGAGCTTCTCCTTGATGTGACGTATATTACAAAGCAACCTGTTTCATTAGTATACTTGTCACCATCCTATAAAAACAGGTCATCAAAATATCAAAGTTGGCACTTTCATCTGTGGACAATGTACTAGAGAGCTTCCGAACAAAAAATGTCATATGAAAATATTGATATAATGCCTTCCCTGCAGAATTACGGCGTCTGGAAGATGAAAATGATTGTAAAATTTTCTCGGTGGAATTTTTTTCAAATTTTGGGAATAAGTAGTTTAAGGGCTTCCAAACAAAAATGTCCTATGAAGAAAGAATGATTTAAGGTCTCCCCTGTAGAATTACAATGACTGGAAGTTAAAAACATTTGAATTTTCACAGATTTTTAGCTTACATACACCGTATCATTCTTTTTATTTTTTTTGGAAAATTAATAGATTTGGCATTCTACTTTTGGCAGCATAACCCAGGATGGGTCTTTGCCTCTCTGGATATTTTCTTCCATTCTGTTCTCTCTTGAGTTTTTCTTCTCCATCTCGTTTTAGATCTTCCTCTTCTTAGTCTTCAAGCAGGTTTCTACTCATATGATTTCTTAGTTACTCTCGAGTCATCCATTCTTATATATTTAATATTGTCACTACCTTTATTGATCTTATTCAGTTCAGCATTCATGCGGATTCTCCATGTTCCATCAGCGTCCTGGACTGGCCCATGTATCTACTCGAAGCCTTTTCCACGCCACCTAGAAAGTAGAGTATTTCTTGTGACGTGCTTTTAATACCAAATAAATAAAACGGTTTTCGGATTCGGAGCGGTGTGTAAACTTGGTTACACTCGGTTCGGAAAATAAAACGGATATCGGATTTGGTATCAGCTTACGGCGGAGATTATTCTGCCTAGACGGACAGACAGCAATAATCAGAACGGTGGTATTTCGGTTCGGTTCGGAAATGTTGAAATTACATCAACACTTGATGCGGTGTTTGCCAAGCGCCTCAAACCCCACAGCTGGGTGCCTTCATTAAATGCATTTCGGTTCGGCCACGTGGTATCTTGTCGGATTTTATGCGGAAAATGTCTATGTATCAGAATGTAATGTTAGTTAATTTATTTACGGTAGCCTAGATTTTATTCTCAATTCCCGGACTATAATAAATTTCTATAAATTATTTCAAAGTAAGGAATTTTGTCCCATTTCGTATCAGTACAAAATATTGGAAACAAAATGAACGGTAAATTAACAATAACACTACAATAAATTTCACAAAAATTATTTTTTGCAAAGACATATTTTATTTTGCTACGACCTAGCTAAAATAAAATATACAGTAATTATAACTTCTACCCATTTGGTAGAACAACATATTATTCTATCGCAGTACCATCACAAATGGTCTGGATTAAAATAATATAAACGGTAAACGGTACACAGTTTTCTCTCGAAATATCATCTATGTTCTTTTTCCCATTTGGAAATTCTTGTGAACATAGCTATTTGGATAAAATCGGAGAATTTGACATGTCCTAACTCGGACTCTCTTACTATATTGTAATAATTTAATAAATTTATTTAATTTCGGCTAAGTCGGGAAATAATAATTATATTCTAATACATTTAAACGGAATCGGTTTCAAATTATTGCTTTAAAACACACATTTTAGTGAATTATTCTTATCGGTGTTAATATAAAAAGGTCGACAAGAAACCAGCGGCGCGGCGGTGATAAAACGGTGTACTTACATGTGTTGGAGATACGGAATAATACCCGACTGGGCTGTTTGACGGATCGGGCAGAAGTGATTTCAAATGTGGTCTAATTAAACTGATTTACGCAGCTGTCTTACTAACGCCCTCAATATCAAATCTTGTAATTAATGTTAATATTATGGACAGCCTTCTCACTGCCAGGTTTATCAAATTACCTATTTAAAGTAGAAATCTGTTTCGCGGTTTCAGCTAGCTAAATTAGGAGAAATCTATAATATTAATTTACAATACCTATAATTCGAATGTAAGCGGAGCAAATAACGAAGTATATTATTAATGTAAATTGCATTTTTGGCAACGGAAAATTTACCTCGTTACACCCCCCTCTTACTTCGAATAAAAAAAATAATAAACGCAGTTATTATTTTTTTTCTATTCCTACTCCTAGCAGTACGGATCCCTATGTCGTACAAACAATATAAAAAATATATATCTAAAAAAAATAAGAAACCGGTAAGTGACGGCGGTTCTTCTCCCCAAACAAAAGAAATGAATTACATGGACAGCTTCTGGGGCGACTCTGTCACCGGGGTGTCATCAACAGCAAAAAACAAAAGAAAACTGCCTCCATCCGAACATCTGAAACATAATTTGTTAAAGACCCTAATAAAATCTTACTCTTCCAGCGTATGCCGGTACTGGGGTTCGCTCCATCGTCAACCTATCAGGTTATACTGAGTCATTCTGGAAGTAGTGTCTACTCGTTGACGGGCAGATGAATGGGCGCTTCGGGTGGCGGAGTGATCCCTGGGTCGGTCGTGTCGGTGAGGACGGACGGTACGGACGGACGGTGGGCAGACTTTCCCTGTCTGTCGAAACGGTGGGTAACGGTGCGGGCAGACTGGACGGACGGTCGGTGGGCAGACTTTAATTGTCTGTCGGAACGGTGGAGAAGAATACGGATAATGAAAGAGAAAAACGGAGAAAAGGAAAATAGAAAATTGTTAACGGTCGGTAGCATAGGGACATGCCTTGTAGCAGGGCATCGCTAGACGGAGGATCGGTCGGTGTGGTGAATGTCAGTCGTGCTGACTTAGACGGACGGTCGGGACAAACGTAGCCTCGGGCTTCGGCGGTATTGCACAACGGGGCTCGCTACTGGACGAATGTTCGGTGGATTCCTGCCAGTTGTTGGCGGAGCAGTACGTCGTTGAGAGTACGGTGGATCGGTAGAACGGCGGCTTCCCTGGGCGGTATCCCGGGAAGTCTGGCGGTTGCTGTCGGTAATTTTCGGAGCATCATCAGCTTAGCTGTGGTAATTACTCCCAATAGACTAGTAGGAGACGGTGCTGAGATCGGACGGTGATTTAAATCGACGGTACCAGTGATCAGATTTATAGCAATATCTAGACCTGGTTGACGGTTACACGGTTCCCATCAGCTAGTTAAGCAGACGAAGCGGATATACTGAGGGTATCCTTTGTTCGGAACAGAAACCCCATACTTGGTTTCTCGGGTAAAAACGGACGAAGTCGGTGCCAGTCAGGGCGGAGAACGGTAATTATTTCTACATGTATATGCAGACGGTTGTCCCTAGGGACATTGTGACGGATGATGCTGATGTGTCTGTGGACGGTCATGACATCGGAACGGTCGTAACTGACTGGTCGTGGCTGCAGTTTCGTTGGTAGCGGGTGTATCTAACTTAGACGGATATCCCTAGCTCCAGCGACCTTTGGTGGTTGCTGACCATGAGTATTGTCCACTTGTTTCAGTTCATTCTGTTCGCTGCCCAGCATTCTGTTCGCTGCCCAGCATGTGTTAAGATGTACGGTATATCAGTTGAAAAGATGCTGGCGGACGGTAAAAATGTTGTTCGGTAAAACGGTGATGTATTCGGTGACTGCTAGTAATGTAACGGATACGGTAACGGTCGGAAATGTAACAGTATACGGCAGATCGGTTGAAAAAGTACTGCCAGACGGTAAGCAAAATATTTGCAAAAATGGTATTAAACCTTGACAGTTGGTAAATGTAACTGTATTATATGATGTTGATTCTGGATAATCGGTACAAGTGCGGATCGGTATTCGGTAATTATTAAAAATGATATTATGTAACGGTGTATCAGTTAAAAGATACTGGCAGATGTTAAACAAAATATTTGCAAAAGTAAACGTTGACAGTTGATAAATGTAACGGTATTAGTATAACTTAAAATATTTATATAAATATATTGCTGTGGTATCCACACTGTGGAACACTACCCAAGTATCGTGTTTGAAATCATAAATAAAATTCACAAATTTGTATGTATTTTAGAAAATAATCATAACAGTTTTACTTTAACGGATCATACAGAAGCAGGAATATCTGTGGTTTATTTAATTGATTCAAGTTCACTTATTCTCAGCGAGTAGGATGCAGAGAATGAAACTTGATATTGAATTAGAACAAAATATTTAAATAAACATAAAATGAAGTTATTTTAGTTTAACAAGGTTATTCTAAATAGTATATAATAAAACATGAATTTATAGAGAATCACAATCTCATTTAAAATGATTTAGAATGAAATTGGAAAACAAAAAAGTAAATTTTATCAAATCTGACATGCATGTCAAAACTTAGGGCTGAAAATCATATTTTGTGTAGAAACAATGTAAATCTACACAAACTGAATATTGGATGAAAGACTATTAACAGTAGTTGCATTGCAGCGTGATTATTTTAGAAATAGTAAGTCCATAAATTACAAAACACTGAATGACATTTTAAGTTTTCAGATATTTTCAAATATCATTGCAGAAAGGTGTTTTGTAAATGATATTTCACATCATGCAGAAAGAAAGGACTAATAGTATGATGTTAAATGTTTGTTGGCGTATCAATTTTTGTTTTAGTTTATTATATCAGTATTCTGTCAGTATGGAAACTGCAGTACGTTTTTAGCTACTAGCATTTTGTGTTTATCATTGCTATTCATCTAAATGTATGAATTAGTATTTATTTGAGATTGGAATTGTTAATTGTAGTTATAAGTAGATTTTAAGAAAGTATATGTATGATGTCAATATATTTCGAGTAATTACAATTATTCACTTAATCCTGAAAAGTAGAATAAGAAACTTATCAGGAAAATTAAAGAATTGAAAACAGTATTCAATTAAGATAAAGAACAAACAAAACTGAATAGTTTAAATTTTAAATTAAAATTAAATTTTGAAATATTAGATCAAAATAGAAAAAACAATTGAAATATTGGAAATTAACCCATTGAAACGATTAAAAATAACAAATCAGTTGATCAGACACCGCTGAACAGCGAGCTGCGAAAAATATTCATCCGCGAATAATTAATAAATTGAAAATTAAAGAAAAGTGGAGAATAAATTGAAGGTTAGAAAATTACAATCCAGATATATTGATATCAAGAATAAATTGTTAAAGTATATTAAATATAAAAGTGAGTAAACTTTAAAAGTATTAAGAAGTAGATTATCCGGAAAGCAGATTTAGAAGTATTTGTTAATCCAGTTAACAAATTTATATGGTGAAGAAATTTCAAACGTCAATCAAGTGATAGAAATATTTCAAGGAAATCAGTTGAAAATAAATTGGAGGTTATAAACAAACGTCAATCCAGAAAAGAAGAAGAAGAAGAAGCCTTGAGAGGTTTAAAAAGTCAGTCAAGTGACATTATATTTCAAGGATCATAATAACCAGTTAGAGGTTACAATATAACATTACTCGAGTCGAAGGAAAGACAAGGTAAAGCTTTACAGTATCAGAAATCCATGGTACATATTTATTTTAAATAAAGGCCATATTTATCATTTTAGTTAAGTTAGTTTTTGTTATTTAAAATTGTTAATTACATTCCAAGTTCAAATTTGTTAATAAATTAATACTTTGTTCATTCAATACTGAGTTTGATTTATTTAGATTGTTATCTTGATCGATGAGCATTTATTGAACCGACTTCGTTGAACCCTGAGTAAGAGTCATTCTATAGATTGTAGATGGTCATGCTAATGGTGTTCTATAGTCTATAATATTAACAGCTTTTAAGAAACTGTTTGGCGCTCAATAAAATAATTTCAATTTACTTTCAAAAAGTAATTTCGAACGTATAAAAAATAAAATAGATATCAGAATATAGAACATTTATGGCTTGTTAACGTGGAGCGATCAGGAAAGCGATTGAATAAATACAACTTGGGAATAGTTTATCATTTCAAGCATACATTTGAAAGATAATAGATCAAATAACTTATTTTGATAGTTTTGACAACAAGGCATTGTCAAATTAGAAACAAATATAATTTATATGAGGTTAAAGTCAGGTAAGACAACAACCATGAATCCAGAGGAAACTACACAGGGTACATCCACAGTTGCACAAACACAAGTTGGTGACACAAACACACAACCTGATCCAAACATGCTCCAGAAGTTGATGGAAATGATCACTGGAATGAATCATAGTATTGGAGAAAACATTGGCAACATTAAGGTACAAATGGTACAAAATAACCAAACTTTGGAAGCAAACATAAATACACAAATTGGCAACATAAATACACAAATGGTACAAAATAACCAGCGACTAGAAGAAAACATGAATCAAAATAACCAGCGACTAGAAGCAAACATGAATCAAAATAACCAGCGACTAGAAGAAAATATTAACAAAAATATGCAAAAGCTGGAAGAAAGCAATATAGAAGTAAGAAATAAAATTGAAAATTTAGAGAGTAAATGGGAGAGAATGGGAGAGACAGTCAACGAAGAAATTGGTATTAAGGTAAACGAGGCAGCAAAAGAAATAAGAGAGGAAGTTGTAACTATGTTTGAAGATGGAATGACTGCAGTAGATAGCAGAATGAAGAAACAGGAGGATAAATACGATAGCAAAATAAAAGAACAGGATAGCAAGATAGAACAGAACACGAAGTTGTTGAAGGATACCACACGTACACAATTAACACAATTACCAATACATACTTACACATGCAACAAAACACCATTTTATTTTTACGGAGATAACCGCATACACCCTAAAATTTTCATTTCACGTTTGAAACAACACATGGAAACACAACACGTAAATGCAAACTTAAAAGCAAACATACAAGACATGTTAAAGGGAGAAGCGGAAATCTGGTATTCAGTTATAATGGACAGGTTTGAGACTATAGAGGAATTTGAAGCTCTAGTCTTAAAACAATATTGGAGTGATTACACTCAGTTGAAAATAAGACAAGACCTATTTAATGGTAACTATGTAGAAGATAAAGGTATTTCTAGGGAAAATTATGTACTTAGAAAAGTATACAATATTAGACATCTAGAACCAAAATTCACAGAAAGTGAAATGGTCAGATATTTAGCCAGGCATTTTTCAGGGGATATCCAGAATGTTATTATTACGCAAAGAATTGCAAAGTTAGATGATTTGATTGATTATTTAAGAGAATTAGATGATTATCATCAGAGTTTTGATAGGAAGGCTAGTCAGAATAGGGAAAATAATAGTAGATATTATAACAAGTGGGGTTATGATCAGAATGGGAATGAGAATGATAGAAGAGAAAGGCAAGGTTATGGTCAATATGATAGGAAGGAAAAGCAAGGTTATGGTCGTCAATATGACAATGATAGAAAGGAACGAGGGGGTTATGAGAAACGTCAATATGACAATGATAGGAATGAAAAGCAGGGTTATAAGAAACGTCAATATGACAATGATAGGTATGAAAAGCAGGGTTATGAGAAACGTCAATATGACAATGATAGGAATGAAAAGCAGGGTTATGAGAAACGTCAATATGACAATGATAGAAAGGAACGAGGAGGTTATGGTCAATATAAATATGACAATTATTATAGGAATGAAAAGCAGGGTTTTGAGAAACGTCATTATGATAATGATTGCAGAGAGAGAGGGGGTTATGTTAAAAATAATGAGTCATATGCACAAGTGGCTAATATCAATATTCAAAGGGGAAATAGAGTAGATGAAAACACGCACTCTAATATAAATAAAATAGAAACAGCACAAGTAAATGATAGAAATAGAAATCAGGATTTTTAGATAAACTTGTTTTAAATGTAGGTAATAATTGTAAAAAAATAGGCGACTGTATAGAAAGTGATGTTATATTGGGAGACGACATCTTATCAGAAAAAAAGGCAAATATTGTATTAGGAGAAAGAATCCTAAAAGTAGAAGGTGAAAGAATACCTTTCTGCAGTGTAAATGAAATAAATGGCAAATGTGCCGAAATAGTTAATGAATTAAATGGCAATGATGCCGAAATAATTAATGTATCAAATGGCATAGAGTCCAATAATGATAATGAATTTTGCGGTGAGCATATAGTGGGAACCACATATGTTCAAATAAATAATGATAAGAAGCCTGAAACCTTTCTGATAAGTCGTTACTCCAAATATGATAAAATTTTTAAAAATTTGTCTCAAAAATACAAAAATTCAATAGATTATGAACCTACAATAGCAAAAGGCTATGCGCAACAACTTGAAGTAGGTAATATTTTAAATGAAAACGAAAATGTTTTAAACTATAATAAGGAAGAATCATTACCGGGAAGTTGTCACATGGGAATAAATTATCCATATGATCCAGGATAGATTACCCTTAAGTTATCCAAATGATCCTGAGTAGATCAGTTTTAAATTGTAAATAAACTTTGACAGTGTGAATGTCACATCATGTTGTTAAAACTAACAAAATTTTCACATGCCAAAATTCTATTAGTTTAAGGGGGTCTTATGCTGTGGTATCCACACTGTGGAACACTACCCAAGTATCGTGTTTGAAATCATAAATAAAATTCACAAATTTGTATGTATTTTAGAAAATAATCATAACAGTTTTACTTTAACGGATCATACAGAAGCAGGAATATCTGTGGTTTATTTAATTGATTCAAGTTCACTTATTCTCAGCGAGTAGGATGCAGAGAATGAAACTTGATATTGAATTAGAACAAAATATTTAAATAAACATAAAATGAAGTTATTTTAGTTTAACAAGGTTATTCTAAATAGTATATAATAAAACATGAACTTATAGAGAATCACAATCTCATTTAAAATGATTTAGAATGAAATTGGAAAACAAAAAAGTAAATTTTATCAAATCTGACATGCATGTCAAAACTTAGGGCTGAAAATCATATTTTGTGTAGAAACAATGTAAATCTACACAAACTGAATATTGGATGAAAGACTACTAACAGTAGTTGCATTGCAGCGTGATTATTTTAGAAATAGTAAGTCCATAAATTACAAAACACTGAATGACATTTTAAGTTTTCAGATATTTTCAAATATCATTGCAGAAAGGTGTTTTGTAAATGATATTTCACATCATGCAGAAAGAAAGGACTAATAGTATGATGTTAAATGTTTGTTGGCGTATCAATTTTTGTTTTAGTTTATTATATCAGTATTCTGTCAGTATGGAAACTGCAGTACGTTTTTAGCTACTAGCATTTTGTGTTTATCATTGCTATTCATCTAAATGTATGAATTAGTATTTATTTGAGATTGGAATTGTTAATTGTAGTTATAAGTAGATTTTAAGAAAGTATATGTATGATGTCAATATATTTCGAGTAATTACAATTATTCACTTAATCCTGAAAAGTAGAATAAGAAACTTATCAGGAAAATTAAAGAATTGAAAACAGTATTCAATTAAGATAAAGAACAAACAAAACTGAATAGTTTAAATTTTAAATTAAAATTAAATTTTGAAATATTAGATCAAAATAGAAAAAACAATTGAAATATTGGAAATTAACCCATTGAAACGATTAAAAATAACAAATCAGTTGATCAGACACCGCTGAACAGCGAGCTGCGAAAAATATTCATCCGCGAATAATTAATAAATTGAAAATTAAAGAAAAGTGGAGAATAAATTGAAGGTTAGAAAATTACAATCCAGATATATTGATATCAAGAATAAATTGTTAAAGTATATTAAATATAAAAGTGAGTAAACTTTAAAAGTATTAAGAAGTAGATTATCCGGAAAGCAGATTTAGAAGTATTTGTTAATCCAGTTAACAAATTTATATGGTGAAGAAATTTCAAACGTCAATCAAGTGATAGAAATATTTCAAGGAAATCAGTTGAAAATAAATTGGAGGTTATAAACAAACGTCAATCCAGAAAAGAAGAAGAAGAAGAAGCCTTGAGAGGTTTAAAAAGTCAGTCAAGTGACATTATATTTCAAGGATCATAATAACCAGTTAGAGGTTACAATATAACATTACTCGAGTCGAAGGAAAGACAAGGTAAAGCTTTACAGTATCAGAAATCCATGGTACATATTTATTTTAAATAAAGGCCATATTTATCATTTTAGTTAAGTTAGTTTTTGTTATTTAAAATTGTTAATTACATTCCAAGTTCAAATTTGTTAATAAATTAATACTTTGTTCATTCAATACTGAGTTTGATTTATTTAGATTGTTATCTTGATCGATGAGCATTTATTGAACCGACTTCGTTGAACCCTGAGTAAGAGTCATTCTATAGATTGTAGATGGTCATGCTAATGGTGTTCTATAGTCTATAATATTAACAGCTTTTAAGAAACTGTTTGGAGCTCAATAAAATAATTTCAATTTACTTTCAAAAAGTAATTTCGAACGTATAAAAAATAAAATAGATATCAGAATATAGAACAATATAAATATAAATTGAATAAATGCAACGGTTCCTAATGTATGTGTGTATTGGAAAGGAATCCAAAGAACACACAAGTTCGGTGTGGGTTTCTTTTTGTATAAAAAGAAATTAAATAAAAACGGTAAACGATGAGAAAGAAAAAAAACGAATTTGTATCAGATAAATTCTTTAGCTTCTCAACTATAGTAGTTAAAATCCAAATATTCTTATTTCGGATCAACTGTGAAATACATTGATACTAATAGAATTGATATCTATTAGTCAGTATTCAATAACGGTTAGAAATATAACGGTATACTGCAATGATTGTTATTGATCGGTACTGTTAGTATTCGGAGAGTTCTTTACAGCTTGCGGTCTCAAGCTCGAGTCGTTTCTTCAGGTTCGGATTGGTTTTGTATATACGGTGCAGCTAGGAATAGCTGCGTCTGCACAGTGGGACTCCTGTCGCACCTGCGCTATTCGGTAGTTTCAATCAACAAAACAACAATAAAAAAAATGTTGTGAACGGTAAAATCGGTAAATACAACCTATCAGGTTGCTACGGTACACGTGCTCGTTGTATGGATGTTCGAATCGGACTCCAACATACGGCAATCGCTTCCGTGTCCCCAAGTTACTATTAAACGAGTGGTCACACTCCTAGTAACTCCATATTCCGGGGTCGTCGGTCAGTAAAACTGCAATGTGAACGGTCCTTATTGATGCTATCAACCAAATATTCTGGGAACGGACTCCTAACTTGGTTACATCGTAGTTCTATTCCTCGAGAAAAATGACAAAGTCCCTTAATCCCAAACTATCTAAAATTATTCGACGCAGTCTCGCCGAAAAATTTCCAAGTTTATTTTTAATCAAGAAAATGCCAAAGTATCAACATCTCTCGGAACAGCCGGTCGGATCGCGTTCGCAGCAATACTATTCGTTTCCTCAGGTTTGGTTACCCTGAAAACGATACCCCACACGCCTATTTGTGACGTCGGGTCTCCTCGTACGACTTCGGAAGTATTCGGACGGAATTCGGTAGCTCACCAGTGCAGCTTCTCGCTACGCTGGCAGCACAGGAATTGGTTAAAATCAGCAGGCGGTCAGGAAACGGTTAATAACATACTTGGAAGTACTCGGATCGGTTCGGTAGCAATCGGAAACGGCTCGGTCGGGTGACAGATAACGGTGAATGGTCTGAGCGGTATCTCAGAGTAGCCCATTCTCAGGATGAAATGTCATAACTGGGAATGATGTTGAACGGTACTGAGCGGTATCTCAGTGATCGGTAATCGGTGAAATTCAGTCTGGACGGCATCCAGTGGTGTGGACTACGGATTCCCATCGGTTTTAACGGATTTGAACCTGCCCCCTCGCCAGGGTACAATTTTTTTCGGAACGGATGGTCGGATCGTGATGAAACCTATGGCAATCGATTCAGGTTCGTTGAGTTGCTATTAAACGAGGGGTCACTTGCCTAGTAACTCCGGACACCGGAGTCGGTAAGTATTCCGGGCAAAATCCGGGCGGTCGGTAAATGGCGATTTAGACGGTGTATCGGGGTGCTATTAATCACCTAGCATGGGTCTTACTCAATTCGGAACCATAACTTGGCTGTAGCGCGGTTTTTCCGGGAACGGTTGGTCGGATCGGTTTTCCAGTAATGCCAAACGTGGGTTCGATTACCCTGAAAACGACTCCCAACTCGGTATTTTGTGTATTCGGGTAACTTCGGGAGACTTCGGAAGTGTTCGGTCGGAATTCGGATTTTCGGTAAAAGTGCAGCCTCTTCAGATGGCAACACCACGGAAACAACCATTCAGTTGGAAAATTTCTTAAGGGGTTATTAAATGATTAATAACGCCTTCGGGTGCGGTCGGATCGGATCGGCAGTAGTCGGAATCGGTTCCCCGTACTCGGTTTAGTCAAAAATGACACCCCACATGACTCTGTAAGTCTATTGGTACTTTTCAGGTTGTACTCGGTGCCTGCCGAATGTGAAGAAAATCTAATCTTTGTTTATCAAGTCTAATTTAATTTAATTAAGTCTACCTCGGTAAATCAAGTCTGCTTTCATTTAATTAGGTCCCTGCTCGGGCGCCATTTTGTGACGTGCTTTCTTCCAGGAAGCGTCACTTTGGCGCTGAGCTATATTTCGGTTAAATTCGGTAATCTCAAGCACCACCTTTGCAATTTTTACGTGGGGCAAAGGTCCCACATTAGCCTCCTAAACGCAGCCTGTTGCAGTAGGGCTGGGATAGCTACAGTGGAGACACGGTATGTCCAGGGGTCCGGACGGCAGATTAAACTTTCACTCACATTCAACAGTAAAAGACAGAGGTCGGTAAATAACAAAGTTTATTAACATACAATGAAATGTTTACAAAGCAATAAAAAACGGTTAAGTACCAAAATACGGAGTTTCGCATAAATACAATAACAAAACTTAAGATATGTCATTTAGTCTAATTTGAATTAGGTAGGGCGTCATTTTGTGACGTACGGGTAACCAGGCGGTGAGAAGCTAGTTAGCTACTCATTAACGCGGAAGCAAGCGGTTGTAAGCAAGCAAACGGTGAAAGCGGTAAAGAAAAAAAAAATAAGATCGGTAGAAAAACGGTAAGCGGAAAAAAAAAACGGTAAACGGTAAGAAACAAGACCACAGTAAGTAATAAAAGCAGGAAGTATGCAAGTACCAGGCAAAAGCAAGCGGTTATCAACAGCATGCCTAAATGAACGGTCAGAGTGTAAGTGTGAAGAACTTGGCAAAACTAAATAAGACTGATACCAAATAAATAAAACGGTTTTCGGATTCGGTGCGGTGTGTAACTTAAGTTACACTCGGATCGGAAAATAAAACGGTTAACGGATTCGGAGCGCTGTGTAAACTTGGTTACACTCGGTTCGGAAAATAAAACGGATATCGGATTTGGTATCAGCTTACGGCGGAGATTATTCTGCCTAGACGGACAGACAGCAATAATCAGAACGGTGGTATTTCGGTTCGGTTCGGAAATGTTGAAATTACATCAACACTTGATGCGGTGTTTGCCAAGCGCCTCAAACCCCACAGCTGGGTGCCTTCATTAAATGCATTTCGGTTCGGCCACGTGGTATCTTGTCGGATTTTATGCGGAAAATGTCTATGTATCAGAATATAATGTTAGTTAATTTATTTACGGTAGCCTAGATTTTATTCTCAATTCCCGGACTATAATAAATTTCTATAAATTATTTCAAAGTAAGGAATTTTGTCCCATTTCGTATCAGTACAAAATATTGGAAACAAAATGAACGGTAAATTAACAATAACACTACAATAAATTTCACAAAAATAATTTTTTGCAAAGACATATTTTATTTTGCTACGACCTAGCTAAAATAAAATATACGGTAATTATAACTTCTACCCATTTGGTAGAACAACATATTATTCTATCGCAGTACCATCACAAATGGTCTGGATTAAAATAATATAAACGGTAAACGGTACACAGCTTTATCTCGAAATATCATCTATGTTCTTTTTCCCATTTGGAAATTCTTGCGAACATAGCTATTTGGATAAAATCGGAGAAGTTGACATGTCCTAACTCGGACTCTCTTACTATATTGTAATAATTTAATAAATTTATTTAATTTCGGCTAAGTCGGGAAATAATAATTATATTCTAATACATTTAAACGGAATCGGTTTCAAATTATTGCTTTAAAACACACATTTTAGTGAATTATTCTTATCGGTGTTAATATAAAAAGGTCGACAAGAAACCAGCGGCGGTGATAAAACGGTGTACTTACATGTGTTGGAGATACGGAATAATACCCGACTGAGCTGTTTGACGGATCGGACAGAAGTGATTTCAAATGTGGTCTAATGAAACTGATTTACGCAGCTGTCTTACTAACGCCCTCAATATCAAATCTTGTAATTAATGTTAATATTATGGACAGCCCTCTCACTGCCAGGTTTATCAAATTACCTATTTAAAGTAGAAATCTGTTTCGCGGTTTCAGCTAGCTAAATTAGGAGAAATCTATAATATTAATTTACAATACCTATGATTCGAATGTAAGCGGAGCAAATAACGAAGTATATTATTAATGTAAACTGCATTTTTGGCAACGGAAAATTTACCTCGTTACATTCTTCTGACTTCAACGTCTTTTCCTTTTCCAGATTGAATT
Organism: Stenurella melanura; assembly: GCA_963583905.1. Classification (NCBI taxonomy): domain Eukaryota; kingdom Metazoa; phylum Arthropoda; class Insecta; order Coleoptera; family Cerambycidae; genus Stenurella; species Stenurella melanura. Next base: position 47,005,388 of record OY757317.1, read on the forward strand.
ATTTATGATATTTTTGCGAACGATTAGTGTTTTTATTAGTGTTCAAACACTACCCTTTTTTATATAAGTTTTCTAAGAAGGCAGTTCCCTACAATAAATGGAGTTCCTTGAACTTTTCATAATTTGAATAATTTACTGAAAGTATATTAATGTCAAATAAAACTTTTTAATAATCCAAATAAATTTATAAACTATGAATATATAATTTTAATAATACTAATTATATAGATATCTGATATATGAACGTGGAAATACTTGAGTCTTCATGTACGTATATTGCGAAGTTACCCGTTTCTTTAGTATACTTGTCTCCATCCTATAAAAACCCGGCTATCAAAATATCAAAGTCGGCAGTTTTATCTGCGAACAATGTACTAGAGAGCCGTACTTTAAATCTTTGCTTATCAGAATGAACAAAATAATATTCTAGATTTAATAATTGGGTTTTTGGTAGAAATTTAATAACGTTTCTGATAAATAAAAAAATCTTTCTCTGTTCTACGTCAAGATAGGAATATCTTATGCATCGGTAGACGCATTTCCCGTCCTTCGCGAAATTCAAAGCACGGCTCTGCTTATCTGTTCTCAGGGTGTGACGTTCTAGTTAGAGGTGATTTGCGTAACTATATCACAAGAGTTAGAAATCTTAATTAAAAGAGACGTGTTTCCGTTTATTTCTTATCTTAATCATGCCAGAACATACTTTACATAAGACTAATTATATTTTATCTATATATTTATTATTTGATAAAGTGTAGACAATCACAGCATTCCCCGGTCTCCCCTAATTTTAGCTCGGTCAGCAGCTTTGAGTTTCTTTATGTGCCTTATAAATATGGAGTGAACTATAATCTTGTGTCTTGACAATTACGTTCGGTTGTTTTATTAGGACCGTGTTGTTGATTTTTCACAATTGGCCTCTTTCTCTCTCTAATTTTACCTCCTCTGTCTGAAATTGTGGCAGCTGTTCGATAACTCCAATTAAATGGCGAGGTCAATGGCGCAGTTACTAGCAGGTCAAGCCGGCTGTCTTATCTTATTAATTCTATAATCTTTGCTTATAGTATGTTACATAGAAAAGAATTTCAAAAAGTTTGCAGTGACAGGGTTGCCGCTTTGTTCTAAAAATCACTAAATAGTGGGAAAATTTATATATGCAACGAAGTTTTCTAATTATCTTAATGAGTATGAAGAATATCGATTTTATGTATAGCATAACATGAATGACGAGTAGTTACGAAAAAAGGCTTTAATCATTTTTATGATGGAAATTTGTTAAGCTATTTACACAAGCCTTCCATATTTGGCACCTATTATTTAATATCTACTTTTTGCTGTCGGATGACCACTCTGTATATATTTTTGACCATAAGTTACGAGGTTTTCTTTGTAATAATATTGATAACTACATTCTGATTATGATTCTCATACGTTATTTCTTAATTAATAATAATTTGTTAGACTTACTGCCCTGTAAAAATAAAGAGGGAAGTTTTGTGTAAACACCTTTGCCGATTTTTTTGCAAAACACTCATCTGACTCTTAAGAATAATAAGAGCCTTGTACCTAATTCCTTCGACATAAAACAAATTGGTTGGGAAGAGCGTTTCTCGTTTACCTGCTAAAATCCTACTGCTTGTGGCGCCCTGCTTAAAACTTGGGTATAAATTTTTCTGTATATAATTAAGTATGTGCGATAAGTGTTCCAAAATACATTAAATATAATGCTGTGTATCCACACAGGGGAACACTACCTAAGTATTGTGTTTGAAATCATAAATAAAATTTACAAATTTGTATGTATTTTAGAAAATAACCATAACAGTTTTACTTTAACAGAGCATACAGAAGCAGGAATGTCTCTAGTTTGTTTAATTGATGCAAGTTCACTTGTTTTGAACGAGTAAGATGCAGAGAATGAAACTTGGTATTGTATTCGAACAAAATATTTAAATAAATATAAAATGAAGTTAATTTAGTTTTAACAAGGTTATTCTAAATAGCATATTATAAAACATGATTTAGAGACTTTCAGTATAATTTAAAATGATTTAGAATGAACTTGAAAAACAATAAAGTGAATTTTCTAAAATCTGACATTCATGTCAAGAACTAGGGCTGAAAATTTATAATTATTATAAGAATTAGAAACAGTATTCAATTAATATAAAGAACAAACAAAACTGAATAGTTTAAAAATTAAATTAAAATTCAATTTTGAAATATTAGATCAAAATAGAAAAAAACAATTGAAACATTGGAATTTAACCCAATTAAACGGCTTTATATTATAAATCAGTTGATCATCGACCGCTGAACAGCGAACAGCGAAAAATATTCATCCAAGAATAATAAATAAATTTACAATAAAGGAAAAGTGGTGAATAATTGAAGGTTAGAATCTTACAATCCAATGTATTGATATCAAGAAATAATTGTACAAGTATATTAAATATAAGAAGTGAGTAAACTTTGAAAGTATTAAGAAGAATATTATCCTGAAAGCAGATTTAGAAGAGGGAAGTATTTGTTAATCCAGTTAGCAATTATTTATGGTAAAGAAATTTAAACGTCAATCAAGTGATAGAAATATTTCAAGGAAATTTTGAAAATAATTTGGAGGTTATAAACAAACGTCAATCCAGTAAATAAGAAGAAGAAGAAACCTTGAGAGGTTATAAATTCAATCAAGTGACAATGTTTCAAGGATTAAAATAACCAGTTAGAGGTTATAAATTAACGTTACTCGACTCGAAAGAAACCTAGACAAGGTAAAGCTTTATAATATCACAAATCCATGGTATATATTTTATTTTAAATAAATTATTTAATTACAAGGCCATATTTATCAGTTTTGGTTAAGTTAGATTTTGTTATTTAAATTTGTTAATTACATTCCAAGTTGAAAATTATTAATAAATTAATACTTTGTTCGTTCAATATTGACTTTGATTTATTTTGATTGTTATCTTGATCGATGAGCATTCATTGAACCGACTTCGTTGAACCTTGAGTAAGAGTCATTCTATAGATTATAGATAGTCATGCATAGTAATGGTGTTCTATAATCTGTAATTTTAACAGCTTTTAAGAAACTGTTTGGCGTCCAGTAAAATCATTTCAATTTACTTTCAAGAAGTAAATTCGGACATATAAATATACAAATAGATTGAGAATATAGAACAATAAATACTGTGTATTCTACATGTGTGTTAAAGGTTAAAAGTATTATTATTTTTTATAAAAATTCAAGTTGTTTTTGAATTATTATCAATTTTTAGAAATTACCTTTTCCACAACTGTTAAAAACACTATTTTTGTGCGCAAAACATAGGCTTCTGGTAACAGATAAATTAAGTAAAACCCGTAAATAAGTACCATAACTCTTTTTTTAATACAATATACAGATTTTTTTTACTTCTTCAATTCTTTGGGACTTCTTTGAGGAAGGAAAAAAAATTAAGATAATGCCAGAAATAACATTTAGAAAATATACAGATATAATACATTTACAATCGTTACTACTATTTTCAATGGTCCGTTAAACATGTTTACCAAGACACATCATTTTAAAATATATTTATGGAAAACGCCATTAGATCGATATTTCCTCATTATTACGACGTTTTTCAGATTAAAGTGGTAACCCTATCATGGAATTCTTATTGCATTACGCAATTATCCTAAATACTAGTTAAAAGCAAACAAATAATTTGGTTAGCTGAATTTTGTTTTTTTAGACATGTACTGTAGTGGATCATTTTACAATAATTACAGGGACATTTAAAGCAATGCTCTATGGGCCAGAACATTTTAAAATCGATTTTTCTCAAAGTAATAATTTGACTCTAATTTCACCACTTCTATAAATTATTCCGGCACACACACAAGAACAAGTTGCAAGTAAGCATCAGATCTCTTTGCTTTTGACGGTACTGAAAACGAATCTAAACTTGGTTTATAAAAGTTGGCTCTTGTTCTTTAATTTGCCAAAAAATCACCCACTCTCTTTTCTCAAGAGCGACGCTAGACACAGTCGTAGAACGAAACGAAGGGTTCGCTGTGCTTCATGGGGACGAGTTCCATATTGACGTATCAAGTTTGGATAAATGGACTGTATCGCCTCCGAGATACGAAGATGGAGACCAATTCGAAAGAAACGGGGGGAATCCAATTTCAGAACGTTGTTGGGTTGGTAGAGCTCAGGCGAAGGGTTTGACCCGCCCCTGGACAGAAATATGGCCGGCGGCGCGATGAAACGAAAAATCATCGCCACGAGCTGTGGTGGACTAGAGTCGGGTACAATTTACGCTGACTTGTGTCATGGCCGCTAAAACGTCTGAACTAAGATTTTATTTGGTGCATAAGAAATGCCAGTAGTTCTCAAACAGTTCTTTCCTGTAACAGAAATGATGTCGCTAAATAATTATAAAAAATAGGAAACGTGTTATCATAAAATGTTAAGATCATTAATTTAGTAACTTCGTCATTTTAGTGGAATTCTGATTATACGGCGTCCGCCATAAAGTTGGCTATACAGGGTGCGCCAAAGTTCTGATTTTGGTCGATTACGGCTGTATTTGAAATGGTGGAAATATATTGTCTATAGATTATTTTCTTGATTTTCAATTCTGAATAACCAGAAAATATGTACAATTATACAGGGTACTCCGTTTTCGTTGTCCGAGCAACAACTTCGTTATTTTAAATGGAACACCCTATATTTTTTTCCTTTATCGAGTTACCCATCTAATTATATTCATAATTCTATTAAGGTGGTAGGTACTTAAAATGAACCGTTTACGATATAAAAAAGATTTTTTGACAAAAAGTGAGGTTTGCGGATAAGTTTTTGAGTACCTCTGATTTCATAGACAAGAGAGTTTTCAAAATTCTGCTTACACTGTTATGTTGAGCATATTAAGGGCTAGTAGGGCAGAAACATTATTAATATTAATCTTATACAGAGTGCTGAAAAAATTGAGTTTAATGTTTCGCTAATAAAAAAGGCCGTAATTCAATTTTTTCAAATGGGACGTACTATTTTCAGTTCTGTCATCTAATGAAGTGTTAAATTATCTTTCCATTGATATATCATAGTAGGTATTTATCTTTAGGAGTTGCATAGATATTAAGGTTAATTGTCTGGATCAGTCATTTTTCTTGCTGGAACTTCATGAGGTTTGTACTGCACTTCACCAGTTTCGATAAATCTGTCTCTAAGATTACTAAATGCAGGTTCTAAAGGGTGTCTCCTTTCAGGATATCTGGTTTTATAGACTCGGGATGCTAAGAGGCTGTTCCTTGAGCACTCCCCCAGAATAAAAATCATGTCAACCATTTCTTCCCGCGAATAATTCATATTTAATATAATTATATGCAAATGCAACTTCCTGGAACTGTAAAAGCTACTAGTATTTTATTAAAGACAATCAAAACAAAAGCACTTACCGATATAGAAGTAACACAAAACTTTAGAACATCCACAGACACGTGTTTTGACATCTATGTCTCTTCGGTGCGGCTTTTTCTAAAGTTCACAATCAACTGAAATATGTAAGCAAATACTCGTGTTATAACTATCAAAGGATTACCAGAACAGGATATTAAAAATTAAAATTAGATTATAGGAAATTCCCCGTAAAGGGATAATTATCAATATAATTATATGCAAATGCAACTTCCTGGAACTGTAAAAGCTACTAGTATTTTATTAGCTAATAAAATACTAGTAGCTTTTACAGTTCCAGGAAGTTGCATTTGCATATAATTATATTGATAATAAAATATAAAAATAATTAATAAAATACTAGTAGCTTTTACAGTTCCAGGAAGTTGCATTTGCATATAATTATATTGATAATTATCCCTTTACGGGGAATTTCCTATAATCTAATTTTAATTTTTAATATCCTGTTCTGGTAATCCTTTGATAGTTATAACACGAGTATTTGCTTACATATTTCAGTTGATTGTGAACTTTAGAAAAAGCCGCACCGAAGAGACATAGATGTCAAAACACGTGTCTGTGGATGTTCTAAAGTTTTGTGTTACTGCTATATCGGTAAGTGCTTTTGTTTTGATTGTCTTTAATAAAATACTAGTAGCTTTTACAGTTCCATTTCCAAGTTGCATTTGCATATAATTATATTAAATATGAATTATTCGCGGGAAGAAATGGTTGACATGATTTTTATTCTGGGGGAGTGCTCAAGGAACAGCCTCTTAGCATCCCGAGTCTATAAAACCAGATATCCTGAAAGGAGACACCCTTTAGAACCTGCATTTAGTAATCTTAGAGACAGATTTATCGAAACTGGTGAAGTGCAGTACAAAACTTATGAAGTTCCAGCAAGAAAAATGACTGATCCAGACAATTAACCTTAATATCTATGCAACTCCTAAAGATAAATACCTACTATGATATATCAATGGAAAGATAATTTAACACTTCATTAGATGACAGAACTGAAAATAGTACGTCCCATTTGAAAAAATTGAATTACGGCCTTTTTTATTAGCGAAACATTAAACTCAATTTTTTCAGCACTCTGTATAAGATTAATATTAATAATGTTTCTGCCCTACTAGCCCTTAATATGCTCAACATAACAGTATAAGCAGAATTTTGAAAACTCTTTTGTCTATGAAATCAGAGGTACTCAAAAACTTATCCGCAAACCTCACTTTTTGTCAAAAAATCTTTTTTATATCGTAAACGGTTCATTTTAAGTACCTACCACCTTAATAGAATTATGAATATAATTAGATGGGTAACTCGATAAAGGAAAAAAATATAGGGTGTTCCATTTAAAATAACGAAGTTGTTGCTCGGACAACGAAAACGGAGTACCATGTATAATTGTACATATTTTCTGGTTATTCAGAATTGAAAATCAAGAAAATAATCTATAGACAATATATTTCCACCATTTCAAATACAGCCGTAATCGACCAAAATCAGAACTTTGGCGCACCCTGTATATGGGAAATAATTGAACTATTGACATTTCTAAAAAACTCTATTGGGGGTTCGTTTATACATGTCCGACAACAACAAAAATACATTTTGACACATGTCATGTGATCACCGGTTTGGCAGGATTGTAAAAAATGGTTGATGGTGGTACCGAAAAATGGGTCAAATTGTTAAGATATCGACAAATTTTATCAAGAAAAGTGCATAGAATACAATAAGGACCACATATATCAACTTTGAAGCAGATATGAGGAAAATAGAAAAGTGCAAATTGAAAAATCATAAATTCTTGTGTCTATTTCACAAATATTTGACTAGTTTCGACAAAAACTTTATATATTTTAGTTGAATAAAGATATTTGCATGTAAAAAAAGAAACGAATATAGCATTTTTTTAAAATCTCAATAATACAATTTTTTCCCATATGTAGCCAACTTTATGGCGGACACTGTAGGTATATAGGCTCGGGCACAAATGAAACTGAAAACAAAATATGAATTGTCCAATTCAGTCAATAACGATGAGTTATCAGAAAAAGAAATCAAAGACTAATTTTGTTACAGTCCAGCAAGAACCACGCGGAGGGGGGAGGTATGGGTATTTCTGGCCAGAAGAGGATCGGATCGTAGTATTAGTAGGGAAAATGTTGTTAGTAAAAATAAAATATTTCATATAATAAAAATAAATCTGAAATCTCTATCAGAATAACGAAAATAAATTATTTTTCTTTTAGCGGTAATAAATAAATATTCTGGTTGACAAAATATATATTAAAAAAATTAATAATAACTTTAAAACAAATAAACTAAAACAGATCTGAAAGAACAACGCATTGGCGCATTTTCGTATACACTAAAACGCTTGAACAATACACTTGGATAATTTACGACACGTTTTCATAAACAATACCACACTACACTTGAACGTGTATCAATATATAACGTGAGAAAGTCGACTTTATTTGAGATAAACACTCGCTAGTAGTAATAAAATACACATTTTTGGGGAAAATACAGTTTTAACAAAACTCGCGGCGCGGCTTAATAGATAAAAATTTTAGAAATAAATTATTAACTTTTAATAGAGCTTAAATAAAAAAAAAAGGGAGAAGTGAGGAGCGAGATCGAACTTGCAACCACCCTATTTACATTTATTGTTGCTCGAGTATCTTACCGATTGAGCTACACGATACTATGTGCATTATATTCTAAAACGTGTAATATGTACATACTAGAAAATTGTTAGACTTAGTGGTTTGACATTGTTCGTTTGACGGATTAATATCCACTATTTACCACTAAAAAGAACTTAAATATTTCTATAAAGACGTTCTTCATATTTAGAGTGGTGTTTGTTCACGGGAATAAATAACATTAGTCGTCAAATCACGCAGTTTGAAAATCGCTGCGCTTATGAATATGTTTCTCACTCCTCAGTGTACATTTCAAATTTCCGTCTCAAAAGAAGTGGGAAAGAATCTTAATAGACATACATTGACAATGTCTTTATGCTACTGCTTTAATTTTATGTGCAAGAGATAATGAAAACGTATGCGCAACATTAATTCATACATCGGTCATTTTAAACTGGACCCGACTTTATATGAAGCCGCCGACCGCGATTTCGTCGAATCGGCAGTTTCCGAGATAAAGGGCGCTATTATTCGAATTATACTACTAACGAGTAACATGAATAGATACAGTGGCGGGGGCTGCGGGAAATCTGTTGGTGTGGATCGATATTATGTCGAAATGTAAGGAAAATCAGAAGTGGGAGATCCGTCGCCGAACATATTTCTGATCGGTAGCCCCCCTGAGGCCCTAATGGGGGCAGGGGCGGGCTGACTTCACCTAACCTTCATCCACCCAACAACGCCCCGTGGTCGCTTCCCCTCGATCTCTTTCGGTTCGGCCTCCACAGCGCTGCCTCTATATCTCGGGATGGGCGCTTCCGATCCACCCAATCTCAACACAATCGTATAGAGCTTGTCCTCATGACGAGGTCGTTTTCGGCGGACCAGGCGCGAAAGGAGAGTGAGGTCTTTTAATGAATAATTACACGAAGAAAAGAGCTGACTTAAAAAAACAAAAGTTATAATCGTTTTCAACAACCTGAAGAACATGAAGATTTTGTTACTCGTTCTCACTCGCAACTTTTTAATTTTTATATGCCAGTATTGTTGACAGTTCATATTAATTTTAATTACTATTTAAATAATATTTTGTTTATTTTAAGGTACTTCCTGATTATGAAGCTGAAAAACGATTTGTCCTGGATATGCTTCACGAAGTATTAGTTCTAGATGCTAGGGAAATTGAATTATTCTCTCTTAGGTTAACGGGTATTGCAACTATGACGGACATAGATTTTGCATTTAGTGAAGTATCCCACCAAAAAGGTAAATCATCTTCAACACGAGATATTTGCATTTCGAAAAAAATCTATTTAAATTATGTTAGTTTTGCTATAGAAAGAATGTAGTACAATCACATTGGACTAAATAAGCTTAATCAACTAAATTATTTCTGATATGAAAATTAATTCACTACTATAAGGCGAACATTATATTTAAATCTGAAAAATTCTTAAAAATACTACCCCTATCCTTGCAACTCAAATTAATTAGATCATTTTTCTTACTGACATAATGAATGGTGTTTCTTGAGACTGTAGTAAAAATAAAATATCATTATTAGTAGTAAAATAACTAAATCGGATTTTGAAGTAGCGAAATATTACTTGTAAAAGCACATATTGTTATGTTTCGAATTCATAAAGTGTTGGCTAGGCTCTCACAATTTATCAGATAGAAGTTCCTTCAGGCAACACTGACATGTAAAGGTTTCGAAATAGCTCATGCAGTGACTAGTTAAAGATTGCCTGCAATGATTTAAAATAGTATATTCTACAACAAGTTCTGGAATAGCCCATATTCCACACGAGCGAAAAGTTTGTAGTTCGAGCAGAAGGCGAGTACTACAGTTCGGGAGTGTGGGATATGCCCTTCCAAACGTGTTGTAGACTATACTTTCTCTAACAAGATTTTAGAAATTACACAAAGAAACTCCAAAATGGCGTAAAACGTCTATGACTACATGTAGTCATAGCAACCGAACCACTAACGGCTTCTGATTTGTCGAAAGACGTGCGGTATTATACCATAACAGTGTGTTGGAATGATACTTGTTCCGACACAATTTTTAGTTGTGGAATTTGTACTTTCCGAAATAGTGTTAGAGAAACATAGTCACACAACAATTGCCAATACGGTAAGTAAAATTAAATAAAAAAGTCTTCTAAGGAGGCAAATCAATTATTTAGTACGGCCGTACTAACAAAAAAAAAAAACGGTAGTAAGACGTTAGGTCCTTAAAATTTTTATTTAGGTTGATGTTTGAGGTCTACATAAGCAAATCCAACTAACTTGGACATTTGGTAGGTCGTGGAACATATATTTATACGCACTTTTATTCAAAAAAGTACATTTTTCGTGATTATTGTTCTTTTTTCGCCGTTTTCAAATTTGTACGGTTTAAAACAGTTTAGGTTTTTTGAAAATGTACTGTTTTATTATTACTTAAACTTCTATTATCATATAGTGTCATTTATAAGCATTTAGGAGCCCTTTAGGGCCCAAAATTAAGGGTATGAGTGCATTCATTAGATGCATAAAAAGTTAACATTGAAAAAAAAAAGCGGTTTAACGTTTAATATTTTTTGGAGGAAACGTATAGTCGGGGGTTTTCCAGGTCGGTGACTGGACAATTCGAAACGGCTGACTCGGAATGGCGCGAATATTAAACGTGAATATGCGATTTCTGACGTTACTTTCGATTTTAACTGATAATCGCGAGAAGGAAATGTGTTTTGTGTCTAATTTTACACACATTTTTATTTTTAACATATATCTTATTCTCAGGACATTCATAGTAAAGGGGTGGTTGCAGTGAAGGGATGAAGGTAAGATGAGGGATAGGGCACGAGGGTGAGGGTAAACAGAAAAAAAATGAAAATTTACACAAAACATATTTATTTCACATAGTTATCATTTAAAATCGAAAATAAAGTTATAACTATTGAACCCCCTCCCCTGTACAATCGGTTCATTCTTATAATATACAGGGTGTTTGGTGCATCGTGTGCCAAATGAAAATGGCCGACGGAAAGGGTTATCTGCTATCCTTTCAGGCCCCTTAATACTTCCCATGCCCTGCGGGATTTTTCATATCGACCTTTTATCTTTTTAATGAAAAAAATCCCAAATTCTACATTTAAATTCAAATTATAAAAAAAGTATTAGGCGTAGACTGCGAATTTCATTTTTATTTTGATGTGTATTGTTGAAGGGTTCTTTTAAATCCAAAATTACTGGCATTAGTCATCTAGTTGTTTTTTTATTCACTCGCAAACTTTCGGAATAGGTAAAATTTAAATTTAAACTTAGACTTTAGACGGCTATAAAAAAAAACTCAGAGCAACCTGGATCTTCCAACTCGCTCAAAAATTCTCTAGTCTATCCTCTTGCTAATGGTGTGCCACATGTCATAAAAATGTTTTAATAACTTCGTGAATTCGCTAAATTAATGAATCGCGAGCTAGAGAAAAGAACGAAAACGAAACACGCGCGCACTCGAGAGTGCGTAGTAGAGAAACTGCTCCGCCATAATTCAACTTTGAATAATATAATTTGAAAGACGTATGTCAATAAAATTGTTTTCAATGTATGTGTGCCCATAAGGCATAAAAAAGTTTTTTTTCCTAAAAATTGTCATTTTTAGCAATTTCTTAGGTAAAATTATTGTCTAAACATTTTGATTTTCAGCAGTCCGAACCTTAAACGGTTAATTAAAGTTTCCTTATTACATATTACATTAATATTACCGTTTTTCACCACGTTCAACACTTCATTTAAATGAAGAATGAAAACTTAGTGACATTCACGGAAAAATCCATCTTGAAAAAGTGTCTTTTTAGTTTTTTCCATTTTTGACAAAGTTTTTCCACAGTAACAATATGATTTTTTTACGCCGTCTTAAACCAGAGGTTTCAACGAAAAAATACCGTCCTGAAATTTTCAAAAATCAAAACTTTGTTAATCGACTTTTTTAATTGAAAATTAGGCCTTTTTTTTTCAAAGTAAATTCGCAAAAAAATCAAAAAATGAATATTACGCTTCAAAGAAATTACAGCTTGTTTGAGGCATAAAAATGTACATTTTCTGCGAATTTGACCAAAATCTAATTATTTTTGTGGAAGATAAAACTAAAAAACCAATAAATTGGGTTTTTGGCGTTTTTCTCAATATTTTTGAGGTTATGTAAGAAAATGGTTCAAGTAAAAGTTGTAGATGTTTCAATTATCTACAACTTCTATATTAAATTTTCTTCGCTAGGAAGTTCACTTTTGCCAGAAATCGTAAAAAAACACGTTTTACCCCTAAAAACACACCATCTCGCACCCCCCACCCCGGTTATTTTTTGCGGTCCAATCGATTTTTTCCCGTTTATGTACCATTAATTCTAAATTTTCCCACCACCGATATACTGCTAAGAATTTTTCAGATTTTTGGCCACTGAACACCGGTTTGGCACTGGTCTATAAGTGAACTATTATAAAATAATTTTAAAAACAAAGTACTTAAATACATTGGGTTGATTCTACGGTTGGTTCCTTGTGAAACATTCTTCAATAATTTAAATATACAGGAAAAATTATGCTTTTTAATGTTTCCAAAAGTTTTATTAAAACTCTACACGTGTTTCGGCTTATTAGGCCTTTATCAAGAGTACAAGATAATACTAAATTTAAAATGTGTTCCTTACTTATTTATACCTAATGGAAGGTATAAATTATTCAAAGCTTTTAATCTATTTATTACATGCAACTAGTTATATGATTCCTATCCTATGTAAATATACTACAAACAAGTTCTTAATGTTAAATTATTTTTTCTAGAATATTATGACCCATAAATAATGTTTGATCATTAGTTACATTTTTGACAGCTTTCATGATCTCAAATTGTTCTAGTAAATCTAACTTCTTTCCTTTATTTTCTGTATGGAGTAATTCAACTTCATTAAAATTAACAAAATGATTATTTTCTATGCAGTGTGTTGACATACCGGTGCTATGTACACCATTCGTTATTGATTTTTTGTGTTCAGCGAGACGATTTTTTAATTTACGACCAGTTTGACCGATATATATAGCATCGCAGTCATTACATTTTAATTGATAGACAAAAGAGATTTATTAGAAAAAACAGGTGTATATCAATTAAAATGTAATGACTGCGATGCTATATATATCGGTCAAACTGGTCGTAAATTAAAAAATCGTCTCGCTGAACACAAAAAATCAATAACGAATGGTGTACATAGCACCGGTATGTCAACACACTGCATAGAAAATAATCATTTTGTTAATTTTAATGAAGTTGAATTACTCCATACAGAAAATAAAGGAAAGAAGTTAGATTTACTAGAACAATTTGAGATCATGAAAGCTGTCAAAAAGCATAAAAATGTAACTAATGATCAAACATTATTTATGGGTCATAATATTCTAGAAAAAATAATTTAACATTAAGAACTTGTTTGTAGTATATTTACATAGGATAGGAATCATATAACTAGTTGCATGTAATAAATAGATTAAAAGCTTTGAATAATTTATACCTTCCATTAGGTATAAATAAGTAAGGAACACATTTTAAATTTAGTATTATCTTGTACTCTTGATAAAGGCCTAATAAGCCGAAACACGTGTAGAGTTTTAATAAAACTTTTGGAAACATTAAAAAGCATAATTTTTCCTGTATATTTAAATTAAAGTACTTAAATTTGAAATCCGGTGACCTTGAAGGCCAATGATGAGGTCCATTTCAACCTATCCACTAAAATGGGGTAGAGCGTCATCATACTGATAATACATTCCCGCAATATTTTTATTTTCCAATAACATGAAAAAAAATTGCAAAAAGTCTATATAAAGTTCCCCTATCGGGGAAGATATGTGGCCCAATCAAATGATTGTTGAAATCACCGCAAAAAATATTAACAGCAAATCGATCTTAGGCTTTATTCTGTCTCGGCATATGGATTATCTTCTGTCCAACACGAATTTCTTAAATTATGAACACCATGTCTTGTAAATTGTGCCTTATCTGTAACCAGATATCTGTTAAGAATTCCTCGATTCCGAATAATCCAGTTACTAAAATTTAATCGACGAACTTCACCCTCTTTCTCTAACTTATGAACCTGTTGAACATGAAATCGACAGAGATTATTTTTTTTTGGTGTTCTCCAAACACTGACATGTGGAACACCTAAAGCATGACCCACTCTCCTTGTGCTAATTCTTGGATTATTTGCAACAATATTCAGTATATTCTCTTTTACAGCTAAATGTTACCTTACTCGATGCTCATTTAAGGTGGCCGCTGGATACCGACCATGATTTGTTGAACAATTGACAACTCTAGCAATAGTTTAATGATCAGGAATTAGGTATTCAGGAAATTTTCTTTGAGATTCTCTCACAGCAGCCCGTCCATTGCCATCACAAAATGCATACACATCACATAGATTATATCCTCATATTCACCATTTGATAAGGTATATTATGTACTTTGTAATTTTGGTAATGATATTAATACAAATAACAAATAACTATTTTAGAATAATAAAACGTAATCATGTCGAACCAGTAAATATGAACTATCAAATATTAAAATTTTCAGCATTTCCTACTTGACGACAAAACAGCTATGTTATAAAATCATCTCTTATCATCAGTCAATGTCAAATATAATTTTTTATACTTATTCATAGAACTTGTCTTGGTTTTGCATGGAACATCTTTATGGGTGGCTTTGTGCCTTTCTGATGGTCTCCAGAATAAGGGCGAAAAACGTTTCAAAGGCTAAGCATTTCCAAAAACAGACATGATAGATTTCATAAAAATGTAATCCATTAGAATAAAACATTTTTAAGACCAGGTAGGTAAATGAATTCATTTTAGGCCTTTATTCTCATTTCAAACTGAATTTTCATTACCGTAGGGGTTATGTAGATAACAGTTTAATCTGCATGGCCGTAGGGGACTGTGTGGATGCTAGTTGTTGAATGAGAATTTTCAAATAAGAAATTATACAAATTTATTTTAGGATTTTAATTTGCTAGCATAACTAGAATTCAGTTTATCGAAAGAATGCAAATATTTCATTAATATTTTTACACATAGCTTTTCTTTTAGTTCTCATAGATAGTTACTTTTTCTGCTGTTTGCAAAATCCTATAAAGAACATATTTTAATACAATTAAGCAAACAAATAATAAATCACTTAATCATCTCTTAAGTTTTAATAAATGGATTATTCGGAGTCGAAGACTTCTTAACAGATGTCTGTTTACAGATGAGGCACGATGCAAGTTAATTTTTTTTGTCATTTAAACGCTGAAATAAATATTCCAAGTTCCAACTGCCTCGACCATTTCGAATATCGAAACATATCTACAAAGTTTTTTCATACAGGATGATGTTAATTTTGACATACAACATATTGTCAATTTTTTATTAAGCCGGACCTGGATTTCTATTTTGGTTCATTATCAAGTTATATCAAGTAAAATAAGTGAAACATATGTTCTAAGTATGACCCGATTATACAGGGTGGTTCAATGGTTATGACCAAAGAAAGATTTGGAGAAAGTTAATGAAACATCCTGTATCTCAGTAAGGAAGGACGATGGATGCATTAATGCCAGGTAATTTGGAACCGACAAAGTGCCCTCTATCCGCAAGTAACGTATGTACCTTTAACTTTGAAACACCCTGTATGTATATGTACTTTTAAAGAAATATATGTTCTTTATTTAACATAATATAATACTTCTTAAGTAGATCTATATCGTAGTAAATCCTGGGATTGAGTATAATCTATTTTCAATCCCGGACGCAAGGAATTGGAATTTTGTCTCGGAATTGTATTGCAACCAGATTTTGCCTTATCTCTCCGTAGGCGATCTGATTTCAATGATATGGTCGTACACTCATATAGTAAATTTTACTTACTTTTGTAAGATGTAACTAGAATTAATCATGTTTTCTTAATTTTAAGGTAGTAGCATTATAAGGATGGTTCAACATTTTATGTCACAGGAGAATTTTAAGAAGGGAATTCAAAATTATATTCATAAACAGTAAGTACAGTAGAAAATTATTGTTAGTTAAGTTGGCCTTTACATGATATGATGAAAATTGTTATCAAAACTAGATAAATTAACACCATATTTTTGCCATGTTCACACGTATTTACTTTTATATAATACACAGTGTCGTTAAAAAAACTGGTAGTTGGGAGTGAATATAAGTAGAAATAATAGGTCTTATAAAACATCCCTGTATTATGATTTTCTAATGCCCATAGTTTTGCAGAAAAAAAATAAAGAGAAATTTTTATAAATTTTTTGAGAACTTTTAGCCGGATAGTACTTATAATATTGAAGAAAATCTGTACCAGATGTCGAAGTAAATCAAGTTCAAGGTCTTTATGTGACCTAATAACTTTCCATCTTTTAGTGGTCACTTTTTAGTGCCAATTAGGGAAATCGAAACTAACATAATATGTTTATTTGTATACAATGCGTGCCCCTATTTACCCCTACTTACCCCCGAACTCTTCACCGGAATCATTTCAAAATATAATTTAATTAACAAATGTGGTTATAATACATACTTGTAGCAAATTTCAAGTGAATGTCTCAAGTTTATTTATCAAACCCTTTAATAATGGAGTAGAGGTGGTGGGGGAAGTTGAAAAATGTTATAAAAAAAACTGAGGCCTTGACTTTTAGTACATGCACCAAATCCCAAGTTTCCGTACTCCTTCCAGCTTGCGTACTCTTACGTATTCTTACCAGTTTGTGCAAAATTTTTAAAAATGTGTAGGTAGGCACTTACCTATTATGAATTAATAATATGTTAGACACAATTATATGTTTATTTCAGCATACTGGTTAGTAATGTTCAGGTTCTGAATCTGTGTCTTCAGTTATTGTTATTATACTCTTCGTAAATACAAATCTCAACTAAAATTGATTCACATAACATTTTTATAATATTCAAGATATAACCTACCTTGTTGCAAAAAAAGAAACCAACGTAATCCAAGGAATGATGCTTATTACGAGAATGAGATTATTTTAGCATTTCATAACACGACGTGACGTTACCTGAAAATACCGCCACAAAACAAAGTTACGCCGAATCCGAATCTATTTAACCCCATCACATCAGGATTTTGTCATAACCTCAAAAAACCCATCATTTAAAAGATTTCGAAATCTCTTATTTTTCTCTTCCTTCTTCTTTGCCCTCTTTACCCTGTCCTTTACGATTTTCTCCTTTTTCAACTTCTTGACCATGACCTCTGACTTTTTTTGTTTTTGTAGGCTTTCGACCTGTTCTTTTCTTTTTTCTTGTCTTGGAATGGCTTTTGGAAAAGGATCATCTCAAGAGAAAATATTGTTTTCTGTGTGGTACTTTTAATTATAGATTCTGATAAATGACAAAACCATGGGTATTTGGTTTAACATAAGATGATGTTGAATTGTTATTTGTCTCCTCATTGATGACGCTGTTATTGTTTGAGTCTTCATTGACGGGAGCATCATTATTACTTGCTTCTAAGGGTATGTTGGTTACAAATGAAGATAGAAAGTTCTCTTATGTGAAAATATTTTCATCAAGTGGATATATTCCTGTTTTTTGAAGCTGCTTATTATGTTTTGGGCGTAAATGCCTTTTCCATTGCCCCTTTAGATAATTCGGGTATATTATATATATCCAGGCGCCTTCCTGGTTATCATAAAAGAAGACTCTAGAGCACTTAATTCTTAAATGAACCAAACACACCAACATCCAACGTTTGAAGTTTGGGATGCAGTGTGGTGGTAAAGTTAACACTACATTATTTATCTTTTGCCATGCTTATAATTTTAAGGTCAATATGGCTCTCTTGGTTGTCAACAATTAATAAAACTGGATTCTCTTTGGTTAACTTTGAATCGCTGTAACTTTTTATAGAAAAGAATGACTCCCTCTTGGTACTATAGTCTGTTTTTAAACCAGGAGGAGTAAACACGGAAATTCTATTCACACCATAGAAGTAACCAGAAAATACACTAAAACCTTTTTAGCGTTTTGCGCAACCAACATTACACGACTACAGTGTTTTTCTCACTATTTTATTGCATCGAGTTTCATTTGACCTCTAGGTATTTTATATAGCATCCATATCATTCACGAAATATAAAGGCACCAAGCCATTAGCCAGTTTTACCTTCAGATTTATACAAAAGGGATTAAAAACTGATACATAATGGGCAAACGATAAAATAGAAATTATCACCAAATAAATAATTAAAATTTTTAGTGTCAAAATTTGAGACTATTGCCTTGTGCAAAACTGGCGAGGGCGTATCCAATCACAGATATATGATTTAGCGTGTTAAATTTAAAACGCTCCTTCTGGTTGAAAAACAGAGTATAGATCCATTGCAAATTAAATTTTAAATTCGATGATGTAGCGCATGATATTTTACTTTTTAAGTAACATGTCGGCCGCCAAAGTGCTCTCACTCCGAGGATTTTGCTTCTCAAGAGACATGGCCTAGCTTCGAGGGCCATTACTGTCAAACGAAAACTAGCAAAAATTTAGGAGTGCGTAGAAAGATGTGAGAAATCGATTGGCGTAAACCTGAGGTCGGTGCGCGCCTTGGTCTTCGAGATATAGCCGCTCGAAATCACCGGGAGGCGAAAATCGAATATTTTTACCGCTTTCCAGGGTCATATCTCGAAAACGAAATGAGACACAGAGCTACGGTTTACGCCATTCGATTTTTCTCGCCATCCTATATACTATAAACCCCTTCATTTTTTAGAAATTTTGCAATAAAATGAAAGTGCCAGAAAAATTCTGAGAAAAATCAGGGAATGTAGGAAGGAGACAGTTATCGAATGGCGTAAACCACAACTCTGTATCTCGTTTGGTTTTCGAGATGCAGCCACGGGAAGCGGTAAGAAAATTCGATTTTCACCTTCCGGTGAGTTCTAGCGGTAATATCTTGATAACCAGGCAGGCACCAAACTCCGGTTCATGCCAATCGATTTCTCACATCTTTACACATACCCCTAATATGGTGATGAATTATAGGTTTTTCCATTTTGAGAAATTAGTAAATTACCTGTAATTTCAATCCGCATATTCCTACACAACCCAATTCCGCTCTCTGGGTGCACTTCTATTATTAATGTTTTGTTACTGTTTTCAGTGTAAGGGACACTGCATAATATTTGTCCGTTAGAGGACCCATAACAAGAAACTTCAAGGCTTCTTAAAGAAGGTAATTGGCCTGCTTCACGGCAGAATATGTCTCAGTCACATACAGCATTTGGGAAGATCCAAATTTCACCAGCCGCCAGTGAATATCGTTTTAATACTTACAATTTTCATTCGATGATGCGATATCGGTACAGTTACTTTCATAATCATCAGTTGTAATTTTTTTTTTTTTCGGTGTTATGTATTCTAATACAAACAAAATACCCTTAGATCAGTTATCGGTAGGTTACAGTTTTATTTAATTCTTTGTTTTAAATTATTTTTCCGTGGAGGGATAACGAGAGATTTGGACCGCTTTTTGAAATAAAAGATTTATACCTGCTATGATGAAGAATTCTTAAAATATTTGCAATGAAATCTAAACATTTCAGGAATTAAAAAATAATTCTATCGCATAATATTTCAATATTACAAAGAAGTATAAAGAAGATAAATATCTTTTAAAATGGCTCAATCCTCCCTGACGATGGGTACTTTGGGTCACAACTTGGGAAGGTTGGTACACATAGAAAGGAATATTGGATTAACGAATGTTTCCAAAATTTTTCGAAGAAGATAATGTACTTGCCCGTCCATTTAGAGGATCCCTGCACAGTATGTTTTTTTTGTCCTCAACTTGTAGCTTTGTGAGTACATATTCACCGCCTTTAAAGTTTCTATCGTTAATTTCAACAGTCTCGTGCATTTCGTCTTTATTTTCATAACTTCCTTCACGGCTGCTATCTTTAATATTTTCATCAAAATCCTCTTCAGAAGAAGTATTAATAAATACTTGTCATTTCGCCTTATCTAATTTTTGCACAATCTTTTTAATTTTCTGTTACTTATTTTTCTCTTCCTTCGTCTTTGCCCTCTTTACCCTGTTCTTTACTATATTCTCCTTTTTCAACTCATTGGCCATGACCTTTGACTCTATTTGATGTTTTTCAGGAATGTCGGTAGGAATTCTTGCTTTTGTAGGCTTTCGACCTGTTCTTTTTTTTTGTCTGGGTATGGCTTTTGGAAAAGGAGCAATAATTTCAAGAGATAATATTATTTTCCGTGTGGTACTTTTAATTACAGATTCTGATAAATGACAAAAACCATGGGTATTTGGTTTACCAGAAGATGATGTTGAATTGGCATTTGACTCCTCATTGATGACGGCATCATTATTACTTGCTTCTGAGGGTATGTCGGTTACAAGTGAAGATAGAAAGTTCTTTTGTGTGAAAATATTTTCATCAAATGGATATATTCCTGTTTTTTGAAGCCACTTACTATGTTTTTAGGCGTAAATGATTTTTTCAGTGCCTCTTTAGATATTTCGGCTATATGATAGATATCCAGGCGCCTTCCTGTTTATCGTAAAAGAAGACTCTACAGCACTGTTATAATAATTCTTAAATGAATCGAAGATACCCACATCCAACAGTTGAAGTTCGTGGCTGCAATCTGGTGGTAAAGTTAACAATACAACATTATTTTCTTTTGCCATGTTTATAATTTTAAGGTCAATATGGTTCTCGTGGTTGTCAACAATTAACAAAACTGGATTCTCTTTGGTTAACTTTGAATATTGCAAAACATGTTTAAAAACCATTAGAAAATTTTCTTCATCCATCCTGTATGGTGAGCGGCACCTCCAAAACCAGTAGGGCCTCCTGAAATATATGAAACTTTTGTAAATATTAAAGAACTAGATGGTATGTTCAGATTTTTGCTAGCTTTATTTTGGCAGAAAGAGCCCTCGAAGCTGGACTGTGTCGCTTGAGAGGCAAAATCCCCAGGCCTCTCACTTTAGCGGCCGATATCCCACTTAAGAAGTGCCGAAAAAATGTCGTGCCCCACATTATCGAATTGCAAATTTAATTTGAAATCGACTTAGAATAAACATAGGGGGGTCATTTCTGTCTAGAAAAAGTTACAGCGATTTTTGTGAGGAGATGTCGAAATCGCTTAAATCGTAGGTTTTTTGAGGTTATGGCAAAATTATTACGTGACAGGGTTAAATAAACATCGAATTCGGTCTCATCGACCCCAAAAACGTAGGTACAGAAAAGGTGTAAATATTCTTTCAATGATTTTTCAACTGTTATATTCCATAACACATCTCCCGTAAGAACTAATATTAAATTAAAATCATTATCAATTAGAAACGGTTTAGCGAATTGAGGTGAGTTATTAGGACATAAAGAACAATTTCTCAATTACATAAATTTCTTAGCATTTTTGAATCGGTCCCATGCATCATTGCTGTTTAGTATGCTAAATAAGAGATTTATACCAAATTACAATATTCTTTATGGGCCAAAACATAAAATGACAGGATTGTGATTGTCGTAATAGTTACATCACAAATTTTACAGTACCATTAAGAAAACTGATAGTCTTAAGTTTTCATGTTATATTTGTTAAGTTTATTTAATGAATTGACTTTCATTGCTTGATTTAAAGTAAATTTATAATTTCTATTTTGTGTAGTCAATTCGGTAACGTAGACGTTGAAGACCTTTGGAGTGAATTGGACAAAACTGTTGAGGACTCAGTATCAATAATGCCAGCAAATCTAAGCACTGTAATGAAGAATTGGATCTGGTTGAGTGGCTATCCTTTAGTTACTGCCAGCGTAAATGGAAACACTCTAACAGTTTCTCAGGTAATAATGTGACATAATTATAAAATTCATTATAGGAGGTATCTGTTAACTTGAAACAATGTATCATCATTTAATTTGTACAGAGGTGGTTGCAAAAATTAATATAGTGATGAGTTAGGATCTTCCTAGATTAATTTCGTCTGAAAAATATTTTTCAGTGTCAAAATACCCAATAAAAAGTAAGAAAATCTGAATATGCCACAAATAAACAATTACAGACATGGGCCTAATATCAATAGATTTTTTAGAGATTTGGAAATTTTACATAAAAACCGCTGCCTATGGAATCACTACTTCCACATCCAGATTCTTCATTCAAGTCACTTTAAAGGAAACATCTTGACTATATTTGCACTCTAGTATGTGGAAATTATTGGTCATAGAATTTGAATAATATTTGGGGCGGATGTTATAGAAAAGTTTGAGGAGTTGGTTTCTACCATATACGTTAAAAATGAAGTTTCTAGTTTACCCTACCTATTTTCCACTATTGACAATCTACCACCTCCCACCCCTTCAATGGAGTCATCTCAATCGGATGTTACTATAATACATACGTGTACTAACTTTCAAGTGAATATCTCAATTTAATGTTATCAATCCCATTAATAATGAAGGGAAGGTGGTGGAGTTTGAAAAATATTAGAAAGAAATCTGAGGCCTTGGTTTCTAGTATATACACCGAATCCCAAACAAATTTCTGTACTCTTACCAGCTATTAACTCATCCCAAAATATAATCTAGTTCCAGATGTCGTTATAATACATACGTCTACCAAATAACAAGTGAATATCTCAATTTTATTTTATCAACCCCTTTAATAATGTAGTAAGGGTAGTGGAAGGGTTGAAAAATATTATCAAAAAATTTGAGGCCTTGGCTTCTAGGACATACACCTAATTTCAAGTTGCAGTACTCTTACCAGCTTGCTTTACTTATTTTCCCCTATTTACCCCTATTTAACCCCCAACCCTTCAACGGAATCATCTCAAAATATAATCTAGTTCCAGATGCCGTTATAATACATATGCGTACTAAATTTCATGTGAATATCTCAATTTTATTTTATCAACCCCCTGAATAATGGAGTAGGGGTGGTGGGGGACTGAAATATATTATTAAAAAATCTGAGGCCTTAGCTTCTAGTACATACACCGAATTTCAAGTTTCTGTAGTCTTACCAGCTTGCTTTACTTATTGTCCCCTATTTACCCCTATTTAACCCCCAACCCTTCAACGGTATCATCTCAAATTATAATCTAGTTCCAAATGTCGTTATAATACATACGTGTACCAAATTTCAAATGAATATCTCAATTTTATTTTATCAACCCTTTCATATTGGGGTGGTGGGGGTTGAAAAATATTATAAAAAAATCGGACGCTTTGGCTTCTAGTACATACATCGAATTTCAAGTTTCTGTACTCTTACCAACTTGTTTTACTTATATTCCCCTATTTACCCCAAATTAACCCCCAACCCTTCAACGGAATCATCTCAAAATATAATCTAATTCCAGACGTCGTTATAACACATACGTGTATGAAATTTCAAATGAATATCTCAACTTAGTTTTATCAACCCCATTAATGGGGTAGGGATGGCGGGGGGTTGAAAAATATTATACAAAAATCTGAGGCCTTTACTTCTAGTACATACACCGAATTTCAAGTTTCTGTACTCTTACAAACTTGCTTTACTTATTTTCCCATATTTACCCCTATTTAACCCCCAACCCTTCACCGGATATCCTCAAAAAACAATCCAGTTCCAGATCTCGTTATAATATATACGTGTACAAAATTTCAAGTCAATATCTTAAACCGTTCCGGAGAAAACGTGCGGACAAAAAAAAAAGTTACAGACAGACAGACAGACAGACAGACCGACAGACAGACAGAAAATTTTTTTTTCGCTCAAATTTAAAATCTCGACGTTTCATGACATTCTAAACCTATTTCACGAATAAAAATTTTTGAAAATTTTTTTGCGATTACTATACTTCCAATCCACTACGTGGATGTGGAAGTAAAAATTAGCTCACACCGAAAATAGTATTACCGTTTTATGCAACTGCCTATAGCTTTGATTTTCAGTTTTTAGTTTATAACATTGTTCTAGTTTATATATTTTTAGGTGTGAGACTTTTTGAAACAGTCAAGTACTCAAGAACCAACCTCTGTCTGATCCGTTTGGCGCAGAGGTTTTTTCATTAAAATTTTTAAATATTTTTCAGTGGCAAAATACCCAATAAAAAATAAGAAAATCTGAATATGCCACAAATAAACAATTACAGACAATATTTATATCCCGAGAGCTCTAAATTTTATTGGATAAACTGCTGGTTGCTTTTTTTGTAAAATTTTGCGTAGAAAATGTATATGTTCGAACATTAATTGATTGATTTACTTGACTAAGGTGAGTATTGTTGTAGATTTCGGACATGGAGATTTTTTCCAACATATAGCCCAATGGTCAGCTGAATGGCTAAATGCAGTCGCTTACATTTTCATGCCATGACTGAGCGGCTCCACCCGACCGAAATACGGACGATCATGCTTCTTTTAAATTTAAGATCTTCTTTTTAGTTTCTGTCTGTTATGAACTTATTCCGTATTCTTTTTCTGAGTTTTCTGTTTCTGAATCTGGCAGTATGTATATTCTTGATATTTCTTTATTGTAATCCGTCTTTTGTTTTGCCGTTTCTTCTCAGTATGTATAATCCTTTTCTAGCCTGCTCATAATCCTCGCGATTGTTGTTATCCATGTGTAGCATGGCCTCCCTATTTTCAGTTTGTTGCTGTTCAGTCTCAGCGCTTTCTTTAGTAGGTGTGTTGTGTCTCGTCTTTGGACGTGTCTCCAGTATCTCATTGCTTATGAATAATTCAATTCTTTTAATTATTGTTTTCCCCTCTAGTAATGCTGACGTCTTCTGTCGTTTTTGTGGTTTTCCTATTTTTGCTAGCAGTTGTACAATGTCCTTTTCGGCTTTTCTTAGGCTTCTTCTGTTCGCCTTTGTTTTTGCTGCGTTTTTGACTTCGTTTGTCATCGTATTCACTATAATGGTCATGTATCTTTTTAGTTAGACTCCATGGTGATTTAGTTTCCTCAGTGAGAGATAGTATACCTGTTGTGACTCTGTAGGCCGTTTTTATCATTTTCCTCACTGTTTCCGTCCTTTTCAGTTGATTCGTTAGATATGTTCCTAGGTATTTCATTCTGTTCGTGACTCTCAAAGCATAGTCTCCTATTTTGTATTCTTCTCCCCTGGTTGGGCTTGTTTTTGTCAGTGAGTCTCGCACATTAGGCTCTTCTTGAAGTTTACTTTCATTCCAAAGAGGTCCAGATGTGGTGTCATGGTTCTTGGAAATTCAACGATATCTTGTTCTTCTTCAGCGGTGATGAGTATATCATCCGCGTATGCAAGCATGATGGAAGGTCTCATTGTTTCGGCGTTCTCATTGATTATCTTTATTGTGCTTCCTATCACTTAATCCAGGACTGTGGTGAATAGTCGTCGGTCTAGCGGACATCCTTGTTTGACTCTTATGTTCTTTATTTTTGTTTCCGTCTGTTCAAACCATTGTATTGCGGTGTTTTCGTGGAGGCATGCTTTTATTATCCTGTTTATTAGGTAGTTCGGCACTCCCCTGTTGCGACTATAGCCTCAGGACTTATGGCATCAAATGCCTTTTTTAGGTCAATTGAGACTATATGTAGTGTTCTTCCACTTATCTTCCAAGATCCGTCTGCTGCTGTACATATGGTCGTCCGTGGATATTCTCTGATGAGTGCCGCTTGGAACTCTGCTGGTTCACCGATGTATTATTTCATTTCTTTGAGAAGGAATTGTGCGTAATATTTGTACCCTACAGTGTTCTGTCTTCTGTAATCGGGTACGTTTTGTGGTGATTTGGTTTTGGGGTGTCTGTGATATCTGTATGGTTGTGTTCCACTCCTCAAGCAGAGGCGTGGTTCCCATCCATGCGTTGGTGATAATTTCTGGGGTTAGCTGCTTTTATGTTTTCCTATCCATAGTGTAGTAGTTCGTTGTTTATTTTGTCTATTCTGGACGACCGTGTTTCTCTTAGCTCTGGCCATTATTTCTAGTATTTCTTCCTTTGATGGCGATTTGGCAAAGGCCAGATCCTTTTCTTATATTAGTTCTGTTTGATTTGTCTTTGCGTTTCCTTTTTCTTCTAGTTTCCATATCCAATGCTGCAGTGGAATGTATTTTGTTTCTCGAAGTATTCCATGCATTTTTCTGTTTAAAACTTAAAAGCCAGAGGCCGTAGGTCGAGGACATTTTGTGTAAATTATTAAGTCGAGATTAACCGAAGCGACGGTGTAATTAATGTTCTATAAAACTAAGGACTGACGCGATAGAAAGCAAAGTTTATCGAAAAGCGTGAGGCAAAAAAGTATTTTTGGATAATATGCGATTTTTGCTAGCGGGAAAAAAGATGATTAGTAATAACCTTGTAATAAATTTTGTCAGCTCTCATTTTTTATAGAATAACCTTTTCGCCAAGATGTGCTATTTTCGGGATACAAGCGAAAAACCAAAATGGTGACCTAGTACTTGCCTCGCTGCATCACGTTCACCTCGTTGGTTCGGGAATTTTTAGTATATCCTAATTACTCCAAACAGAGCCCTGAATTCGAAATTTCTGTTTCCAACCATGTCCTCTACACCCCCCCTTTGGAGCGTTCTGTGACTGGAGTTTAAAAAGTGAACACTTTGAAATTTGTGGATATCGACAGTTTCGAAATTAACCACAGAATATCAGTTAAAAATAGATGTAAAATCGTGAAATTTGTTCCTAACAGAAAAGAGAAATATATAAAATGGAGCTAGCACTGCACTATTGTGCGGTGTGCTGCGCTATGTAGTGCGTAAGACTACTACTTTTTTTAAAATACACTTTCATGCGGGCATGTCAAAAACGCAACTTTTCTTCACGCTATTAAACAAAATTCGGTAATTGTATAATTTTAGAAATTGTAACTTATAAATTTTGTTCATGAATTTCTATGCTTTCAATTCATACCACTCCAGTTTGATATGGATTTGTCAGAACAATGTACAATGCATGTAAAAACACATAAAATTCTCTAAGAAAAGGCGTCGTGAGTAACACATGCATTTGCCTACTGCGGTATTGAGCGTGTTGTCGCTGTTGACTGACTGATCATACTCACACATATTTATTTACCTCATGGCATGTGACTTAGAATAAGAACCTAAACATTTTGAAGGAAATATGTACTATTTTTATAAATATTTTTATTTCTTTCATTTTTTAAAAGATTTTACTCAACAAATTCTTAATAAATATGAATTTTATAAGCTAACATATATTAATCGAACTTAAACATGAAAATATAAATAATACAAAACGTATACAAATTTTATGTTTATAACTTATTCAATTCCTTTTTACTCGAAACATGTTTGTCCTGCAAGAAAAAAAACTCGTCTTCTTCAGGAAAAAAATTAACGTTTTTTGACTCAATAATTATTTCTTGAGATTTTGTGGAAAAGCAGCTCAGCTGAACTCCGCCAATTTTTTTTAAATTTGTAAATATAAAAAACAAATTCAATTTATTATTATTATTTTATTATTATTATTTAGGAATAACGAAATTTTCAAATCTTAACCCCAAATTTATCACTGAAGCGCCCCCTATAGAACGTTCTTCAAAATGGACCTACGTCGTATAGAGCACTAACGGTAATTGACTCAGCGCAGCACGCTGAAAGCCAATGCCAGAATATCACTGAGTTTTCTTGAATTTGGTCGCGCCTTTATATCCGAAATCCTATACATGTGACTTATTGGTGGAGTATGCATGTATATGTATAGGTCCTCTTGTGGATTTCGTTTATATCAGCGATCTTTGGTTATTGGGAACGTGTGAAAAAGCTTGGTAAATGGAAATATAGTAGTGTCATGAAATTATGAAAGCCTTATTACATTGTAAACATTTGTATTTTTTAAGTACTATAATTCGAAAATAACCATGTGCTGAATTTCGAGTTATGGTAACTGGCTAGTGCTGGTTTTATGAAAATTGCTTTGATTACTTAGGTTTCATCACTTTACTATTTAATATAGCAGAGTAGCGCAGGTTAAAGCTTGTTAGTGGTGAGCATGCCTGATCACACTGTCTATCGTGTAAGGGTTAAATTTCCAACTTCGACAGTAGCAATGTCAGTGGGTAGCAGCCTTTTTTCGCGTTTATTTCAAATATTGCAACCACAACTTTCTCAGCTGACTGCTGAGGAAGCTATGAAAGAGTAGCAATCAGTTAACTCAGGGTTGGCCGAGGGCTACTGTGTGGCGAGAAGAGTTCAATTTTTTTTGAGCAATTATTTGATTGTCAAAAAATTGAAAATTTTTTTACGATTACTATACTTCCAACTAATACTAATTAACCAGACAAAACTTTAATAAACTACAAAGAATTTGGACGCCAGCGTATTCAGTATATAACACTCTTGCAAACTTTATCAGGGGGAGAAAACAATCAAAATCAAAGATGAAGCAAATAATATATTAACACTATAAGACCAATTTTCCAATACTTTACAATGAGTTATTTAAAAATAGAATTATGGTAATAAAAGTGATTGAAATAATTTACTAAGTGAGACAATAGAAAAATTATTTAAATAAGGTAGAATTGAGGATCAAATGCAAGAATTTAAAATATTATAAATTGAGAAAGAAAAACAAATCAAATCAAATTAACTGGCTTACAAGTTTTTGTTTCTGACCAACGGAGAAAACTTCACAAACTTAGCAAAAAAAATTCAAATAGTCATAAATAATCTTTCAATATCAAACACAAATAGATAAATTAGATAACGAGAAAGTTTCTATCATAAAATATTGTACATTGAATATGCAAGTGAAACAATATCAAAATACAAAATATAAGAAACATATCAATAAATCTAGCAGTCTTCCTTTGGTCAGAACACCTGATTGCTTTGTTCCCTGAATTTGTAAAAATATCAGTATTTAAGAAAAAGAGTAACAAAATACAAAAACACAATTATTTAAAAAAATTCAAAATTTCTAACTCGGACCCCCCCACGTTGGGCGCCAATTTGCAACCACAACTTTCTCAGCTCTCTGCTTAGGAAGCTATGAAAGAGTAGCAACCAACTAACTCAGGATTGGTCGGGAAGGGTTATATATTTTAAAAACAAATCAAATCAACTGGTTTACAATTTTTCGTTTCTGGCTAATGGAGATTTTTTTTACGGAGATTTAGGCTTACTGAACTTTGTGGATAGCGTAGAGTTCCAACGACGTCGAACCATGGAGATGGCCACAGGTACCTGGGAATGTGGACTAAATAATGGTCGCATCCTAGTCAACGAGGATTTTCCAGGTAGACGCTGCGTTTAGAAAAAATGTCCAGCCAATGAGTAATAAGTTCTTGCCTATATGACTTCTCCTCTTGCAGAGCTTCGGAAGGTTCAAGGTCTTACATGAAAAAGGGGTAATGTAAAGAACCACTTGATAATAGAAAAAAATTTGAATTGTGAGAAAAAGAATACTCTTTATATTAGTTCCTGTCTAAAAAAAAATTAATTGGCAAGATATTTAACTTGAGATAAAATAAATACAGGAAAAACTATTAAAAAAACTATGATGATGAAGGTCACTGCAAAACCAAACTATTAGCAATTTAACAAAAAAACAACAATAGTAAAATTTTACTTCTGAAAATATATGAATAAGCTACTGATTAATATAATAATGAAGGAAATGAATAAATGATAAAACTCTACTCTCATGAAATTTAGCCGTTCACAAAATGGCTGACACTGGTTATGACCAAAAATTTGAATAAAAGTGAAAAAATTTAGTACAACCGAATTAGAGAGAAAATATGTACTATCTGAAAAAAAAAACAATATTGTAACAAATACAGCAAAAGAATTATGGGCTTAATCTCCCAAAAAATAAACTAATAAGAAGTTATCTCTTAACCTCCTGTACTAACACGAGGTTAATTAAATGCGACAAAATGACTTTAGGTTTCGCCCCTAATGAAATGAGATTGTCTGCACACGATTAAGAAACAAAGATTCTAATTTATCCCTTAATTATATAAAGAAAATTAAAACACAGGAACCCAAAATACAGGAATAAAAGCCTCGAACATTCGGTGCAACGCCAAACCCACCTAGGACAAGTGAACACTTATGGAAATTATTTAATGATTATCAAATGATAAAACTAA
Organism: Stenurella melanura; assembly: GCA_963583905.1. Classification (NCBI taxonomy): domain Eukaryota; kingdom Metazoa; phylum Arthropoda; class Insecta; order Coleoptera; family Cerambycidae; genus Stenurella; species Stenurella melanura. The sequence continues at coordinate 47,035,681 of OY757317.1, forward strand.
GGTTCACTCACCTACGGTAGATTTGCCGGAGTAGTTCGTCGCTTTAGTGCCGTAGTCGGCCCCTTTGGCCCTAAACCGTTGGGTTACTGCACGACGTGGTTATTTAAAAATTTCCGAGTTTAATCCTCGTCCACAATAATCTGATAAATTGATATAATACCACAGTGAGATGTCTCAAACGACCAGTAAATACAAAATTGCCACGATAATTACTAAGTTAACAAAGATACATGTGTCCAGTGGACCCCGAAATCGCACAACACGTGCGTCAATAAAAATTAATCATTACATAGAATTTCCTTTACAAATTTCCAAAAATAATTTAATAATCAAATATATTCAAAATATCAAAGGATTAAAGAAATAAACCTGAAAATCCGTAAAAAGAATAAGTAAACAATCTCAGCTCACCAGCGTCCGAAGCAAAAGTGAAGTAGCTTCGCTCTTAAAATGGCCTCAGTGATGTTTCTACCCGCGTATGCGCACTTGTTGACTTCCCGTTGGCGTTTACCGCTGGTAATTCAAATTTATGTAGCACGGGTGCTTAAACGAAAACAAAAATTCGTTACAATATGCAACCTCTTTCTAGACAATCTAAGCTTTAGATTTGTGGGATTGTCTAATATATATGATGGTTTTATCTTCATGTTCTTTAATAGCTTAAGAGCCAGTGTGCAAAATCCTCTTATTTTGAAAACCTGCTAACAATTGTGGTATACTGATGAAAATATTATATTAATCACCGTAGGCTGGATCACAAGTCCCCAAAGTATTTTGATTTTGGACTAGGGGCCATGGAATAATAAATATTTTCGAACCGAATGAATACCCGCTGACAGCTGCGGTATACGATTCTGTATAATTCTGAATTGATAAAAAAAGTTATAATTCTTTGCTGGTATAAAAAGAAGCGCGGCAAATTTGAAATCTGGGCATGATCCAACCGAATGAATACCACTTCTACTTTGCGGCAAAATATTTGTTCCAGAAATGGACCCGTATTTTTGGGCCCCCTGGAGGCGAGTGGGGTGAGCCGAAAGGTGTAACTTTTATGTATGTCATTTCTTATGATATCCCGAAGGGCTATGCCAAGTTCTAGCGTTCTCCGTCGAGAACTATCCATTTTATAGGTGATTTGTGACATTTTAAATTTGTGCCTAATTCTGAGTCTAAAATGGCCTTTGAACTTTTTTTGGACCTTGGGAAAATTGTAACTTTTTGTACCTGGTCTCAAATACTTATAATAAATGTTTTGCCCCGAAGTAGAAGTGATATTCATTCAGTTGGATCATGACCAATTTTCAAATTTGCCGCGCTTTTTCCTGTACCATCAAGAAATCGTAACTTTTTTTATCAACTTAGAATTGTACAGATCTATCGTATACCGCAGTTGTTGGCAGCTTTCATTCAGTTCAAAAATATTTATTATTCCATGGCCCCGGGCCCAAAATCAAACCACTCTGGGGACTTGTGACGCGGCCTACGGTGATTAGTATATTTGTTTGAGTATACTACATTTGATAGCAGGTATTCAAAGTAAGTCGATTTTGCGCACTGGCTCTTAAGCTATAACTGTATGGATATTGTATTCCTTTGCCAAAATAAATTATAATATATTTCTTACAGATGGGGTTCTGCTACCATGAAATGCAAAATGAAAGTAGATGGTACGTTCCTATAAGTTATACGGACTCGGCTCACAAATCGAGATTCCAGTCAACAACTCCAGATTTCTGGCTTACACCTGATTCGGATTATCAAACCCATTTCCCACCAGAAAGTGGCTGGTTAGTGCTAAATAATCAGCAAACAGGTAACGTCTAAGTCATTTATTCAATTCTACAATTATGCAAAGAGCGTATATTTTCTCGAGGTTGAAAGTATTTAAATTGGTGTCATTATTGCGTAGTTGGGACTTGTGTCTAGTACGGAGGAATACCCTTCAAATATAAATTATTAAGTACCTACTATACAAAATCATTTATTCATTTCGATAGTGTAGAAAGGCCATGCCATTAATATTATTTTTAATAACTCGAAATTCACAATTGATAACCCAGAATTTAGAGATAATGAAGTAGTTTCCAGATATCAAAACGCTGGTATATTATATTCGACGGATATATCACCATGTTGACTTCACCAGGGGCAAATTAAAGCTAAAATAAATATAAAATGTATTCTATATGCGTATACCATTATAGTCACAAATAGAACAGAACTAAATTTCAAAATTCGCAAAGAAAATTATAGAAAAAGATGGGGTTAGAGAATTTTGTATCCTGAATTCTATATATTTATCATGTAGTGTTCAGTAGATATCTCGGAAAGTATAACCTAACGAAAATTTTTGAAATAAGGTAGCTAAAATAGAGATTAGATGAATTGGTATACTTTTACCACAAAAAGATGCCTTTGGAACTTGTTGATATCAAAATTGTATACATTCCAAAAATATAGTTATTTCAGACTGCGATAGCTATAGAAAGGCAACTTAGATCCCACGTAGTCTCTCCAAGTCACTGTTTGCTGAGTAGAACAACACCCTGATAACCTGTAAAAGAGAGAAAACTAAAACCGTCCAATCCCAAACATTTGTGTCCGCTCAACGACATGGTTATATGGAGTAATGACTGCAACATTACTTTTACGTACACCAAATGCTATCGATAACTATTATACCAAACCATCAAGCTCGTAAAAATACAGTACTGCAACTGATGCTATATTAGTATCCACTGTATGACTTTCGGGCACAGGAACTGTTTTGGTTTCATTCTCAACCATATCTGCTACATGTAAAATAATTTTGCTATCTGCCTCATTTCTATCCACTTATCATTTAAAGACGGCGCAGTATCCTCATGGCCGAAAAATAACATTTCCTCGAACTTTTTTCAGGTTTTCTAGGATTTTCTCAGAGTTTCTTCGGATTTCCTAGGGATTTTTCGCAAATTTCTTAGAGATTATCTCAAATTTCCTTCTGGATGTGTATGATGTACACCAGATTTCATGCGGTTAACCCCTCGGAAAACATTTCTATAAAACCTTTTTCTTTTAGGAAAAATATTTAGTGTAGTTTAATTTATACTACTTTAATACATTATAATAAGCTAACAGTCGTATTTTTACAGGCTACTACAGGGTTAATTATGACAGTACTTTGTGGGAAAAAATCAAGGCAGCTCTGCAAACGGAAAATTTCGATGGAATTATCGACATTAGTAGAGCCCAGATAGTAGATGATCTGTTCAATCTTGCCAGAGCTGATATATTGGCGTATTCCTTTGTTTTCGATTTTATCAGATTCTTAAAAAATGAAATGTCGTTTTATTCTTGGAAAGCAGCTCTTGAGGATATCGAGATTATATTAAGAAGAGTGGGGGAAAGCTCAGAATTGGGAACAACGATAAAGGTAAATATAGTATCAATTAATATTAACTAGTAAAAGTTGAAGTAGAACGTTGCTGAAACTGATGCAATTTATACATTTTTAATTCATACCAAAATATCAAAAATTATCTCAGTCAAAGATGATCATGAAACTAAATACTATACATCCTTTGTAATGACAATCATATCTTATTGTCAAAATATTACAAACAGTTCTGTTGAAGTTTAATTAAATTTCATAATCAGTTTTTGAATCATTTTAATTATGATTTTCACCATAAAACACAGAATTTGCATAATTCAGACCTACTTGCGAACTGGCTTTGTTAATTGAATGTGGTAATACAGTCAGCGTTTATGTTTAGACGATTTCCAGGAGCAGTATCCAGATTCAGCAGTAACATTAAAGTATTAATATGTATGTATTACTAATTGTGTTGGTAGGTTCGGAGAAACTAGCTGACTCAGTAAAAAGGTGCTTGTAGGCCAACTGTTCGCACAGAAGAAGTTGTTAATGACGTTTGCCAACAGATAGAGCGAGAACCTAAAAAATCTTTTAAAAGCCTCTCAGCAAATTGAACTTTCTTGTAGAATGTGTGGAACGACTGTAAAGAAGGAGTTGGATATGGGCATGCATATGATTACATCTCTTTAACGACGGTCCAACTCTGAGTACTGAGCACTGCCAGTGGATTGTCAACAATTTAATAAATGACGACCTGCTAAACTTGCCATTGTTTTCTGATGAGGCGTGGTTTCATCTTTATCTATATCTCCAACAAGTCGATGTTTGGATGGCAGTTTTTTGCAGGAGAACAATTGAATCAATTTTCAAGAAAATTGATTTGTATTGTTACATTGACAATTAAATTCAAGAATTTAACTGTCGATGTTGAGAAATAACTTTTTGTCTTTATCTGTTCAACATTTACACGATGATGAACTTCAGCATGGTTGTTTTCAACAGGATGGAGAAACAACATACGGATAGAGATAATATAGCTTTTAGCGAGTTTTTCAACAACGGCTGTTAAATATACCTACATGCATGTAGACTATTTTTTTATCCTTTACTTGAAAAATAAAATTCTCAGAAGTCTAATACCTAATTTACATCAACTGGAACAAAGAATTGTTGTAGAATGTGCAACCGCAACGCCGTTAATGCTACAGAATGCCTTTTAAGAGGAACGCGTGCTTTAGAAATGGCGGGGTGCAATTTCAGTAGTTTATTTAAATTCGCTATTTGTTCATAATAATGTTGATAGTCTCTAATTTGGTTCATGACATAATAGACTGGGAGCCCGTGACATGATTTTGTGTCAAAGCTTATTCACTGGGAACTCCTACAGTGCAGTAAGAAAAAAACAAATAAACGATGAGTTATACATAGTCTTGTAACAGCAGTATTATGATTTATTACCTTCTGGGGTATCACCAGGAGTAGATATCTGAGTTTTGAGGTTAAGAAGCCTATTGCGTAGTTTTTACGAACAATTTTGTTTTGTGAACAGCGTTTTTTTAGGTTAAAATTGAATAACTCCAGTTCTAGAAGTCCAATCGGGACAAACTTAAAACCAAATGCTTTTGCAATTAAAATTTCAACAAATCTGCGTCAGCCTTGGATCATTTGGGTACGTACATAACGTGCAAAATGGAATAAACTGGATAAAAAGCGATTTGGTTTCATTTTAACACAAACGGACGTCAAGAGTTCCGATCGGCTTCACACTTTCAGAAAATATACCTTTTCTTGAAAACATTACACGCTGAAATTTTGGTGCCCAAATATTGAAGCCTGTAGACACAAATGAATTTGTTGTCTGAAATTTAAACTGCCCGTCATTTTGTGCCATTAAGTCCAAAATGGATTTTTTTTTTCATAAATAGTTCTGGTCGCCAACTTTTCGGTGATTTTAAAAAAAATCTTTTAAAGTCATTTTGGCCACTTTCTTGGCATTTAATTATAGACCAAGTGACAACAAGTAGATTTTCTCGGCCATTTTGAAAACATTTTTGAAACATTTTTATCAGAATAAAAAGAGAATTGCGAGAACCATAATTTAAAAAAAGTAATTTTTCGTCCATCCATAACTCGAGATATTTAAGTTTTAGCATTTGGGCCAACTGGTAATTAACAAAGCCTATTATTGGCTAATATTTGAACTATATGATTTTGAAACATATTTACTTCACATCAAACGTCCAAAAAATATTTTTAACTTTTAAATAATTTTCAAGAATTTACATTTCATTGTTGTTAATTAGCCTAAACAGGTTTTCTAAAATTTATATATTAAGATTACCTCTCGTTTTGTTGCACCGTACTCAATTGTTTCCGGCTTACTTATGTTGGTATGTATTTAGGGAAATTTGATATTCTGTTAACTCCCCTTTATAAAATTATAACCATATTTTGCTTGACTAATGTCAAATATTTGTTCTGTTCAAAGACAACTCTATTTCTTTGTGTGTGTATTTACTGCTACTTATCTTTTTACAAGATGATAAAAGTTAAATATCTCGAGCTCATATGGACGAAAATACATTTTTCTTTAAATTGAAGTTCTCACAATTCACTTCCTTTTCTGATAAAAATTTTTCAAAAACGTTTTCAAAATGGCCGAGTAAATCTATTTCTTGGTATTTGATTTATAAGCAAATGCCAAAAAAGTGGCCAAATTACTCTAAAAGACATTTTAATATCATCGGAAAACTGACATCCAGAACTACATTTTGAAAAAAATATTCACTTTGGACTCAATGGCACAAAATAGTGGGCATTTCAAATTTTAGATAACAAATTAATCTGTGTCCGCAAGGTTCAATATTTGGACACCAAAATTTCGGGATGTTTTGTTTTCAACAAAAGGTAATATAGTAATAATAAGTTTGAAGCCAATCGGAACTCTTGACGTCGCGTCCCTGGGCGATAAAATGGAAAATAAACGCCTTTTAGTCAGTTCATTCCATTTTGCACGTTCTGTACGTACTTAAATGACCCAAAACTAACGCAGATTTGTTGTAATTGTAATTGCGAAAGTTTGCGTTTTTTAGTTTGTCCCGATCGGACCTCTAGAACCGGAGATATTCACCTTTTTACTTAAAAAACAGCTTTAAAAATAACAAAATTTTTCATAAAAGAACGCAATAGGCCTTGGAACTTCAAAACTCGGATATACAGGGTGTCACAGAATTGAGTTCCCGGACGGTAACCTGTGCTTTCTGAGTTCATATTGGGCCCAACTTACCGTAGTTCAAAAATGTATCCTTGAGGAAGTATATTCTCTTAAAGTGAGGCAGAACATTTTTTTTCAATAATTTCCAATATTGAAGATAAAATTATCAAATTTTCATGGGATCTGTATCCCTATATGTACTCTATGTAAGCTTGATAGCAATCAAATATCTTTTGTTTCTCAATCGCGATAGGTTTCCTGTGTCGCTATGACCTACAAAGAAAAAATGGTAGGTAATTTTTTATTTTTTATGTTACACAAAATATTAAAAGCATTAATATGTGCAGTGAAACAGGTGGACGTCATATGGAGCATTTGTTATTAAGGTATTTTTTAGAATAAACTGTACATTTCTATTACTACAACATTTTATTCCAGAATTAAAAATAAATGTTAAATACAAATGGGGAAGAAACGATAATTCCTTATATTTTGATTAATATTACAAAAAATTTTAAGAGTACATTTTTGCAGCCCTTTCAATGCTTTGCAAAAATATTCAAGTAACTATTCCGTAATTTAACAGGGCGACTAAATAAATATAACCAATCAAATATTAATTATTATGAAAAGAAATTAAGAAACAAAAGATATTTGGTTATTGTCTAGTTTTCTTAGAGTACTTATAGAATACAGCTCCTACCAAAATTTGAAAATTCTTCAATATAACGGAAATTATTGGAAAAAAATGTCTTTCTCTGTCTCACTTTAAGAGGATGTACTTCCTCAGGGACGGATTTTTTGGACTAAGGTAAGTTGGGTTATACGAGCCCAATATGAACTCAGTAATCACAGTTTCCCGTCCGGGAACTCAATTCTAGGACACCCTGTATACTCCTGGTGATATTCCATAAGGTATGAAATCATAATATTGCTGTTACAAAACTATACACATCAATGTCCTATTTTTCTCCACCACTAGGTTTCCGATAGATTACATTCTTCTGACGCGGAAAAGTCATGTCTTCCACCTTGAGGGTGGGACAACCCTTACGGGGGGGTTAGAGTTTAAAATAAAAGGCTTGTTAGATCACCTTGAAACTCATGTTGTACTTTGTTTTTATCAATTATCAACGAAAATATACTTTTTACACATGGTAAATGGGACAAAGTTGTTCTTACAAGCAATAACCAATGTCAGTTTAGAGCAGTGTGTTGTCAAATATTATTCAGCTAAGAATTTATACGTATAGTAGATTTGAAAGATAACTAATCAAAAAGGCTCTCCTTCTTTATTGTATGTAAAATTTAATCAATAATTAATAAAAAAAATATTTGATATACTGTTCCTTTTTTTGCATGTTTCAAGGTGAATAAAATCTGACAAGGATACTGAGCAAATCTAAATGTTAATTATGCATTTTTATAAATGTTTTCACCAACGGACGATCTCAGCGACATCATCAACCTACCTTACTTGGCTGAAATAGCTAACCCTTTGAATATGATAGTGAATAAGATTCTGCACCAATTTTTTTACTAGCTTCATAAGCTAAAATAGCATTGTTCAATTTCATAACCATCTTTTACTAAGACAATTTTTGATATGACGATATAATTAACAAAGCGATAAAATCAATAGCATGTTTACAGTTCTTTATCCTATATTCCACCAAATAAATCAGAACATAAAATAATGTGAGGGTCTTTGATTCGATTTCAGACAGATGTGTTGAATCTAATTGACAAATTTTACCATTCAGTGCCTATCTCAAATATAAGAGAAGATGATCACCGGTATACCCTGAAGCAAATGCTTGCAGTCGAGTGGGCATGTAGACTGGGTCATGAAAAGTGCGTTGAAGATGCTGTTAAACTGTTCAAAATGTACAAAGATTCTGGAAAACGGTAAGAAAAAAACTGTTTAAATTAGTAATAGTATAATACATACCGAGGTGGAAAGAGTTTCACTGTTGTCGATAAGATTGATTGCTTTCGAGACAGGAACGTAAATTTTCACCAAAGTTTGTATACTATTTTATTCACAATCATCCACCTTAATGAACATAAAGCCAATAAACCGTTTAAAATTCTTGTCAAAGTGACGTCGCTACTGCTAAGAAAATTAGCCCAGTCGTAAGGAGTTTTAAGGCTCCACTAAATGTTATATGGCTGAATTTTTCAGAATAATTATTTTTGTTGGTGTAGAATACGATAAAAAAGTTTACAGCTGTTAGATGCCGGCGACCTCTAAAAAAACGAAAATCTTGTTCAAAATTCGGTTTTTGGCCATGTGGCTAAGAAAGAGTTAACGCGTTGATCAAGCTACTTTATGTGACGTTGATCAAGTGTTACGTTGTTAGAATATGCCCAAGTTGTTCTTGTGTGGGCCACCCCACGAGCGACGTGGTGAGCGTCACTGGTTTAACCTGGCTATCACAGTAAAGATATGGAGAGCAGAAGGGCATTGAGTTCAAGGCTTGGGCGCCATAATTACTTAGTATAATCAAGGAAAAATAAAGATAAAGATAAGCAAAAGACACGTATTATATATATATACAATAGTACTATATTACAAAAATATTATATTACAAAAAAAATGAAACTATCACAGCATCAACGATACTGTAAAGCAAAACGTCAAACAGAAATATATACAAAATACACTATATTACAATTTGCTCAACGGCAAGGTATATTTGAGGCGTGTACGAAAACCCTAAATATATTACAAAAGATACGTCTCGCAACTTTACCTCAATACTAAAATTCATATATTACAACAAAATTAGGAACTTGAGATTCTTTTCGAGAGACCAAATAACTATATTACAAAAATATGTCATGTAACATCTCAAAATTCATAAACTTTACACACTCGTTACAACAAAATAAACCATGACTTACTATATCACCAACAAAAGTGCATTACAATACTACAATAAAATATTGACTGTGAGGAACCGCGATAACAGTAACTACGAAAACAATACTACGACAAAATATTTGCGACAACGAATTCAATATATAAGCAACTACGAATTAATATACAACAATGAGTTTAATTATAACAACGGATTTAAAATGTAATCTAAGCAAAAAGATAATAGATTTAGCTTGAATCTAATACTTTAAATTTAGATACTTGGCTTTTATGACCCAAAACTGCAGCCATGTGAAAATAATTCCGTTTACTTGTAACAATCAAAAGTACTTATAGTCCAATAAGTCTGTCGCGTTTTTTTGCAAAAATTATTAACAGCAAACCAAGGTATGTAAAAAATCGGAAATTTTCAGTAGAATTCAATGAACTATTTTTAAAACGAATGACGAACTTGCGTCCTCTTCAAAATGGCGGCAAAAGTTTGCGAAAAAGAGTTTTTTTGCGTTAAAAAAAAAGTTGGCGTTGCACAAAAAAAAGTTTAATAGCAGAGTTATGTAACTTTTTAATACGGATCGAGCCGGCCCGGTCCGATTTCAGAAAATCGCAAAATTATTTAGTTATTGCAAAAAAAAAACGTTAAAAATCGCATTTTTTTGAAATACCTGTATCTCCGTGAAGAAAAAATATTCTTTAACGAAACTCGGTGACAGCGTAGTCCAAGCTATATCGAATAAAAGAATTTTTACAGATTTGCAAAATATTGCAAATTTCTTGCAAAAATCGATTTTTTCGAAAAAAACACGTTTTTTTCTATGTCCAATAGCTCATACAGGTCTTCATATTTATATACCGGAACAGTCCAAAAAGTTTCTTCAACAGTTGCGCTAACCTGTGCAGTTATTGCGCATATCACGAAACGATCCCTAATATGCGAAAAATCGGTAAAAAAATCGATAATTTTTTTTACCCCAAAAAACTTTGAATATTTTTGACATTTTAAATTATATTGGAATACCATTATTGCCAATAGATATCTGGCATTTTTCTACAAATTTACAAAAAAAAAATAGCTCTCGGACTCTGGAGCCGAGATAATTTTTTTTATTAAGAAATTCTTGTGGCGCTATTTTTTAAGGTAAAGGGATGAAATTTGCAGTGGTTATTGTACAATACCTATATTTTCAATAAAAAATCTTCGGAACTTGATCGGCCGTTGCTGAGCATTGCAAATTCAATGAAACTCGGAGCTCGATGCTGCGGCGTACGTCTGCAGGTGCCGAAAACACGGCATAAAATGTTCAAATGTGTGTTCAACGTGTGACGATTAAAGTTGCTCAAATACTTAGAAGAACAGAGTCGTCGCTGATGATATCGATGAAGAAATTGATGAGCCAAATATCACAGAGACTGAGCTAGAAAGAGATGAATGTTCAAATGATGATAACGATAATGATGACTGTGATGACGATAATGCGGAAATAATATTAAATAACGTTTACAGTGACAGTAGTAGTGGTAATAAAGACGAGTCTCCTATTAAAAAGCAAAAAAGATACATATTAATGCAACGTATTCTACAAAAACAATTCGAATACATAAATGAGACATAATATAATTTTAATGTTTCTTTGGTAATGTAACAAATGTAATAAAGTGTAAAGGAATTAAAATTACTTGCATTACAATAGCACGATTTCGTAGATAGTTTGGGACGATATTTGACAAACCCTAAAATGTTATCGAGGCAGGCGATGTACTATTAGACAGTTTTCAAAGCTTATTATACAAGAGTATAAATTTATAATTTAACAGTCGCTCCGTGCCTATGACAGAGACTTTTTCGGCCATAGCTATGAAGCAATCTGTAGTAAATTTGCTAAATCGGAAATATTTCATTTACCAGTAAAATAGCCCTCATAAACTGATAAAAATCCGTTACGATCGTGTCGTCGTCAAATTGCTTTTTATTAGAAATGTGACAAACGCACGGGTAATTAAACGAGGTGAATGTGTAAAATAATCAAATCATAAATGGTGTAATTGATTACAAGAATTCCCCAAACTGTACATTAGGTAGGAACTAGTTGGTTTTTCTCTTTCTAAGTCCACTCGTAAAACACATAGGTTTTTTCACCGACTAGGTATAATTAGCTAGCTTAGATGTAGAATATTTTAAGTTGTTTAAATGGACGTGTTATATTTAAGGGAAGCCATTTTGGCCATACTTACTAAAGAGAACGCCACTTGCCAGGCGAGTACTATTTCGGTACATAATTTCTACTATAGAGGACGCAACCTTCCTGATGACTTGAGGCCTCCAAAAAGGGGCGGACTTTCATTCATTGGTCTAGATTGCTTTGGGGTGGATAAGGACCACTAACTAAAAATTGACAATTGACACTTGCCGATCAGGTACTGGTGGTGTGACATGAACTTCTGTTATAAAATTTAACTTCATATCATCAGATTTCTCAAATTAAACGTTACCTCATTCAGATTGTCACTGGCAACTGGCGTTTCTGCACTAGTTTATAAAGTATAGTTTTCAGAAATAATTAACTTCATGCTAGTTAAGGCTATTGTATTTTTTGGCCCTTCTGGCAATCAGTTTGAATTTGAGTGTAAATGATTTTTTCCTTTAACAAAGTAATTTTTCTTCCTTAATTTCGAGACTACGGTCCAATTTTCTTATTTGTTTATCTTTTAAGTTGAACTTTCTTTTGTTTTATTTTAAGTATTAATTATTGTTGTTCTATTTTCCAAACCGATTGTTCTTTTGTAACGTGTTCTTTTGTAAAATATAGTTTAAGTTTTATTGAAAATGCGTGTTTCATTTACTTTCTTATTAGTGGAAACTCGAGTCATCAAGGTCAGATAATCGTAGTGAAGCAACAGGCCTGACAAGGGAAAACAGGGGTAAGTTTTGGACTATAATCTTTTAAATGTACACATATCTCTGAGAACGGTCCACGTATAAAACAGACTAGATCTACGTGGCCCACTGTGCATGGGTAGTGTGAGTAGAGACGTAAAGATAGGCCCGATGTTGATGCATGAGTATTCCTTGGTAGTCGCACATATTGTAAATTGGGCTCATTTGAAAGGGGTACACTACTTTTCACGGATACAATCAATAAACATAATAACCCCTCAAAGTAGTGTAAACAGAATAGAGATCAGTTTTAAGCAAGGCTTCACTGAGAGCTGGCTCTCCCCCCACTTCACCGCTAGCGCTAGATAACACGCGCCGCAGCATCGAGCTCCGAGTTTAATTGATTTTGAAATGCTCAGCAACGGCCGATTAAGTGCCGAAATTTTTTTATTGAAAATGTAAATATTGCACAATAACCACTGCAAATTTCAGCCCTTTACTTTAAAAAATGGCGCCACAATGATTTCTTTAAAAAAAATTATCTCGGCTGCAGAAGGTCGGAGAGCAATTGTTTTTTTTTGTAAATTTGTAGAAAAATGCCAGCTATCTATTGGCAATAATGGCATTCCAATATACTTTAAAATCTCAAAAATATTCAAGGTTTTTTGGGGTAAAAAAAATTATCGACTTTTGACCGATTTTTCGCATATTAGGGATCGTTTCGTGATATGTGCAATAATTGCACAGGTTGGCGCAACTGTTAGAGAAACTTTCCGGACCAGTGCGGTAGAGAAATATGATGGCCTGTATGAGCTATTGGACATTGAAAAAAATGCGCTTTTTCTAAAAATCGATTTTTGCAAGATATTTGCAATATTTTGCAAATCTGTAAAAATGCTCTTATTCGACATATCTTGGACTACGCTTTCACCGAGTTTCGTTAGAATATCCTCTCTTCACGGAGATACAGGTATTTCAAAAAAATGCGATTTTTAACGTCTTTTTTGCAATAACTAATTCATTTTGCAATTTTCTGAGATCGGACTGGGCCGCCTCGATCCGTATTAAAAAGTTACACAACTCTGCCATTAATTTTTTTTTGTGCAACGCCAACTTTTCTTTTTTATCGCAAAAAACTGTTTTTCGCAAACTTTGGCCGCCATTTTGAAGAGGACGCAAGTTCGTCATTTGTTTTAAAAATAGTTCATTGAATTCTACAGAAAATTTCCGATTTTTTTCATACCTCGGTTTGCTGTTAATAATTTTTGTAGGTAAAATCCCTAACTTACTGGACTATTATCTTCTATTCTGTTATACCGATGAAGGAAATTCCTAGATACGCTCCTGTTCTCCAATGATTATGGATTTAAAAGTTACGTTTTACATGTGGCTGCCTTAATCCCATTTTGAGGTTATGAAATCGTAGAAACGTTCTCGTACAAAATTTGTCGGCAAGACAAAATGAAGAAAATCTCTTCGCCAAGAATGTTTTCGTATATTATATCAACGGTAATTCAAAATGTAGTATAGAAAGGTTGACTTCATATGAATATTACTGGCTTAGTAGAAAACGTAGTAGGTAAGTCTTAAAATTTGAATGTAGATGATTTTGCTCAAATCAAATAATGTAACGTTGAAATACTTCGACGTTAACAGCATTAAACGTAACTAAATTAGATTATTAAGAAGTTTTTACAAGAAAATATTTATAACAAAAATATTTATAAGAAAAATAATCCTTTAGAAAAACAAGTTATAAGAAAAACACTTGTTAGAAAAACCTCATGTGATCATCACGAGGTTTTTCAAATTATAATATTCGCATTACAGGTCAAACAAAATTATAAATACGTCTAATTAGTTCAATGGTTCAACAAGAAAGACTTTCACCCGGCGTTATTTAGTTGAATTCTCCTACCTGGTGCGCTATCTATTATTCGTGAGCGTTAACTGCTGACAGATGACGTATATTTCTTATAGTCTAAGGAATAAGTGCACTCTATTAGCACTAGAGTTTGGGGGAATAATATTTCCGATAATTTATAACTTTTCTAATAAATATTAACAGTGTAACAAAGTATGCTCTTGAGCATTCCGCACGTTACAGCCAATAACTCGAAAAATAAAAAATGTATATAATAAAACTAATAGCATTAGGCGATATAAGGGGAAATTTGACATCAAAAAGTATATGAACTTTTTTTGGACTATAAAAATGTAGGCCCCAGATTTTTCTGTTTAACGCACGCGACACATGCGCGGTCTCTATATATAAAATAAAATATTTCTGTCAATCACCTCTGTGAATCCTTATTTTCATAAGGATAATAAACCAAACTGCAAATAATTGCGAGCCTGGTCACATTAAGTGTAGAAATCACATTCTACAACAAAACGCTTGGTTTTGATTGAAACCAGCCGAAAGAATTATTCCTAATTAAAGGATACTCTCGTGCCAACCGTCTCAGACTAACTCGCATACTGCAATTTCGCACTTCCTAGTGCTTATCAGTGCAAGGCGAGCCCGAGACCAAAACTAAGCGTTTTGTTGTAGAATGTGATTTCTACACTTAATGCGGCCAGGCTCGCAATTATTTGCAGTTTGGTTTATTATCCTTATGAAAATAAGGATTCACAGAGATGATATATATGAAGTCGGAACATAAAGAGATTTCCGGTGAAATCGGTAAAATCTCTACTATTTATACAATATTTAAGATAAAAACCTGGAACTTTCATACATCACACTTGAAGTAATGTATAAAAAGATCCGATAAGTGAAAAAAATTCAATAATAAATTTATGAAGATGTACACTTCCAAAATTTCAAAATCTTGAGAAAGTGATAAAATTTGATATGTATAACTAACTTTAGCCGCCTATTACTCTGGTTTTTTGGATTTATGTAGGTGCGATTTTTAAAGCTTGAAATGTGTACTTTAATTTGCTTCAAGGGGATTTACATAACACCAATAGCGGACTTCGTCTGGTACACATCGCAAAAGTTCGACGCTTTCCGACTGGGCGACAGTTCGCTTACGTGCAAAATTACCCGAATCAGAATGCACAATGCCCCATTCCAAATCCAACACCCCTTACCATACCAGGCGTTGCCTACCTTTCAGCAACCTCTCTAGCCACACTCTTTTCTACCAAAACTTCTATCTATCATATACTTTTTACCACCATATCTTTTATTCTTTACCTATCTCCTTCCTTCTTCTTGTTTGTCATCTGTTTGTCTTTTTGTCTTTTTTGTTATTTTGTCCTTTTTGTTATTAAAATTCTCCTTTGGCTAATAAACTATATAAAAATTCTAACAATTTTAAAACTCATTTTTTTTCTACCAACCAAAACTTCCCAACAGCGAGAAGAGTGTTGGGGCACAAATTGCCTCGAACGGATCGTTTCCATTGAGTTTATTCCCGTATAAAAAACCAAATTAAAATTAGTGTTTTTTGCCAATTAGTCCTATAATGTTTTTAGTCTTTAATGTTTTTAAATCTTTTAGATATATCTAATTGAAATGTTAAATTTAAGCCGCCACAGGCGGAAGGAGTTTTAACCTCTTTGTAATTTGATTGAGCCGAACCAGTCGCGATCCACCAAACCGCACTAACACCACAACGCTGCGCGCCGTTGTTGTGCAGTTGGCTCCGGATCTCGATCCGTCGAGGGAATTTTGTATATCGTAAAAAGAAATAAATTTGTTAAGAAGAAGAAGAAGGAGATTTACCATAAAAATTAAATTAACTCTCTTTATTTTACGAAAATTAAAGAAAATTTTCTGACTTTTTATTGGGTAGTTTGCCACTGAAAAATATTTAAAAATTTTAATGAAAAAACTTCTGCGCCAAACGGATCAGACAGAGGTTGGTTCTTGAATACTTGACTGTTTCAAAAAGTCTCACACCTAGAAATATATAACTAGAACAATGTAATAAACTAAAAACTGAAAATGAAAGCTATAGGTAGTTAACGTTTCGGAAGAGAATCTACTTCAGTTCTCAAAACTTTTTCGACCGTCAACCATGACAGTTCTTTGTTTATATATTTCCACAGTCACGTGAGACATTAAATTATATTTATCTTATTTTTACTTGCTTCGTCTCTACGTCTCTTTGCCGAGTCCCATTTGATGATTTTGGATTTTTCAAATTCTCCCCTTCTAGCGTCTTTTATCCGATAGACCATGTATATATGGAATTACTGCCATTGACTTAAATACCTCAGGTTGTGATAGTATATTCTCTCTACTACCAATGTTCAATAACTGACTATCAACAAAACTCTCAGGATATTGATTATTATTAAATAAATTATAAATTGTTTTTCGTCCCCATCATTTGAAGAAATAATTTTGGCTCTGTCATACAAACACTTAACAACACCTTTCTTAACCCTAATATGTTGATATGAATTGAAATGTAAGTATCTGGTTTGGTATGTGTAATCTAATTTTTTAATTAAAATATCTAAGAAAGGTAATTCATTATTATTCTCTGTTTGGTAGTAGAGAGAATATACTTAATTAAATTAAATTATTAAAGAAAATGTTCCTTTGCTCCCAAAATTCGTGAAACTAGGGGTAAAATAGACGTTAATATTTCTTGCTAAAGAAATTATTTGGCATATGTATCCATCGGATCTTTTCATACATTAAAATACACAAAATAAACAAAAAAATCTGAAGCCTACATTTTTGATCGTACGAAAGAAAACTTCATATATGTTTTTGATGTGAAATGTCCCCCTCTATCGCGTAATGCTATTAGTTTTTTGATATATTTTTTTATTTTTCGAGGTATTGGACCAAAACCGAATTTTGGCCAATATTTTAGATTTTATTAGGGGTCGCCGGCACCTTACAGCTGTAAACTTTTTTTATCGTATTCTAGCCAACAAAAAACTTATTCTGAAAAAATTGAGCTACATAACATTTAGTGACCGGTTTTTATCAATTTCTGTCTCTTACAACTGGGTTAAATGGCCACTTTTCAACCGGCAATATCATTTTCCAACCCGAAAACTTCAACTTTTGACATGTAAGACAATTTGATTATTTCTGTATGATTGTGAATAAAAAAATATATTTAATATTGCACAACCCACACAGTGCACAGTGATTCATTCACAAAAACCTAAAATAGCCTAAATAGACTGAAAATAATCGTTATGAGACTAGAAAAATAGAGAACATATTTTACTTGCTGAAGGGGTTGATTCTTGGGGCAGAAAATAAATTTCTATTCCAAAAATTCTGAAACTTTGGTAGCTCACTTAATGTCTCCACGCAGAGAAAAAAATATTGAAAATTCTATAAGCGTGCAGGGGTGGTTTTTGAGGGATTGGAAATTAATTTTTACCTTAAAATTCCGAAACTTTGTAGGCTAACTAAAAATATTTTTCTACACAGACGGAGAAATATTAAAGAGTTCTGTGGCTTGTTTTAGGAAGAGATATTCGACTAATCTCCTTCCGTATTATATCTTTCAGATCCTCTAAACTATTTGGCCTATCGTTATAGACGCAACCACTTAAATGACCCCATAAAAATAGTCGAGGGGTGCAAGGTCAGGAGGTCTAGCTGGTCATTCGATTGACCCTCTTCTACGTACCCATCGGCCTGAAAACACTTCCCTGGAGTACTGTCTTATATCAGCTCCAATATTGCGGAGAAGCACCATTTGAAAGATAGAATACGGACGGAGATTAGTCGAATACTCCAAACGGTATATTCTGTAACTGTTTAGGAACTTTCAATAGCAACTTGCACATTGCATATTTGTTATGTCGGAGCTCAGTTTGAATATTTAATTAGATAATTTGTTGGCTTTCTTCAATAGTAAAATTCATTAATCTTTCCTTTTCCTTAAAAAAATAGTAGCCCTTAAAAGCCTATTAAAATACGCTTCTTTTGAAGTATCATAAAGAGTAGATTGCAATTGATTGAAAATAATAAGGCTGGGGATGGGAGTGTGTAAAACAAAAAATTATAAATTTCACAGAAAGTTGCGTAATTGAAAATAAAAATCGATATTTTTATGGTTTTTTATGCATTCAATATTTTAAAATTTACTGTCATGTTTCAATGCATTTTACACACGCTATACAGGGTGATTTATAGTGGATGAAGTATTAGAAGTATATGAAGAACGGGTAAACAAATACTTTTAAAAATTTCTGAAGTTACTAAAGTCTTCTTCTTCTTCTTTTAGCGGGGCGCCTGGAGGTCGCCGCACTCAGGCCTTGTAGCCCATTGTGCAACCGCTAACAAATTAGGGAGCTCCCCCGTACAGACCGGATTCCAGCCCAAAGGCTGAAATCCTTCCCACGGGAGAGCTCCTTATTTCCTCCAGCATTGTAAATCCAGTGCCGAAGTGTTTATGCCTCAGGTTCATCAGTCCTGGGCAAGAAGTGAGAACGTGGATGGAAGTCTCCTCCTCGTCCTCACAGAACCTGCAATCGGGGTGGTCAACCACCCCCATTGTGTGTAGGTGTTTTTTGAAAGAGCCATGTCCGGTCAGGAGGCCTGTTACGGCTCTAATTTGCTTTCTGCTTAGACGCAGAAATTGCTTTGTTCTCTCCGGCAAGGGTCCTGCGATTAGGAGCTTTGCTTGCCGGAGTCCAGGATAGGAATCCCAGAGGTCAGTGAACTGGGAGCGAGTCCAGTTATCTATTAACCTCTTGGCTTGGGATCTAGGGTAGCCGAGAGCCGGCTCCGGACCGAGCAGAGGTTGACGAGAGCCCCTTCTGGCCAGAGCGTCGGCCCGCTCGTTACCCTCAATGTTACTGTGTCCAGGCACCCAGAGAAGCCTGACCCAGTTTGATGAGCCAAGTTCGCAGAGGGCCTGTTTACAGTTTTGGACCAGTTTTGATTTGGTCCAATTCGATGCAAGGGCCTTGAGGGCCGCTTGGCTATCGCTACATATATATATGTGTTTATTAGAGTACTCCTTTCGGATATTCTCCTGTGCGCAGACCAAAATGGCAAAGATCTCGGTCTGGAATACCGTGGCGAATTTGCCCAGGGCATAAGAAAGCTCAGCCTTGGGCCTTTCCCCAAATATACCCGCTCCGGTACTTTCCTCAAGCCTCGATCCGTCTGTGAACCAGACAATATCTGCAGGCCTTAGTATGTCTTCGAGTTGACTCCAGTCTTCCCTTTTCGGGAAGACTACCTCGAAGGGTTGTGCGAAGGAGAAGGAAGGTATCACGTCGTCACTCCTGGACTCCAGAAGTGAGTGGGCTCCTATCGCATCAGTTAGGGCCTTAGTGTGACCTGATTGTTCTCCTCCTTTCATCCACTGACCTCCACATTCCAGTCTGTAGGCCGCTTTCCGAGCCTCGGCCACAATCACTAGGTGAAGGGGCGCAAGGTCCAGAAGGACCTCCAGAGCTGCCGTGGGGGTCGTGCGTATTGCTCCTGTGACTCCTAAGCAGGCAAGTCTTTGGAGTTGTGTTAGCTTCTGTCGTATGGTTGACCTGGTTGTGGCAGGCCACCAGACAACAGAGGCATACGTAATCATTGGTCTAACTATGACAGTATAGTACCACATAGCCACCCTGGGGTTTAGCCCCCATGTTTTGCCAAAGGTTCTTCTACATACCCATAGGGTTGTAGTGGCCCTTTGTAGGTTACTAAAGTCAGTATCGAACCAAAATAATTACAAGCATGTGGTACTTCCGGTTATAACCGGAAGTCGATACCAACTTGCTTATTTTAAATGGAACACCGTATATATTATGTACTTTTCGGAATGACCATCTAATTCTAAGTTCAGCCTATATCACCCTATATCTAAACCTAGCAGTCGGAGATACTTGACATATTATACAAAATTTGACAGGTGCAATGGTTTGCAAACATCCTTATAATTTTCTTGTCGTAGGAGATCCTCATTTTCTCTTTGGGAGATAGAAAGAACAAAAGGCGAGCTACACTCCACATTGAAAATAAATTCCATAACAGTATACCAAGTGTTCCATTTCTCACGTTACATTCTGTCGAATTCAAACCTCAAACACTTTTTCATTTCAAATGGAACACCCTATATTTTTTTGCATCATGTTATTTAAAATTAAATTTCCTTTTTTCTAGTATATGCATTATAGAGATTAAAATTGCAACTTTTTGAAATATTGGCGATTTTTAGTAAAAATTGCCATCAACTTAGCCATGATTAGAAACAATGAATAACGTCGGTCCTTTTCTTATGTCAAAAAATACCAGCACGTTTACATTATACCCACGAAGACTTTTTAGATTTGTTCATTATTTATGGAGAATGTGATCAAGTAATATCAAGAACATGTAAGGCATTAGCTACTCGATACCCACAAGAACAGAAACCATCACCTTACACTGTAATATGCATGTTGGATCGTTTTCGAATATTCGGCTCTGTCAAGGTAGGTATTTTAACGAGAAACCCTTAGACACATTAGCTGAAAAAGAAATCTTTTTAACTTACTATTTAAGTTTTCCTCAAAAAATTGTAGTGTTTCTCATGGCACAGTAAACACTAAACTGCTAATGTTCTTGAACATTTCACTTCCTGAATACTTTAGCGTTCGAGATTTTTGACAAATTTAGCATCATCTCTCCACATATTTCCCAAAAAATTATTGTCACCTTCATGTCGTATCAAAATAAATTCACAGAAATTTTCTCTCGTCAGGAAATATGTTTCTTTTAATTGTTGAGCCATATGGAACGAAAATGGACTTATGTTTTAACAACATTCTATGATAGAATTCTTGGATAATCTCGATTCCAGACCAGCTTGTCCTAATGACATAATTGAAAATGCCCGAAAATGCCTCAAAACTGCTATTTCTATGTTTTCGTCCATAACAATGGGCTTCCTCCTTAGAAGTCCTACCTTAACAGAGCCAAATATTCCAAAATTATCCAATATTCGTTTTGCAGTGTATGGTAATGATTTCTGCTATTGTGGGTATCGAGTAGCAAATGT
Source organism: Stenurella melanura (assembly GCA_963583905.1). Classification (NCBI taxonomy): domain Eukaryota; kingdom Metazoa; phylum Arthropoda; class Insecta; order Coleoptera; family Cerambycidae; genus Stenurella; species Stenurella melanura. The sequence goes on from OY757317.1 coordinate 47,056,987, forward strand.
GACACATGTTCTTGATATTACCTTATCACATTCTCCATAAATAACAAACACCTCTAAAAAGTTTTCGTGGGTGTAACTTAAACGTGCTGGTATTTTTTGACATACGAGAATGACCGAAGTTAATGATTGTTTCTAATCATCTAAGTTGATGTTAATTTTTACCAGAAATTATTGAATATTTAAGAAAATCGCCAATATTTCAAAAAGTTGTAATTTTAACCCCTACAATGCATATTCTAGAAAAAGGGAGTTTGATTTTAACTTGATGTAAAAAAAATGCAGGGTGTTCAATTTAACATAGAAAAGTTATTGAGGTTTGAATTTGACAAAATGTAACGTGAAAAATGGTATACTATTATGGAACTTATTTTCAATGGAGAGTCTACCTCGCCCTGTGTTCTTTCCATGTGCCAAAGAGCAAATGAGGATCTCCTACACCAAGAAAGTTATAACGATTCTTGCAAACCGTTGCCCCTGTCAATTTTTTTATAAAATGTCAAATATCTCCGAAAAAGCTGGGTTTAGATATAGATTGTGCTACATGCCTGCACTCAGAATATTATGGTCATTCCGAAAAGTCCATAATATATAGGGTGTTCTATTTAAAATAAGCAAGTTGGTATCAACTTCCGGTATAACCAGAAGTACCACATGCTTGTAATTATTTTGGTTCAGTTGGTCACGCTGACCAATTTCAAAAATATATCTTTGCCCATTCTCCATATACTTCTAATTCTCCATGCACTATGAATTACCCTGTATATACCACTTTGAATATTTTGAACTGAGTTATAAAAATGTAATTTCAGCCCAACTTTAGAACTGAGGTATATCATCTACTGCAACGGATTGAGATATAGCAATGACGGAAGTGACTGGTATTTTATGTGGGAAGCTTATATGAATGCAGAAGATCAGCCTTCAGAACAGGAAACTATTCTTAAAGCATTGGGATGCTCAAAGGATAAAACTTTATTAAAAATGTAAGTTACTAATTGTTCTTACAAAACTCTTTGGCATGACGAAAACACCAAAAAACAAATAAATAAACATCTCTATTGTAGCAGAGCATAGTAAGGCAGTAATTTGAATCAATCAGCACTAATTGGAGTTACACTGAAATAAATATACAAGGTGCCCAATAAGTCTACAAGTTTTATTGATTAGAGGTGATTATGTCGGAAATAATTCGACAAAACATTTCGAAACTACGTTTTTCTTTATAGGTTTTTTTATTAATAGTTTGAGAGTTAATTGTTATTTTTCACTTAGTGTGACTTCAAAAACATTGATTTGACAAGACAAACCGTTTTGGAGAAAAAGAATATTCATTGAAATACTGATGATTTGTTTGAATGAATGAATGAATGAATGAATGAATGAATGAATGAATGAATGTTTATTGATTTAAGAGACCTTACAAGACAGAGGTATAAAACAAGCCAGAGATGCACAACGTGCACACACAACAAAGACACAATAAAACATGGTAGTGGTACGCGACAAAAAATTGAGAAATGAAGAATAATTATCCCTCGTCTCTCCGCCTATAGATAAAATTAGTTTTAGTTACACCGAAATATGAGCAGTGTAATTCGGAAAATGGGATATCTTTCGCTTTGAATCTTCATAACTTCTAGACGGGGGCTCCTACGAAGAAAAAATTCGACCCCAACGAAATCTTAGAGAATTAAATGATCTAAAAGTAATTTCTTTTATTTTCGTATACATAATAAATGAGCTAGGAGCGCTCAAAGCGGAGGCCTATGTTAATGAAAACTTGTACATGTTTAAAAATACTTGGCCATTGGAAAACTGATGAAATCCGAATGAACGAGTTGGTGGGATAAAATGGTAATTTTCGAAATTTTATTAAAAACATAATTTCTAGCAAAAAAATGGCAATACATAAAAACTACAATAATAATATTAAAAAACTAAAAATATTGTTGAAACTGGAGTGTAGTAGTAGTATTAGCAAAATGTTATAAAATGAGCTGGATGGGGCAAAATTGAGCTTACCTGATTTTGAAACTTAAGTGTAAAAATACACATGCATTTCATATTTGATGAAGTTTACGCATTATCTGCATACCTTGTTAATTTTATGAGTTATTGAAACACTTAAATATTAATTTTTAAAATTTTAAAATATCTTCTTTCTAATTTCGTCACAAGTTTTCTACAATTATCTGCTATAAAAGATAAACATATTTATTTAAATATACCAAAAAACCAATTATAATTGATAAAATGGTCATAAAAAAGTTTGCATCAGGTACACGATTGATTCCTATTGGAATAGGATCCTTTAGTGTAACTAAGTACAAATTGTCTTGTCTGCCAGCGAGGCTTAGGACAGGGGGGGGGGTCAAAAATGTCAAATTTTGGTACTAAACCACCCTAGCAGCGATGACGTCAAATAAATAATATAAAATCGACAACTTCATTATATACAGGGTGTGTGAACAATTTACCGGAAGTTGATTTAAATTGGTGGTCCGATAACCCTGAAAACGGATAAAATCTAACTAAATGGTTATATTACTAAATATTTTAAATTTGTTTTTTATTTGTCTTAGTAGACATCTTTAAGGTGTTTGTAATTAAAAGATAATACATAATAAATTTTAGTTAATTATTTTACATTTGAAGTTTAAGTCATTTTATTTTAATAAGACATTTTCACTTCCGACGGGCAAGTAAAAGAATTTAATTTTATAGGTTATTAAATATTCCACATTACAGGACAGTCGGCTTAATTTTGTAGGTCTACCAACCTTTAAGAAAAATCAATAATTTCATCATATACACGGTGTGTGAACAATTTACCGGAGAATCGCAAAATTCGAAATGGAGATTCTGCAATCGAAATTGAAAAATTTAAAATGGTGGCATGAGTTAGAGGACACATTTTGTCATTTATGGACCGGTTCATCTGAAACTCGGCATTTGTGGTTCGATTCCGCTGAAATTCGGTAATTCGATTTTTTATTTTGGTCCCGCTCCAAAAATAAATGGCCCATTTCCATTCAATATTTTAAGTTTAAGCCATTTTATTTTAACGTGACATTTACACTTTGTCAGTTCTGACAGGGAGTTTGTTTTTATAGGTTTTTCAATATTTGACATTACAAGTTAGTCGGCTTAATTTTATAGGTTATATGTAGTGTTGACATTTAATAGATCATTTTCGCTTGACGTCATGGTAGTAGCGTGGAGAGCACACAACTCATTATTTTGTTTTCTAGAGATGGGTAAAAGCTGTTATTTTCATAAACAGATTTAAATTGCTTCTGCTAGCAACTCATCTCTAATTGTTTTTATATGCATTCCTCTGTGATCGGGTGAGGTTTGTGTGCCCTCCAGACTGTGTCAAATCAGGTGTCAAAATCAGGTGATCGAAAATGGTGAATGCTGTCATTAATTTGAAGGTGTAAGGTTCGGACATTTTAAATATAAATTTTAGTTGTTGTTTTTACCTTTTGACTTATTGATAAAATATGAAAAAATCGGAGTGTAAAGGGAAATAAAAGAAGAAGATAATTAAAGAACGAAGAGATGAATTAAATGATTATTAAATATTTAATAGTCGTGGACAAAGTGTAGTATCCTACTCGCACCACTATACGTGAAGTGCAATTCTATGTCCCGATACATATGATACGAACAACACTTAATAAATTTCAATATACCGGGTGACACAGGAGACATGTAACACCCCGTAGCATGTTTATTTAAAAAGATACTCTTTTGAAATTTGGTACACTTATATAATCCATGATTGTCCTACAAAAAATTTATGTCCACCACTTCCGGTTTCACCGGAAGTGACATCTACTCTGTTATTTTAAACGGCACCCTGTATATTTTTTTACCTATCTGATTCGTCCCTAGATTCTCTTTTCAACCATGTATCGTAACATGGCATTTGTTTTTAAAATGACAGTTAATATCAATTTTAGTTTGTTACGTCTAGGTGGCCCTGATATGAACCTTGGCAGATATTGATGCGTAGTGTGCCGTGATATCGAAAGACCTCTGACATACAACTTTGTGCCTCATATTTTTTTGGGAATAACCAGTAGCTGAACAGACTAATAGGATCTAACTTATTTAAAAAAAATATCTTTAAACAACCCGCGATATCTTAAAAACCAAGATAGGAACCACATTTATTTACTTCACCTAGTTAAAAAATATTTATCTTTTATTTTTGTCCAATACAATTGCTGTGCCTATCATATTTTGCTTTCTTCATTAAAATTAGTATCGAATGTTATTGCATAGTAATGAATATTGTACTGCAACAAAAATATTTACTAAGCAGGCGGTGGAAATAAAAGAAGGCGAAACGACGCGTCATTTTGATTTGACAATTAAGAATTGTTTACTTGGCAGCAATTTAAGTATTTTTCATTAAATTATACCTAAGTTATCACGTTTTTAACTCTATTTTGCTATGTATTCACGAAATGAAAAAGTAGATATGCTACTAATCTATGGCGAATGTAAAAAAAAATAGCAGGCAGGCTGCTGACTCATATGAAGAAAGATTTCCCGAAAAAATTCATCCACCAATCAACTATTTTGTAAGAGTTGAACGGCAATTTAGAAGCGAACCAGAAGTACCGGAAAATAATTTCATTATCGATGAAGTGTCGGAAATCAATGTACTTGCAATTGTCGAGGTAGATCCCACGATTTCGATAAGACAGATTGAGGACCAAACCGGTGTAAATCGGGAATCAGCTCGTAGCATTTTGAAAAAACATAAATTTACATCATACAAGTGCCAAATACACCAGCATTTATACGAAAATGATTTTCAAAGAAGATTGAACTATTGCAATTGGTTTCTGCACAGACACAATTTGGATAATAATTTTCATGGACAAATTTTATTTACCGACGAGTCCAGGTTCACTAATTTTGGATTATTTTGTCGTAACAACACACGTTATTGGGAACAAGAAAATCCCAGAAATATAAGAGAAAGTGTATATCAGGAGCGATTTAGTTTTAATGTATGGTTAGGAGTAATTGGCAGAAGAATTATTGGGCCAATAATTTTTGATGCTGCATTGGAGAAATATGTTTGGGATTTTTGCAAAACCAAATACAAGATTTTTTGGAAGAACTGCCATCTAATGTTAACCCAATAATTTTTCAACAGGGTGGGGCCCCACCACATAACAGCAGAGTTGTGGTGAATTATTTAAATGAAAGGTTTGGAGAAAACTGGATGGGAACAAATGGGCCCGTTCGATGGCCTGCAAGGTGACCAGACCTTACGCCGCTTGATTTTTTTGTATGGGGCCACCTCAAGGAAAACGTTTATAGGACTCCACCAACAAACGTGACATGGAAATGAGAGTCAGAAGAGCAATCGATGGGATTACTGAATTACAGTTAGATAACGTGCTTAGGACTACCGTCACAAAAACACGATTGTGCAGAGATAATAACGGACAACATTTTGAAAATCTGTAGTAAAAAAATGTTTTTTGTATGTAGTACTTCAGTAAATATTTTATTTTAATTTCATTCATGCGTTGTAAAAATGTATTACATAGTGTAATGGTTTTTCATCAATTTTGTTCAAATGTGTTTTACTGATGTTTCTTATTTATTAAAAAAATCGTTTTACCTACTTTTATTTTGTTTCCACCGCCTGCTTAGTAAATATTTTTGTTGCAATACAATATTCATTACTATGCAATAATATTCGATACTAATTTTAATGAAGAAAGCAAAATATGATAGGCACAGCAATTGTATTGGACAAAAATAAAAGATAAATGAGTATTTTTTAACTAGGTGAAGTAAAAAAATTGGGTTCCTATCTTGGTTTTTAAGATATCGTGGGTTGTTTAAAGATATATTTTTAAATAAGTTAGATCTTATTAGTCTGTTCAGCTACTGGTTATTCCCAAAAAAATATAAGGCGCCAAAGTTGCATGCCAGAGGTCTTTCGATATCACGGCACACTACGCATCAATATCTGCTAAGGTTCATATCAGGGTCACCTAGACTTAACAAACTAAAATTAATATTAACTATCATTTAAAAACAAATGCCATATTCCGATACATAGTTGAAAAGAGAATCTAGGGACGAATCAGATAGGTAAAAAAAATATACAGGATGCCACTTAAAATAACAGAGTAGATGTCACTTCCGGTGAAACCGGAAGTGGTGAACATAAATTTTTTGTACTTAAGAAAGGACATTCGTGCATTATATAAGTGTACCAAATTTCAAAATAATATCTTTTTAAATAAACATGCTACGGGGTGTTACATGTCTGTTGTGTCACCCGGTATTGATATTATGTGGTGAAAGTGAGAAGGGAGTGCAGATGTTTGCATGAGGATTGAGGGTTTTTCAGTGCTCCAAAAGATCTGAAAGTGTTATGGTTGTGATCGGATTACGTTTAGTGCTGTTATGGCACATAATTTCAAAACGGGATGTTTTTACCGAAGTACTAATGTGCACAATGTATCTTTGATTAAAATCTGTAATTAAATCTAAATATTTACATTTTTTAGCGAATGAAATTATTTTATGGTTAATATCAAGATTTCAGACAACATAAACTGTAGGTCGTTCAACATTTCGAAAATATTTCTCTATGATCGCCAAAAACCAGATTGAAATAAAACATTGTTTGGCATCATCGAGCACTTTCGCCAAATATTTCAATAGATAGGTTAACCTTTTTCTGACAATTACTAGTCCTTCTAATGCTCTGAAAAATAGGTTTATGTTAAGGTTCAGTTTCAGTTGAATTTGCCAATGATTTAATGGTTTATCGTATGTTTCAGATATTTACATAAGACAATTACTAAGAACTCTGGAATCAAACCCCAAGACACCGTAACAATATTTAACGAAGTTAAAAAGAATCCAGAAGGTATTGATGTCGCCTTGGATTTTTTAATACAAAACCAAGAAGCCATTGTGAAAATGTAAGTGAATTTGTAGATGCCATATAGCTTGTTAGAAACATATTTTCATTTCAGTTATCAAACTCATCCCAGTATGGGACGCGACTATGGCCCAATAGAAATTATCTTTCTGGGAATCGCACTTCGACTTACGACTGAGGAACAGATTTCAAAAGTGAGTATTTCATTATGAACAAAATAAAATTTGCCAAACTGTCTAAAGTTAACTACATATTTTTAACCTATTACTCTGTACGAGATAATTAATTAATTATTGTTAAATATGTTTAAAAAATAAAAATTATCACATTTCTAAAACCATAAATTAGCCCAGTCGTCAGGGGTTTTAAGACGTCACTAAATGTTAATGGCTGAATTTTTCAGGATAAGTATTTATTTTGGCGCAGAATACGATAAAAAATGTTTACAGCTGTAAGGTGCCGGTGACCCTTAAAAAAATTGAAAATATTGGCCGAAATTCGGTTTTTGACCAATAACTTGAAAAATAAAAAATAATACAAAGACTGATAGCATTAGACGATGGAGGGGGAAATTTCGCATTAAAAACGCATAAGAAGTTATATTGTATGATCAAAAATGTAGGCTCCAGATTCGGTTAACGTACGAGAACGGAACAAAGCTTAAATAAAATGAGAAACATGTGGCTATTGGATTATCATATTTTCAACTATAAAATGATTGTATGTAGGAATAGTACATATATGAATTCGGAACATAAAGAAATTTCCGATGAAGTCGGTAAAGCTCTACCATTTCTACAATTTTGAAGATAAATACCTACTCTTGAAATAATGTATGAAAATATCCTACAGGCGAAAAATTCTCAAAAATTTATTTTTGAAAATGTATACTTCGAAAATTTCAAAATCTTGAGAAAGCGATAAAATTTGATATGTATAACTAACTTTAATCACCTGTTACTTCGATTTAAATATTAAATTTCTGTAGGTGCAATTTTTAATGCTGGAATATATACTTTAAGAAACTTCAAGGGGACTTACTTTAAATATTAAATGAATCCTCTTTATTTTACGAAAATAAAAGAAAAAAAATTCTTTGCCCCAAATTCCGTGAAACTAGGGGTAAAATAAACGCTAATAAATTAAAAAAAAACTGCTTGCCTTACCTATCCATCGAATCTTTTGTACATTATTTCAAGAGTAATATGTGAAAGTTTCAGATTTTTATCTTAAAAATTGTAGAAATGGTAGAGCGTCTACCGTTTTCATCGGAAATTTCTTTATGTTCCGACTTCATATATGTACTAGTCCTACATACAACCATTTTATATCTGAAAATATGATTTTCCAATAGCTACATGTTTCTCGTTTCAATTAAGCTTTGTTGAGCTCAATTTCATTAATTAGCTCAAAAGTTACAACAAGCGCGGCGCACGCTTCGCGAGCCGCACTTATGTGTAGCCACATTCCATTCTCGTGCGTTAAACGAAGAAATCTGGAACCGACATTTTTGGTGGTACAAAAAAACTTCATATATGTTTTTGAAGTGAAATTTCTTCCTCTATCGCCTACTGTCATTATTTTTTTTATTATTTTTGTTATTTTTCGAGTTATTGGCCAAAAATCGAATTTTGGCAAATATTTTCGATTTTTTTAGGGGTGGCACCTTACAGCTGTAAACTTTTTTTCATTGTATTCTACACCAACAAAATTTTTCTACCTTAATATAAAAATAAAAAATAAATCTAATAAATAAGCTAGGTCCCTAATCCAGCTCAAGTTAAACCTAATGTGTAAGCTAGGTCCCTAATCTAGCTTAAATACTCATTCTGAATAATGCAGACATATAACATTTAGTGACCGGTTTTTATCAATTTCTCTCTCGGACAACTCGGCTAAAGAGCAACCGCAGAGAAAAAATTTTCATACCATTGCGGTTGTGATCGAATTTTTAACAACGTTCAAAATGTGCGTCCGTGTGTCTGTCAGTTTCATCGCCTGTCTGTCCGTTTGTCACGTCTTTTGTAAGCATAATAACTTGAGAACGGAGTGTTTGATTGGACTGAGATTTGATCAATACATTATTTTGTTATTCACTGTTTTTCGAAAATATCGATTGGTAAATAAAAATGTTATTAGCCATCTTATTCTAAAATAAGAACCTGAGAAAGTCCCTACCTTTAATGTAATACTAAGACTGAAGGAATTCCTATAAATAATACTACATATTATATTGGCACCTGTTTCGCCAACATAGCCGATATCATCGGGAGGTGATGAAATCGAAAATAAAAATAAAATAAATAAAATATTCAGATGCATTTGTAATGTAACTTTTAACAGTTTTGGTAAATTATCTGTGTTTCGAAGAGATAAGCTATGCTCAGATTACTTAAACCCGTATACCAACGAGATTGCAGTTTTGGGGAGTGTCTCTCTACGTCTTGCACAGCGAATCGATTGTAACGATCTTTTGCTTTGGATAGCTGGAGTCGGAGATTAGTTCAGGGTCCAGATTAGTTTAATAAGACCACCCAATCAAAATTAAAAATTCTATTTTCTTCAGCAGGTAAAATATGACGGTTTACATAATATACAATGGTTACAGGTTAAAGGTTATCACGTCCGTATCTTTTACGGTTATTGGTGATCAGGTGACATTTATATCGTATGAGTGAGAACGAAGACGAGAGTGTAATGTAGCGATGCGACGGGTAGAGATTATTTTGACGGCGAAAACGGCGTCGGGCCAATAGCAGTCAATCCGAGCAAGTTATCGGCTCAACACGCCGGATAACTCCTCTGTCAACTTATATTTGCTACGGGTCGGTTACGACGTGACGACGTGACGGCGCCGGACTAAATAACATTCGGCTCAAGATCCGTACTCGGCTCAGCAACCCCAGAGAAATTCTCTAGGTCAAGTTATATTCGCTTCGTCACCAAGTGCACAAATCAGCAAAGTGTCTCGGCTCAGCACGCCTTAGGCAATTTACGAGGATATGTACCCTTCTTCTTCTTCTTCAAACAATTTATTAAAATTCGAAAATACAACATTGCCTCCCCGGGATATGTACCCAGTGCTCTTCTCATTCATTCATTCATTCATTCATCAGTGCTCTTCTCGATTCGTGGCTGGGCTTTTATACATGAACTATTCCTCCTTCCTGGAGACGGCTGTTGTCAAGTCGTGTGCAAATTTAGTACATTTGAATATGAATCGCTGTCGTATGGAAAATATGCACCGGCACTATATTGAAACTTATTAGTAATGGAGTATGACTTCAGAATGCATCATTACACTTCCCTCGTTCTTTGGGTGAAAAATTTGACATCAGTGAAAATTTTTAAACATATCAAAACAAATCCTAACCTATTACACATTTTTTTCCAACTAAAGAAAACGTGTTGAAATTTTCGTGAACTCCCTGTATAAACATGTAAATATGAAAATAGAAGTTTTATAGCTTTGTCAAAAGGAATCTATCTGTAAAACAACGGTAGAGACAACAGAAAAAAATAATATGCAAAAACAACTTAACTATGGCATAAATAATGAAATAAAACAGTAAGCAAAGCATTGGTATAATGGGTAACACGTACGAATTCTAAAACGGTGGAGGCGTCATTGTTGCTCCAACGTTTCCCTGACAGGGAGACTTTTGACTTCCGGCGTCGGGGGTAGGGTGATAGTAGGGCTGGTATCTGGGTGTCTGCCCTGATTTTTGTCAGCGGCGACGTCTCCGGATTGGCCGTCTTGGGAGGACCATAATATGTATACAGGTTTGTAAAACCTGGTCCGGGAGGTGACGTCCGGCGTGTTGGAGGTGACGGCATCGGAACGTCTGACTCAGGGTACCAGGGTGGTAAACCGTGTGTTCGCGGCCACATGTTCTAGTTCGGCTAATTCTGGTCGACCGAACATTTACTGCGAGTGCATGTTAATTTACATGTTTTGAACATGCGCCGGTTTCAAATCTTTTACGCGAACGCGCTGCCTTCTGCGACCGGTGGGGGAACTAACTTCGACGACAACTGGTGATATAGTCTGCACTACGATATATGATCCTGAGAATTTAGGTGCCAGTTTTGCGTTAAAATATCGGATTGATGAGGATAAGGGGTGTTCCCTTTTCATGACCCTGTCTCCCACACGGGGGGGTCCATTCTCGGCGACGCAGATTGTAGTGATAAATCTGTGTTTGGTACGCTTTGGCCAGGTTTACTCGTACCAGTTCAAATATATCTGCCATTTTCTGTAACTTTTCTATGAGTTTCTTCGGGGTATCTAGAATTTTTGAGTTATTCTGGTTTTCTTTGTTGAGAGCTAGGTAGTATTAACTCTCTACCGAAATTACGCATTTTCGGCGTGAATCCTGTAGATTCGTGTCTTGACGAATTTATGGCTAATGTAAATTCTGGTAAAAATTGGTCCCACTTTCGGTGGTCATTTTCGGTATATTGGGCAATCATCGTCTTTATTACTTTGTTTGTCCTCTCTACTGGATTACATTGGGGTGAATACAGCGTCGTTGTACGGTGTATAATACCGTACTCAAATGACAGAGAAGTGAATTCGTTGCTGGTAAACTGTTTCCCGTTATCGGTGATTACGTAATTTTGACATCCAAATCTGGTGATAATTTTTCCTTTAATGCTTTGCAAACGGTGTCTGCTGTTGTCTTTCTTACAGGATGACATTCTACCCATTTAGGAAATCTATCTTGGAGCACGATGAGATTATTGTTGCCTTTTTAGACCTCGGAAGTGGATTGACAATGTCGATGCTGATCGTATCCCAACATCCGTTTATTTTTGGGAATTGCATTTTTCCTGCGGTCTGTTGTTGGGATGACTTATATTTTTGACGGTTTGGGCAGCGTCTTACGTAATTGGGAATGTCTCTGTATATCCTAGGCCAGTAGTACTTATTGGCAATTCGGGTTACAGTTTTTGTTATACCTAGGTGTCCTGCACATGGTGCATCGTGATTTTCTTTCAGGATTTCTTTTCGTTGCGGTTGCGGAATACAAAGTTTCCATGGGCTGGAAAATTCGGGGTCTGTAAAATTATTACTGCTCCATATGTGGCGGTACAGGTTTCCGTCGATAATGCAGTATTCTGGTTTTCTTTTGAATTTATTTTGTACCAGTCTAATGGTACCTTTGTAACAGGCACAGTTTTCTGAATTTTCAATTGTGAAAATACCTTCTTTTGTATTATTTCCTTCCTCGGTGATAACTGGCTGGCGGGAAAGTGCGCCTGCTACTTTATTTAATACTCATTTCTGTATTTTATTTCGAAATCGTACTGTTGTAATTCCATTACCCATTGAGCTGGTCGTCCATTGGTGGAATTTGTGGAATATAACCATTTCAAGCTCTGGTGATCTGTTACAACAATAAAATGATGTGCGTGTAGATAACTAATGTGTTTCCGGATTGCGAAAGTATGGCGGCGCATTCTAATTCCACGGCTGACATCTTTTTTTCCACGTCTGATAAAGATCGACTTGCATAGGCCATAATACGGTCCTGATTGTCAATCTTTTGTAGCAGTGCCGAACCAAGTCCTTGTGTCGATGTGTCTGTCTGGAGATAAAAAGTTTTCGTAAAATCGGGGCAGCTGAATACAGGAGTCGTTGTTAATGCATTTTTGAGTTTTGCGAAAGCCTCTTCTTTAACTGATGTCCATTTCCAGCGGATATATTTCCTGAGTAATTTTTAAGTTTAAGGGTGCGGCAGTGTCCGAATACGACTTCATAAATCTTCTATACCAAGACGTCATGCCAAGAAAACGTCGTAACTGTTGACATTCTTTGGAGGCTGGATTGTCACAATGGCACTTACTTTTTCGGAGTCTGTCCTAAATATCTTAGTTCTTTTCTACAGAAATTACATTTATCTGGATTTAGTTGTAGGTTTGCATCTTTTAAACGCTGAAATATTTCTTGTCAATGTTGTAAATGTTCGTTAAATGTCTTGCTTACTACGACGATTTCTTCCAGGTACGCAAATACATATGTCAGATCAGGGGTTATAATCTGGTCCAGCAGTCTTTGAAATGTGCTAGCGGTTGAATGGAGGCCAAAAGGTAAAACTTTAAATTGAAATAACCCTCTTCCGGGTACCGTAAATGCGGCTATTGGCTTACTCTCATTAATCAAAGATATTTGCCAATAGCTGGAGCGTAAATCTCGATATGAATCGGGCTTCTTGTAGTTTGCCTAAAATAGCGTTTATGAAAGGTAATGGATAAGCATCTTTCATAAACTTCGTTTACTTTACGGAAGTATATGCAAAATATATATTTATTATCCCTTTTCTTTACCATAACCACTGGGGAATTCCACGGGCTTTTGGATGGTTCTACTACACCTTCTTCCAACATCTTGTCTAATTCGCTATTAACAATTTCTTGCATGGCTGGGTTTAATGGGCGGTATCTTTGTTTAATCGGCGTGTCACCCAGGAGTCTTATTTTGTGTTGTGTTAGTGGGGTAACACCTTTAATTGTCTCAAATTTCGGAAGTTTAACTTGTAAAAAAATTGACAGGATCTGTTTTTCGTTATCTGAGGGTTGAATTAGAAAGAGCGATATTGGTTCTTCTATTCTGTGATCAAAATCTATCATATTTCCCATAATTTGACCTGTTAGGTATTCAAAATCAATGGTAACATGACGTCTTCTTAAGGAATCCATACCCAAAATAATATCATAAATTAAATTTGGCAAGTAGAAGAAATTATCGGTTAAGTGACGTCCTGTTGTGTAGTAATTTAATTTGAACTCTCTGTTTACCCTTGTTTCAGTTCCATCTGCCAATTTAATATTATGTCCGGCACAGTTAATTTCTAGCAAGTTTGATTTGCATTTCATATATACAGCGTCCCCTATTTAAGAGCGAGTTGAACCCGTATCGAGTAGCGCTGTAAAGTAATCTGTTCCTATTTCTATCGAGAGTTTCAGTCGATCGTTGACATTGAAAATAGGAGTTTGGACGGTGGCCGCCAGTATGGACTGTTCGCGAATCAGAGCAGCTATGTTGCCGTTTCCCGAGACCTCATTATAGCACCTGCAATCACCGGGAAATATGCCTAATTGTCCAGAGCGGGAACAAAATATCTTTGGTGTGTTTTTACAGTTATCTCGGGTCTGACCAGGGTTTCCACATCGCCAGAAGTTTGTATTTCTATTGTAGTTATTAGCTACGCGGTGCCTAGGATTTTTTGTGTAATATTCCTAAAATTTTTTTAAGTTTTGGTGTACTCGGAGGCGGCTTGTCTCTGTACCTGGTCTGATACTCTAGTATAATATTGGGTGGTCGGCCTATTGTAGTTTTGTGTGTTGTTTTCTTAATTATTTCTATAATTCGGTGTTTGATAATATCTGACTAGCTTTCTTATCCTCTTTACAAACAGTTTCGTGTTCACTTGCTAGGGTTATTAGTTGATCGAGTGTCTGAAAATCGGTTCTCTTGATATATTTTCGGTATTCTGGTTTTAAATTTGAGTATATTCGGTATATTTTCTGTTCTATGGTGACATTTTTAAGCCTCCGCAGTAGAGTTTGGATTGCCACTATATAATCTTTTATATTTTCATTTTCTTTTTGTATACGGAGCCTGGCTTCGTCTTCCAACTTTAAATGGTTGTAATCTGAGGGTGCGTAAAATGCTGTTAACTTTGTGTCAAACTGATCCCACGTATTCCAGGACGTTTTGTTATTTCTGTACCATAATAATGCATCGCCTTGTAGTAGTTCGGGTAGGGCTCGTAGAATTTGTCATTAAAATTGTATCCAGACTGTGGCTCTTCTACGCGTTCTAGAAATGAGAAAACGTCTTTTTTGCCGTCGAAATGAACATTCCACTTGCGAACTCCAGTTAAAAGCGCACGCATTGGCGTTGGTATAACGTATGACATGTCTGGTATTGTAGGATTTATTTGGGTGGGCGTAGTATCGATTTTCTTGGCTGTCTCGCTACTCAAATAACTTTTGCGTCTGCTTCGGAGTTCTTCAGTCCCAATAGTAATTGCGCTGTACTTGGTTAATTTGTAGTTCATCTTTCTTTAATTTATATATCCAGGCCCATTTCTCTTATCTTAGGTGTATGACACGGCTTGAAATATTTCTTGTCTCTCCCTCTGAATATTTTATATCTCTCTCTTGGTCTAAATGTTTCTTTTTAAGTTGTCTGGAGTAAATTAATGTTTTAAATTCTGTTTCGGGTGCCGAATTAGTAAGACTTTTTCTATTTGTCTATCGCTCGTTTGTAAATGTTTCGTTTTGGGTTATGTGGAATAAACTAGTGTCTCAAAATCTGCTTGGGTGCTAAATTATGTAACGGTCTTTTGCTCTGGGTAGCTGAAGTTGGAGATTAGTCCAGGATCCAGACTAGTTTAATAAGACAACCCAATCAAAATTAAACAATTTTATTTTCTTCAGCAACAAGTAAAATATGCCAATTTACATAATATACAATGGTTACAGGTTATCAGGTTCGTATCTTTTACCGTTATTGGTAATCAGGTGACATTTATAACATATGAGTGAGAGCGAAGACGAGAGAGTAATGTAACGATGCGACGGGTAGGGGTTATTTTTTCCTGCGGAAACGACGTCGTGCTAATAATCGTTAACCCGAGCAAGCTATCGACTCAACACGCCGGATAACTCCTCTGTCAACTTATATTTGCGCCGAGTCGGTTATGTCGTGGCGACGGGACGTGCCGGACTAAATAACATTCGACTCAAGATCGGTACTCGGCTCAACACGCCAAATAACTTTCTAGGTCAAGTTATATTCGCTTCGGGAAGTGCACAAATCTGCAGAGTGTCTCGGATCAGCACGCCTTAGGTAATTTACGTGTATACATACCCAGTGCTCTTCGTGGCTGGACTTTTATACATGAACTGTCCCTCCTTCTTGGCTGCTGTCGGGTCGTGTGAAAATTTAGTACATTTGAATATGAATCGCTGTCATATGGCAAATATTCACACGGCACTATACTGAAACTTATTAGTAATGGAGTATGACTTTAGAATGCTTCATTACACAATTTACTTTCAAATCGTATGTATACAAGATTGCAATTTAATGAACGCCCAATTTCTGTGTGTAATAAATAAAACTGCTTCGGGGAATCCTAAAGAACTCTGTTTTACTTGAGGATAATTCAGGTAAGACGCGCCAATATTCTTGACTTTGATGACGGTCTCGGATGATTATGGGTCGAGCTTTGAGATCTTTGCCCCAATCACCTCTGTAGACCTGGACCGGCCTCGTAAGGGGTGGGTCTGCTTTTTACGACTACCCCACCTGCAAATGCAGACGGTGTAGGCGAAGTTAGCAGACCCCCCCTGGTCCTGGCTGTTGGACCCTGCCAGCTGGGTCGTTTCTTCTGGCGTTCTTCTGTCTTGAGTTTCTTTCTTCGCTTGTTTTAGCGTCGGAGGCCGGCCCGGGCTAGGGTAAGGGTGCCTAGCTCATTGTTTGCTGGATACCCCCAGGATCAGGTGATTTGGGTGTTTTGGTCATTGCCTCCTGCGGCGTGGCTTGAACATCGGGTTGAAAGGAAGGTTAGTTATCCAGGATCTGAAGCGTCGGCCTCTTGTACCTAGGAGCGTCGTTGGGGTCGTAGTCAGTTGCATGTCTGACCAGCGGATTCCCATGCTCTGCTGCACAGGTGTATAGTTTCTTCGCTCTGTCCTGGATGGCTTCAGTGACCTTGGTGTATTCCAGGTCTCTGATGATGTCGGCGTTTCTGACAAATCATGGTGTATCCACGGCGCCCCTGAGTGCGACGTTTTCCACGGCTTGTATCCTCTTGAAGTAGGTGGCTGCTTGGTATCCCCAGGCAACGGAGGCATAGGACAGAATGGGTGCAATGAGGGTCCTGATGAGCGTTAGCTTGTTCCTAAGGTTGAGTTGGCTTTGTCTACCTATCATTGGATAGAGTAAAGTCCTTCTCGTCCTCGCTTTCTGTATTATCGCTTCCGTGTTCTGTTTCCACGTCAGACTTCTGTCCATGATAACGCCAAGGTATTTGACGGTATCGTGCCATTGGATGTTGTCGCCTTTCATGGAGACGTGTCCTGTGGAAGTTTGCTTCCTCAATCTCTTGAAGAGTATGGCTTTGCTCTTCTCTGCATTAAATTTGACTTTCCACTTGTTGCACCACTCTTCCAGAAGAAATGCTGCTTCCTGGAGGCTGCGGGTGGCAAGTCTTGTGATCCATGATTAAAAATTTTTAACTGAATTTACATATCGTAGGGGATCATGTAGATACTAATTAGCCTGCTTAGCCGTAGGGGACTAGGTTGGATGCTAGTGTTAAAATGAGAATGGCAAATCAGAATTTTACTTGTTAGCATAATCAGAAGTCAGGTTATCGAAAGAATGCAAAGATTCCATTAATATTTTTATACATATAGTTTTTCCTTTAGTTCTTATAGATAGCTTTTCTTTCCACTGTTTGCAAAATCCTATAAAGAAAATGTTTCATTACTATAAGCAAACAAATAATAAACAATTCACTTTTAAACATTCCAAACCTATTACGGAAAAAAAATTGCAACATTTTTTTACCATCTTGGAAAAATATTTTACCACTAGAATAGATGGAAAAGATTTCCTTTTGCAAAAATTTAAAATTTCCACGTTTCATGACATTCTAAACACATTTCAGAAGAAAAAAAATTATGAAAAATTTCTTACGAACATTTTTTAAACAAAAAAAAAAAAATTTAACCACCACTATGCTTTCACTCCACGTGAATGAGGAATTGAAATTGTGACAGATGGCAATAATATTTGGCATATGCACCTATTACACTTTTATTGAAAAATGTACAGGGTGGTCATCCCAAGAAATAAGTCAGTCATGGTGGACATTTGTAAAAGTATTTGCGCAATCCATATTTGGCACCTGTCATTTAGTATTGAACTTTTGTTGTTGGATGAGCACTCTGAATATTTTTTTGCCAAAATTTATCAGGTTTTCTTTGTAATAGTAGTGATAACTATATTCCTGGTACAAAAACTGCTATTCAAAAAATACAATTAGTAAAATATGTAGACTAAGATTCAATCATGCACTGGTACCATCATATTTATTTAGAATTAATAAGAGAGATAATGCGTTATGTGATTGTGGAGAAGTAGGGGATACGGTACATATGATTTTAGAATGTAAATTGAACGAAGATAATAATAAACATTTTTTGGATGTAATTTATAAATCAAATCTTGTACCATGTCCGTTTAATTTGATGCAATTGCTAGCATCAAGAAACATTTTTATATATAACCATTTAGTACGCCATATAAAAAAAATCGGTAAAGTTATTTACACAGAACTTCCCTCGTTATTTGTGCATGACAGTCACTCAAAAAAATTATTAATTACGAAATGACATTGGGAATAATAATCGGAATATAATTATTGGTATTATTACAAAGAAAACCTGATAACTTTTGGTCAAAAAAATATACAGAGTGTTCATCCAACAGCAAAAGTTCAATATATTAAATAACAGGTGCCAAATATGGAAGGCTTGCGCAAATACCTTTATAAATGTCCACCATGACTCAATTATTTTTTGGGATGCCATTATTCAATAAAAGTATATAATAGGATATGCCAAATATTATTGCCATCTCTTACATTTTCAATCCCACATTCACGTAATGGAGTGGAAGTATAGTGGTGATTAAAATATAGAACAAATTTTCAAAAATGTTTTCTGTCTATTCTAGTGTTAATTTTTTTTCCAAATTGGTGAGAATATGTTGCAAATTTTTTTTTCCGAAATAGGTTTAGAATGTTATGAAACGTGGAAATTTTAAATTCGAGCAAAAAAATATTTCGTCTATTCTATAATGGTGATAAATAGATTACTAAAACATGTTTCCATTTTTTTTAAATTTTTCTAAAACATTTTTAAATTTGTTTTAATAAATTTGGAATGCCATGGAAACGTGGAAATTTTAAATCGGAAAAAAAATTTCCATCTATTTGTGGTAAAATTTTTTCAAAAATTTTTAAATTTTTTTTTATTTTTCTTTAAATAGATGTAGAACGCTATGAAACGTAGAAATTTTAAATTTTGAGAAAAAAAAATCATCTATTTTGGTGGTAAAAATTATTTCAAAAATGGTAAAAAATTTTCAAATTTTTTTTTTTTTTAAATGGGTTTAGAATGCCATGAAACGTGGAAATTTTAAATTTGAACAAAGAAAAAATTTTTTTTTAGTGGTAAAAATCGAGCGTCATGAAACGTGGAAATTTTAAATTTGAGCAAAAAAAAAATTTTTTCACTATTTATTCCGTTTAGACGGTCCACCCTGTATATTTTTCAGTGAAAATTCTACCAGTTCTTCGCTGACAGTAGGGTTAACTACCTACCAAATTTGACTGCTCTCCGTCAAGTAGTTTTTTAGTTAATGCACCAACAGACAGACAGACAGACAGACAGACAGACAGACAGACAGACAGACAGACTGACGGAATTGAAAAACCTATATTTTCGGAATCTACGTGTTCTGAAACGTCAGAATCCGAAAAAATCTCGGAGGGTGATTTTTTCTCGAATACAATACTTCCCTTCGGTATGCGAGGGAAGTAAAAATAAAATTAAAAATATAATAAATATGTAATATTTGTAACTTGTATTTAGAAATAAGTTTCCTATCGTCTTTCCTTCAATGTTAATCCATGTTATCCGAGGTCTAGTCAGTATGTGTGAAAATCGTCTATACGGACCCATAGACGTACCTGTATCACTGTCAGTTCCCAATTATAAGTTGAAAAAAAAAAGGATAAAAAATTATTAAATGAAATAAAAAAAATCGGCAAAGGTCTTTACACAGAACTTCCCTCGTTATTTGTGCAAGGCGGTCACTCTAAAAAATTATTAATTACGAAATGACATTGAGAATAATAATCGGAATATAGTTATTGCTATTATTACAAAGAAAACTTGATAAGTTTTGGTCAAAAAATATACAGATTGCTCATCCAACAGCAAAAGCTCAATACTAAATAACAGGTGCCACATATGGCAAGCTTGCGCAAATACCTTTACAAATGTCCACCATGACTGAATTATTTCTTGGGATGATCACCCTGTACATTTTTCAATAAAAGTATAATAGGTGTATATGTCAGATATTATTGCCATCCGTCACATCAATCCAACATTCGCGCATTGGAGTGGAAGTATAGTGGTAGTTAAAAAATTTCATTTTTATTTTAATTTTTCAAAAATGTTAAAAAAAAATCGGTAAAGTTATTTACACAGAACTTCCCTCGTTATTTGTGCATGACAGTCACTCAAAAAAATTATTAATTACGAAATGACATTGGGAATAATAATCGGAATATAATTATTGGTATTATTACAAAGAAAACCTGATAACTTTTGGTCAAAAAAATATACAGAGTGTTCATCCAACAGCAAAAGTTCAATATACTAAATAACAGGTGCCAAATATGGAAGGCTTGCGCAAATACCTTTATAAATGTCCACCATGACTAAATTATTTTTTGGGATGCCATTATTCAATAAAAGTATATAATAGGATATGCCAAATATTATTGCCATCTCTTACATTTTCAATCCCACATTCACGTAATGGAGTGGAAGTATAGTGGTGATTAAAATATAGAACAAATTTTCAAAAATGTTTTCTGTCTATTCTAGTGTTAATTTTTTTTCCAAATTGGTGAAAATATGTTGCAAATTTTTTTTTCCGAAATAGGTTTAGAATGTTATGAAACGTGGAAATTTTAAATTCGAGCAAAAAAATATTTCGTCTATTCTATAATGGTGATAAATAGATTACTAAAACATGTTTCCATTTTTTTTAAATTTTTCTAAAACATTTTTAAATTTGTTTTAATAAATTTGGAATGCCATGGAAACGTGGAAATTTTAAATCGGAAAAAAAATTTCCATCTATTTGTGGTAAAATTTTTTCAAAAATTTTTAAATTTTTTTTTATTTTTCTTTAAATAGATTTAGAACGCTATGAAACGTGGAAATTTTAAATTTTGAGAAAAAAAAATCATCTATTTTGGTGGTAAAAATTATTTCAAAAATGGTAAAAAATTTTCAAATTTTTTTTTTTTTTTAAATGGGTTTAGAATGCCATGAAACGTGGAAATTTTAAATTTGAACAAAGAAAAAATTTTTTTTTAGTGGTAAAAATTTTTTCAAAAATGAGTGAAAAAAATTTTCAAAAAATTTTTTTTTCTGAAATAGGTTTAGCGCGTCATGAAACGTGGAAATTTTAAATTTGAGCAAAAAAAAATTTTTTTCACTATTTATTCCGTTTAGACGGTCCACCCTGTATATTTTTCAGTGAAAATTCTACCAGTTCTTCGCTGACAGTAGGGTTAACTACCTACCAAATTTGACTGCTCTCCGTCAAGTAGTTTTTTAGTTAATGCACCAACAGACAGACAGACAGACAGACAGACAGACAGACAGACAGACAGACAGACAGACAGACAGACTGACGGAATTGAAAAACCTATATTTTCGGAATCTACGTGTTCTGAAACGTCAGAATCCGAAAAAATCTCGGAGGGTGATTTTTTCTCGAATACAATACTTCCCTTCGGTATGCGAGGGAAGTAAAAAATCGGTAAAGGTATTTACACAGAACTTCCCTCGTTATTTGTGCATGGCGGCCACTCTAAAAAATTAATTATTACGAAATGACATTGAGAATAATAATCGAAATACAGTTACTGCTATTATTACAAAGAAAACTTGATAAGTTTTGGTCAAAAAAATATAGTTTGCTTATTCAACAGCAAAATTTCAATACTACATAGCAGGTGCCACATATGGCAGGCTTGCGCAAATACCTTTACAAATGTGCACCATTACTGAATTATTTCTTGGGATGACCACCCTGTACATTTTTCAATAAAAGTGTAATAGGTCCATATGCCAGATATTATTGCCATCTGTCACATTTTCAATCCAACATTCACGTAATGGGGTGGAAGTATAGTGGTGGTCAAAAAATTTCATTTAATTTGAAATGTTTCAAAAATGTTGGTAAATAATTTTCAAAATTTTTTCTTCTGAAGTAGGTTTAAAATGCCAAACGTAGAAATTTTAAATTTGAGCAAAAAGGAAAGTTTCCTTCTATTTTATAGTAGTGATAAAGAAAAGTTTAAAAGTTAAAAATAATTAATTTTTTAAATAGGTTTAGAATGCTATGAAACGAGAAAATTTAAAATTTTAGCAAATAAAAAAAAATTCGATCTATTTTGACAGTAAAATCTTTATGAAAAATGTTGGTGAAAAAAATTTTGAAATTTTTTTTTCTGAAATAGGTTAGAATGTCATGAAACGTGAAACTTTTAAATTTGAGCAAAAAAAACTTTCCATCAATTCTAGTGTTAAATTTTTTTCCAAACTGGTAAAATATTACAATTTTTTTTTCGAAATTGGTTTGGAATGTCATGAAACGTGGAAATTTTAAATTTGAGCAAAAAAAATAATTTTTCGTCTATTCTGTAGTAGTGATAAATAGATTAAAATTGTTTTCAAATTTTTTTAAAATTTTTCAAAAACATTTTTAAATTTGTTTGAATAGTTTTAGAATGTCATGGAAACGTGGATAGTTTAAATCCTAACGAAGAAAAAAAAATCTATCTAGTGGTAAAATTTTTTAAAAATAGTAAAAAAAAAATTTCTTTTAAATAGATTTAGAACGCTATGAAACGTGGAAATTTTAAATTTGAAGAAATAAAAAAAAAATTCCATCTATTTTAGTGGTAAAAATTTGTTAAATGTTGGTAAAAAAAATTTTCAAAAAAAATTTTTGTTTAATCGGGCTTAGAATGCCATGAAACGTGGAAATATTAAATTTGAAGAAAAAATTTTTTTTCATCCATTTTAGTAGTAAAAATTTTTTCAAAAATGTTGGTAAAAAAAAAATATATTTTTTTTAATTAGGCTTAGAATGCCATGAAACGGGAAAATTTTAAATTTGAGCGAAAAAAATAATTTTTTTTCAACTATTTTAGTAGTAAAAAATTTTTCAAATTTTTTTTTTTCCGAAATAGGATTAGCACGTCATGAAACGTGGAAATTTTAAATTTGAGCAAAAAAAAAATTTTTTCGTCTTGGTAAAAATTTTTTAAAAAATGGTGAAAAAAATTTTCCAAATTTTTTTTCCCGAAATAGGATTAGCGCGTCATGAAACGTGGAAATTTTAAATTTGAGCGAAAAAAAATTTTTTTCACTATTTATTCCGTTTATTCCTGTATATTTTCCAGTGAAATTTCTACCATGTCTGCGCTGACAGTAGCGTCAACTACCTACCAAATTTGACTGCTCTCCGTCAAGTAGTTTTTTAGTAAATGCATCAACAGACAGACAGACAGACAGACCGACAGACAGACAGACAGACAGACGGAATTGAAAAACCTATATTTTCGTAATCTTCGTGATCTGAAACGTCAGAATCCGAAAAAATCTCGGAGGGTGATTTTTTCTCGAATACAATACTTCCCTTCGGTATGCGAGGGAAGTAAAAATACACGAAAAAAAAATTTTTTGAAAAAAAATACATATATTAAAAAAAAGGAATACATATTAAAAAAAAAACTGAAAAAAATGTCACAAAAAAAAAAGATATATGTTTGTATGTTTGTACTTATTCGTTTACGTAAATACTTATATGCTTGTTATATACAATAGAAAAATATGTAGTTAAAAAAAGTGTACACATTGGTAACCAAGGAATAATGTGATAAGAAATAAAATTTAAAAAAATAATTATTATACTAGGAAACTTGGCGAATGGTCTTTGTAACCGTAGTCAACAAACCTGAAACACACACACACACACGCACACACACACACAACTATATTCCGATTATTATTTTCAGCGTCATTTCGTAATTATTAATTTTTTTGAGTGACCGCCATGCACAAATGAAGAGGGAAGTTCTGTGTAAACACCTTTACCGATTTTTTACTACTAAAATAGATAAAACAATGTTTTTACTTCAAATTTAAAATTTCCACGTTTCATGGCATTCTAAGCCTAATTCAAAAAAAAAATTTTTGAATTTTTTTTAACCTACATTTTTGAAAAAAATTTTACTACTAAAATAGATAGATTTTTTTTTATTTCTTCAAATTTAAAATTTCCAGGTTTCATAGCGTTCTGAATCTATTTAAAAGATAAATTAGAAATTTTTTTACTATTTTAAAAAAAATTTACCACCAAGATAGAATTTTGTTTCCTTTGTTCAGATTTAAACTATCCACGTTTCCATGGCATTCTAAAACTATTCAAACAAATTTAAAAATGTTTTTGAAAATTTTTTAATCTATTTAGAATAGACAAAAAATTGTTTTTGGTCAAATTTAAAATTTCCACGTTTCATAACATTCCAAACCAATTTTGGAAAAAAAATTGCAACTTTTCAAAAAAATTAACACTAGAATATATGGAAAAAATTTTTTTTTGCTCAAATTTAAAATGTTCACGTTTCATGACATTCTAAACCTATTTCAGAAAAAAAAATTAAAAATTTTTTTCACCAACATTTTTTAAATATTAAAAAAAATAATTATATTTTTTAACCACCACTATACTTCCACTCCATTACGTGAATGTGGGATTTAAAATGTGACAGATGGCAATAATATTTGGCATATGCACCTATTACACTTTTATTAAATAATGGCATACCATGAAATAATTCAGTCATGGTGGACATTTGTAAAGGTATTTGCGCAAGCCTTCCATATTTGGCACCTGTTATTTAGTATTGAAGTTTTGCTGTTGGATGAGCACTCTGTATATTTTTTTGACCAAAGGCTATCAGATTTTTTTTGTAATAATAGCAATAACTATATTCCGGTTACTTACTCTTCTCAATGTCATTTCGTAATTAATAATTTTTTAGATTGTCCGCCATGCACAAATAATGAGGGAAGTTCTGTGTAAATACCTTTACCGATTTTCTTTTTTGTTGAAATAGGTCTAGAATATCAAGAAATGCAGAGATTTTAAATTAGAACGAGAAAGAAAATTCTATATCAGTCTGTCGGTCTGTAACTTTTTTTGTGCGCACGATAGCTCTGGAAGGGTTTAAGATATTGACTTGAAATTTCATACATGTATGTACTCTATCGAGATCTGGAACTGGATTGCTTTTTAAACTTATCCGGTGAAGAGTTGGGGGTAAATAGGGGTAACTAGGAGAAAATAAGTAAAGCAAGTTGGTAAGAGTACAAAAATTTGGAATTTGGTGTATATACTAGAAGCAAAGGCCTCAGATTTCTTAAAAATATTTCCATCCCCCCGTACCACCCCACTACATTACAAAAGAGTTGATAAAATAAAATTGAGATATTCACTTGAAATCTGGTACACGTATATATTATAACGATACCTAGAACTAGATTATATTTTGAGATGATTCCGTTGAAGGGTTAGGGGTTAGATAGGGGTAAATAGGGGAAATAAATAAAGCAAGCTGGTACGAGTACAGAAACTTGGAATTTGGTGTATAGGTATTCTAGAAGGAAAGACCACAGATTTTTTATATTTTCATTAGTAACTATCTAAATTTTCAAAAATTTCTGATGCGTTCTTTTCTCAATATCGACCGATTCAGTTACCGGTGAGATACCCTGTATATTATAACGATACCTACAACTAGATTTTATTTTGAGATGATTCCGTTGAAGGGTTGGGGGTAAATAGGGTAAATAGGGGAGAATAAGTAAAGCAGGCTGGCAAGAGTACAGCAACTTAGAATTTGGTGTACTAGAAGCCAAGGCCTCAGAATTTTTTAAATATTTTTAATTCCTCCCACTACCTACCCCCACTCCATGATTAAAAGAGTAGATAAAATAAAATTGATAATTTCACTTAAAATTTAGTACATGTACAGGTTGACCATCCTAGAATGGCCGATGAGATTAGGATGCGCAGTGGTCGAAATCCGCCCACCTCTACGGAGCTCACTTGTTTATGTTTCTTGCTCGTGTAAACATCGGTGGTACAGTCTCGAGAAATGTGCTTGTATTGTATAACTTATATTATTGCACAGGTACCTATTAGAAGTATCTACTTATACACATTGTTACGCGTACTATCACTAGAAGTATTTATAAGAAAATGTATTTGAAAGCAAAGTAAAACATAAATTTTTGTCAAGAAATTATAGGCTTGGTTTTAAAATTTATGGATCAGGAATCTACAGCTGGAGCTCCTATTATACCATTTTGAAAAGTATGTGTATAAATCTATTATCAGTTATGTTATGTATAGCAAAACATATTTTAATTGCATAAAAAATTATATTATAAATAGTGTGTAAATACAGAATATGAAAAGGGACATTTTTTGTAGCCACGGCTGGCCGCCGGGTATTACGTGTTGAAGTTGGATAGAACAGAGGTAAATAAAAAATATGTTGTAAGCATTTATCTCAAACTTTATAATTGTAGTCTCATTACATTTAATCTAATGTGTATTTATTTTGTATGTCTGTCATATCGTATTGTTTACTTAAAACTGAAATAATTAAATATTATAATTTACAAATATTTCAAATGTAAAAACAAAGAACTGTTGTTCATTCGAAAATACCAATTGGCCTGTGACATACCGGGATTCTCGGTGAATAGAGAGCACCTTTTACTGAAACTTTTTCCCCGACTGTACTGCGTTCATAGTTAAGAAACATGTCTCCATCCAACAGCAACGATATTTCTTCTCTCCCTGCGCGGCTATCGGCCATCCTACAATGGTTTACTTTTATGTAATATTCCGACACCTGGAACTAGACTATGTTTTGAGATGCTCCCGTTGAAGGGTAAGGGGTTAAATAGGGGTAAGTAGGGCAAAATAATTCATCTATTTATAATATTTTTCAACTCTCCGACCACCCCCACTACATTATTAAAGGGGTTGATAAAATTAAATTGAGATATTCACTTGAAATTTAGCACACGTGTGTATATAATGACACATGGACTTAGATTATGTTTTGAGATGATTCCGCTGAATAGTTGAGGGTTAAATAGGGGCGAATATAGTAAAATGAGTAAAGCAGGCTGGAAAGAGTACAGAAACTTGGAATTTGGTGTATATAAGAGATACCAAGGCCTCAGATTTTTTTCATATTTTTCAAATCACTCACCACCCCCACTACATTATTATAGGGGTTGATAAAATAAAATTGAGATATTCACTTGAAATCTAGTATATGTATGTATTATAACGACAACAGGAACTAGAATATATTTTGAGATGATTCCGTTGAAGAGTTTGGTTTAAATAGGGGTAAATAGGGCAAAATAAGTAAAGCATGCTGGTAAGAGTACATAAACTTGAAATTCGGTGTGTGTACTAGAAGTCAAGGTCTCAGATTATTCATAATATTTTTCAACCCCCCGCCACCCCTACACCATTATTAAAGTGGTTGCTAAAATAAAATTGAGATATTCACTTGAAATTTGGTACACGTATGTATTATAACGACATCTGGAACTGGATTATATTTTGAGATGATTCTATTGAAGAGTTGAGGGTTAAATAGGGGTGAATGTAGCAAAATAAGTAAAGCGGCTTGGCAAGAATACAGACACTTGGAATTTGGTGTATATGATGTATAGGGACCAAGGCCTCTGAATTTTTTTTCAATATTTTCAATTCCTCCCACTACCCCCACTCCATTATTAAAAGAGTTGATAAAATAAAATTGAAATTTTCACTTAAAATTTGGTAGATATATGTATTATTACGAAATTCATATGAGATGATTCCGTTGAAAGGTTGGGGGTTGAATAGGGGTAAATAGGGGGAAAGGAGTAAAGCAATCTGGTAAGAGTACATACACTTCGAATTTGGTATATATACTAGAAGTCGAGGCCTCTAATTTTTGTATATTATTTTTCAACTCTCCCACGACCACCACTCCATTATTAAAGGGGTTGATAAAATAAAGTTGAGATATTCACTTGAAATTTGGTACACGTATACAGATTCAGCAAATTTAGTTTAAGGTACGTAAGCTTGCTTCTGCGTAGATAAACCACGCCTTGTCGTAGAACAATGCAGGGCATTGGTATAAAACAATAGCGCCTTCGCTAGACCGCGTCGAGTTGAGAACAGCGCACCCATTCTGCTTTCAATAGCGTAGCTGTTTAGACGTGCGAGAATAAAATAAATTTCTGTCTCAATTTCGTTATTAAAATGCCGTGTGTTTATACAACTGCAGAAAAAGTGAAAATTGTGAAATGGTACTTCGAGGGCCATTCCACTGAAGACACAATGAATGTATTTACTGTGGCATATCAAGACGGACCAATCCCATCAGCTAGCATAATTTCATACATTATTAAATAATTTGAGAATTTCGGGTGTGTCGTAAATGATTGTAAAAAATGCTGTCAATCCGAACCTCACCATCAACAAATGAGCGAAGAACGTAAAATTCGCGAAACTAATGTCTGGGCATTTGTTGAAACTAGTGAACCTTGTTCTAGCGGGCAAATTGCTGATGAAGTTGACATGAAGGAAAGAACTGTAAGAAATATTTTGGAAAGAAATGGGTACAGTTGTTTTAAAGTTCAAACAACGCAAAAAATATTTCCCGAGGACAATTTCAAACGGATGGAATTTTGTGAAATCATGATAAATAAAGTGAATGAGAACGAAAACTTCTTAAAGAATATATTGTTTACAGATGAATCATCCTTTTCATTACATAAGAAACACAATCCATCCGTAGTACGATATTGGTCTCGGAAAAATAAACATTTGAGTGTTGCTGTGCAAACTCAGTATCCTCAAAAGTTGAACGTTTGGACGGGAATTTTAGACAATCGTATCATACGCCCACTGCTAATCGATGGCAATTTAAATGGCAATAAATATTTAGAGCTTATACAAAACCAAATAATTCCTTCAGTTCAAAATCTTCCTATCAGCTTTGACGACATTTGGTTTCAATAAGACGGCTGCCCAAGTCACAATACCTTAACTGTTATTAATTTTCTGGAAAGAACATTTCCCAATCGTTTAATAGCTACGAGTGGGATGATAAAATGGCCCCCCAGGTCACCTGAGCTAGCACGCCATGATTTCTTTATGTGGGGCTTATTTTTAAAGGAAACCGCGTAAAAACATGCGTTTCAACGAGCCAATAATTTAGTTGAATTACGGGAAAAACTTATCCAACTTTGTGCAGGCATTACTCTAAATCAACTCAATGATATGAGAAGTTCATTGTATAATCGATTTGGCACAAGAAGATGGTTTGTTTGAATCCTTACTTCATTAATTTATTGTTTGATAATTATTAGTTGATTTTACTTTCTGAGGGTTATTTAATTTTATTTTAATGTTTTATTTTTGTAATTTAATAAGAATAATTAATTTTTTGATAATTATTAGTTGATTTTAGTTTCCGAGTTATTTAATTTTATTTTAATGTTCCATTTTCATTTCGGTTTTAATGAGAATTATTATTTTATTCCCATAGCATTTACGGCTAAAAAAGAAACTGCAGAAATACATTCAATAAAAGAAATTGTCTGTCAAAAATGTGACAAATAACTTCTTTGCTTTTGACGAAGATATATTGTCTCGTTTCGTATTAGAAATTATTACCTACGTCCGCACCCATCCTTAGTTCATGCCGTACTAAATTTAATTCATTGTGTGCCTCTGTTTTCACGACTTATGGAACTAGCGGGGCGTGTTCAATTACATCGTTATTCCTATACCCTAAACTGCATTTTCCGAATCTGTATATGATAATGTTACCTGGAACTTCATTATATTTTGAGATGAATCCGTTGAAGGGTTGGGGGTTAAATAGGGGCAAATCTGGGGAAATAAGTAAAACAAGCTGGTAAGAGTACAGAAACTTGGAATTTGATGTACATACTAGAAGCTAAGGCTTCAGATTTTTTATAACATTTTTCAACCCCTCCACTACCCCCACACCATTATTATAGTGATTGATAAAATATAATTGATATTCACTTGAAATTTGCTACGCGTATGTATTATAACGACATCTGGAACTAGATTATGTATTGAGATGATTCCGTTAAAGGGGTGGGTGTATTGGAGACAATACGTTCTATAAATAATTTTTACTTCGCTCGCATACCGAAGGGAAGTATTGTATGTTTTCTAAAATTAAGTACTAAGTTTATACAGACCTAATAGCTCAAAATGTCTTGTAATGCTTAAACTGTCAATTAAATATTCTTAGTTTAAGATTTGAGCGCCTTCTTATAAGGCACATTGTAATTCTGTAAATATACTTATTAAATTGATATCGTAGCACACGGAAGCTTACTACCGTCGTTTTTCTTAATACCACCTTAATGCCAAGAAATAAATAAAAGTTCTTATTTTTCAGTTAACAGAAGTAATAAACAATGGAACTTTAAAGAAAGGATTTCTGGAGTATGGCAAAAGGGCCGAGTCGATATTATCTAATTTGACTAGCGCATGGAGAGCGAAATACGCAGACGATATAGCGAACTACTATGGGAGCGTTCAGACTCATACATCCCATTATGTGTACTTGTACATACTCTTATTGTTTATACCTCTTTCCATGTTATTGGCTTGTAAATACCGCTGGAATAGAAGCCGAGAACGATTTTTAAACTGGGTTGAAAGTATTCTTCCAACAAATATATGGAATCGGGGAAGTTACGTACCACCGACAACGGAAGATATACCGATGGTGGAGCAGGCAGATCCAGCAGAGGAAGAACAGCAGGCAGGGCAGTAATTTCTGTTCACCCTGAGCGTAGTAGTGCAAGTCTTCCCTTTTAATTAATATAAATCATCTAGGCTACATTTATTTGTTAATATTTATTTGATGATATTTTAGTTTGTTTTGTATAATTGTTATATTTAATCTGATATTTTTATGTAATTTCTAAAGAGTAAGTCATAAAGGCCATAACAGGATAAGCCACTGACCAATGGAACTGGAATGTAATCCCAGTGCTCTATCTTATAGCGTGGATCAGTTCCACAAAGATTCATTTCCGTGCAAATTCTGAAGAGGTTCAAGTGGTTGTATTACTCCTAAACAGTCTTATTTTCATTTCCCCACTTACAATTGTTCAATTGGCTTGAAACGGGTACACACATTCTATGTTGCTGTCACTTATTGAAAAAATCAGGAGCCTCTGCGACAATTCTAATCACAATTGAAACAAAAAATAATAATTTGAATCCCCTTAAGGGTAAGTCCTCCTGCAGGTACAATCACCAGATTCCAAATTCGAATGAAATATACGTTGCTGATGTATCTTCAACGTGTCCAAGTTTTATTCATTTTGCTGCGGTGAACCAGGGTGAAAACAGAAATGCGTGCTCTTGACACGACGTAGTATGTTGTACAATACGCGGTAAATAAAACTATTGGTGTTCTAGTGTTTTGTAAGATTAATTTTTGATTAATTGAAATTCATATCACACTATGGCAAACTGCATATGTAGACATTTTTTCAAAACATGTTAACATATTTGCACTCTAGTATAAGGATTGACGTACTCTACACTTTGTTGTATATTTACATTTTAAATGTGGAAATAAAGTATTATTATTATTATTATTATTATAACTTATAATTTACATAATCTAAGTAAAATATTTAGTTAATCTTGTTCACTGTCTTCGTCAATGATTGGATAGTCAAATACATTAGTTGTGCTAACTTTACAATTCGCTATTTGAAGTTGGCATTAGATGAAAGGTACATTGCAGCTGCAATGTGACAGCAACTGCATGCGATGTTTGTTCTATTCGAATACGTAAAATAATGTCTCTATTGGTGGTGCAGTTACAGTGAGGCTTGCAATTGATGAATATGTGGTATGTCTTTTTTCCTGTATATCTAGGCATATCTGTAAAATGTCTGGTGTGGTTTTTGTTAATTCTATAATGATTGATCCATCTGAGTTAAGAAGTACTTAATTCAGATAAATCAACCATATAGAATATAGAAAAGCCGCATCAGATATTTTACGGATATATAAGGTGATGTATAAAGGAGAAAAGACATGCCTACAACAAATTCATCAACTACGAGCCTACTTGCAACGGCACCACCAATATCAAGAAATGTTACTACACGTGTACAAATGGAACCAGAACAGCAGACAATGCACCCATATTGCAGCCGTATATATTATTCTTCTAATAACAATTCAAATCGCGGCTTGTAAAACCAGCATACACATTTACCACTATATCTGAGTGCCTAACAATTGATCAAGGCAGTGATCAATATGAAATAAAGATTTAAATAGATTACGTAAATTATAAGCCATATTTGTTTATATAAGTCTAGATATATAGGATGTCAAAATGTGATGTGAAACTCAATGAATTAAAAATTAGCTTTACAAACCACTCGAATACTCATAATTTTATGTACTGTGTATTGTAGAATCTTGATCACATTGAAGTTAAAGCAGCAACGCATATTTAATTAAATACCTGCACCAGCAGGAATACTTATCCTTAAGGGAATGCAAATTATTTTCTTATTTTCCCTTGGGGTTGGAATAGTCACAGATGACTCCTGATTTCTGCAATAAGTTACTTAATAGCATAGAATATGGGTACGCTAGCTCAACCCAATTGATCAGCAAAAGCGAAGAAATGAAATAGGATGGTTAAGAGGTGAAGCAACCCCTTCAGCAGTCATAGGGGTACTATATCCGCTACGAGTGGAATCTGTATGTAGAGTGGTATAGAAAAGGAGTACGCATCGCTATCATGATTGGTGTAGGGGCACTACTATCAGGGATACATTATTTCAGCACATGATCGTACAATTTTCCGATAGGTCAACCCTATAGTCCCCACTCCTCGCCAATACTAGTAGCGTATACGGTATGAGACTTTGTAGAAGTGATTCTCGATATTAAATATAATATTAGAACACCATCTTAGTTCCATATGGGCGAGGGTACTTTTCAGTGGCTTACCCTGTTATGGTCTATACACGAGACTTCTTTGATTGAATGTCATTGGCATCATTTATAGTTCTTAACACATTCACAGAGCTGAATGGGAAATGGAAGCATTTGACATGCTGCATACGCCGTACCTTAGCGAATGCCAAAAGTTAAGTCATTTTACTTTGTGACTATACATTGCCATTTTCAATAGGAATACATCTTCGACAAAAAACGGTACTCTAATTTAAAAATTACAAATAGTTTATTGATCAATAATTTAACATCTTTGTATAAAGAACTTAACATCTGCGTAAGTTTAAGGTTTAACACTGAACGTACATTGGAGAATTTCATAGAAACAAATTGAATTAATATGATATAAATTTTAATGGAAAATCTCTAAATCTATTGAACTACTTTTTATTAAAGATGTTATTGTTTGTGATTGCCGAAATATTAATAGGATACATCTAAACCTGAAATAAAACAACCAATAAACTATACTTTAGTGGTTCAATTTCAATGTTAGATTAGAACCTTAAAGCATATATCCTCAAACACAATCATCAATTTATTATAGATCTACAAATCTTTAGTGTCCAAACAAATGTGCACGTACCGATAACAGATCAAAGAGACATTTGGCTAGAAGCCACGTATTTAAAAAAGGTAACATCTTAAGTAAGTAAAGATAATCTAAGCAAATAAAGAAATCTTAAAATATGTTAGAGACTTTTAAATTTTGTTGGAAATCAAAATTGTAAAATTTCTGTTGTTAAGATTTATCATGTTTTACAGAAGAAATAGGATAAGTTGACAGATTTTTTTAGCAACTGTGCGTATATAATTTTATGAAAACATTACAAAGTATTTTGATTATTTATTTAATATGAGACAATCAAGTTAGTGGAAATATGTAACAAATATTCTTGTATTTCTCAACTCAAATCGGTAAAATATTAAATTCCAGGCGAAGTCGAAAAATGGACACACTTCTTTGTTTATTTTAAAAAACGTCAGCATATACAGAATTTAAATTCTGCTGAGTATAGAGGAGATTAGTTAAATATTATGCGCTTGTAACGAGTAATCAAATAAACAAGTAAAGTAAAGAATTAACACAAACCGTAGAAACGAACAAATATTTCACAGGCACTTTACATACATTCACTATCATTATTAAATACTCTATTTCCTATTTAGTTAATAACTTGAGAGAACCTATGAAGTTATCTATTATGGTCCAACATTCGAAGCTTTGAAGTATACTTGTATAAATAACAAAATTTTGAAATTTCTGCCAAATATTAGATGTGAACATACTCTTCTGAAAATGATGATTAAGTTTACTTTACGATCCAGCACAATTGTATTAAATTTTAGTTTTTGTTGATTTCATACTTCTTGTCCATTATTTTATATATAGTAGTTTTAATTGTAGTACTCATACACCCATGCCTATTAAATATTTTGAAATTATGTAACATTCACAATACAAAACCCTATGGAAACTTATAACTTACATAATCTTAGATGTTAAAGAACAAATAATTGCAACTAGCTTCTTTATAAATAGCAACCAATTATGAACCATACGAAATATTTACCATCCTTATACATATTCTCAAATTTACAATTTAGTTAAAATATTGTTATGTTTGAAATTTTATAGGTATGGGGTATGTTAAATAACAAATTATTATTTTAATATAGTGGTTCTTACTATGTAATTGTCAATATTTTACCTACTGAAAATGTATTCGATTATCTGTTTTGTGTTCTATATGCTCCATTATTTTAAGTTCAAGAATCAGAAAGATGTAGTTTCCAGACTGTTATGCTAAAGTATGTAAGCGAAAATTACAAGAAGGATATCAAAAAATTATATTTTTTCTTATATGCTATTAGCAAAATCGATTCAGTCTGTATATAGTAATGGTTTTAAGTAGACATAAGTTTTAAAGTTAATTCAGAAGTAAATTGTTATACTACCCATATTTAAATATGACCCTCTAAGTAAATTTTTATGATTCATATACCAACTATGTGCATACAATATTATCTGTGATATATATAAAGATTTTTAGATAAAAATTATTTGCCATATTGCTTGCCACCTATCTACATCTTGTAATCTATAGAATTTTAATATATTATAATTTATAGGTTGTGTTGAAGTAAGGTAGCGTAAGTGTGTAATATAAAATAGTATTAAACATGTTTGTTTACTTAATTAGGTCTTGGTCTTATAATAAGAATAATATGAATTTAAAATTTAGGTAAAGTTTAAAATATATAGATATTAGGCCATTTTCCAATCGAAATGACATGAGTATGATCAGCAAGTAATCGTGAAGTGAAAAAATACGAAACGTTTGTCATAAAGAAGATTGTGTAAAAATTAGGGACAACTAGTTTGCAATCACTGGATTTAATTTTACTAATGTTGTTTCGACTGGAGGACAGCTTGGACTCATTTTACTTTACTAATAGTAATTTCATTGTAACAGTGCTTTCTAAACGTTGTTAAAAAATAAAAAGACTGATTTTTTACTTATTTATTTATTTAACATACCATTCCGTAGTATAACACCAATTAGTCTTGGAAATGGCGTGCATTTCGACGACAACAAATTAACGTCTGCCAATCGGTTATCAAATAGAACATATAACTACAGAACTTTTTTCTCTATGGAAATTTTTGGTATGGTTGGAGAATGTGGAGGGGGAGAGACATCTCTTTTAATTCCCTTCACCGCGCACCGACCGGAAGTCTCGTCTGCCAGTGTAATTGGTGTATGTGGGGTACATACACTAACTACTTATACAAACAGATATCGGTAAAAATTCGTTTAACAAAAAGTGGCTTAGAAAAAAATGAGAATATGCAGAAGGGGACAAGTTTCTTTAAATGAATTTTTACCGATATCTCTCCGCATAGGAGATTAATATATGTACTCCACATAGCACAATTACATTGGCAGATGAAACTTCCGGTCGGTGCGGGGTAGAGATAATTAGAACAAAAATTTCCCTCCTTCCATATTCTACCACCGTACCAAAATTTTCAGAGAGAAAAAAGTGTTGTAGCTATATGCCGATTACCGACTGGCAGACGGTAACTTTTCGTCGTCGAAATGCACGCGATTTTACTAACTAAATTACTGAATCAGAACAATAGATATTTATGATAACATATAATAATTTAATATTTTAATGTAAATATATCTAGTAATATGAAGATACGTTTAAATTAGTAAACTAAAAAGAAGCTCAGAGATAATACATGCCGACACAGAGTTATGACTTTAGATTCTTTTTTAACATATCAATTTTGTTTTGAACTAAATTATAATTGTTGCATATTTGATAAAGTGGTGAACATTTCATAGCATTTTTTAAAATTCCTTGATTTTGGGCTAAGGCCATTCAACCATGATTAATTTCATAACGTTAATACGAGGTATTGAGATATTGAAGATAAAAGATGTAAGATTGCTGTAAAAGATGTGAAAAAGGAAGAAGTTTAACTGGTTAAGAATATACGTACTGTAAATGTTACTTGCTATTAGTTTGCACACGAAGACTCCCAGCAAACACAAATATATAGCAGATACGTAAACTCTACATAAACCAAGTTTCACAGAAGTAACCTGCTATGTAAAATATGACGTATAATTATATATGCATACTCCGACAAATGTCAGCAACATGTGCACGTAATTCTTACATAGTAGAGAGGTAGCGCTGTGACCTCACGGTACAGAATATATTTATGTAATTGATATGTATATTTTTTATCTCTTTATGACGTAGCGTACATGTATGTATATTCAACTACTTAATAATGATCTTAAGCTATGTAAGACATATGTAACCAATATATAGTTTTTATCACACTATGATGTAGCGTATATGTATATTCAACCAGAAGTTATTACTGCTGGTTTTTCTCCTGATGAAAATTAAGTATACAGGCATAAGTATATCATTTTAATTAATTATAATTTGATGAAAATACTCACCTCAAGCTTATATTGTACTACGCTGATCTCGCCGTTTACTCTGTGTTTATTAGAATATTTATAACCTCTAACTTTTAGAATGCCGCGAGAACGCCGAGAATGTACATGCCTTTCGAAAAGCAGAAAAGACGTGTACTCATTAAAGAGGTTAATAAAAATCAATCTTTCAAAATAATTTAAACCGAGAAAAATTACCTATTATTCAAATAAAACTAATATTAATAACAATTCTGCATTGCTATGATTGATAATGCCAAGTACTTCCAAATCCTTTAAACAAGGATTTAGAAGTACTTGACTGAGAGCACGGCGTTATCAACCGTAGTAATGCAGAATTGTTATTAATATTATTATCTGAATAATCATTTTTCTCAATGCTCCCTTTTTAAACGATTGTTAGAGGTTATAAATATTCTAATAAACACAGAGTAAAACAGCAAGATAAACGTAATAAAATATAAGCTTGAGGTGAGTAGGTATTTCCATCAAATTATAATGAATCAAAATTATACATACATACTTAATTTTCATCAAAAGAATAACCAACAATAAAAACTTATTTCACAATGCACAATCCGTCCAAATCCACACATATGACTCCTTGCCTGTACGTGTAACAACAGAAGTCAAACAAAAGTGTTAAATATCACCAGAATTTTTACCAGAAATGGCGGTAAATAAAAATATGCTATATATCATAAAATGATGTAAACATCTATACGTGTTTAATAAGTAAAATTATGTAAAGCATATATGTAAACATGAAGTTAATATTGACCTAAAAATAATATTATTTTACGTATACGTTATGTAATATGATCATGATGATAGCAGTTTTACATAAAATTTTACAGATTCCCAATGTAAATAATATGAAAATTTATGTAACATATACATTAACAAATTTTGTTCAAAATGACTTATTTCTTACATACTATTTATGTATATTTTACATAAATATTTTACGTAAATGAAGATAAAAATCTTACTTCTCGGAGAGGTAAAGTTACATGAATGTTTACTGGGCTAGTTGGGTAATATTGCGGCGATGTTCAAGAGATTCAAACGAGTGTCTTGAAAGTGACTCTTGTTGTGGAAATCTAACTAATTGTTGAATATAAATTATCTTCCTTATAGCTAACATATGTTCTGACACGCCGCCGGATCATCTCTATGTTTTGTATAATGTATAATGTATAATAGGATATTGACTATGTAATTAGATACGGAAGTAATTCGTTAAAGGCATTTTATTTTTAAAAGCGAATTATTTAAAGATTCAGTTAAAAATGAGAACAAAAGCTAAACATTTCTAAGGAACTGAAGATTTTATGAAAATGTAATCCATTAGAATGAAAAAAATCATTTCAGGCCTTTGTTCTCATTTTTAACTGAATCTTCATACTGTAGGGGGTCATGTAGACACTAGTTTAATCTGCTTAGACTATGTTGGACACTAGTTGGACACTAGAATGATAATGTCAAATAAGAAATTGGACAAATTTATTTTAGAATTTCAACTTGCTAGCATAACCGGAAGTCAGGTTATCGAAAGAGTGCAAGGATTTCATTAATGTTTTTACATATAGTTTTTCTTTTAGTTCTCATAGATAGTTTTTCTTTCCGCTGTTTACAAAATTCTATAAAGAATATGTTTCAGGTATTTTTTTATTTCATATGTTCAGTTGTACCCTAACAATTATGAATCCAAAAGTGCTATTACATTTAGGCTTGGACTTTTGAGAACAGAGTGAATTTGTCCACTCTTAAGAGCGTTACTATAACTCAAAAAATGCATTTTTAGTATATACTTACACAAAACAGTTTTTTGAAGATAATCAAATTTCCTATCGAAGTGGCACTTTACAAAGTCAAAAAAATTTTTTTCAACGAAATAAATCAAAAAAGCTATTTTAAATAAATCCGAAGAATTTCAATTTTCTAATTTTTCTTAAACTTTTGAGCACACTTCTTTTCTGAGTGGATTTAGGTATAGACATTGGTTCACAAAAAAAAAAACTAACGTAATGAGCCTTCTCTTCAGCAGTATTTACAATTAGTTCACCTGCATCTTCTTCTGCTTGTATAACGTCAATATTTGCACTGAAAAATTTATCAATCAAATATGTAATAAGTTTTTTTTTTTATTTTCATCATTTGCAAAATTTTTTTTACGTTTGGATAGTGGCTTTGCGTCATCTTTAATCTGTATTCCGGGGCCAACTTGCTTGGTTCGGTAAAGTCTTTCTGCAGTTTTTGTAGCCACATTATTAGTAATAAATAATACATACGAATAAATAATAAACAAGTAATAGATATGTAATTTTCAAGAAAAAGTATCTTTAAAACAACTCTGATTTAGTACAGCATTAAAGTTTTTTATGTCTAAGATGATATGGATATCAAAACCTTAAGCAAATACCTCTAACATTATCATTGATAAACCCAAGATAACGTTTGCATTGAATAGAAATAATTTTTGCGTGTAAAAATTAAAATTAACTTGATGTAAATGTAAAAAGTGGTACGTAAAAAAGTAGGTAACTTTGAACGACTGTATCTCAGCCAATTTTTATAAAAAATGCTTTTACTGATCACCATTTTGACCGGAATTA
The DNA here is from genome assembly GCA_963583905.1 of Stenurella melanura. Taxonomy (NCBI): domain Eukaryota; kingdom Metazoa; phylum Arthropoda; class Insecta; order Coleoptera; family Cerambycidae; genus Stenurella; species Stenurella melanura. The sequence goes on from OY757317.1 coordinate 47,096,557, forward strand.
CGTCAGCTTTCTTTTTTCTGCATCGATGTCTATTCCTAAATCCACTCAGAAGAAAGTTGTAGTCAAAAATTAAAAAAAAATAAAATATGAAATTTATCGTTTATTTTTACTTCTCTCGCATACCGAAGAGAAGTATTTTCAATAATTCTTTTGATTTATTTTGTTGAAAAAATTTTTTCTTGACTTTATAAAGTGCCAGTTCGATAGAAAATTTGCTTCTCTACAAAAAATCGCTTTATGTGTATATGCTAAAAATGCATAGTTTTTGAGTTATATTTAACAGTGGACAAATTCACTACGTTCTCAAAAACCCAAGCCTGAATTTAATAGCACTTTTGGATTTGTCATTGTTAGGGTACTATTGAATATACGACATAATAAAATACCTTTAACGAATTAGTTCCTTTTACCCTTGTTATTTTCGACATAGTCAATAGCCTATAATTGTAATGGGGAGGTATACTCAAATCAAGATCAGACAAGAGCACAGTATAATAGTTTTATGGCATTTAGATTGTTAAATTCACGAATATCTCGTGTTACTAAACTAAGAAATCTGAAACAGTTTGTTACCATGTCATTTACACGATCAGAGAAGGATAGGTTAGGATCTAAAATCACGTGAAGGTTACGGATAATATTTTGGTTTTCGCAGATGGATTTACTCAATTACAGTTATATTTTATAACATTGTGTTTCAGAGAAGAGGACACAACCTTACGTTTGGAGGGATTGAAAGGTAGATTGCTTGATGTACACCCATAAGCAGTTAGCTTTATTTAATGCTAGTTGTAACTTATTACAGTCATCAAGTTACTTTATGCTAATGTACAATAGTGGATTTGTTTTGCTACTGCGCTTAGGCAATAAGGCTCATTGTACTGTAGGGATCTACAGTTTTGCATGGACTCCAAACCACGCTCTTGGGCTACCAACTTTAGCCCATCTACGGCTATCTCACCTCCTTTCTAGCATACCAATAGCCTTTAGGGTCTTCTCTGCAGCGAAGACAGTTGTTGCCCTGTGCTCTCGGCACCGCCTCACTAAGCGGCTTGACGGCCCGGGACTATTCCGGTTAATAGCTAAACGACTAATAAACGCTATGTATGCTAGGGTGTATTTTGATATCATTCGGGTAAAGTAAACAGTTTCCTTCATTTATAATATCATGAATATTTATTATATTAAAATATAATAACGGTCTTAATGGACCCTTTTGGGACCCCAGAATATACTAACATATCAGTAGATTCCTGACCGCAACATTGTACAAATCGTTTTCTATCTTTAAGGTAAGATTTAAAAATACATAGCAATTTTTTGACAGACTAAGGGCCGGTTTTCCAATGTGCAGTTAAAAGTGCCAGATAGGTAGCTGCTAGTTACGCTTAGCTAGCAGTTATATCTATGGTAGTGTTTATCAACAGTAATTTAACTGCCAGCTACGTATTCATGAGTTGAATTCTTTCTTAGCTATGTTGGCACTACTGATCCTACCTGAAGTTACTTTCAACTGATTTAATTCAAATTGCGCGCATGTTTTAGTGACAGTTTACCAAATTTAACCTCAAAATTCATTGCGTTGTCTATCGTGTTGATTCGTGTGCTGTTCTTAATCCTGTGCGTTTGTGTATCAGCAATAATTGCAATAGAAAGTGTAAAAAGGAAAAAAGGTGCTAACTACACTTTAAGTGATTGGAGAAACAGAATTATTCCTGCAACGTCCTCTATCATCTCAACGATATGTAAAACAGTTTCTTTACGCGGTCGAAATCTTATTAAAAAATCTTTATCATCGTAATTCTCAAAATTATTTTCTCGTTCCCTTGTAGTATAGGGCATCCTTTCATTCTTTATAAATTGTATAATATCATCGTCATCATCGCTCATATCCAGAATATTAGTATTATTATTCATTATTGGCAATAATATATTTAATATAAATCACAAATTAAAAACGAACATATAAATCATCACATTGGTTTTTAGGTTAGAATGTTTTAGAATTGTCAGAAATTGAACCAAATGCGCATGTGCAAATCCACTAAGGGCCGGTTTTTCAATGTCCAGTTAAATAGCTGAACTGTTAGATAAAATTTATTGGGCAGATAAACTGTTTTTCAATATGCAGGTAAAATTTACCGGAGGGTTAAGCTATCTGAAAGTAAATTTAGCAGAGAGTTGAAAGTGCTAGTTAAGGATTTATTCTACTGTTAAGTGGATTTGCATACGCGTAGTTGGTTCAGTTTCTGACAATTCTAGCAATTCTAGCATTCTAACCTATAAACTAATGTGATTGATTGATATGTTCGTTTTTAATTTGCGATTTATATAAAATACATTACTGCCAATAATAAATAATAATAATAACAATAATAATATTCTGGATATGAGTGATGATCATGATGAAATTATACAATTTACTGAGTATGAAAAAGGCCCCATAAGGGAACGAGAAAATAATTTTGGGAATTATGATGATAAAGATTTTTTCATAAGATTTCGAGTGCGTAAAAAAACTGCTTTACATATTATCATTGAAATGATAGAGAAAGAAATTGAAACCACTACAAACAAGTAGGCGTATTGTGCATTCACATCATTTAAACACTCCGCTTTACTTATCTGTAGTATAGAAATAACATCATCAACACGCTACACAACGTAATGAATTTTGAGGTTAAATTAGATAAACAGTCACTAAAACACGCGCGCAATTTTAATTAAACCAATTGAAAGCATATTCAGGTAGAATCAGTAGTGCCAACATAGCTAAGAAATAATTGAACTCATGGATATGTAGCTGGCAGTTAAATTACTGTTGATAAACACTACCATAGATATATCTGCCTGCTAAGCATAACTAGCAGCTACCTACCAGGCACTTTTAACTGAACATTAAAAAACCGGACCTAACAGTAGAATAAATCCTTAACTAGCACTTTCAACTCTCTGCTAAATTTACTTTCAGATAAATTTTACCTGCATATTGAAATACAGTTTATCTGCCAGATAAATTTTATCTGACAATTAAGCTATTTAACTAGACACTGAAAAACCGACCATAAAAGGAATTAATTCATTAAGCAAAATACCGTTTTGAAATCGAAAATTCTGTATATATGACGTCTACCTGCAGGCTAGAATTAAATGCGTCAGATCTATATTGAGCTATACAGAATATATTACCAGTTGTAGATTTTTGCTTCACGAAACTATGCTGTTTTGGTTGATTTTATATTTTAAACCGAAAAATACAAATTCATGAAGTAACATTTTTAGACACATAAACATTATTGATAATAATAGGTCTGTGATTTTCAGTTTGGTTTTTCCCACATTTCATACATACGGGTAGTATTTTAGAAAGGTTCCAAGAAGAGGGATGTTTTTAATAGAAAAATGAGACACTGGGACCCAAAAAAGATTGGCTTAGTCTGTATACTTCGACGGAGGCGCGGTGAACTTGACGAAATCACCGCGCGACATGGAGACAATACGACGCCACCGATCGAGATATTGTCTGATAGGTGGCTTTTGAGATTAAAGACGCTATAGTTCAAATTTTTTTAACCTTAAAAACGCACGCAGAACTCCCATATTTCGCAATTTCGATATCTCACCATCTTTCATCGCCAACTCGTATCCTTTTCGACAGGAGGTTCAAAATCCGCCACGAACGATAAACCACTCGCCAGTAGTTTTGAAATGGATCAACGTCTACACCCCAGGCGAACACAAATAATCCCGCATGCGTATTAGTGCTGCTGAGGCGAACGAATAACGGTTGGTTCTTGTACCGCCTTGTCAACCTATTTATTCCGTGCTATAGCGCTGATTGTCAGCTGGATGGTTGGCATATGGGTATTGTTCTCGCTTAGACGATGGTGATCAAGCCGGCCATCACATACGCGGCGCCGGTGTGGTGCGGCATCCTGGCCATGACAATGAAAAATCTCCAGGATCTGGAACATAAATTCATGCGCCTTATCTCCAATTCCAATAGGTACACCTCCCTCAGAGATCTGTATGATCGTTGCAATTATGTAACGCCACTTGCGGACTTCGTCAGAGAAACATCTCAAAAATGTTATGTCTTTCAACTAGGCGGCACTCGGCCAACACGCGACATAATCCAAATCAGAATGCATAATGCCACATTCCAGATAAAACACCCTCTACCATACCAGGCGTTGCCTATTTTTCGGCACCATCTACAGCCATACTCTCCTTTGCCACCACTTTCTTCAACTCTGCACTACAACTTCTCAAAACCTCTATTCTATTCCTTAATTCCTTCTTCATATTTCTATTTTTGTAATTTGTAATTTCTTGTATAAAATTCCCTCTCGGCCAAAAATTTCCACAAAATCTAAACTTTTAAAATCAAAATCTCCATCTTCCCCTTATCCTCTCAACGGCATTAAGACTGTAGAGTCCCATTACCACGAGCGGGGTCTTTCATCAAGTTTTCCCCCGCATTATCAATCCAAATTCGCATCGATTAGTGCCATATTTGTTTTAAAGTGTAGCGAATCGCAATTATTGAATAAAAAATATCTGCCGAAAAAATGAATATGAAAAAAAGTATCCCCGGGCGGGATTCGAACTCGGAAAACCACTTAAAAATAGTCGCCGATTAGCACGACCTCAAGTCAATTTTTCAAACGTAAGAATTTAATAAATACGGCGATCGGAGACCCGTTCTATGTCTCAATGGCGAGGAGAAGGTCGGCAATGACCGTACAACGTGAATCGTGAGGTGAAAATGCATAATGCTACACCGGCTCGGTGGCGCAATGCTAAGGCATTTGGCTTGCGACCACGGGGTCCCGGGTTCGAATCCTGGCCAGGGTATGGATGTTTAGTGGCGTTTTTCATGTGTTACCGAGATGGTAGCAGTGCACTAGACCGCTGTTGGGTGGCACAACATGTCTAGTCGCTGATATCTATCCTGAGTTCGAGTCTCAGCTGCGGTAGATGGCAATATCGCAGGGAATGGTCGTTGTGTTGATGTCTATGTGTACGTGTCCTGGTTGAGTGGTGGAATAGCATTAGCTAAACTCCGCCAGGACGTTAATATAAATAAGACGATTAAAAAAAAAAAAAAAAAATCGAAAATTGGGGCCGGCAGGAGAGAAGGCGAATCGTCATTTTTTGACAATTCGTGACGATCAGAAAATCTAAATTTTCGTCCATCTGTTTTTTGCAACATGCTTAATTTTTACTCATTTATGCACCACTAAAAGTTTGGTAGAATTGCACCTTCAATATAGATACTATCTAAATTCTCTTTGGAAAAAACTTTAGCTTCGTAGATATTAATGCATAGAATCTGTCGCTGCCCCCCAGACTAATACAGGTGAAGCTAATAAAAGCGTGTTAAAAAAGGAAAAAATATGAGAAAAATCTTTAATTTTATAAATGCAAACAGAATTTAATAAGAATGTTAATTATCCCTTGAGCACAATTATGGATAGTAATACCAGAATTTGTACAACTTATTGTTATTTTACACTTTTGTTGTTTGTTTTGATTCCAAATTTTGGTTTAAGTTGACTTTTAATGAATAATTACGTGAAACGTCAAAATATGCAAATGACTACCAAAGGTGTTTAGACAAGTAGAAAATACCAAACTGACACTTCTGCCATCTAATGATCCAGTATTACATTAAGGGATGTGGCAGTGTTACTGCTGGAAAGATTATGATTGTTCACATTTCGATCTGTACTTACTCAAAAAATCGTGTTTTTTTAAATGTGCCACTATTGCAGCCCATGAGCGATATATTCTATAAGTAGTAAAAATATGTTTTAAAATATTTAAAAAAAAATTTCTCTCACAATGTTTTCAAATTTTTCTTTATGAAATAAATTTAGAATATCATCAAACGTGAAAATATTAAATATTTTTTCTGAAATAGATTTAGAATGTCATGAAACGTGAAAATTTTAAATTTGATCAAAAAAATATCATTATTTATTCCCATTAGACGGTCCACCCTGTGTATTTTCCAGTGAAAGTTCAACCATTTCTTCGCTGGTAGTAGTGTCAGCTACCTACCAAATTTGACTATTATCCGTCAAATGGTTTTTTAGATAATGCACCACAGACAGACAGACTGACTGAATTGAAAACCTATATTTTCGTAATATACGTGATCTGAAACGTGTAAGTCCCAGAAAATCTCGGAGGGTGATTTTTTCTCGTATACTTCCCTTCGTTATGAGAGGGAAGTAAAATTTCTCAAAGTTTAATTCGAGCCCTGTAGGGCTCTTTTCTTTGGCCCGCTATCTACTATGCAATAGCAGGCTAATTTTAAGCCTTTTTTGCGGTCATTTTTACTTCCCTCACATACCGAAGGGATATTGTATTCGAGAAAAAATCACCCTCCGAGATTTTTTCGGATTTTGACATTTCAGATCACGTAGATTACGAAAATATAGGTTTTCAATTCCGTGTGTCTGTCTGTCTGTTGGTACATTTACAAAAAGACTACTTGACGGAAAGCAGCCAAATATGCTAGGTAGTTGGCGCTACTGTCAGCGAAGAAATGGTTAAACTTTCACTGGAAAATATACAGGGTAGGCCGTCTAAAGGAAGTAAATGGTGGAAAAAAAAAATTTTTTTCTTAAATTTAATGAGAACTAAGAGACTATATGTAAAAATATTAATGCAATCTTTGCATTCTTTCGATAACCTGACTTCTGGTTATGCTAAGAAGCAAAAATTCTTATTTGCCATTCTCATTATAACACTAGCATCCAACATAGTCCCCTACGACTAGGCAGATTAAACTAGTATCTACGTGATCCCCTACGATATGTAAATTCAGTTAAAAATGAGAAGAAAGGCCTGAAATTAATTTATTTACCTACCTTGTTTTTAAAATTTTTTTCATTCTAATGAATTACATTTTCATAAAATCCCATTCAGTTTCTTGGAAATGATTATCATTTGAAACGTTTTTCGTCCTTATTCTGGACTCATCAGAAAAGCCCAAAGCCACTCATAACAATGTTCCATGCAAAACTAAGGCCATATCTATGAATAAGTATGAAATATTTATATTTGACATTGACTGATAAAAAACAACAGATCTTCACCTATCTATTAGCTAACTAGTATTGGAGTCTATATACTTTAGGCTAAGCATTTCCAAGAAACTGAATGAGATTTTATGAAAATGTAATTCATTAGAATGAATTAATTTTTGAAGACAAGGTAAATAAATTAATTTCAGGCCTTTGTTCTCATTTTTAACTGAATTTACATATCGTAGGGGATCATGTAGATACTAGTTTAATCCGCCTAGTCGTAAGGGACTATGTTGGATGCTAGTGTTATAATGAGAATGGCAAATAAGAATTTTTACTTGTTAGCATAACCAGAAGTCAGGTTATCGAAAGAATGCAAAGATTTCATTAATAATTTTACGTATAGTTTTTCTGTTAGTTCTAATAGATAGTTTTTCTTTCCGCTGTTTGCAAAATCCTATAAAGAATATATTTCATTACTATAAGTAAACAAATAAAAAATAATTCACTTTTAAACATGCATAGAGTATATAGGCTGCAATACAAGTTAGCTAATAGATAGATGAAGATCTGTTGTTTTTTATCAGTCAATGTCAAATATAAATATTTCATACTTATTCATGCATATTGCCTTGGTTTTGGATGGAACATCGTTATGAGTGGCTTTGGGCTTTACTGATGAGTCCAGAATAAGGACGAAAAACGTTTCAAAGGCATTTCCAAGAAACTGAATGAGATTTTATAAAAATGTAATTTATTAGAAAGAAAAAATTTTTAAAGACAAGCTAGGTAATTAAATGAACTTCAGGCCTTTGTTATCATTTTTAATTAAATTTACATGTTATAGGGGATCATGTAGATACTAGTTTAATCTGCCTAGTCGTAGGGGATTATGTTGGATGCTAGTGTTATAATGAAAGTGGCATACAACGATTTTTACTTGTTAAATGTTTAGAATACCATGAAACGAGAAAATTTTAAATATGAGAAAATTTTTTTTTCATTTTATAGTTTAGTGGTAAAAGATTACAATTAGAATGCTATGAAACGTGAAAATTTTAAATTTGCCAAAAAAAAAATTTCCGTCTATTCTAGTGGTAAAAGAAATTTCAAAAATGGTAAAGAAATGTTCCAAATTTTTTATTTATGTAATAGGTTTAGAATGCCATGAAACGTGAAAATTTTAAATTTTAGTTCCTTCAAATTAGGAAAATTGAGGGAAATTTTTCCTACAGCGAAGCCACCCGTATAGAAAGTTGTCTTGGGATTGGGTTAACATGTTTTTCACCAAGCGCATGAAAAAAAAAAGGTTGTTTATTAAATATAGATACATATATATGTTTTTTTGGCCATTTTGGCGGTTTTTTGCGTATTGCTGCAAAACAATGCATTTTTGAGAAAATATTACCTGATTTGATATTGTAGATCTAGCGATTCTCTAAATTCCGCTTAGTTGCGCTGAAGTGTATCTAAACGTATACATTTTTTTGGTGTTTGATTTTAAGCCAAAACTATGCATTTTATAAAATAATATCAAGATATCAAAGTTGTAGATAAAAAAAATTTCGACAAATTTTGTTTTCTGTTTTTTTTTTTAAATCGCGTGGTTTTGTCGCTAGAGGGCGAAAAACATTTTTTCAATACTCTTGAGCGGATAAAAAAAAATATAGGTATCGTGAACAGATGTAGTATTTCGCCCCTTCAACTCCCTCTACTCAATATTTTTTTTCGGCTAAACTAATATAGATGACAATAAGGATGACATTTACAAAAAGGCCCATCACGACCATTACAGCTGAATGCGCGTAGTTCATACTATTAGATGCACCGTTCTATGCGCAGCTGTGTAAGAAATGAACGATGGGTTTCAAAAAAATATTTTTTTTTTGCTCTCCAAATTTTTATATAATTGACGAGTACTCTAAAAAATGCATAGTTTTGCCTGTATATCAAAAATACGCTATATTTTCTTTCCGCCCAAGAGTATTGAAAATATGTTTTTCGCGTTCTAGCGGCAAAACCGCACGACTTTGAAAAAAAAAACAAAGAACAAAATCTGTCGAAATTTTTTTTATCTGCAACTCTGATATCTTGATATTTTTTTATAAAATACATAGTTTTGGCTTAAAATCAAACACCAAAAAGATTTATACATTTACATAAACTTCAGCGCGCTCTAGCGGCGTAACTAAGCGGAATTTCAAGAAAATGAAGAGAACAAAAATTGTAGAGATTCGCTAGATCTACAATAACAAGTAGGTCATATTTTCTCAAAAAAGCATAGTTTTGCAGCAAAACGCAAAAAACCGCCAAAATGGCTAAAAAAACATATATGTATCTATATCTAAAAAACAACCCTTTTTTTTTTCATGCGCTTGGTGAAAAATATGTTAACACAACCCCAAGACAAGTTTCTAAATGGGTGGCTTAGCTGTAGGAAAAATTTCCCAAAATCAGTGATTTTTCTTCTAATTTGAAGGGACTATTTGATCAAAAAAATGTTTTCCATCTATTCTACTGGTAAATTTTTTTTCCAAAATAGTGAAAATATATTCCGAATTTTTTATTTCCAAAATATGTTTAAAATGCCATGAAACTTGGGAATTTTTTAAAACAGTAATTTTTTTTTTCTAGTTGTGTAAAAAAATTTTCAAAAATTTAATTTATTTTTTTTGGAATAGGTTTAGAATGCCGTGAAACATGGAAGTTTTAAATAAACAAAGAAAAATTATTTCCATCAGTTTTAGTGAAAAACATTTTTCAAAAATGTTGGTAAAGAAAAAATTCCTAATTTTTTTTCTGAAATGGGTTTAGAATGTAATGAAATGTGGAAATTTTAAATTTGAGCAAAAAAAAATCTTTTTTCATTATTTATTCCCATTCTATTCCACCTTCTATATTTTCCAGTGAAAGTTTAACCATTTCTTTGCTGACAGTATCGTCAGCTTCATACCAAATTTGACTGTTCTCCGGCAAATAGTTTTTTAGTTAATGCACCAACAGACAGACAGACAAGGAAAGTAAAAATGTTTCAAAAACGTTGGTAAAAAAAATCGGTAAAGGTATTTACACAGAACTTCCCTCGTTATTTGTGTACGACGGTCATTCTAAAAAAATATTAATTACGAAATGACATTGGGAATAATAATCGGAATTTCCCAAAATCAGTGATTTTTCTTCTAATTTGAAGGGACTATTTGATCAAAAAAATGTTTTCCATCTATTCTACTGGTAAAATTTTTTTTCCAAAATAGCGAAAATATATTCCGAATTTTTTATTTCCAAAATATGTTTAAAATGCCATGAAATTTGGGAATTTTTGAAAACAGTAATTTTTTTTTCTAGTTTAGTGTAAAAAAATTTAAAAAATTTAATTTATTTTTTTTGGAATAGGTTTAGAATGCCGTGAAACATGGAAGTTTTAAATAAACAAAGAAATTTTCTTTCCATCAGTTTTAGTGAAAAACATTTTTTTTAAATGTTGGTAAAGAAAAAATTCATAATTTTTTTTCTGAAATGGGTTTAGAATGTAATGAAATGTGGAAATTTTAAATTTGAGCAAAAAAAAAATCTTTTTTCATTATTTATTCCCTTTCTATTCCACCTTCTATATTTTCCAGTGAAAGTTTAACCATTTCTTTGCTGACAGTATCGTCAGCTTCATACGAAATTTGACTGTTCTCCGTCAAGTAGTTTTTTAGTTAACGCACCAACAGACAGACAGACAGACAGACAAGGAAAGTAAAAATGTTTCAAAAACGTTGGTAAAAAAAATCGGTAAAGGTATTTACACACAACTTCCCTCGTTATTTGTGCACGACGGTCATTCTAAAAAAATATTAATTACGAAATGACATTGGGAATAATAATCGGAATATAGTTATAATCGTGGTTAAAAAATTAACTTTTTTAAAAAAATTTTCAGAACACGTCGATTACGAAAATATAGGTTTTTCAATTCCGTCAGTCTGTCTGTCTGTTTATTGGTGCATTACCTAAAAAACTACTTGACGGTGAGCAGTCAAATTTAGGTAGTTGACGCTATTGTCAGCGAAGAAATGGTTAAAATTTCACTGGAAAATATACAGGGTGGACCATCTAAAGGAAATAAATAATAAAAAACATTTTTTTTTGCTCAAATTTATAATTTCCCAGTTTCACAACACGCTACACCTATTTCAGAATAAAAAAAATTAGAAAATTATTTTCAGCAAAATTTTTGAAAAATTTTTTACCAAGATGAAAAAATTTTTTCTTTGTCCAAATTTAAAATTTCGGCGTTTCATGGCATTCTAAACCTATTTCAAAAAAAATTATTCGAATTTTTTTTACACCTTTTCGAAAAATTTTTACCACTAATATAGATGGAAAAATTTGTTTTCTTTTTCAAATTGAAAATTTACACGTTTCATAGAGTTCTAAACCTATTTAAGAAAAACATTTTTACAAAATTCTTTTACAATTTTTGAAAAAAATTTACCACTAAAATGGATGGAAAATTGTTTTCCTTTGTTCAAAATTAAAATTTCCACGTTTCCATGGCATTCTAAACCTATTTCAACAAAAACAATTTAAAAATATTTTTGGAAAATTTAAAAAATTTTTTGAAAAAAGTTTATCACTTCTATAGAATAGATGAAAAATTTATTTTTGCTCATAAGTAAAATTTCCATGTTTCAAGACATTCCAAAAATATTTCGGAAATAAAATTGCAATATTTTTTTACCATGGAAAAATATTTTACCACTAGAATAGATGGAAACAATTTTTTTGCACAAATTTAAAATTTCCACGTTTCATGACATTCTAAACATATTTCAGAAGAAAAAAATGATGAAAATTTTCTTAACAATATTTTTGACAAATAAAAAAAAAAAATTAAATTTTTTAACCACCACTATCCTTCCACTCCACGTGAATGAGGAATTGAAAATGTGACAGATGGCGATAATATTTGGCATATGCACCTGTTATACTTTTATTGAAAAATGTACAGAGGCTGGTCATCCCAAGAAATAATTCAGTCATGGTGGACATTTTTAAAGTTATTTGCGCAACCCTTCCATATTTGGCACCTGTTATTTAGTATTGAACTTTTGTTGTTGGATGAGCGCTCTGTATATTTTTGTGACCAAAATTTATCAGGTTTTCTTTGTAATAATAGTGATAACTATATTCCAATTATTATTTTCAGTGTCATTTCGTAACTATTAATTCTTTAGAGTGACCGCCATGCACAAATAAAGAGGGAAGTTCCGTGTAAATACCTGTACCGATTTTTTTTCTGAAATAGGTTTAGCATGTCATGAAACGTGGAAATTTTTAATTTGAGTAAAAAAAATTTTTTTTTTCATTATTTATTCCTTTTAGACGGTCCGGTCCACCCTGTATATTTTCCAGTGAAAGTTTTAACGATTTCTTTACTGACAGTAGCGTCAACTACCTACCAAATTTGACTGCTCTCCGTCAAGTAGTTTTTTAATTAATGCACCAAAAGAGAGACAGACAGACACAGATAGACAGACTAACGGAATTGGAAAACCTATATTTTCGTAATCTTCGTGATCTGAAACTTCAAAATCCGACAAAATCTCGAAGGGTGATTTTTTCTCGAATACAATACTTCCCTTCGGTATGCGAGGGAAGTAAAATGTTCAAGTCGATATCTCAAAAATTAGGCCTCATAGCGAATTTTGTCCACTCTGCCATATTGTGCGATGGTTGAAAATTGTTTGCAAATGCAAAAACGTTGATGATTGAAAAATAACAGAAAAATAAATTCTGACTTTAACTGTTAATCCACAGTATTTCTTAATATTTTTACATATGAAGGTACACTTCACGCTTAGTAGTTTTCCACATTTTCGCAAATATTGAGTACCCCGTATACAGATTTTAGAAAATAGTATCATTTTCTGAATTTCCATAAAAAAGCAGGGGTTTTTCTAAATAATAGCTTTTTCTAGTAACTTACAAATAAGGTTTTCATCTACCGGACTTAAGCCGTGGACATACAGTATGTCTGATTAAATGGTATAGCCGTTTAAGAATGGACGATCTGCCACCGATAGGAACTGCTTATAATATCTATGGTGTCTTGTAGGCAAGTCAATGGGTAAACGATGTATGTAGGTTCTTCAGTCCAACATTCAGCTGCTGCGGAGATATTTAAAGAACATTGGTAAAATGGGGACTCTTCAAAAATGTATTTATTGTATACTACTTGAGATGAACAAAAAATGATTGAAAGCTAACATTGTGAAGAATATTATTAAACTAGTCTCTACACATAAGTATTGTATTATATGCCAATCAGAAGTAAATATCCATGTTATACCCCGTGAAGCTAGGCATCAAGCTTTTGTAATGAAAACATTTCCTATACCTGAGGGGTATCGTTGCTGTAAAACTCATCTGATAGCTAATAAATTCTATGCAGATGAACATTCAAATCTCCGTATTTATTCAAACACCAGTAGTGTCAATGTTGACGAAATAAAAACCTTACTTCGATTTACTGTGATAATTCCCTTTTCAATAGTTTAGCCAACTGCACCATACCGGAAGAGAAACTAAAAACATTCATTAGACTGGCTTGGGAGAACATTATTTATTTGAGAAATATGTTAACGTCGATGAGAGATACAGATTCTCGTGGTGTGACGCAAACTTAAGTTGTATTTCTATTTAAGTTAGCAACTGGAAATTAAAATCGAATAATATCATGTATCTTTGGTCTAGAACGAGAGCAAAAATTATCCGAGTTTTATAAACAAATATTAAAGGGTTTGGAAGTAGATATTTTGCCACGGCATTTTGGATTTTCCATACATACATACAATCAAAACATTATTGTCAGAATCTGCTGATTTGAAACAGTTATTACAATCTAACAACTTATTCATTCTTGATAGAGGTTGTAGTGATGCTCTGGAGGATATCAGCAATAGAGGCTTTATTCCAATAAGTCCAGCCTTCAAAGGTAATTGACCACAACTGACAACAGAGGAAGCTAATGCTTCTATAAAGGTTGCCAAAATACGATGGGTTATCGGAGCTAGCCATGGGGCAATAGCTCAAAAATATAAACTTTACACAACACTATACAGAATAAGATGCTTTTGGATGTTGTACTCCTTTGCAGAATTGTTGGTTTTTTGCACAACACATTTGGAAAAAGACTGTATTCGGATGGAGAATTACGGGACGATATTATTGACAGAATAAATAACGAAATGGACGAAATCGTTGCAAAACGTTGGAATCGACGGAAGAAGGCATTTAGATAATTAGTGGCTGCATATGTAATGGATTTTTCTCAACTCAGTAAACGTGACGTAATGCTTTTTTTATCGGTTAATATCAATTGTCACAAGCTGTAGCATATTTAGTAGAGTTAATTGGAGACGACAATGATCCTCAAGTTAGATATATTACAGAAATGCCAAATTTACTGAAGATGGAAGTGCGATCTCGTCACATAAACAGTAAAACCTACCACTGCTACTTGAAATATCTCTCTCACGGTTCAGACTACAAAATATTTGTCGGTATTGTTGTGATTGTCCTGGAACTATTGGCTCCTGTTCACATATAGCGGCTATCTTCTATTACCTGTCACGCGCGAGATATCTTTCAAGAATATTTAGACCGGCTGAAATACTTTGTAAAATATTTGGCACAAATAATACCAATGTTATCATTAATAATGATAGTGACGAAGATTGACAAACTTGGCAGAAAATACGAATTTATATACAGTACGTACAGATTTGACGATTCATAAATGGGTACCACAATTATTATATATTTTTTTGAAAGTGTTCCACCTTTTCGATTTTAATGAAACTAATCGTGGTACAAGAGGAGATTAGGATCTATTCATGGTATTTTTTAGAAAATGGTCACTCAATAGGAACCACGTGATATAAAGCTTCGAATAAGTTTTCTATTATTATTATTGCTGTATATAAGAGTGTATCGCAACGAAGTAGACGTAATATTCTTCACAATATTTGCTTTCAATCATATTTTCGTTCATCTCTCTAAGTTAAGCAGCATACGAGAAATAAATTTTTGAAAAAAGTCCTCATTTTTTAAATTGTCTTTTAAATATCTCCGCAGCAGCTGACTGTTGGACTGAAGAACCTACATACATCGTTTACCCATTGACTTGCCTACACGACATCATAGATATTATAGATAGTTCCTATGGGGGGCAGATCGCCTATTCTTATTCTGCTATACCCTTTTGAATAAATGTTCATTATTAAAATGGAGCAGTCTTTATATAAAAGTAACTAGTGGAATGGGCTATATATCTTCTTTTTTTATATTCATGACAATTACGTAAAAATTAAGCATAAATTGTCACCAAAAACGTTGCGCCACATCTTGAGCTCTCTGCCTCGCTCCCAAGCTAGTCTTCCGCATATAAGCACCTGCTGAGTTTATACTGCAATTTTATTTTGTCGTGGAGAATTTGAAAAGTACATGAATAGATGAATCGATTAGTGTGTAGGTATTTTTTGCACCGTGTGGTTCGGCTGTTTGGCAAAAGGTAATTTATTATCAAATTCATTCACGTCTGGCTAAGTTAAGCTGCCGAACAGAGCATCTGTTGGTACAAAACTATATAACTTAAAGTTTTCTCTATCAAGTGGTGTAGTTTGTATTTCCACCACTCTCGAAATAACCCTGCCACTTAATATTGGTTGACGGACGGTAAAAGAAACCTTATAAATAGTTTTTAGTGATTACAGTAAAATATTTTGGATCTTACGGTTCTAGTTGCGTGTTTGCTGACTATCAGTCTATCAGCGGTATCATTTCGAGTACCCATTTTCTATCTTTTCTAGTGTAAGGTCTGAACCTATTTCAATTAGGCTTAAATCGTGCAACGCGCACTGCTCTCGAACGTATACCTTAATGTGGTCGCAGCATAAGCAGATTTCTGTCCTTTTGAAATCGGCCTATAATTCAATAAAATATCTATTACTTCTACGATTTTACTGGCGGTTCAAGATTTAACGCGTATTGTTTCCCACTCTGCCTATCGCTAGTGTTTACTATATTTTTAACCCTAAGGTGTGCAAGGTGTCCCTTTTATTTTATGTGGTGATTAGTTGATTGTGTTGCTCTTGGATATATTAATTAATAGGTAAGTAACGATCTTATTTGAACACGTAAAATTGAGTATGAACCACCAAGTGACATTCTGGAATACATGCACTTATTAGGATATTACGGTATATTTATTATAACCAGTGCTGAAAATATATTTTGGTCTCATTTGTTGCCGCAGATATAATTGAGCAATATAATGATTTGCTTTTTAAGTAAATAATTATACTAGAATTAAATATTGACACTCATATGAAATCAGTCTGGAACATCATACAAAAACTAACTTTTTTCTACACGAAAACACTGAATATCAGTATTTAATATAGGTTTTTTTCATTCATACTATGTATAATACAAACATTTTATTCATGATAAAGATATGGAATTAACCTACCTACCTTCGTTGCATATTTTATTATTTACTAGATGATATAACTCGTCATATATAGTGTGCTGTAATCTCCCTTAATTTTTATAAATATTATATTTTTTTCAATTATAGTACTCGTTTCTTTAATTACAACCAAGTACCTGAACAATTCAGCATAATAATTCTAGAATAAATTGGTGCTGAAATTGTTAGAAAATGTATATTAATGCTTGCTAGTAATAATTTAGGTACAATAAACACTTACATATTTTTTGTTGCATGATCGAATTTTGATATACAGGGTGATTCACGAAGAAACGAACATACTTTCTAATGGCAGATAGAGGACACCGAGGGTAATTACAGGAACCCTTTGAAAAAGCTAGTTGGGCCCTCGTTGTTATGTATTTCTACCGACATTTCTTTTAGTTGTTACCTTCTAAAGGAATGGAGTAATAAGTTCATATTTGGCACACATAATACACTGGTGAATTTGAATAAGAACTTGTACCTCAAACACAAAAATCCAGGTCCGGACTCAAAAAATATGTATTTGTTGTTCTTTAAGAGAACAATGCCCAGTACATATTTTTTTAAATTTCAATATTAAAATTAGAAGCACATAACAAAGTGGCTTAATTTATTTTTTGCCACATTTTATTACCAATTTTTATGGAGGGAGTAAAATAAATAGAATAATAAATCAAGAATCTGTTTCATTCCTCTCATTTATTAAGAAGTAAAACAACAACATACCATACTTATAAACAATAACAAGAACCGTAGCAATAAAGTTGCATATCAATAATGCATAACTACCAACATAATAATTGTATGAAAAACAAAAAATGTCATCAGTTATCACCTCGGTTGTCGCTATTAATCATAGTAGCGTCGTATTATTTGTTTATAAGTTTTTTAATAGTTGTCATTTTGAAGTAAGGCTACTATGATCAATAGGGGCAACTAATTGGTTTTTAATGGTTAAAGGCTTTGTTTACTTATCAAGGTTTGGATAATACTTGTAGTCGGTCACTTGTTAGGACCACACTTTTTGAAGCTACACTAACTTTCATCTTATTTTTTTACAACATATGTTATCGAATCTTCTAGAAAATGTAAATATCCGAGGTACGTTCTTTTAACATGATGGAGCCCCCACCGCATTTCTCCAACCAAATTAGAAATAATTTAAATGATACATATCCAAACAGATGGATTGGTCAGGGAGGTCCTCATGTATGGCCGGCAAGGTCCCCGGATTTCAACAATGTTGATTATTTTTTATGGGATCACTGAAAAAGTGAGGTCAACGATATGAACATTAATTGCAGAGATCAGTTAATTGAAAAGATTGTTGATTGCTGTGATGAAATTAGAAACATTACAGATCTGATAAGATCAATTGGAGATTGGAAATGTCCCGAAGCTGAGGGGGGTCATTTTTAACATAAAATATAATTATGATTTTAATTTGTAAATAAGTTTTACAACAATAACTGAATATCTGCATTTTTTTGTTTTTCGTATAAAAATCATTCTGCTGGTGGCTTGGTGGTATTTTAGTATTTACGTAATTTTATGCAAGTTGCTAGTTAACATTATTGTTGTTGTTAATAAGTAAATTATTGTCTGCAGGGGACTGTGTGGATGCTAGTGTTAGAATGAGAATTGTCAAATAAGAAATTAGGCAAATTCATTTTAGGATTTTAATTTGCTAGCATAACCAGAATTCAGGTTATCGACAGAATGCAAAGATTTCATTATTATTTTTACACAAAGTTTTTCTTTAAGTTATAGATAGTTATTTTTTCTGCTGTTTGCAAAGTCCTATAAAGAATATGTTTCAATAAATTATGTTGTTTTACTAGTTTTTAATAAGTGAACGGAATAAATTAGGTTCGGTGGCCTGTAACATTATTTTCTTGTCCATTTTACCCCATCCATAAAAGTTGGTGATTAAAACATAATAATTTTGTTTGTGGAAAAAAAGCAAATGCCTAATTTAATAGTGGAAGCATTTTTTGCGCGTATCATTATCGATATTTTCTAGAGTTTCGTATTACATTATTTATTGAAATTTATATCGAATACGGCAGAAGTGTGGCAAAGAAATTAATGAATCTATTTTGTTCTGTTTTCTATGTACTTTTGGAATTTGACATTGAAAGTTAAAAAGCATATACAGGGTATTGTTCCCTTGAAGAATAACAATTTTTTTTTTCAAATCCGGACCTAGATTTTTGTGTGTGTGTGTGTGTTACAATTACTTATTCAAGATCACTAGTGTATTGTATGTGCAAAAATATGTATTTATTATTCCATTCCTTGACACAAAATAACAACCAGAGAAAATTATGAATACATGACACCCTATATTTCAGCAACGAGGGCCCAACTAGCTTTATTAAGGATGATTACTTTTGGTGCCCTCTATCTGCCGTTGAAGCATGTCCGTTTCCTCTTGAGACACCTTGTATAGTCCAATCAACGGAGATCTAAAATGACTAAAATCTCTAACTTGTGTGCTAGTGAATGGATTTTGATGAAACCTTGTGCAATAATGACATTAATAAGAAAGTTGGAAAAAAGATTAGAGTAGGAAATGATCGGAAGGGGTATAGAACACCCCTTTTTTCACGAGTTCCGTAACTTGTAGAATCAGGTCAAACATGAAAAAAAATAGCGAATTCTTTCAAGAAATGCTTATTTTTTCGAGATATGGCCACTAGAAAATTCCTAAAAGTGGGGAAGGGGAAACGAAAAAATTGAAAAAGAAAATGGAAAAAAGAACCGCTGCCTAAGGAATCACTACTTCCACATTCAGATTATCAATTAGATTCTCTTTAAATGAAAATATATTGACTATATTTGCACTTTAGTGTGTGGACATAATTTGTCACAGAATTTTAATAATATTTTAGGCAGAATATTTTAGGCAAAAAAATTTGAAACGTTGGTTTCTAGGATATACGCCAAAAATTAAATTTTTGGACTCTTATTAGCTTCCTCCACCTATTCTCCCCAACACCCCCCCCCCATTTTAACGCATTCATCTCAATATATAATCTAGTTCCAGAAGCCGTTATAATACACACGCATACCAAATTTCAAGTGAATTTGTCAATTATATTTTATCATAATGGTGTGGGGGTAGTGGAGGAGCTGAAAAATGTTATAAAAAATCTAAGGCCTTGGCTTCTAGTATATTCATGAAAATCTAAGTTTCTGTACTCTTACCCGCTTGTTTTACTTATTTTCTCATATTCACCCCTATGTAACCTCCAACCGTTCAACGGAATCTTCTCAAAATATAATCTAGTTCCAGGTGTTATAATATATACGTGTACCAAATTTCAAGTGAATATCCCTATTTTATTTTATCAACCCCTTTAATAATGGAGTGGTGGTGATGGGAAAGTTGAAAAATAATATACAAAAATCAGTGGCCTTGATTTCTAGTATACCCACTTGCTTTACTTATTTTCCCCTATTTAACCCCCAACCTTCAACCGAATTATTTTGTAATAGAGTCGGATACAGTTTAAGCTGACTTGTGTCATGCCCGCTAAAACGTCTGAACTAAGATTTTATTCGATACAAAAGAAATGCCAGTAGTTCTCAAACAGTTCTGTTCTCCTGTACGACGTCCCTAAATAATTATTAAAAAATAGGAAAGATATCATAAAATGTTAACATTATTAATTTGGTAACCTCGTCATTTTAGTAGAATTCTGATTATACAATGTCCCCCATAAAGTTGGCTACATATGGGAAAAAATTGTATTGTTGACATTTCCAAAAAACTATTGGGGGTTCGTTTATGCATGTCCAACAACAAAAAACATTTTGACACATGTCATGTGATCACCGGTTTGGCAGGACTGTAAAAAATAATTGACAGTGGTACCGAAAAATGGGTCAAAGCAGATATGAGGAAAATAAATAAATGCAAATTTTACCCCTACCGTTTATTACTATACGAAAAAACATAAACTCTTGTGCCTATTTCTCAAATCAGTTCTCAGTTCAGCTTCTCAGTTATGTGTGATTAGTTTCGACAAAAACTTTATGTAGTTTAGTTGAATAAAGATATTTGCATGTAAAAAATCGGTAAAGGTATTTACACAGAACTTCCCTCTTTATTTGTGCATAGCTGTCACTTTAAAAAATTATTAATTTCGCATGACATTGAGAATAATAATCGGAATATACTTATCACTATTATTACAAAGAAAACCTGATAACTTTTGGTCAAAAAAATATAAAGATTGGTCATCCGATAGCAAAAATTCAATATTAAATAACATGTGCCAAATATGGAAGGCTTGCGCAAATACTTTTACAAGTGTCCACTATGGTTGAATTATTTCTTGGAATGATCAACCTGTACATATTTCAATAAAACCATAATTGATGCATATGCCAAATTATTTGTCACATTTTCAGTTCCACATTCACGTAGTGGAGTGACTGACTTATTTCTTGGGATGACCACCCAGTACATTTTTCAATAAAAGTATAATAGGTGCATATGCCAAATATTATTTCCATCTGTCACAATTTCAATTCCTCATTCACGTGGAGTGAAAGTATAGTGGTGGTTAAAAAATTTCACTTTTTTAAAATTTTTCAAAAATGTTGGTAAAAAAATTTTCATATTTTTTTCTTCTTCTGAAATATGTTTAGAATGTCATGAAATGTGGAAATTTTAAATTCGTGCAAAAAGAAATTTTTTCCATCTATTTTAGTGGTCAAATATTTTTCCAAGATGGTAAAAAAATGTATTTTTTTTCCGAAATAGGTTTGGAATGTCATGAAACGTGGAAATTTTAATTTTGAGCGAAAACAAATGTTTCATCTATTCCATAGTAGTGATAAATAGATTAAAACTTTTTTCAAAAAAATTCAAAAATATTTTTAAATTTTTGGAAATATTTTTACTACTAAAATAGTTGAAAACATTTTTTTTCTTCAAATTGAAAATTTCCACGTTTCATGGCATTCTAAGCCTAATTAAAAATAAAAAATTGAAATTTTTTTTACCAACATTTTTGAAAAAGTTTTTACTGCTAAAATAGTTGTAAAAATTTTTTTCTTTCTCAAATTTAAAATTTTCACGTTTCATGGCATTCTAAGCCTAATTAAAAAAAAAAATTTTTGAAATTTTATTTACCATTTTTTTAAAAATTTTTACTACTAAAATAGATGAACAAAATTTTTTTTCTGTCTTCAAATTTAAAATTTCCACGTTTCATGGCATTCTAAGCCTGATTAAAAAATGTATTTTGTAAAGTTTTTTTACCAACATTTTTGAAATTTTTTTACCACTAAAATAGACGGAAATTTTTTTTTATTTGCTCGAATTTTAAATTTTCACGCATTCTAAACCTATTTAAAAAAATACATAATTTTTAGATTTTAAACTTTTTTTTACCACTACTATAGAATAGAAGGAAACTTTCCTTTTTGCTCAAATTTAAAATTTCTACGTTTGACATTTTAAACCTATTTCAGAAGAAAAAATTTTGAAAATTTTTTTACCAACATTTTTGATAAATAAAAAAAATAATAAATTTTTTAACCACCACTATACTTCCACTCCATTACGTGAATGTTGGATTGAAAATGTGACAGATGGCAATAATATCTGGCATATGTATCTATTATACTTTTATTGAAAAATGTACAGGGTGGTCATCCCAAGAAATAATTCAGTCATGGTGGATATTTGTAAGGGTATTTGTTGTATTGAGCTTTTGCTGTTGGATGAGCAATCTGTATATTTTTTTGACCCAAACTTATCAAGTTATCTTTGTAATAATAGCAATAACTATATTCCGATTATTATTCTCAATGTCATTTCGAAATTATTAATTTTTTAGAGTGACCGCCATGCACAAATAACGAGGGAAGTTCTGTGTAAATACCTTTACCAATTTTTTTCTTCTGAAATAAACTGTCATGAAACAAAATGTTTTCATCTATTCTATAGTAGTGGTAAAAATGTTTTCAAATTTTCTCAATATTTTCAATTTTCTTTTTTTTAAATAAGTTTAAAGTGTTTAAAAATTAGTTATTATTTGTTTGCTTATAATTGCATTGAAACATATTCTTTATAGGATTTTGCAAACAGCAGAAAAATAACTATCTATAACGAAAAGAGAGACTTTGTGTAAAAATATTAATGAAATCTTTGCATTCTTTTGATAACCTGAATTCTGGTTATGCTAGCAAATTCAAATACTAAAATGAATTTGTCTAATTCCTAATCTGACAATTCTCATTCTAACACTAGCATCCACACAGTCCCCTACGGCCATGCAGATTAAACTAGTATCTACATAACCCCCTACTATCATGAAGATTCAGTTAAAAATGAAAACAAAGGCCTATAATGAATTTATTTATCTACCTTGTCATAAAAAATTTTCATTCTGATGGCTTACATTTTCATGTAATCTATCATTCTGTTTCTTGGAAATCCTTAGCCTTTGAAACGTTTTTCGCCCTTATTCTGGAGCTCACCAGAAAGACATAAAGCCACTGATAACGATGTTTCATGCAAAACCAAGACAATTTCTGTGAATAAGTGTGAAATGTATATTATATTTGATATTGACTGATAAAAACAACCTCACCTATCTATTAGCTAACTAGTATTGGAGCCTATATGTATACTCTATGCATGTTTAAAAATAAATTATTATTTGTTTGCCTATAATTGTATTGAAACATATTTGTAGGATTTTGCAAACAGCAGAAAAAATAACTATCTATAACTAAAAGAAAAACTTTGTGTAAAAATATTAATGAAATCTCTGCATTGTTTCGATAACCTGAATTCTGGTTATCCTAGCAAATTAACATCCTAGAATGAATTTGTCTAATTTCTTATTTGACAACTCTCATTCTAACACTAGCATCCCCAGAAAGGATAGGACCGTAGTATTAGTAGGGAAAACGATATTAGTAAAAATAAAATATTTCCTATAATAACAACAAAAAAAAATCTGAAATCTATGAGAGTAACGAAAATGAATTATTTTTCTTTTAGCGGTAATAAATAAAAATTCTGGTTGACAAATAAATATTAAAAAAAATAACAATAACTTTAAAACAATTAAATTAAAACACTTCTGAAAGGACAATGCATTGATACGTTTTCATAAACACTAAAACATTGGAATACTACTCTTGAACAATGTACAACACGTTTTCATAAACAATACAACACCACACTTGAACAATTTATCTATTCTACGCACGTTTCACCATTTGTGTATTAATAATAAAAAGTAAGAAAGTTGATTTTATTAAAGTTAAACACGTGCTAGTAGTAATAAAAGACTCATTTTTGGGGAAAAGAACATTTTAACAAAATTCACAGCGTGGTTTAATACAATAAAATTTTAGAAGGAAAATTATTAACGTTTAATAGAGCTTAATGAAATTAAAAAAGTATGTGAGGAATCGAACACGCAACTACCCTATGTATTTATTGCTGTTCGAGTACCTTACCAATTGAGCTATGCGATCTTGTGTCCATTCTGATCTAAAACGTGTAATATGTACGTAAAAGAAAATTGTAAGACTTAGTTGGTTCACATTGTTCGTTTGACGGATGAATATCCACTGTTTACCTCTAAAAATAACTTAAATATTTCATATAAAGACGTTTTTCATATTTAGAGTGGTGTTAGTTCACGGAAATAAATAATATTCGTCGTTAAATCACGCAGTTTGAGAATCGCTGAACTTATGACTATGTTTCTCACTCTTCAGTGTACATTTCATATTTTCGTCTTAAAAGAAGTGGGAAAGAATCTTGGTAGACATACATTGACAATGTCTTTAGACAATTGCTTTAAGTTTGTGTGCAAGGGATAGTGAAAACATATGTGCAATATTAATTCATACATCGGTCATTTTAAAGTGGACCCGACTCTATGACCTAATTATAGATCTCGTAATACTACACACGTATACTAAATTTTAAGTGAAAATCTCAATTTTATTTTATCAACCTTTTTAATATTGGAGTGGGGTTGATGGAAGGAATTGAAAATATTATTTAAAAAATTGGAGGCCTTGACTTCTAATGTATACACCGAATCACAAGTTTCTGTACTTTTACCGGCTTGTTTTATTTATTTTGTCATATTCACCCCTATTTACCCCCCAACCGTTCAACGGAAGCATCTCAAAATATAATCTAGTTTCAGGTGTCCTTAAATACATACGTGTACCAAATTTCAAGTAAATATCTCAATTTTATTTTATCGACCCCTTTAATAATGGAGTGGGGGTGGATGGTGGGAGAGTTGAAAAATATTATAAAACGATCTGAGGACTTGACTTCTAGTATATATACCAAATTTCAAGTTTCTGTACTCTTACCAGCTTGCTTTACTTATTTTCCCCTATTTACCCCGATTTACCCCGATTTAACCCCAACCCTTCAACAGAATCTTCTCAAAAAAATCGGTAAATGTATTTACACACAACTACCCTCGTTATTTGTGCATGGCGGTCACTCTAAAAAATTAATATTTACGAAATGACATTGAAAATAATAATCGGAATAGAGTTATTGCTATTATTACAAAGAAAACTTGATAAGTTTTGGTCAAAAAAATATACAGATTGCCCATCCAACAGCAAACGGTCAATACTAAATAGCAGTTGCCACATATGGAAGGCTTGCGCAAATACCTTTACAAATGTCCACCATGACTGAATTATTTCTTGGGATGACCATCCTGTACATTTTTCAATAAAAGTATAATAGGTGCATATGCCAGATATTATTGCCATCTGTCACATTTTCAATCCAACATTCACGTAATGGAGTGGAAGTATAGTGGTGGTTAAAATTTTTTATTTTTTTGAAATTTTTAAAAAATGTTGGTAAAAATTTTTTTTTTTTCTGAAATAGATTTAAAATGTCAAACGTAGAAATTTTAAATTTGAGTAAGAAGGAAAGTTTCCTTCTATTCTATAGTAGTGGTAAAAAAAGTTTAAAATGCCTGCCATATGTGGCAACTGCTATTTAGTATTGAACTTTTGCTGTTGGATGAGCAATCTGTATATTTTTTTTCCAAAACTTATCAAGTTTTCTTTGTAATAATAGCAATAACTGTATTCCAATTATTATTCTCAATGTCATTTCGTAATTATTAATTTTTTAAAGTGACCGCCATGCACAAAAAACGAGGGAAGTTCTGTGTAAATACCTTTACCGATTTTTTTTAAATAGGTTTAGAATGCTATGAAACGTGAAAATTTTAAATTCGAGCAAATAAAAAAAATCGATCTATTTTAGTGGTAAAAACTTTTTGAAAAATGTTGGTGAAAAAAATTTTCAATTTTTTTTTCGGAAATAACTTTAGAATGTCATGAAACGTGGAAATTTTAAATTCGAGTAAAAAAAAATGTTTCGTCTATTCTATAGTACTTAGTTATAAACAGATTTTTTTTTTTCAGAAACGTTTTCAAATTTGTTTGAATAGTTTTAGAATGCCATGGAAACGTGGATAGTTTAAATTTGAACAAAGAAAAAAAAATTCCGTCTTAGTGGTAAAATTTTTTAAAAATAGTAAAAAAAATCGAATTTTTCTTTGAAATAGAAAAAAATTCCGTGTATTTTAGTGGTAAAAAATTTTCAAAAATGTTGGTAAAAAAAATTCTCAAAACATTTTTTTTAATCAGGCTTAGAATGCCATGAATCGTGGAAATTTTAAATTTGAAGAAAGAAAAACACTTTTTTCATCTATTTTAGTAGTAACAAATTTTTCAAAATTGTAAAAAAAATTTCAAAAACTTTTTTTTTAATTAGGCTAGAATGCCATGAAACGTAGAAATTTTAAATTTGAGCGAAAAAAAATTTTTTTCACTATTTATTCCGTTTGGACGGTCCACCCTGTATATTTTACCGTGAAAATTTTACCATTTCTTCGCTGTCAGTAGGGTCAACTACCTACCAAATTTGACTGCTCTCCGTCAAGTAGTTTTTTTAGTTAATGCACCAACAGACAGACAGACAGACAGACAGACAGACAGGCAGGCAGGCAGACCGACAGACAGACAGATAGACTGACGGAATTGAAAAACCTATATTTTCGTAATCTACGTGATCTGAAACGTCAGAATTCGAAAAAATCTCGGACGGTGATTTTTTCTCGAATACAATACTTCCCTTCGGTATGCGAGCGAAGTAAAAATAATCTAGTTCTAGGTATCGTTATAGTATATACGTGTACCAAATGTGAAGTGAATATTTCATTTTTATTTTGTAATCCCCTTTTATAATGAAGCGAGGGTGGTGCGGGGGGATGGAAAATTTATTTAAAAATCTGAGACCTTGACTTCTAGTATATACACCAAATCCCAATGTTTTGTACTCTCACTAGCTTGCTTTACTTATTTTCTCCTATTTACCCCTATTTACCCCCAACTCTTCACCGGATAAGATATCGTGTGCACAAAAAAAGTTACAGACCGGCAGACAGAATATTTTTTCAGTGAGATTTGAAATTTCGACGTTTCGTGACATTCTAAACATATTTCAACAAAAAAAATATATTTGAAGTGTTTTTTCGATTACTAAGTTTCACTCCACTATATGTGGCTGTGGAAGTAATTAGATATTATCGAAATGCTAAACTTTATTTTATTTGCAACTTTTCTGTAAAGTGCATTTTCACCGAGTTTTTCCGGAAAAATATGAAAGCTGCCCCTTTCTTTGACATTGTAGCACTTTAAAAATATGTTATTTAAAAATTTGAAAAAATTCAGACGTCATTGAGGCCTTCTAAACATCTTTGTCTCTTGGAATAGTGTTGCAAATTGCTAATTTTCCAAGTTACAGGCAGTTTTTCACGATTAATAATGTAGTACATTTTTTTACACATTTTCAATCTGAACCTTCGAAAGTGGTATAACTATATAGGTTTCGTACTTTTTTATAACGCTCATTTTTTAAATTTTCATGTATTTTTTAGTTGAAAATGTGCAAGAAATGTAGTACATTATTTATCGTAAAAACTGTCTGTAACTCGAAAAATTAGCTAGTTACAAGAAAATCCAAACGTTAAAAAATGTTTAGAAAGCCTCAATGCATATGTCTGAATTTGTTCAAATTTTTAAATAAGCGCTAAAATTTCAAAGCGTTTCATGGTTTTCCGGAAAAACTCGGTGAAAACGCACTTTACAGAAATGTTGCAAATAAAAGAAGTCTTGTATTTCATTCACCTGAATTTTTTCAAATTTTTTTCTTCAACTTTTAAGTTTCCCCTCCCCCACTGTTATAAATTTCAAGTGGCCATATCTTGAAAAACAGGCATTTCTCAAAAACATTCACAGGAGTAAAATCATCTTATACTGGGCCAAAAGAGCTAAGTATATTGTTTTTTTTTCTTTCATTTTTGATCTGATTCTACAAGTTACGGAACCCGTGATAAAAGGAGTGTCTTCTTATACCCCACCCCTTCCGATAATTTCCTACTGTAATCTTTTTTTAAATTCTTTATTAACATCATCACAAACACATTGCATTAGGTTTCATCAAAATCCATTCACTAGCACTGAAGTTAGACGTGAACCCCGAATATCCGCAAATGGACGCTTGGGTGTTGGTGAATTAAATAAATGAATTAAGTGGTTTCTTGTATGATCTACTCTGTTATCAACAAAATTTTTATTAATAGTTCATTCAGTGATGGTCCAACTCATACACCATTCTAGTAACTTTTGATAGTCGAGTTGATTATTTTCAATTTTCGTGCATTGTGTGATAAAATTTCTAATTTTGTAATATAGCGAGCCAAAATGGCACATCTACTTAATGAAGAGCAAATCGTTCTTAATCTCAGCAATTGAAGAGATAATATTATTTACATGCTTGGAAACAGATTTTAATAATTTCGACTAAAAATTAAAATATTTTAAAAAATCGGTAAAGGAATTTAAACAGAACTTCCCTCTTTATTTATACAGGGTGGTCATTCTTAAAAAG
Organism: Stenurella melanura; assembly: GCA_963583905.1. Lineage (NCBI taxonomy): Eukaryota > Metazoa > Arthropoda > Insecta > Coleoptera > Cerambycidae > Stenurella > Stenurella melanura. Next base: position 47,125,109 of record OY757317.1, read on the forward strand.
TATTAATTACAAAACGGCATATAAGAATAATAATGGGAATATACCTGACAACTGACATCTGACAACTCCTGGTAAAAAAATATACAGAATAGTCATCCGTCAGCAAAGATTAATATTAAATAAAATGTGTTGCGAAAATACCTTAAAAATTTCTACTATAGTTGAATTATTTCTTTGGAAGTATATTTTTCAATAAAACTATAATAAGTGTCTTCCCTGCCAAGTGTGTTAACCCGATGCCAAATATTATTTTCATCTGTCACATCTACGTAGTGGAGTGGAAGTACAGTAGTACTTAAAAAAAATTTCAATGAACCGTGGAAATTTTAAATTTCAGTAAAAAAATAATTTACTTCCTTCGTGTACCTAACGGAACTAATGTATTCAAGAAAAAACGCCTTCTGAGATTTTTTCGTATTTTCACGTTTCACGAAAATATACGTTTTTCAATTCCATCTGTCTGTTTGCCTGTCTGTTGGTGAATTAACTAAAAAACTACTTGACGGAAAATAGCTAAATTTGGTAGGTAGCTACCGCCACTGCCATTGGACAAATGGTTTGACTTTCAGTGGAAAATATTGGATTGACCGTCTGAAAGCATTTTTTGAAAATTTATTTGCCACTAGAAAGATGGGAAAAAATGTTTGTGCTCAAATTTAAAATTTCCACGTTTCATAACATTTTAAACCTATTTTAGAAAAAATTTCAAAAGGAAAAATTTCTTGAGAATTTTGTCAAAGAAACATTTTGTATTTTTTTCAATTTTTACTTCCCTCGCATACCGAAGGGAAGTATTGTATTCGAGAAAAAATCACTCTCCCAGACAATAAATAATTTACCCATTGAAAATACTGCAACTAGGGATGCTAATGTGCAACATTTGACTTCTGTGCAACATTTGACTTCTGTGCAACATTTGACTCCTGTGCAACATTTGACTCCTGTGCAACATTTGACTGACACCAATGTAAATGCAAACAGTAAGTCTCTATTTTATATTACATTTAGGATTACTCATCACAAAATTTGGTTAAAACATGCAAAGCAGAGGATGCAGAAGAAACCTATTGCTCATGATAACTAAGGTCTCTTTTATTTGTTTATTACTTCCCTCGCATACCGAAGGGAAGTATTGTATTCGAGAAAAACTCACCCTCCGAGATTTTTTCGGATTTTGACGTTTTAGATCACGTAGATTACGAAAATATAGGTTTTTCAATTCCGTCTGTCTGTCTGTCTGTCTGTCTGTAGTAGTAGTTCAATTTCATTAAAATGGCCCAGGCAGTTGGAATTTTAATATTTATTTCAGGGTTAATTAACAAAAAAATTTGCAGCAGTGACAATTCTTTCACATCTAGACTAGGTAAGTGAAATATTGTAAAATAATTTTGGAAACAATGTAGATTTGCGCACATAAATCAAAACACTACTTAATTTTGTGTTTACATTTAAAAATAAGATTTTTTTTAATGTTGGACCTATATTGAACCAATATTGATATTTATTTGTCTTACAGCATATGGATTCTCATGGGTCCAAACATGTGAATTTCTTATATTACAAACACCATCTCTTGTAAATTGTGCCTCATCTGTAAACAGACATCTGTTAAGAATTCTTCGATTTCGAATAATCCAGTTACTAAAAAGCCGATGAACTTCATCTCCTGTCTCTAACCTCTGACCCTGTTGAACATGAAATGGATAGAGATTTTTTTGTTGTTGTTGTGTAAACACGACATGTGGAACACCTAAAATACGACCCACTCTTCTTGTGCTAATTTTTGAATTATATGCAACAATATTTAGTACATTCTCTTCTACAGCTAAAGGTTTCCTTACTTGATGCTCATTTAAGGTGGTCGTTGGATACCGACCATAATTACTGCCACATCCACGTAGTGGATTGGAAGTATAGTAATCGCAAAAAAAATTTCAAAAATTTTTATTCGTGAAATGGGTTTAGAATGTCATGAAACGTCGAGATTTTAAATTTGAGCGAAAAAAAAATTTCTGTCTGTCGGTCTGTCTGTCTGTCTGGCTGTCTGTAACTTTTTTTGTCCGCACGTTTTCTCCAGAACGGTTTAAGATATTGACTTGAAATTTTGCACACGTATATATTATAACGAGATCTGTAACTGGATTGTTTTTTGAGGATATCCGGTGAAGGGTTGGGGGTTAAATAGGGGTAAATAGGGGAAAATAAGTAAAGCAAGCTTGTAAGAGTACAAAAACTTGAAATTCGGTGTATGTACTAGAAGTTAAGGCCTCAGATTTTTTTGTAATATTTTTCAACCCCCCACCACCCCTACCCCATTAATGGGGTTGATAAAATAAAGTTGAGATTTTCATTTGAAATTTCGTACACGTATGTATTATAACGACGTCTGAAATTAGATTATATTTTGAGATGATTTCGTTGAAGGGTTGGGGGTTAATTTGGGGTAAATGAGTAAAATAAGTTGGTAAGAGTACAGAAACTTGAAATTCGGTGTATGTACTAGAAGCCAAAGCGTCAGATTTTTTTATAATATTTTTCAACCCCCACCACCCCTACTCCAATATGAAAAGGGTTGATAAAATAAAATTGAGATATTCATTTGAAATTTGGTACACGTATGTATTATAACGATATCTGGAACTAGATTATAATTTGAGATGATTCCGTTGAAGGGTTGGGGGTTAAATAGGGGTAAATGGGGGAAAATAAGTAAACCAAGCTGGTAAGACTACAGAAACTTGAAATTGGGTGTATGTGCTAGAAGCCAAAGCGTCAGATTTTTTTGTAATATTTTTCAACCCCCAACCCCTACTCCAATATGAAAAGGGCTGATAAAATAAAATTGAGATATTCATTTGAAATTTGGTACACGTATGTATTATAACGACATCTGGAACTAGATTATATTTTGAGATGATTCCGTTGAAGGGTTGGGGGTTAAATAGGGGTAAATAGGGGAAAATAAGTAAAGCAAGCTGGTAAGACTACTTGAAATTCGGTGTATGTACTAGAAGCAAAGGTCTCAGATTATTCATAATATTTTTCAACCCCCACCTACTTCATTATTAAAAGGGTCGATAAAATAAAATTGAGATATTGATTTGAAATTTGGTACACGTATGAATTATAACGACATCTGGAACTAGATTATACTTTGAGATGATTCCGTTGAGGGGTTTGGGGTTATTTAGGGGTAAATAGGGGGAAATAAGTAAAACAAGCTGGTGTGAGTACAGAAACTTGAAATTCGGTGTATGTACTAGAAGCCAAGGCCTCAGATTTTTTAATAATATATTTCAGCACCCCACACTCTTATTCCATTATTCAAGGGGTTGATAAAATAAAATAGAGATATTCACATGAAATTTAGTACTCATATGTATTATAACGACATCTGCAACTAGATTATATTTTGAGATGATTCCGTTGAAGGGTTGGGGGTTAAATATGGGTATATAGGGGAAAATAAGTAAAGCAAGCTGGTAAAAGTACAGAAATTTGGGATTTGGTGTATATACTGGAAGCGAGGGTCTCAGGTTTTTGTATTAGTATTTTCCATCTCCCCACCACCCCCACTCCCTTATTAAGAGTTGATAAAATTATATTTAAATTTTCACTTGAAATTTGGGACATTTATGTATTATATCTATATCTGAAACTAGATTATATTTTGACATAATTGCGTTGAAGGAGTGGGGGTTAAATAGGGGTAAATAGGGAAAATAAGTAAAGCGAGCTGGTAAGACTAGAGAAACTTGAAATTCGGTGTATGTACTAAAAGCCAAGGTGTCAGATTTTATAATAATATTTTTCAACCCTTCCACTACCCTTATTACATTATTAAAGAGGTTGATAAAATAAAATTGAGATATTCACTTGTAATTTGGTAGACGTATGTATTATAACGACATCTGAAACTAGATTATATTTTGGGATCATACCGTAGAAGGGTTGGGGTTAATAGGAGTGACTAGGGGAAAATAAGTAAATCAAGCTGATAAGGGTACAGAAATTTGGGATTCTGTGTATATACTAGAAACCAAGGCCTCAGATTTCTTTCTAATATTTTTCAAACTCCACCACCTCCGCTTCATTATTAATGGGATTGATAACATCAAATTGAGATATTCACTTGAAAATTAGTACACGTATGCATTGTAGTGACATCTGATTGAGATGACTCTATTGAAGGGGTGGGAGGCGGTAAGTTGTGTATAGTAGAGAATAAGTAGGGTGAACTAGAAACTTAATTTTTAACGTATATGGTAGAAACCAACTCCTCAAATTTTTCTATGACATCTGCCCCAAATAATATTAAAATTCTATGACCAATAATTTCCACATACTAGAGTGCAAATATGGTCAAAATGTTTCCTTTAAAGTGACTTGGATGAAGAATCTGGATGGGAAGTAGTGATTCCTTAGGCAGCGGTTTTTTTAGAATAATTGACAACTCTAGCAAAAGTTTTATAATCGGTAATTCGGCGTCCAGGAAATCCTTTTTTATATTTTCTCACAGCAGCCCGGCCATTGCCACCACAATCATCCATATACATAGATTATATCCGCATATTCACCGTTTGAAAATTGATAAGGCATATTATGTATTTTGTAATGTGGGTAATAATATTAGTACAAATATCAGATATTTTAGAATAATGAAACGCAAGTATGTCGAACCAGTAATGGGGGACGGTATCTCAGTGGTTTAGCGCGTCTAGCTTGCATACTGGCATACCTAGCGAAGCAGGCTGCTTACCGCGAAACAATTTTAATTATGAAATTACCCCCAAGATGTGGTTCGGACTCCACTATAATCTGTAGGGCCTCGTTTCTCTTTACCTTACACATAATCAGAGTTACCTTGGTGACTTGAGAAGCGGTTAAGAAAACATTTTAAGTAAATGCAAACTGTCAAATACTAAAATTGTCAGCATTGCCTACTTGACGACAAAGCAGCTGTGTTATAAATTCATCTCTTAAGTTTTAGTAATATTATTCGGAATCGAAGCATCCTTAACAGATGCCTGTTTACAGATGAAGCACAATTTACAAGAGATAGTGTTCATGATTTAAGAAATTCAAATGTTTGGACGGAAAAGAATCCACATGCTATAAGACAGAATAAATCCCAACGTCGATTTGCTGTTAATATGTATGTATTTGGTGCGGTGTTTTCAACAATCATTGGATTTGGCCATATATCCTCCCTGATAGATTGTCAGGTGAACTACATTGTTCTTAAAATTATTATACAATAGTTCACTTACCTAGTCTAGAAGTGTAAGAATTGTCACTGCTGCAAGGTAAATTTTTTGTTAATTAAACCCTGAAATACTTATTCAAGTTCAAACTATCTCGACCATTTTAATGAAATTGGATTTACGGCAAGTAATCAAGGTTGATGAATGAAATGCGCAAACAAATTAAGTGAGCTACTCTATTCAATTTTTTCCGCTCTTTTCGAATATAGAAACAGATCTACAAAATTTTTTCATACAGGGTGTTGATTTTGATATACAACATATTGTCAATTTTTTATTAAGCCGGACCTGGATTTCTTTTTGCTTTATTATGAAGTCCTATAAAAAGAAATAAGTGGAACATACATTCTAAGTATGAGCCGTTATACAGAGTGGTTCAATAGTTATAATCAAAGAAAGATTCGACCAAAATCACCTATTATAGTTTTATTGAAAAATATATGGGGTCATCCTAAGAAATAATTCAACCATGGTGGAAATTTGGCCACATTTATTTAATATTGAATTTTTGTTATTGGATGACCACTCTGTATATTTTTTTTGACCAAAAGTTATCAGGTTTTTTTGTAATAATACCTTCTGATTATTGTTCTCATATTTGGTTTCGTAATTAATAATTTTTTAGTGTGACCGTCCTGTATCAATAAAGAGGGAAGTTATGTGTAAACACTTTTACCAATTTTTTATCCATTCTATAGCGGAAAAAGAAATTAAAAGAATTTCTGTTTTTGAAAAAATTTTCCAAAAAATAATTTTTTTGAAAAAAGTTTCAATTTTTTTTTTCAAAAAATGTTTGGAGAAATGTTAAATTTTCTTTTAATAGCTTTAGACACCTATTCTAGAGTATGTCTCACTTTTCATGGCACCCATATCACAGCTCTTTTATTAACAATGTGATTTTTTTTAAATTTGGGTGGAAGGTACTTCCATCAGAACATTATGTCACGGTAAAATATTTAAAAATCCACTAGTGGCGTCCGTCGTTATGAAGAAGAAAGTACCTAATTTTCCAAAAAAAGTTATTAGGCAAAGTTTTAAGTGTAAAATTTTCCCATTATTTTATTGGATGTTTTCAAAAACTCATTAAAACCGAATTTTACTTGGTATTCACATAATAGAAAAATAAAACTTCCATTTTTAATTATCAATTATTACAGTAATAATTTTATTTTCGGGCGCAATTAGGAGTTAATTAAGCTGCAAGGAAATAAGCTTACCATTTAGAATTAATCACATGATGTCAGTCAATTTACTTAACAGTCAAAATCAAACAATAATTGACTTGGAAATCAAAAAGTTCAATTTTAAACAAATTTGATTCATGAACAATTTCAATAAACAATAAAATTTACATAGGTAGGTTACATAGGTAGGTGGTAGGTTACATAGGTAGGTAGGTAGGTAACTAAACCACAGTTTATTCCACAGTTCCACAGTTTATTCAACATACCACATGATTAATTATAAGTGGAACAACTGTCTTCCTTCAGCTTAATTACGTCCAAAAATAAAGTTATGAATAATACTTTAAAACGGAAAATTTTATTTTCTTATCTTATTGAAATTCGGTATTAGTGAGTTTTTGATAACAACGAATAAGATTATGAGGCTGTTTTACAGTTAAAACATTGCCTAATATCATTTTTTGAAAAGGCTGTCTGGTTAAACAAATTTAATGTTATGACAACAACGTAAGTAAAATAGTGGTCACATTATTCTAAACAACTGCCACGACATGAAACATAACCTTAAAATCGACAATATCTAAATTTAGTTTAAAAGAAAAGCAATATATTTATTAACTTACTATTTTCAGTTCCACACATTTGTAAAATCTTTCTTTTCCTTGAATTATTCATCATCTTTACTCCACAAACACTTCACGAAACTTTAAAACTGGAGTTACGTCGCAACACGCATCAATGTGTGTAGAACTATATACTGCTCACTAATATAAAGGCAGCCAATGTCACTGTGAGCCTCTTTTGTTCGTGCATGCATCGAACATCAGTTAAACCAAAAAGCTAATGTAGACGTTGGCCCATTGATTATTAGTAGAAGTAATAATATCAGTTAGAGCTAAAATGGCCGAAGTAGACACACTGGCCCTTTTAGTTTTAACTGATGTCAGTGAATTCATGATAACATTGTCCGCCTTTATATTTATAGATCCGCTACTCGTGGAGTTTGACATTTTGGCAAATTAAAGTTAGCAAAGAGAGAAATCTAATGCAACTCAGGAAAATATTGACATTGGCCATTTTAGCTCCAAGCCACAGCTTTAATCTAATGATAAACATTTGCATGACTTGTTTTATTGGAAATTATCAAACCAAAAAGTTAACGACGCTAAAAAGTCTGCATCATATTGAAAACTTTTTATTCAATTGTCTTTTGACGGGTTTCAAAATTAATTTCAACACGATTAAAATAACCACAAAATTGCCGAAATTATTTGTCATGTCACAACTATGACACCTCCAAAATGTGGTTAGAAAATTTCAAATTAGTGCGGTAAAAAAAGACCAAATAAACGAGGCGATATGCAGTCTTGTAACAGGTTATTATGATTTCATACCTTCTGGGGTATCACCAGAAATATATATATCTGAGTTTTCAAGTTTCAGGGCCTACTGCGTTTTTTATGAACAATTTTGTTTTTTGAAAAGCATTTTTTAGGTGAAAAGGTGAATATCTCCGGTTCTAGAGGTTCGATAGGGACAAACTAGAAACAAAAAACCTTCGAAATTAAAATTCCAACAAATCCTCATTGGTTTTGGGTCATTTCAATATGTACATAACGTAAAAAATGGAATAAACTGGATAAAAATCATTTTCTTTTTTCATATTAACGCCCAAGGACGTCAAGAGTTCCGATCGGCTTCAAACTTTTAGAAAATATAGCTTTTGTTGAAAACAAAACATCCTGAAATTTTGGTGGCCAGATATTGAACCTTGTGGACACAAATGAATTTGTCATCTGAAATTCGAATTGCCCGGCATTTTGTGCCATTAAGTCCAAAATGGATCTTTTTTTTTTTCAAAATGTAGTTCTGGACGTCACCTTTCCGATGACATTAAACATTTTCTTGAAAGTCTTATTGACCACTATTTGGGCATTTATTTATAAACCAAATAACAACAAAATTTTCTCGACCACTTTGACAATATTTTTGAAAAATGTTTATCAGAGAAGAAAGAGAATTGCGAGAACTTCAATTTTAAAAAAGTTAATTTTCGTCCATCTGAACTCGAGATATTTAACTTTTAGCATTTTGGCCAATTGTTAATTAACAAATTCCTATTTTCGAGATTCATTGTTTCGAGATTCATTGGCCTGAATAGCTCTGTCGCACCGTACTCACGCCAATATTCTTGACTTTGATGACGGTTTCGGATGATTAGGGGTCGAGCTTTGAGCTCTTTGCCCCAATCATCGCTGTAGACCTGGAACGGCCTCGTAAGGGGTGGGCCTGCTTTTTACGACTACCCCACCTGCAAATGCAGACGGTGTAGGCGAAGTCAGCAGACCTCCCCTGGTCCTGGTTGTTGGACCCTGCCAGCTGGGTCGTTTCTTCTGCCGCTCTTCTGTCGTGAATTTCTTTCTCCGCTGGCATGTCGGCTCCCGGGAGCGTCTTTCGTCTGTCGTGAGAGGGAACGGCTGTTGCCGCACCCTCTCGGGGTTTGGAAGGGTTTGGGGTATGTGACTAGTCAGAGCTCAGGGTGCCAATTAGCATCATGTGCTCCGATTTCGTTGGAAGGAAGTTTTGGGCTGTGTAGCTCAAGGATTGTACTCGCCAAGGACGTTTGTTTTAGCGTCGGAGGCCGGCAAGGGCTAGGGTAAGGGTACCTAGCTGGTTATTTACTGGATACCCCCGGGATCGGGTGAGTTGGGAGTTTTGGTCATTGTCTCCTTACGGCGTGGCGTGGCTTGAAGATCGGGCTGAAAGGTAGGTCAGTTATACTTACCCATTGTCCAGGATCTGGAGCTTCGGCCTCTTGTGCCTAGGAGCGTCGTTGGGATCGTAGCCAGTCGTCTGTCTGACCAGCGGATTCCCATGCTCTGTTGCACGGGCGCATAGTTTCTTGGCTCTGTCCTGGATGACTTCAGTTACCGCGGTGTATTCCAGGTCTCTGAAGATGTCGGCGTTTCTGACAAACCATGGTGCATTCACGGAACACCTAAGTGCGACGTTTTCCACGGCTTGTATCCTCTTCAAGTAGGTGGATGCTTGGTATCCCCAGGCAACGGAGGCCTAGATCAGAATGGGTGCAATGAGGGTCTTGATGAGCGTGAGGTTGTTCCTCAGGTTTAGTTGGCTTTGTCTACCTATCAAAGGATAGAGTAGAGTCCTTCTCGTCCTCGCCTGTATAATCGCTTCCGTATTCTGTTTCCACGTCAGGCTTCTGCCCATGATAACGCCAAGGTACTTGACGGTATCGTCCCATTGGATGTTGTCGCCGTTCATGGAGACGTGTCCTGTGGGAGTTTGCTTTCTCACTCTCTTGAAGAGTATAGCTTTGCTCTTCTCCGCATTAACTTTGACTTTCCACTTGTTGCACCACTCTTCCAGAAGAGACGCTGCTTCCTGGAGGTTGCGGGTGGCAAGTCTTGCGCTCCATGATCTTGCGATGATGGCCGTATCGTCTGCGTAGAGCGCCAAAGAGGTCCTGCACCGTACTCAATTGCTTTCGGCTTACTAAAGTTGGTAAATAACGTATATATTTAAGAAAATTTAAATAATTGTTATGTTCAGAGAAAACTTTGTTTCTTTGTGTGTGTATTTAGTGCTGTTTATCTTTTTACAAGATGCTTAAAGTTAAGTTCTCGCAATTCTCTTTCTTTTCTGAGAAAAAAAACTATCAAAAATATTTACAAAATGGCCGAGAAAATCAATATATTTCATTTGGTTTATAAATAAATGCCCAAAAAGTGGCCAAAAAGGGCTTTAATAAAATTTATTTTATTGCCATTGGAAAGCTGGCGTCCAAAACTACATTTTGAAAAAAAAGATCCATTTTGGACTTAATGGCACAAAATGGCGGCAATTCAAACTTCAGATAACAAATTCATTTGTGTCCACAAGGTTCAATATAAGGGC